>OW152831.1:11389342-12061842 GCA_933534255.1 Iphiclides podalirius | reverse complement strand
CTAATTAAAGATGACGGCACGTCTCCTATGTCATGGCGCTTGGGACGTGTCAACAAATTATTTCCAGGACCAGATGGTGTACCGCGTGTCGCCGACATCACCACTACCAACGGGACTGTACGGAGAGCTTTAAATCGCCTGTGTTTGCTCCCTATGCCTTGCGAAGAAGAAACTTGAAAGCTAGCTTCCAGCTTTCAAGGGCCGGGAGTATTCTGCGCTACAGACAACTTAAATTGTAAATAAATTTAATATTATTAATATGTATAAATTAACGTGTAAACCATAGACTGTCTTTATACTTGTAACACTCGCGTTGGAAGTCGACCGTTATATTTTAAATATATTGGCTTATAAGTGGTTAACGACTCACATTCAAATCAATACATTCGCACTGACTTCCAACGCGTAACGGACTCGCATTCAAATACAAGGCTAATTATTTTTAATTGAAATTATATTCATTTATTCATTCTTCAGAAGCATTATTTCTTCTCCCTTGTTCTATCCTGAACATATTTGTATTTTTTTCGGCAAGTAAAAAAAAATAATGTCCCGCTGAGTTTCTTACGCCGGTTCTTCTCAGGTCAGTGGCTTACCTTCCGAACCGGTGGTAGAGTTTTTTGACTATCAATAAGTAAGTGAATGCTTCTATATTGAATAAAGATATTTGACTTTTGACTTTTGATTTGTATTATAATAACCCTCTTTATAAAGTTTTCCTTTAATAAATTTCTTAAACCTGTTAATAGGCAGGTTTTGCGCTTTTACTGGGATTTTGTTGTAAAAGTGTATACACCGCCCCATGAACGAGTTACTTACTCTATGGAGTCTTGTAACTGGCGTTACAAGCTTGTGTTTGTTCCTAGTGTTCACATTATGTACATCAGTATTCTTATCAAAATTATTAATATTTCTACGCACATACATAACATTTTCATATATATATTGAGAGGCTAAGGTAATATATTTATTTCTTTAAACTTCGCTCTCAAAGATGCATTGAAATCTAGATTATAAATAGCTCTTATGGCCGAGAAAGAGAAAGTTATTCGTTCTTTTTTAAATAGTTTAAATACTCTTTTTTCTTTACTAGCTTCGCCCGCGGCTTCGCTCGCGTTGAAGGCCTGTAATAAATATCTTGCAACCCTTTACAACACTTTAATCCAATTAAAATATAGCATATGACCTTTCTCAGGCTCTAGGCTATCTGTGTACCAAATGTCATCTAAATCGGTTCAGTAGTTTTGGAGTGGAAGCGAGACAGACAGAAAGTAACTCACTTTCGCATTTTTAATATTAGTATGGATTGCACACAGAGTACCTATAATCGAAAATAAATTTAAGGTAACGTTTTAACGTGCATAGGCAAGCTTAACCCTAAAAAGAGTTCTCGTCCAGCAAACCACTGACATAAGATCACAGACAAATTTTGATAGATATTTTGCGATGTTCAAACAAATGCGAGCACATTTGAATTTCAGTACTTCTTTAATATTTTATCACATTATCGAAACGTGCACAATGAGGACATTATTTTTATATTTTTTATAATCTTTACAACATCATACGTTAATGAAGAAATGCCAATTGAATATTAATTAAATTCTTATTATAACATTGTCTTAGCCCCTTCAAGGTTATTATTTGCCTCCGTTTCAAGTTCTGTGAATACGTCGGTTAAATTAAATCTCATTTGCATTAGACTATTCCCCACTTATTTATGAATCTATACATATTTAGGATTCATATATGCCTTGCCATTTGTCATTTAAGGTGTGGATAAGACAACATAATACAGTTCACAAAGCATTTTGTTAACTCTAAATAAGTCTATTCATAAATTTCGGCAATAAGTAAAAGACCATATTTTTATCAAAATTTAGACATTCTTAATGTCTAATTTGAATCAGAAATAGAAGCTATTCTAATTAAGTACTAATTTTTTGTTGTTTTCGAAAGCGTTAATGCTTTCGAAAACAACAAAAAATTACTACACAACTTAACAATCGCTCTTCCTAATCGTAGTGATAAATATATACATAACAATGAATATTGCTGATAGGTACCATTAAAATATGAGAGAAAAAAGAACAGAGGATTTTAAAGATTTTAATTTTTGATGATGAGCCGTGATAGCTCAGTGTCCGGGCGCTCGCCTTTAATTCAATATACTCGAGCAACCTGAGTTCGATCCCCGGTGCCGGCACCAATGAAGTTTTTAACTTTAAGTGCTGACTTATCACGTGCTCCGCGGTGAAGGAAAACATCGTGAGGAAACCTGCATATTTTCGAAATAATAACAAAAAAAATATTTCGAAGATATGTGAAGTCCGCCAATCCGCAGTGGGGCCGCGTGGTGGACTATGCCCTGATACCCTCTGTATAGAGGAGGCCTTTGCCCAACAGTGGGACATGTATAGGCTGTTACTTTACTTACTTTTTTTTAATTTTTGATGAGACTGTCAAAATTTTTTCATCGCTTTTGGGAACACATAGGCTATAATTTATATACATATGTTATGTATATCTTTCCGTCTGAATGTTACGCCTTCAGCCTATTCTACACAGACGTAGTCGCGGGCAGCAGCTAGTGTACTGATAAGTTTGAAAAATTTGATATTCATCCGTCTGCTTAATTGTCGTTAAAAGATTTTGCTTCCGTATTAATAGATTACAATACGTAAAGTATAAAGTCTTTCAGTCTGAATGTTACGCTTAGAGCTTATTTATTCTATGCAGACGTAGTCACGGGCAGCAGCTAGTAAATTATAAATCCACATTTAATCAAATTAGATAAAGCATATAAAGCCCTCCTACCTCCAGCGGTATAACACCGCAGGTGACGGAGACGTCTGCCACAGCGAGGTGAGTCATCAGCAAGTCGACCCTGGACTTGCGCCGTCGTGTCCTCGCCAGGCTCAGCAGCACCGCTAGGTTCGCGAGCCCGCCCAAGGTCATCAGCACCCAATAGACTACGATCACGGCGTGCTGATCGCGGGACACCAGCTCTTCAACGGTCCGATTGTGGTCACTTCTTGGACAGTCCACTGCTCGCTCCACTTGCACAGAGTCGATCTCGCAACCACTCGAATTCGAAGCCATGTCCCTCCCGTTTGTTTATCAATTATCAGGCTAAAGCTGGTCTATGATTTAGGGTATTTTTTTATATTATCACACCAAGTCACTAAAGCTGTAATAATGTAAGAATTACAATAGCATAGCATATACTAAACCCTCTTTTTACAGTTTATATAAGTAGGCGTTGGATTAGAAGTCTGTTTTTTAAATTTTCACATTTTGATTACATGTAAAAACTGTTTGGTACTCGAGTTCATTAAAAACGGATAAATGTAATTCTGTATAATCTGTCTACGCCTGTCTATATCTTAACTGTGGTAGAGCTACACATATTATCATTCAAATTTCAAAATATCTTTATTCAAGTAGACGCTTCTGCGTTCTTATGAAATTTAGAAATTTACCTAAAAATTGATACATAAGTTCTGATAAATATTTATTGTTCCACTTCAGATTTGTGACATAAAATAAGTAAATACGCTACAACTCCATATAAAAATGTCACTTTAACACTTAATGACGTAACTTTACATAAAATTTATTTTTATAAACTTTTTGTATCGTTTAAATTTTAGTAGCTGATATAGTAAATTTTTTTTTTCATTCGATGTAAAGTAAAAAAAAACCACAGCCAACTATTTCCAATACACACTTTCACTTGATTGAATGTACACACTAGTTTTATAACCGTTTCTACTATTAAAAGATTGATATAACTTTCGCAAATATATCACGTAAGTCGAGAAGTAGCGATTCATGCGTTTAGTCCATACGGAGCGGAGGCTACGACTGGCTACGATTGGCTACGACGTTGCTACGAGCAAAGGAGTGAGACATAGCTACTATGTTCAGCAATGTTAAAGTTATCTGAACGTTTTGACGCCTTTAAGTACTTTAAATCAAAGCAGATCTTAATACAGTTTCTATTTATAACTTTCCAATAATTTGGTATGTAAAATTTAAATTATGAAATTGTTTGTTTTATTTTTTATACTGTTCATTCTCATTGGTTTTGTTTTTGTTTTTTAATTGATTGATTGATTTAAGAATGTTTTAAATTCAGTCCTAAACTAACAGTTAAAACAAAATAATTTAAAACAGTCGGTTTCTTCCTTAAGCAATATAATATCAATTTATCAGATTGAATGTGAAAGGTACAAGATCAAGGATAGGAATAAAAGTTACAGTTTATTTTAAAGCGCGTGATAAAATATATAATATTTAAATATATAATATTTAAAATATATGTGTCACATCAGTTTGTGGGTTATATCCAGCATCGCAATTATATAGCTTTAATGAACAACAAACATTATAAATATGTTTCCTTATAAATCTTTTTTTAACCCCAATCGAATAATACACGTTTTCTCTTGAACAACAGATTAATTATTGAACACAAGGAATATGCGGGCGTGATATGAAATTTTATGTTGTTCATTCAATGCGTCATTGAAAATATACAGCGCATTTTCCCTCGTCACGTAGGTTTTGTGTGATAATTTTTTATTAGAGTAGGTGGCAAACGATCCGGCGGTTCACCTGATGTTAAGTGATAACCCCCGCCCATGGAAATTCGCAACACCCGTACGGTTGTAGATGCGTTGCCACGTATACGAAACGCAGAAGTATCGTATTCCACTTCTACCGTATACACTTCTACCTAACGCCAGTCTTCTGTGAGGTATTACTTTCCCGGATGGACCTGCCCATGTAACAGCTAAGACTGTTACCATGACTCCACTCACTTCTTTGAGTTATTGATCTGTGCTTAATAATAAACGACACGTGACGACGTTAATAATAAACGTGCTGGATAATAATAAACGACAAGGGTCATACTTTGATAACATTGGTAACCCAGGTGTCAAAATGAACGTAACTTGTCTTATAAGACATCACGAAATTTATATATTAGTACATGTTATATGAGACCTACCAATAATACACCGATGGGTCTGTCTCTTTTAGTACTTAGAAAGTTTTCCGAACTTGATATAACACGATAGCATTCTATTATAGATTTAAGTCGAATACGACAGTAAATATCTAATAAAGAACTATTTGCTATAAGTGATGAAATTAGGAATATAACAAAAAATTCGTTAAGCTTATTGTTATTTTGAACAATAAACTTAACGAATTTGTCGCGGGTTTCCAAAGGAACAAACATCATAAGGAAACCCTCAATTTTCGAAATAATAACAACACTATGCGATCGATATATACATTTATCTACATTTATTTTGAATTTTTAACAATACTGGTAAAGTTACGACTCTACCACCAAACGGTGGTAGAGCCACGCAGCAGTCTTGGCTGTTGCATGAATGGGCAGGCTCGTCCGAGTAAGTATCACGGCCTCACAGAAGACCGGCGTAAAGTGAAAGTATAACACTTTCGCGTTTCGTCTGGTGAGTGAGGTGGCCGGAGCCCAATTTTCAAAAAGATTGACAACGCATCTGCAACCCTCGGGTGTAGCAGATGTACATGGGCGGCGGAATTCACTTAACATCATGTGAAGCGTCTGCTCGCTTGGCAACTTTTCACATAAAAAAAATACTTGATACCTAGTGAGCACCTGTACACCTAAAACACCTGTTGACATAAAAAAAAAAAAAATAATTAAAAAATAGATAATCATGGTTATATTATTATTCGATTCAAATCGAAGCTGTTTATTTTATTTATTTAAAAAATATACTTCTGTTATTTCCAAATAAGACCTGTGTTTCCCGATAAGTTACTCTGTGCGTTCTTAGTTCCGCGTCAAAATCGACGAGGGCTATCTGAGGTCGAGTGCGATTACTGAAAAGCACAAAGCTGCAACTCTCCCGAGCTCACGGCTATTTCGGCAACTTAAAAACTTACTGGGATTGGTTAGTCCGCGTGCAATAATGTTCCTATTCTGCCTTTTTAGTTCATCGCCTTTTGTAACTGCTGACGATAATAATCGTTTCCGCCCGTTTGAGTCCACTGCTGCACACGTATTGCTGATAATGATAGAAACCAGTCAAGTGCGAGTCGGACTCGCACACGAAGGGTTCCGTGCCATTATATATAAAAACAGGAAAAAAATTATGTCTCTTGTATGTGATCCTCACTTTATTTTTTTGTTATAGCGGCAATAGAAATACATCATCTGTGAAAATTTCAATTGTCTTACTATCACGGTTCATCGGCTGTATCTCACTGCCTGGTGACAGATGGACAGACAGACTGATAGACAGAAAGACTTTAAGCTTTATCATACTGGCATAGATAAATGTAAAAATACCTCTTGTGGTGGCTTTACGTAACACTGTAGCGGGGATTTGGCATGATTATTTTCACAACGATATTTTTTGGCAGGGTGAGTGATGTACGGTAATTTAGTAGCTTAAAAAGACTCTGCCTCTCTGAGAAAATGCTTAAATAGCCCAGCGGGCGGTTATAATATTAAATATTTACATATTTTGGCGCTGGTATTCCTCTAAGCAAGTGAAAAAAAAAGGGCCGATTATGATTTTTTTCCTTAACGAGAAAATTAAAAAGCAACAGGAAAAAGGTTTTGATAATTTGATATTTAACTGGACGGCTATAAAATTATTTTTAAAAAAGAACGTCCAAAATAAATTTTTGATAGGGGCTGGTTTTTAAGGAAAATTACTTTTTACTACATTTTATGGGGCGAATTCGTTAAATTGAAAATCGCGTCGTGTTAACTTTGAGACAAATCTGAGTTAATTGTTTCATTTCGGAGACATTGACATTGCTGTATAGCGGCGGGTATGATGGTAGACAAAGGTAAAGTGGTAAAAACGGGCATAAGCATGCTTCTCGATTATGGTCAAAGCCATGTACTGAACCACGAGATGGTCACGGATCCTGATAAAATAAGAAATTGAGAATTCGCAAATGTTCTTAACTAGGCCTCAAAAAGTATGAAATGTCCGAAAAGTCTGTAAATAGTCAGGAGCAGACTTTTTGCTGCCAATATACGTAGTCATAGCTCGGCTCATGGCCCTAAATTACACCAAGAACGGCGAGTTACCAGGCTTAGCTTCTAGACTCTGATAGAGCATTCGTCTCCGATGAAACCAGGATATCACTGTACGGTGAATATCGGCGTCGGCGCATACTGCGAAGACGCGAATGCTTTATAGAGAGTGGCATGATTCGAAGAAATCACACCTTATAGTTTGTGGATGCTCGGCTATGTTTTATGATCGTACGGAGTTAGCCTACATCAAAAATTCTGACTGGACACCGATACCTAACACCGAGCCATGATAGCTCAGTACCCGGGCGCTCAACTTTAATTTAATATACACGAGCAACCTGAGTTCGATCCCCGGTGCACCAATCCCCGGGGCACCAATTAAATTGTTAAGGCGCTGTATGCAGTAAAAATAGGTTTTCAAAAGATTTTTTAGCAAAATCTACACATTTTATAGCAGCAAAAAAAACGTATGTTAATCTTGATCGTACATTCTAAGGGAACATTGTTTCCAAAACATATTCTCGATATATTTTCTCGATAGAAAAAAATCATGAAACTACCTCTAAAAGAGAAATTCAAAACCAAAAGTGAACGTAATACATCAACAAATCTTAATGAAATTAATATCAGTAGTGTAGAATATATTAATAAAAAGGATTGTTGTTTTAATTTGTTGATTGATTTAAGATATTTCTAAATATTAATTTAATTCATTAAAATTAATTCGAACGCGATGGGCAAAACACCGCGCCACCGCGGTGTTGTTTCGGCTCTCTTCCAACTCCACACGTTGAACAGAGAGCCAGCGCTGAGGCGCCTTGCTAGATGGACCTCTGCCGCTCGTCTTCCGCTCACCGTTACGAAATATGTTCCGTATTTATTTATTATTGAGGGTTATAATTTTATTAGATCTTTCGAAAACACGAAACAAAAAATTATATATTCACATATTTCGTATTTTTAATTATTTGAATGAATTAACAACTAAAGCGTAATTTTTTCAATATCTTATCTTCTCATTGATAAGTTTATCAGTTCTATACAAACAGTGTATAGGCAGGGATGCCAACTTAGGAATGTTCTTCCGAAATTTAGGAATAAAAAATGTGAAATGGAAGTTTATTGGGAGGTAAATTTTTATGGGAATATTTTTTAGGAGTTAAATTTTATTCACATTTTCGAAAAAAACTACACAAAACAACTTATTTAAAAAAAATCAGTGCCGTGCTGCTTTGGATGACGTCAGGCCAAGGCCTATGTGTCTAGTATGAATATTTTATGTATTATTCTATAGGGATTGGGTTCAAATCCCTACATTTTTCTTTGTTATATTTTTTGGTTATTTTCTTTTTGTAGGTATTTTTTTTAATTTACCATTTAATTTTTGTTGATTTTTTTTATTTTTATAAATAATTACAACGAAATATTATTGTATTTGTTGAACGTAGAACGCAACAGTTGGAGAACAATCTATCAGATAATAAACCAAGTTTTCATTATTTAAAACTTTTAACAAGTCTTATATTGTATATTGTTTTATTAAAATATTTAATTTTTCACCCTAAAACGAAAACTATTCTTTTACGAACACGAAAAATAATTGTTTTATAATGTTTGTATTTTCCACATTTTATCAAACAACAACAAAATAATTAATTAACAAATTAAAATTAGAAAAAGATGTATCAACCATGACGCTCGGACCAATAGGCTACACGATGTCTGCGGAAGGGAGCAATATTTCGATTCTAGTTAAAATTGTTGTCGTTTATCGATATAAGGAATTTTATCGATAATTTTTTAAATATAATTTCATTGAGGAATTAATATAACGTAGTAAGTCTTTCACATTTAAAGGATAAACTAAAGATATAGTTTAAGAAAATATGTAATAAAAAAGTCGCATTCGTAATTTCTGCCGTGGAGACTATGAAATTGCGTAATTAAAGTTTAAATCAAAATAAACAATTATTCGTTTATTTATTGTTTTGTTGCAAGAAATGTCATTTGCCTTTATTAATTTATTTGACCTTAAGATGTATTTTTAATCAATTCTAATCCGTTTCCTGATAATTTAAAATAATTGATAGGAAGTTTTTCTAAAATTGTTGATTGCTTTCTCATACTTTATATTTGTTTGTTTATTATTATTCCTATAATAATATAAAAGTAAAGTACAATCATGGTCTATAAAAGATATTATAGAGATCATCTGTGTACATTTTCGAAAGCCTTCCATGATACTATCGATAGTGTCTTACGGCCCATCACTACACAGGAGGTAATGAATGGTCTAGCGGCGCGTCGACGAAACTCGCGCGCTGCGCGCCGCTAAGCGGCGTTACCCCTCCTCCGCTTCCTCATACTTCACCACCCAAATAGTTAAAAATTCACTGCATACAGCGCCTTAATGTGTTGTAATTGTGCTGTCTTATCACGGCGAAGGAAAACATCGTGAGGAAATGTGCACGTTTTCGAAATGAAAAAAAATTTTGAAAACTTCAATATATTTTCGTATATAAATTTTGTGTTATTCGCTTTCGGTGAGAAATTGATGAATCAACACACATAAATAGAAAAAATAAAGCTAAGAAACGTTTATTTAATAACTTGTGTCCCCTTCCCAAGCTCTTATTACCGTTGCCATGCGGTTCTTCATCGATCGGATGCGAGTCACGATCAAATGCTTGGCATCCCATTCCATTCCAATGCAATCCAAGAGATTGCATTTTGCAGCTGCTAAGTGTTTCTGAGGCAGGACCTCTTGCACGAATTCGTCTCTTTAATTCATCCCACAGATGTTCAATCGGATCCATGTCCGGGCTTCTTGCTGGCCATTCCATAATTGAGATACCGACTTCGGTAGCAAAATCTCGTACGGTGCTCGCGGAGTGCATTGTCACATACAGAAAAGCCAGTTAATTGTATATATTACGAAAATTTCGTTATCGCCAAACGAATCTTTGTATAGACTACAGACTGGAAGCGCAGAAGTCAATTAACAAAAGAAAATGGCCATATTTTGCGAGCTGGATACGCCCCTTACTTTGCATGTGTGTTATCTACTGACAGAGATTCTGTTATCTACATGCCAGCGGGTTTTAGTTTAGACCGAGCAGTCCCGATGGCTGTTGACTTTATTAGTCGTCCAGGATCCAAGCAAAGCACCGCCCTCGATCTTACGTACGTCTTGTGTTAGTTGCACTCAGCTAGTAGAAGAGCTATGCTATGACAAAATGTACTTCTTAGTCAATAAATAAATAAAACATTATTGCAAGCATACAACGAACACACCACAATTACTGTGTCTCTTGTATTTTCATAGTCCCAACATTAAAAAGTCATATTAGTAGAATTACATTGGGTGGTGAGTGACATAAGTGTATAAAATTAAAGCTTCATCATTTTTGAAAATATTTGTGAAATATATAAATAAGTAATTTATAATAATGGAACAACAAAAATTTCTAAAATCTGTATACCACAAAAGAATTGTTTTTGCCAACTTCCTCTGCGTGTTTCACCGCACAAATCCCATTAACGACTTAATCGAAAACATTGAAATCGAAATTAAATTAAAATATTGGACTTTTCGTAAAGCATTTACAGGTGTATTTTAGCATCGACACGTTTTGGTAATTAAGCGCCAATAACATTAAATTAACGTGAAAATATTGAAACATGGGCAAGCAATTAATTGGGGTTGTTAACAGTTTAAAAATTCAACTCGAATCAGGCTCGGACACACGGTTTTTTTAATTCTAAACAGGAAATAAGATTACTGCTTTTAGAAATGCGCATCAAAGATTTGAAAATGTTCTTTTGGGTTCTTTCAGAAGGTGACTGGAGAGCTAGCAGTTCACCTGATGAAAAACGACTAGGCCATAGACCGCGGTGCCATCGATCTCAAAAGGACCACGGCATCTTCAGTAGCGAAATTTATTTATTTATTTATCTAACTAGATATAAACGTAAGTTACAAAGAATGTGAAAAAAAAAGAAAATAGTAATGAAGATTAATACAAAATTTTCTAACCAACCTCAAACTACAAAACATTAACAATGGACCCCAAACTAAGCAGAGCTTGTATCTTGGGATCCAGAGCTGCCAGATTTGCGATCGGTGTTTAGTTACATCGTGAATACTCATTGCTACGAACAAAAATAAAGTTATTATAAAAAAAAAACAAATAGAACGAGAACTACAAAGTAAATTGGTAACTGTGGCTTAAAATGAAATAACTTCGCAGGCTTTTCTGAGTAGTATGTTTAGTGCAAGTGCATGTGCATAACATATAAATATATATGCAGGGAGATTTTTTGAGAAGTGCCCAAATTTACACAGGAGCTTCAGACTGGGTAGTATAATCGTTTATTGAAATAACAAAGTTTTTTATTTCCAAAAAATGCCATTCTATTCGCTAAAAAACAGAACGTGTTGACAATGCGGTATTCATTCATAAATACCTTAATTTTACTGTGCACGAACTTGGGTGCGTGTTAGTTCACCGCTAGTTAGTTAGTTCACAGTTAGTTAGTGTAGTAATGATCGCACGAATAATAAATGATTTGCGTATAAATCACGCACTTTTTGAGATAAGTCCAAATGAATGTAATGTAATTATTACGTACAAAAGATTACATTAATAGTTAGAAAATAAAATCATCAACTACCATAATACAAATACCTTATACTATAATATATATAAATACACATACATATATAACAACATACATTATTAACAAATACTTATTAATAATGAGCAATTTTAAATATTTATCATTTTTAGATAACATTATTTATGTCTAGAATTAAAAAAAATGGTTACACTTAGAAAAGCCACCCAGTATACATATACGTAATAACATATACATAATTATGTAACAAAATATTTCATGGAAGTGTTTTTATCTAGTGGATGTGTGGACACTTTCTTTCTTTCTTCAATAGGTACAAATAAATTAAATGGAAGTGTCTGTTTGTAATATTAAATTAATCACTTTTTACTAAAGTTATATAGATGTATACACGGTACGTATACAAATATAATTTTTTTTACAATTTTTGTCTGTCTGTCTGTCTGTCTGTCTGTTTGTTCCGGCTAATCTCTGAAACGGCTTGACCGATTTTGACGGAACTTTCTCTGGCAGATAACTGATGTAATAAGAAGTAACTTAGGCTACTTTTATTTTAGAAATTTTATTTATTTTAAATTCCATGCTAACGAAGTCGTGGACACAGCTAGTCTAATAATAAAAAAATTAAATAATACCTAAAGTTTTCCAAATTTGGAGCAAATATTGGAGCAAAATCACACCATTTTACGGTGTCTTTCTTTCCCGTAAGTTTTATACTAATAACATGCCGAAAGATTTGTTGCTTAAAAGAGAAGAGAGTTTATGTTTCGGCTTCTTGACCGAAAATTGTCTGTCTGTCTGTTTGTTCCGGCTAATCTATGAAACGGCTGGACCGATTTGGACGGGACTTTCACTGGCAGATAGCTGATGTAATAAGGAGTAACTTAGGCTACTTTTATTTTAGATTTTTTTTTTATTTTAAATCGCGGGCACAGCTAGTGGAAAATAAAAGTTATAATGGTGGACTTCTCTTACCAGCGACGCTAACTAGGGACGGTGTTACAGCAGGATTAGGTATCACTGGAATTCAGACAACCAATCGGTGTAGTAGTACTCACACTACAATATCGTTAGGTAACAACAAGGCTAAGTTTGCACAGTAATAAACGCGTAATAGCACGATGCTAGAAAGTAATGCACCGCGTGACTTCAAGATGTAGTGACTAGTATATACGCAAGCCACAAGAGTTATAAAGGAGATTAACTATGAATGCCTTATACGCGTAACTTATCGAACTATATTTAGTCATAAATATGTTGTGCGTATGCATAACCAGCTTTCTCGCCTTTCATCAGAAATGGTTAATAACTTGATACGTAAGAAACGCAACAAATAAAGCCTCTTTCAAAAGACTGGTACGTGAACATCTGTTGAAGACTACCACTAATTAGATCCGTGCCATTATCATATGTATGTATGTTTTCTTTATTTATTTTTTTCCTACGCATATAATTATATGTACACATATATTTTTATCTATACCGTACCGTTAGTAGAAACAATAATTAAACTTTTTCTATATATATTTATGATGTTGTATCATAATTTATTTTATTTTATATTGATATTCTGTAATTTTTACATCCGTTGCTGCACCTACCATAAACTACCACTACATCCTGGGTTGACTGGTAGAGAATGCCTTACGGCATTAAGTCCGCCCTTTGTTATCTTTTTTAAGGTTAGCAATAAAGCATAAATAAATAAATAAAAAATATAAAGCTATTGATTTATCAATAGCTTTACTCTTTGGACTCTTTCCAAACTTTCGATTTTACTACTTAGCATTTTGGTAGAGCCACACAGCAGCCGCGGCTATGTACTGACCGGACCGGGTAAGTACGAAGACCTCACAGAAGACTGGCGTGAACTTTAAGTGTTATACTTTCTCGTTTCGTGAGTGAGGTAGTCGGAACCCAATTTTCAATGGTGGTAAATCAAATGCTATAACTAAAACCAAATGTCTTGAAAAAAAATTAATTTATGTTTGCGAAATTATCTTTTCGGACATAGAAAGAGCCAGTCATCTTTTTTGCTTGACTTCTTCTTTTCTTTATTGACACACGGACAGACAGTCGGACAAGAGGGTGATCTTATAAAGGTTCCTTTTTTACCTTCTAAGTTATGGGACCCTAAAAACATGAGCAGACTGTTTGCCTTATAAAACAAAAGCGAAAGACGACGTAAAGCTGACATTTTTCGTCCATTTTTGTACAAATTTATTTTTAAATGTGAGTTTAATAAATAATTTGTCAAAAAATTCACGGCACTGCCGTATGATATATGAATGTTGGGAAAAATATTGTTACGCATTTCATGAGACGTGTTTTCTATTATTTTCCACATCAAAAATCATGACAAAGAACAAAATGGCTTTGACATGAACGCTATGCGCCTCTTACTGGCAAGGTAAAAACGTTTATAATGAGTATCGCCGTTGTTAACGTCGTAAAGAGACAAATGCTTTTGCAAATAACTGTTTTGAATATATAACGTGCTATCCCGGCATTCAGTCGGTATGTTCGTGGAAAAGTTTCACATGTTTCTCAACAATAAATGCCGAATAATAATTAATCAGCTATTGTAGTAAAAAAAGTAAACTCTCGCTTGTACAGACCCTACTTCTACCTATCCTTGATTACGCTGATACGTCTAATCCCGACTTTACAGAAGAGATGCTTAGTAAACTCGAGCGCCTCCAAAACCTTTCTATCAGATTTATCTTCAACCTACGCAAGTACGTCGTCCGCGTCGAAGGGATTTTCACGTTCCTTCCCTACCTTATTCTGTCCTGTTTAACCCTTCGTATCTAAAAGAAAGTTTTGAATACCAGTCCATTTCTATTGTTCACTCCGTTCTTCTCGTTATCGCTCGCTTTCTATGCCTTCTCATACCACTGATTTCTATGCCTTTTCTTTTACTGTCCAAGCTGTGAAGCTCTGTAACTCACTCCCTGTGTCTATAAGACAAGCCCCGTCTCTTTCCACTTTTAAGAAGCACCTGATAGCTCATCTCCTTTCCCTTCCTGTTTAATTTCATCCCAACGTAACTTTTTCCTCTGAGCTTTGGTTGTCAGTTTTTTCTTTTGCTACTTTCACACTTATTAATAAGTATTTGTTAATATGTATGTTGTTATATATGTATGTGTATTTATATATATTATAGTATAAGTATTTGTATTAGGTATTTGTTATTATATAGATATGTATTATATTTGATGATTTTATTTTTCTACATATATATTAATGTAATTATTTTTGCACTATTATCCCGCAGCTTTATTATCTAATTCTATACCCTAAGGTCGCCTGGAAGAAATTGCTACCTTAGCAATAAGGCCGCCTGTATGTACACTATCTTTCCGGTATTTTCTTCCGTGTATTTCCTTGTGTGTAATTAAGTATATTGAATCAATCAATCAATCAAGTAATGTGACGGCCTATAACTGTCCCACTGCTGGGCAAAGGCCTCCCCTGTACAAGGGTTAGCGGATTTAACATAACTATCTTAGAAATATTTTTTTTATTATTTCAAATACATGCAGGTTTCCTTACGCTGATTTCCGTCACCGCACAGCACATGATATGTCAGCACTTAAAATTAACAATTTAATTGGTGCCAGCGCCGGCAATCGAACTAAAGTTTCTCGAGTGAATTGAATTAATAAAGGCAAGCGTCCGGACACTGAGCTATCACTGCTATTGTATCCGATTGTAATTGATTAATAAGTAGCTAAGCAATTGTAATGTCCTGCCAGATCGCAGAAGTATATGGGTGCTCAGAATAATCAAAATGACTTTACCCAACCTACTTAGGCACGGACCCCTTATGTTTGGCCAAGATGCTCAAGCCCGGTTTATCCTCCGGAAAACGGCTTCTCATCACTCAACACGAGCATAGCCTACTTGAGCAGGGGATATCTGCATCAACAAAACAAGCGGGTTGTTGGCTTTGAAATTTCAAGGTTGAAATGCGGACCTTGACATCACTATTTGCTTTTCGTTGTTTGTGGTTCTTGCGTTTATTCTGCGTGTGCGGAATTGTGTTCACGTATCGTCAGTGGTCCCAAAGCGGTGTCAGTTTGTACGTATATTATTTAATCCATTAGCACCAACTTCGATCGTAGAGATCTTCCTTTAAATATTTAAAAGAGTAAAGAAGTTTTAGAGTAGAGAAGTGAGGAGAGAAATTTTAATATTTACCTTGGCTCGGCGTGATAAATTTACATCAGTGTACAATCCATGATTATCGGTATTAAGCCAACCAGACTGTTTAACAAGGTTCATCCGTATCTAATTCTAAATCAACTGCTATTGATGATATGTTATTATATAAGTTTAATGGTGGAAGTAGAGCATACAAAAAAAATCGATTAGTGGAATAAATAAAGTATATTGGTGTTTCGTAACTATCTGGTTACAAATCCTGGACCACTCCTTTGTATAGCAATTACTACACGTCAGCGATTTACCGTGTGAAGGTGCTGCTAACCTAAGCATCCTTATCGGCGCCGCTACGCACAATAGTTCTAAGATTAGTTTTTCATGTAACTGTATATCATATGATTGTAAGCTTCCTGCGGAGGTAAGATAAATTTTAATTTGATAAATTTGATTTTTTTCATACTAAATTGTATTTAGAATAGGTCACTCTTAAATAAACGAATGCAATGCCCGTTTTAACCATCGATCCCTAAATTTAAGGGACAGGTAAAAAAAATTAAGTACTAATTTCGTTTTCACCACCGCTTAACCGCTTAAGTTTAACGCTTAAGATGTTAGTATTTCTTTTTAATAAACCGCCTGTCAGCGCTCGGAGCTTAAGTACATAGTTACTGCTACCTAATTAGAGTGTTTTAGAACATCGTTTATTTTGTATTTAATGTGATAAGTAAAATTATAACTATGATAGCTTTATAAAGCGGGATGACGCTTTACTTGAATTAATCCTCCTGATTTGCCATTGTTTTTGTGTTTGTAAACTTTCTTAGTCACATAAACTTTTTGATATAGCGATGAATATGTGCAATAAATATTCCGTAAGAGACCATCATATTCAAATAATTAAAAGGTTGAAATTAATTAGCTCTTCCGCTGGGTTAATTATGAATGTAGTGGTTTCATCAGTCAACTCACAGTGTTAAAGTTATAGAAAGTGCCTACCTCTAATAGTTAATAATGTTTATCGAGTTTCCTTCGTCAATCCTTCCTATGAAGATCCTGGCTGGTATGTCCATGTAAATTTAAATTCTAATGAAATCAATGCCTTTTTAACCGACTTCAAAAAGGAGGAGGTTTCTCAATTCGACTGTAAAGATTTTTATTTTTTTGAACCGATTTTGATGATTCTTTTATTGTTGGAAAGGAGATGTCGTAATGGTGGTACTATGATAAGGAAACCCAGATCTGATGATGGCATCCTAGAGAAATCGAGGGCAATCCTCAAATGTTATAAGTATCAACAATGTTTTTTAATTTCGGGTTGAAGTCGGTTTTTTTTTGTTATTATGTCAACAAGTTGTTTCACTTACGCCCGGTTTCTGAAACACTGATCATCGTAGATGTTAACTAATCAGCCGTCAAATGGCTTTTCAAATTTCATTTTAGTTGCCAAAAGGATGGTTAAACTCTTTGGATTGATCGTTCTGATCATTAGAAGATCATTCTGGTCAATTTAGAGAGTTTAACCGTAGTTAACATCTACGATGATCAGTGTTTCAGAAACCGGCCGTTAATATCGTAAGTGCTCTCATTTGATTTGTTTTCTTTGTCAACCGACTTCAAAAAGAGGAGGTTCTCGGTTGCACGTTTTTTTTTTTAATTTGTTGCCTCCGTACTTTATTATTTACATGCCCTGGACGAGGTTGACACGGAGATAGATCCTATAAATATTTCTGTAAATAAATACACATTTTTACACTTTTCTAACACCAAACTAAGCAACGCTTGTACTATGGGTACTAGAGAACTAATAAACATACTTTTCTATTGTAAATAAATACATATTATAAATATATAGACACTGGAAAAACACTATGCTCATCACACAAATTTTTTCCAGTTATGGGGATAGAACTCACACCCTCTGGCGCATGACCCACTATCCGATTTTGAAAATTACTTTTGCCTTTCGGTACAATTTAGCTCGCCTGTAGTTCCTTAATAATTTGATTGGTATCGAAGCTTGGAAAATGGAAACCGAAGATACTTCAGGGATCTCAAAGTGAAATGAAAATGTAAAGTAAGTGATATATTTGATGTCGGTTTTATTCGTTGCTGCTAAAATGAATAAAATTTTCCTTTGTCAGCTGCATTGCCAAACTTAGTTATATGGTTAACGGATAACAACACAATATAAAACACGCTAAAAAGGACAAACATCTTCAAATGCAATAGTAGCAACTAAAAGCTTTTTTGCGTATAAAAAGCACCACACTTTTCGACAAAATTTTCATCACTTTATTTTGTTACAGTAATTGAAACGCTACATTTTCATTCCTTTGTCCCTGATATTTTAGTTCCTTACTGTGACACTAATTTATTTATATATATTGCCTTGAACTATTCAATCATCCAACCACATACTACGAATAACTTTTAGACTTTAGTTATGTCCAATGAGTTATTACCAAATGTTATTGCAAAATTATTAACTTTTTAACTATAAGTAAATGCATTTAACATTTGCATGCATATTTTTTTTAATGGTTCCTTGGTTTAAAACATGAAGATCACATTAAAAATAGTTGTGTTTCTCATAAAAAAAAAGTTGTAAGAACTGACGTATTGCGTTAGGTCGTGTCATGTCGAATAAGATGAGGGTCTTTAATACACTTTAATACGTTGTTCCATGGAAGTTCCAATCTGTCACCGTTTAAGAAGTATTAGGGTAGTATCTCTCCGCATTTGCTGTCAGTTGATTACACCATACTATACCGTAATGTTAAATGAATAGAAGCTTAGATGTCTTTCAACGCTGTGTTACACAAAATTAAATTAATGTTATCATCTACGAAAACTATATCTTTTATAATTTTGTTTTCATAAAAATGAAGGTAATCCAGTGTTTAAATTTTACGGCAAGGTTTAAAAAGCAATTATGGGAAAACGTGCTCTAAAACCTCTTCTGACATCTACAACCCGTCACGTGTTGTAGATGTCCATGCGCGGCGGTAATCAACGCATGTTATCATCGAATGAACCACCTGCTCGCTTGCCAAATTTTCCGATAAATGTGTGTACCTAAGAACGCACGTAAGAAGTAATACTGCTTTAAAGGTCTTTTAAAGAAGTATTACTTCTTACGTAATCATGTCGCTTTCTAGATGTCAATGTTACTATCACAGTTTTTTTCCAAACACGCCAATAGACATTTTTAATAATAAAGAAAATGAATAGTAAGAAATATAGATATGGAGATGATTAACCAAAAAAAACAATGAAAATCAATAAATAAAATAATATACAAAAGCAAACTCGTTGAAATGAACAGACCTTAAAGTTAGTTAAAATTTTGATAAAGTTATCCCATTTACATTTTCGGGACAATACTAGAGAGGATGTGAACGAAACAGTGACTGAAAAGGCATTATTTCGTTCACAACCTCTCACGCTTTGCATAATTTCGTGATTCGTTTATTACGCGCACGCTCTCCGGTGTAACTCGTATTGCATGCAAAATACGGAACTTTTATAAGAAATTCACATAGGAATACATAAAGTCAATCTTTGTATTTTCTTCGAAAATATGGTGCAGTTGTTTTGGGTAAATAAAGAGATGCTTACGTCCTCCTCCTATATTTTATTAAGAAACATCTATATAAACGATCGCGAGTAATTGTGAGTTGGATTGGCTTATTCTCGATCGAAACCAACCTTGGATCCATCGAACGGGATCATGAGAAAATTCAAATTGAATGACGATTATTAAGACTTCAACTTATCTAAAAATAATTAGTACTCATTTGTTTAAATACAGTAAAAATATTCCTTATAAATTAAAAATCATTAAGTAATGTCAAATCAATAATCATTTTTTTTAAAAGCAATAAAAAATCGGATTTATAAAAACACTTCACAACTAAATATTGCAGCATTCTTTGTACGACTTTATTAAACCGATTCTATGTACTAATATTTATCAAAACAATTTATTTAAAAAAAAATATATTTAAATAAACCAGTACATTGAGAGTTGTGGGTAATATTGATGGTTACTAAACTTGTTTCATTTTTCTAAGAAATTTACCTTTTTACTTTGGGTCTTATTCCAGAACCATTAATAAATTTTCATTTCTCATCTGTCAAATTTTAACTCGCCTTCATTAGTCAAAAGATATTTTGGGTTTCCGAAACACTTGTGAGGCTACAACCATATATCATAACTATTGTCAAGACCAGCGTTTGGGGGTGACGTATCTAATAAATAATTAATGTTTCGTTTTGCGGTATATTACAAAGTGCAAATTTACCTAAGATTTCTTAGTTAACGATAAAATTTTATTATATACTAGCTGTGCCCGCGACTTCGTACGCGTGGAATTTAAAATAAAAAAAAAATCAAGTTACTCCTTATTACATCAGCTATCTGCCAGTGAAAGTCCCGTCCAAATCGGTCCAGCCGTTTCAGAGATTAGCCGGGACAAACAGACCGACGGACAGACAAAAATTGTAAAAAAAAATATTTTAGTATATGTACCGTGTATTTAGTAAAAAGGTTATTTTAATACTACAAACAGACAGTCCAATTTTATTTATCTGTATAGAGTATGTATAGTGTACAGATATAGAATATATTAGAATAAAGTTCTCAGTAGGTATGATATACAGCGTGTCGTTACAACCGCAACAAATGAACACACATACAGAGGATAACTTTTTTAAATTGTATTCAACATTTACATTCTTTAAACATCAATATTTACCGAGTTATTAAATTTTCCAAAACAAACAATTTTAGAACACCCTTAAGTATAAAAGTGTAACGTAAAGTTCATTTGTAAAGGTCACAAAGCATATGAATGAGTTGAATGAATTTAAAAGAGACAAAACATACTGTTAGAAGGAGAGGCTTGTAATGCGACGCTGTGGCGCGAGTTGTATAGGATGTTACAAATTTTCTTTCTTTTTTACTTAATTAGTTTGTTGAAAAATATTTTTTTAATTATGGATTTTGTTTAACGTTAATCTTTTTTTATGATTATTGGCAAGTAGCGTTAGACGTGTGTTCATATATTGTCGCGTAACGACACGCTGTATAATTATGTCAAAAAAAATTACTCACTTAAATAGATTAATGAAATTTGTGAGGAATTACAAAAAATGATCAAAAATAGATTTCGTAAACGTTAATGTAATGATGAGTTAGCACACAAATATATTCTGAGTTATTGAAAAGGGGAGAAGATTTTAAAGGTATTATAATAAATTAAAAGATATCAAAAGATAGAAGAGATATCGAAGATTTCTAGTGGAGTTTGTATTTTTTTTTCACAGATCAGGAAAATAATTTGAAGTGTTTTAATTAAACAAGTTAATGTTGAGCGAGGCAGTGAATGACAAGATATGTACGCAATTGTAAACTGTCATTAATGGCGTTAGCTCCTCCTATTAAAATCGATTTATATTTTAAACTTTACTATTATAATTGATTTTTCTTCTCAATAAAGATGCATTTTTATTTTGCTTTTTATTTTATACCTTCATAGATAAAGCAGGATTAAAAATCGTTAGATTATAACGCTTTTCGATTCTAGTTTAAATAAAATTTTCGAGAAGCCATTTCAGGATAGACAATTTTCTCACTAGATTGCTTCCCTCAACAAATTTTCCAATAACCTTTCGAGATAGTTGCTTCCTGTTTTTTTTTTCATTCTCTGGTTTCGAAACTTTTTAAAATATTAATTTAAAATGATTAAAAGTAACAAATATGTTCATTTTAAATGATATATATTATTGTATCCATAGGTGCATATAGCAGGGGGGCTGGGTGGGCCATGTCCATCCCAGTATCGCCTAGTGCCCACCCCAGGATTTTGGGTTACGGATTCGAAATTTTAGGCTGGATAACTAAGAAACTTCATAAAAAATCATTGAAAAGAAATAATTATCTACAGCCGAGAAATCTGTGTGCATACTTACCTACTTTTTATTACATTCTATTTTACAATACATTCCGTTTATTTACTTATGAATACACAACGTAGTAAAGTAAAGTAAAGTAACAGCATATACATGTCCCACTGCTGGGCAAAGGCCTCCTCTATACAGAGGGTATCAGGGCATAGTCCACCACGCGGCCCTACTGCGGATTGGCGGACTTCACAGATCTTCGAAATATATTTTCTTTTGTTATTATTTCGAAAATATGCAGGTTTCCTCACGATGTTTTCCTTCACCGCGGAGCGCGTGATAAGTCAGCACTTAAAGTTAAAAATTTCATTGGTGCCGGCACCGGGGATCGAACTCAGGTTGCTCGAGTATATTGAATTAAAGGCGAGCGCCCGGACACTGAGCTATCACGGCTTAATTTCACAGCTTTGTTTAATATGTAACATTAATTTGTTTTTTTTTAATACAAGTGACCTCTCAAAATATTTTCTTTGAAAACGAATCTTGTGCACAGAATAACGGATTTCATTTGCTTAAAAGGGGTTTTAATAATGGTTTCGTGCCCAAAGGGTAAAACGGTACCCTATTATATTACTAAGACATTACTAAGATATTACTAAGACTCAGACTCTTTCTGTCTGTCTGTCAGTCAGTCTGTCGGTTGAAATTTTCGCAGATGATGTATTTCTGTTGACGCTATAAAAAGAAATAGTAAAATAGCAATAAAAATATTTAAGTAGGGCACTCGAGCAACAGAAATGTTATTTTTTTGCCGCTTTTATAGATAATGGTACGGAACTCTTCGTACGCAACTCACACTTACCCGATTTTATATTAATAATTTCTCTCTGCTTAAACATAATCTTTTTCTTGCCTCTGACGCAAGAAAATTTTCATTAAAAACATTTAAACATTTTAATACTAAAAACTTCATATATACGACTACTGGTCACTCGAACAAATGTATTGTGTATAACATAGAATATAGAATGTATATAACAATAATCTTTAGGGTGTCATTCAAGTCAAGAATTTGACCGCCGCGTGTAAGAGTTCATATATTAAGAATTTTTGAAATGAAATTCCTGCCTTATAAATGGAAACCAAGTTCATACTAAAGCCTCTTTGAAGTTAAAATCCTATTGTGTTCTCTGTTCTGTGCGTAGGTAAGAAGCGAGTATTATTTTTAAACTTCATGTTATATAAAGAATTGAAATCAGCGATGTGTAAGAAAAAAAAATGAATTACAAAAAAGAGGATACTTATAGAGTTTCTTTCGCCTGTTTCTTCTCCGCTAGAGGAACCTCATTGCGAAACGGTGGTAGATTTAAAAAAAAATATGACTATCGATAGATGAAATGTAAGTTTCTTATGTCGATGAATAAATGATTTTGATTTTTTTTGGTTATTTATTAAGTCAATTCTGATACGAGATCCACGCGCGGGTATAACATTAGCTATATTTAATTGTATTTAAGTGGCCTTTCAATATACTCGAGCAACCTGAATTCGATCCCCAATGAAGTTTTTAACTTTAAGTGCTGACTTATCACGTGCTCCGCGGTGAAGGAAAACATCGTGAGAAAACCTGCATATTTTCGAAATAATAACAAAAAAAAAGATATTTCGAAGATATGTGAACTCCGCCAATCCGCAGTGGGGCCGCGTGGTGGACTATGCCCTGATACCCTCTGTATAGAGGAGGCCTTTGCCCAGCAGTGGGACATGTATAGGCTGTTACTTTACTTTTTTATTTAATTTAAGGTTCGCGTAGTTAATGAGTGTATAAAATTTGCGTAAACTTCACAAACAATAAAATTAACAAGAAATTATTGCTCGAGCTCTAAATATACAATTATAAACATAATGACAGCGCCAAGTACAAAAATTAAATTCTTCAACAGTATAACAAGCTCCATCGAAATATATTATACTCAACGTCAGTTACACTGATCCCAACTGATGGCGCAAAATATATCTTTCTGAAGAAAAAAAAAGATAAGACCTCAGACTTTCTTGGCGCTTCTCTACTCGGTCAAATCCTGACTCTTGTATCGGGCATTTTAAAAATGACTGAATATTTCCTATTGGTTGAATTTAGGAAGAACCTTTACTTTATACTTTGAAATATCATCCAACTAAGCTAAATGAAGGAATAATTAACGACTAGCCATTAATTTGTATCCCGGTTTATAATGATTAATAATAGCTGAACCTTAATGGAAATCCGCTTTAAATCTCACTTATTTTGTACGTTCGACTATGGTAGGACCACGCAACTTACCACGACCTCGCAAGACCGGTTGGAAGTAGAAGTTTTATACTTCTCTCTTTCGTCTGGCGAGTGAGGTAGCCGGGGCCCACTTTATTAGAAGGTGGCAACGCATCTGCAGCCCTATGTTGATTTTTTGAGTTGACAAGCCCACGGCCCCAGCTACCTCACTCACCAGACGAAATGCGGAAGTGCTACTTCCGGACGGACTTGCCCATTAACTGACTTTCACCATACGACGAATTGCGACACCTATGATATACAGAATAAACACTGGGAATAAGAAATAAACATAAATTGACAATTAAAAAAAATCACTCCGAACTAACCTGCAAGTTATAGTTAGTGCTAAAAAAATACGCAACTGGTATAAAGCTAAATTAGATCATGATTATCGAATCGTACAAGTATAGACGTCCTGTACGCATATCTTAAAGTCGAAAATTTCAATATTTTACGAATAGCTTTGCGAAATTAAATCATTCTCGAATCGACTAGAAGACACACAAAAAATTAAATTATAATCGGTCCAAGCATTTAGGAGGAGTTCACTGTACGAGTGACATACATACGCACGGCAGAATTATACAGCGTGTCGTTACAACCGCAACAATAAATGAACACACGTCTAACGCTACTTCCCAATCGTGATACGAACCGCGGCCTCTGTTTTGGGGCCGCCCGATTACCGACCGAGCTATTATAACATTTTTCTGTGGCGAAATTTACTGTCATATTCGAATGATATTTTTCATTCCCTGAAACCTAGCTAGATCGATTTTTCGCCCCCGAATCTACGCACATATATATATGTATATACAAGAATTGCTCGTTTAAAGGATAAGATATGGATACCCTTAGAAAAGCCTCCCTGTATAGTATAAAGATACAACGTAATAAAACGATTCAGAATAAAACAGGGTAATCACGTTATAAGCCAGGAAATTCGGTAATTGGATTGACATCAAATGGCCCTATCATGCAGACTAAAATGATTCTTGGTTAATTATCCCCTTGTCATGATATCTTAGAGCCATGTCACGCAAAAAACTCTTCTTTGTTATGATAACGACGTTTCAATTTTTTGATATGATTTATTACTTCTAAAATAAGTTTGTTTACAGAATACCAGTTATTTAATTAATCAAGTTAGTTAGTTAATCATCTATACATATAATAAAAATGTAACTGATCGTTGTCTGTACAAGGCAGTTTTTGAGAAAAGCTATTGTTGGGGGCCTTTATCAACGCAGTAGAACCTAAAACAAATTTTGTTAAATTTTTTGTCAGTTTGTCTGTTTATGCGTTTGAGCGCGATAATCTCAAAAACGGCTTAACCGATTTAGGTGCAAACTTCACTTAATATTTAGTGTCAGTTTTATTTAAATCAGTTCATAAATAAAAAGTAATATGAAATTAAAGAAGATTTATTCGATAAAATGCTATATAAAAGCTACAGTTAAATTGTTTGAAACTATAGTTAACTATATATATTAAGGTCTGGAAAATAATGATGACTGTAAGTTTATATGAAGTTTAAAAAAAATTGGCCAAGTGCGTGTCGGACTCTAGCACGAAGGGTTCTGTAGGTACTTTTTATGCACGATATAAAATTTAGTATATGCGAGCGTAGCCGCGGGAAAAAAAGCTAGTATAAAAATAAAATGCTGCCGATTCCGGTACCAAAGTTGGGTCACGCGATGGGCGAAATTGGAGATTGCCTGAAGATTTCATGAAACTCGGTCCAGCCACTATGGTGACACAGACATCCAATTACTTAATACATTTACATACATAGACATCCATTTAATTAATAGACATACCGAAGTTGAGCTAATGACTTTTTCTTTATGCGAAAAGTTGTCAAACGAGCAGACGGATCACCTAATGTTAAGTGAATACCGCCGCCCATGGATATCTGCCACACCCGAGGGTTGCAGATGCGTTGACAACCTTTTGAAAATTGGGCTCCGGCTACCTCACTCACCAGACGAAACGCGAAAGTATTTATCATACTTCCACTTTACGCTGGTCTTCTGTGAGGTCGTGGTACTTACCCGGACGGGCCAGCCTATTCCTGCAACAGCCGACGCTGCTGCATGGCCCTACCACCGTAAAACTGACGTACAAATGCGTACACCGGAAAAATGACGTCGAAAAATTAGTTATCTATACTATTATATAAAGAGTAAAGATTTGATTGTTTGTATGTATTGAATAGGCTCCAAAACTACTGAACCGATTTAAAAAATTCTTTCACTGTTGAGAAGCTACATTATCCCTGCATGATATATTGCTGCTATATTATATTTTTTTAAAAATTAGGGATCCTTACTAAACTCCAATAAAGTTACTCAAGGTGTACAAAAATTACCTAGAATATTCTTTACATCGCGTGCGCTGCGAAAACCATTGATGATAGAATAAAATAATGTACTACGGCTTTGCAGAACACATTATTATTTAGAAAAAGTGTCACGACAGCATATGTCTAACTATTATAGTTATGCCACAATAAGTGTTCTTTATTTTAAATTTTTTATTGAAATGCCGCCGTTAGAAAAGGCTCTTTATTTGTATCTTGATATTAATCCTTATATAAATAAATTACTTCTTATTTAAGACTGTTTCAATATCTTTATATAACTTTTTGAATTATCAAATTCGGACATTCCATTCAAAAGATATCACAAGTTTAAAAATGTTAGAAAATTGTTAATTGTTAAAATTATTTAAGTATCCAAACAGCTTAGTGACTGACTTAGTACTTCTTATAATTCGGAGGGTAAAACGGCACCATATTACTAAGACTTCGCTGTCCGTCTGTATATCCGTATGTCTGTCCATATGTCAGGTTGTATCTCATGAATAGTGATAGTTAGACACTTGAAATTTTCACAAACGATGTATTTCTGTTGCCGCTATAACAAAAAATATAAATAAGTGGGG
Organism: Iphiclides podalirius; assembly: GCA_933534255.1. Lineage (NCBI taxonomy): Eukaryota > Metazoa > Arthropoda > Insecta > Lepidoptera > Papilionidae > Iphiclides > Iphiclides podalirius. Next base: position 12,034,813 of record OW152831.1, on the reverse strand, counting down.
CTCCCATAAAACAGACATGATTTTTTTGCTGTTTTTATAGTTTATAGATAATGTTGTTATTCAATACATTGTGGATATGATGGCAAAAAGATTTCATTGAGATTGAATTACATATGATGTCGTAATCACCAGAGACTGAGGGCTGGTGAAACATTCATCTTAGAGACGCTTTAAATCAATACATTCAATCGCTCATCAAATATCGGTCAACAAAAAAACCAAAGATGCGATGATTTATATCCGAAGCTATGGGAGACCAGACTTATTTGTCACTTTTACGTGTAACCCCGAATGTCCCGTAATTAAATCGGAACCATTATCTGGTCAACGGTCTTTCGATCTTCAAGACGTAATTTCAAGGGTATTTCATTATAAGATAAAATTATTCACCAAAGACGCAATATTCGGAATATTTTATGTGTATGGTAATTTTTAGTTTTAAAAATTTTGTTAAATACTCGTGCGAAGCCGGGGCGGGCCGCTAGTTAGTTATAAAAATAATTCACTAAACCACCAATTTGAGAACATTCAGTTATTTTTAGCTATTAAAAGTACACCAAAGCCGTGATAGCTCAGTGTCCGGGCGCTCGCCTTTAATTCTATGTACTCGAGCAACCTGAGTTCGATCCCCGGTGCCGGCACCAATGAAGTTTTTAACTTTAAGTGCTGACTTGTCACCTGCTCCGCGGTGAAGGAAAACATCGTGAGGAAACCTGCATATTTTCGAAATAATAACAAAAAAAAATAGTTCGAAAATATGTGAAGTGCGCGCCCATTTGTTCATTTTGTTTCAATTTACGGTAATTAATAACATTGGATTGACTTAGATTGTGTTTGTATTAATTATATTATTTATTTACGAAATATTTGCATACCAACGAGGCGAAATATGTCTGTACTTTTGTCTATACCGAAAATCTTTATCTACCATATTTCTGCAAATAAATACGATTTGATTACATATTTGAAAGTAACCTGGCACGCGAGCATATCGTTTGTAGGCCGTAAATAATGGACTGCGTATTCGTAGTGGAACGTGCTGAGTCATATGTCTCATAATCTGTGCGTCGTGCGCCGCGCTAATCTCGGAAGATAACCGCCTGTTGTCGACTGACCCGTTCGAGAACGTATTGTGTCACGTCCTTGCGGCGAAGCGTTCTAATAGGACTGGGAATGTGTTTTCTCTTAAGCTAAACAATAATCGGCTAATAAACAGCTGTGAATGGCACAGGTCATTTTTAAATAATTAAACAGTCAACAATTTGTGATCCAAACAAACATCCTCGTAAAAGAACATTAACTCCTCCCAAGGATTTGCGAGGCTATTGAAATTAAAAAACATCCCAATTTGAAGGAAATATAATATGCTTGAGCTTAACCGCACTTTTATAAGCTCCAACTGCCAAGATCGCAAAAAGTTAAGTGTAGCCCGGATTATCTATGATATTAGGACATAAAACATGTCAGTCCGTCCCACATGGAGTCAGTAATTTGTACCGAAAAAAATCAAAATCAAACGAGAGAAAACAAACAATAACCAAGCCGTGATGGCGTCTTCTCGCTTTTCATTCAATCGAATAACCTAAGTTCATTTCACGTTGCTGGCAACAATGAAATTTCTGCTGTTATCTTATAAAAAAATATTTCAATGACATGTGTACAAAGGAGGATTTTTCCCAGCTATGAGACAAATATAAACTGTTACATTGTTTAATTCTATTATGCATTGAATTTAGTAAATTCTAAATTTCAAGTACAGTACAGTACAGGTGCATGAAACATGGTAAATTAGTACCGAAAGCTTTTACTTGTTTGTAATGCTCCTAATAGTAAACTCGAACAGTTTTATTTTATAACGATGTTGAATCAACACACAATGGAATCGGCTAAGGCGAGTCGGACTCGCTCACGAAGGGTTCCGTACCATTATCTATAAAAAACGTCAAGTCATTTCTGTTGTATGGGTGCCCCACTTAAATATTTTTTTATTGTTTTTTAGTTTTTGTTGTTATAGCGACAACAGAAATACATTATCTATGAAAATTTAATCTAAATATCACGGTTCATGAGATACAGCCTGACAGACAGACACAAAGACAGCGGAGTCTTAGTAATAAGTTCCCGTTTTACCCTTAACCTAAAAATTCCACCCTAGTAGGGTTGGAGACCCTGCCTCTTCAGAACCTTGTAATCGGTCATACTTTGTTCAAAGAATAATTGAGCAAAGTATAGAAAAAGTGCATTTTTCCACTACTTTATTTTAAATGTTATAAATAGTGATGTTATCAGCTTTATTCCGATATGCTTGACAATAACTTCAATTTTGGAAGAAGATGAGTAGGTACAGACAATAAATATGTTTAAAATGCCGTAATATACGAATTAAAATTTGAAAATAATTTTCTTAGTTAATTTTATACATTAACAAACTCTAGATATAACTTTAAGCGGAGTTTCCCCTGCTTAAAAGCTACATTGGTAGCTTTGGGTTTCCGCTTAACAGGATTACGATGTTCGACGTCATCTTATTTCGGCTTAGTTGCAAATTTTGTTATAAGGAGTTAAATCACTCTCGAGACTGTAAACTGAGTTAGTAAATCATGTCTGTTGTATTGGAGCCCACTTAAATATATTTTCATTCCGTTTTTAAGTATATGTTGTTATAGTGCCAACAGAAATACGTCATCACTGAAAATTTCAACTGTCTTTTCATTAGACAGATGCATATGACATATTTTATTGTATTGTATTTATTTTAAAGAACAACAAAATCCACAGCCTTTAGTTGTTTACATGTATATCACATATGCGTAACTTACAGCCAAGAAAGGTAAATCTTTTAGTGTATTCATTTTTTAGTTAGAAACGACGCCGACCTGAAGTCCATTTTCAACCGATTTCAAAAAAGGAGGAGGCTCTCAATTCGGCTGTATTTTTTATGTTCGTTACCTCAGAACTTTCGACAGTCGGAACAGATTTTGATGATTATTTTTTTATATTAAATGAAACTACTTTACGGATTTTATCGTGTTTTTTATTTTGATTTAAGTTCCCGACGTTTCGAACCCTTTCCAGCGTTCATGGTCACGGGACAGACTAAGTTGTTATTACTTTTATTTATATGTTGTGATTATTTTTTAATTTGAAAGCTGGTACTTTCCATATGTTCCCATATTAATGTCATTGGTATTGGATCTTGGACTCCGGAGACACTTAGGGAACTCCTAAAAATCATTTATAAAATGAATACAGAACGAGATATTTGTAGTCGGTTTTCGTTTTCCTTAATTAAAAATAATTTATGTGAAAAGTTGCCAAACGATCGGACGGTTCACCTGATGTTAAGTGAATACTGCCGCCCATGGACATCTGCTACACCCGAGGGTTTTCAGATGCGTTGACAACCTTTTGAAAATTGGGCTCCGGCTACCTCACTCACCAGACGAAATGCGAATGTATAGACCAGGGTAGAAGCCTTGAAAAATAATAAAAAGTGAAAAAAAATAATAGTAGGATGAAACCCATTAGAAAAGGAGGGGAATATTATAAAAATGAAAGGAAAAATAATTACGGGCGATCTGAGGTCGGGAAGGGGATGGGGGTGAGTTTTTAAGGGTAAAAAATGGTTTTTTTCGATTTCCGGCAAAACTAAAAGTCGTATCGAAAAAAGTCAAATGGCAAAGTTGTAGGTAATAAAAAGATCTAAAACTTTTGTATTTACACTTTTTTCACATAACCTCAAAATTTATGTGAAAAATCCAAAAAACCAAGTTTTTGGTTTTTTATTTTTATCTTTTACAAAAATTTTTTTTTTTAACGAAATTTGGTGAAAACTTACCTTTTTATGTCCCAAATACGCTGTAATTTATTTGATTAAAAATATTTATTTTTTCACCTTATTTTGAATTAATATCAAAAAAACACCCTAATTTTCAATCGAAAATTCACCGATTTTTTGCATTTTCTGAGAAGATTTACTGTAGTAACATATTTTTTTTTTTTCACCATCGGAAAGTAGAGATTTCAACGAACAGAAACCATACCAACTTTTTGAAAAAACTGATATTTTGACGGGTGAACTTACTTACGCTAACATGCTTATTCTGGAACGATCTACGCGAAAATGTGATTGGAAATTCGGCCCCTTGAAAGGGCCACTAAGCGCCGAAATAAAGATAAAAGACAAAACGGCCTTTACTTCAATGTTTAATCATATAGATGACGGATTATGCGCGGCGTTTAGAATTATTCCGGTTTACATATACAGCGTGTCGTTACAGCCGCGACAATAAATGGACGCATGTCTAACGCTACTTGCCAATAAGCATAAAAGAAAATAAGACTAAAAAAATCCATAATTTAAAAAAATACATTTTTCTAACAAACTAATTACATATAAAAAGAAAAAAAAATTGAAACATCCTATACAACTACCACTGACTGATTCATACATTCAGACACGTTTTCATTCGTTGCCGTAGCGTCGCATTACAAATCTCTCCTTCTAAAAGTATGTTTTATCCCTTTCAAATTCATTCAACCCATTCATATGCTTTGAGGCCTTTACAAATGAACTTTACGTTACAGTTTTATATTTAAGGGTGTTCTAAAATTGTGTAAACATTGATGTTTAAAGAATGTAAATGATTAATACAATTTTAATAAGTTATACTCTAAATGTGTATTGATTTATGGTCGCATTAGTACCGACATGCTGTATAAGTGAAAGTGACAGATGATATAGAACGTATGTTACGGAAAGCGATAGCAGTTTATAGAATTACACCAATTGGCGTAATTTGACCTCAATTCGACCCGCCAGTGCCATATCTACATTTGTATATAATTTCATTGTTTTACTCCAACTCCGCACCGCATATCACGTTAAAATATCATAGTCGCAATAAGTTTTAAATAAATATTAAATTATTATATTAAAATCAATTTTATTTACAACAAAAGCTGCTTTTACTTCATTTTTATAATAACTTTACTTCTATAAATATTTGTAAGGTTATTAATATTTACAATAAGGATTTATTGCTTAATATCTTTACAAAGCATACAAAGTCTTTCAAAACTTTTTTAAGCCATTGGAAAGAAGTGGTGGTTTTCGATGTTAATATATGAATAGTTTGTTATAATTGCGTGTTTCCTCACATTTTTCTTGCTGTAATAATTAAAATTTTGGCTAAATAGAAACGTACTTCCGTAGAATACAAACGGTTTTATGAATTCACGCTAATCTAAAATAACGAGGTGTTGTAACAAATTAAAACGTTATTAATTATTATCTTTGCAATTCTGGAAATATAAGAAAATAATTGTAGCTCTTTGATGTTTGGTATAGAAAAACTTTTTTTTCGCATGAGTTGCACAACCCTATCAAGCAATATTTTGCACGCATGAAAATATTCCACGGAATGACCGTCTGAATTGGAAGATGTTACGCTTTAATTAATAAAGTGAAATATTTCTAGAAATTTTAAATTTTGTATAGTAGAAATATTTCTAAATGAAACTAATTTTACGGATTTATCGCGTTTATTTTTAATTTTAATTCCCGACGTTTCGATCCCTTTACAGCGTTCATGGTCACGGGACAGACTGGACAAAAACAAACAGGGTATGGGTATGTGTACCTTACTAGTACTTCTAGATTTCTCAAGGGCCTTTGATTGCATGAATACTCAATTACTACTAGCTAAGATGTCTTATTATGGTTTTGATCTCGATACGGTCAGTTGGTTTCATTATATACCTTACTGGTCGTGGTCAATATGTAGAAATCACTCAAGTAGACGGCCGACTGCTTCGTTCAACGTATAGCCCCTTAACAAGAGGACCCGCAGGGAACGATCTTATCTCCTCTATTATTTATACTCTACACAACAGATATCGTAAACTGTATAAAATCTTGCAAATATCACTTATACGCGGACGATTTACAAATATATATCTCTTTTAAATCTAACGAATGGCGCTCGGCAGTGCAGTCGCTTAACGAGGACCTTGGTAGAATATTAGAATGGTCAACAAATAATTGTCTAATTCTTAATCCTACTAAAACAAAATATATAGTATTCGGATCGAAATTTCATATAAATAATGTTCCCCTTGATTGTGAGGTGAAGTTAGGTGCTGAGGTTTTAGAACGTGTCTTTGAGGCTCGTAGCCTCGGCTTAGAGTTGGACTCAAATTTGCGATACGAGAACCATATATCAAAGGTAGTTCGCAACTGTTTTTACAGATTAAAAGTCCTGTATAAGTTTCGACAATATCTAAGTGAAGAACTTCGGGTACGCCTAGTCGATTCTCTCGTCCTATCTAAATTAAATTATTCCGACACAGTTTACGGCCCATGCTTGTATGTAAGAACAGAAAAGCTGATTCAACGGGTACAAAATGCTTGCGCTCGTTTTTGTTTTAGAATTCCACCCCGTAGTCACGTAACACCTTTTTTGAATCAACACAACATTTTAAACATGAGACACGACACCGCAGATAACACCATTTAGCATGTCTACTTTTTGGTATTTTGAGATCGCACACACCTAGTTATCTTAGCAGCATATTAGAGTGGAGTAGAGGGAAAATCAGCGGTAATCGTAGTCACCACCTAATAATACCGCGAAATAGATCCGCTATGTTTAGAGGCAGTTTTCGATATGCAGCAACCAAATGCTGGAATAACATCCCACCACCAATTAGGAACGCGCAAACGAAATCGTCGTTTAGATTTAAAATCAGACTTTTTCTTATGGAAATCCAAAAAAAGATAGCTTAGAAAAAACAAGTAAGACTCCCATAAGAAAAAGCTAGGTTATACTATATGTTCACTTTAAGATTTTATGTAAAAATCGTGGTTGCCGCATTATTGATTATTTATTAATTATACACTTCTCTGACATCCTCATGGGGGTGTCAGCTTATGCTGAGCAGCTGACCCTATCAACTCAGCATTGCAACGCTCACATTTTCTGCACATAGTTTATATTCTTTCTTTGAATATTATAGTTTTTCTTCTTTTTTTGTTTTTCACTAATATTAATTATACTTGGTTATTTTTTTTCTACATATGTACATGTTGATTGTTTATTTTTTACCAGTGTTGTTTGTTGAGCTGATTAAATGGTTTTATTATTATTATTACTATTATTAAACGCGATAAACCCGTAAAATTAGATTCATTTATAATGTGTAATCGCGTAAATACAAGAAATATTTCTATTTAATTTTCATCCACTTCCACATCCTCTGTCTGTATTATTCAAAAATTTACAATTTAAAATATACATAAGCTTTGAAATAAATTCATATGTTCCCAACGATTTCCATTTAATGCTGTCAATGTAAAGGTAGAGGAAATTTCTTCATAAGAAATACATGTAATTTCCAAAATACATGATTAACCAAAAAAAAACAAACTGAGCAAAGCTCGGTCCTCCAGGTACTAAATCATTAAACACACAAACCATTGTACCCTAGCAAAATATAGTAGTTTAAAAGCATTCTTTATTTATATTAAAAATAAATAAAGAAAGCCTTTAAACCCTTCCACGTGTTCTCACAAGCAAGTGATTACTTACTTGGTTCAAGCGGCTCGTTATGTTTTCATCCCTTGTGATTTTCCGCATTCTCGACAAAGCCCGTTATAATGTCATAAATAACCGGGTTTTATCGAAAAGTAATACATTTTAGCTTCTTTCATTTGGCATGAAATATATCCTTTGCGAAGTCGACGCCATTCTTTAGCAATATCTCGGTAAAGTACAGGCTAGGAGAAGGTAAGTTTGTATACGTAAATGTTAAAGTCTAAGCCAACTTTTTCTAAGCCACCTGTGAACACGATTAATTTGTATCACGTTTAGACAAAGAGATGTACTCCAGCATCCACTTACAATCCTTTGAAGAAATCAATTGTCTTATGTTTGGTGAAAACATTTTCCTAAAAGACACCAATATTCATTTGAAGGAACAGAGATCAGATTATTGGTGAATATTATGCAAGTGCTATGACAGCTCAGTGTCCGGCGCTAGCTTTTATTTATTTATTTATGCTTTATTGCTAACCTTGAGAAAAATAGGTAACATAAAAGGCGGACATAAACCCCAAAAGGCATTCTCTACCAGTTTTAATACAATATACTCGAGCAACCTCAGTTCCATCCGCGGCCGGTACCAATGAAATTGTTGAATTTAAGTTGTGACTTTAACACGTGCTCAACGGTCAAGGAAAATAACAAGAGGAAACCTACGTATTGTCGAAATAACAACAAAAAATATTTCGGAGATATATTATGGTCTGTGTAGTGTATATGCAGAAATCATATACATACATAAATAGACATATTTTAATAAGTGTAGTATATATGCAGAAATAGTATATATACTTAAATAGGACTGTCGTCTCCGGCTGCGTACGCGCGGGGCACCAATAGGTGGAGGGTAGTAGTACCCTGTTGGTCACCGATTCAGCTCCGACCACAGTGGTGTGAAGTCATGTGCGCAAGCCAGCGAGCCGATATTTATTGTGATAAATTATTCCAAGTAATTTTTTTCTTTTTTTTTACAAACGTTGCCCTTACTTTAGGATAACACTATCCTGTGTTGCAAGAACCGTTTACATACATAAATTTCACGTGGACAAACACCCAGATGCGAAACAACTATCTGAGCGTCACACAAATAGTTGTCCCGTGTGGGAAGCTAACCCACGACACTCGCAGACCCCGTGGTGAGTCACGAATTGTTGTCACAGTATTATTGATCGGTTATTAGTTCCCAGTACAAATAGATACATAAGTCTGCCTATCCGCAGTGGGGTCGCGTGATAGACTATGCTCTAATACCCCTCTACAAAGAAGTCTTTTGCCCAGCAGTGACTCGTAAATGCTGTTACTTAATTTTTTTTATTAAATAAAAATTATTTATTTCGTCAAATATTAAAATTATATTTTATGATCAGTGATAGACGTCACCAAGTAAGCGAAATAATCCCCGTAACATGTGACTCGGTTGATCCGTAAATTATCAATAAAATTACACTAAAGAAATAAAATGAGTTATACAAAAAATAAAAATAAAACTCTGGTATTGACCATCTCATAGTATTAATACAAATAGGTATATACAAACACTAAACGAAACAAAGGGCACATGAAAGTGATATTTATTTTTATTTATTTATTTATGCTTTATTGCAAAACCTTAAAAAAGGATTACAAAAGGCGGACCTAATGCCATTTGGGCATTCTCTCCCAGTCAACCTGAGCCGTGGTGAGAGATTGTGGTAGGCACAATAAGCTAAAAAAGACTATAAATACTAAATAATAATATGAAAATACTTATGTAATATAAAAAAAACTTTTAAATTATGCATTAATATATATCTACTGAATAATCTATAAATATATAAAAACATATGGAGTTTATGAAAACAGAGAAAATTAAGGGAGAAAGTATACCGCCTTGTGGAACGCCAATCTCAAGACCAGCCCATTGTGACTCTTGCCCAACATGGACCGATTGCTGACCCCCATGAAAATGCGAATAAAACCAATCCAAAACTGTGGGCGCAAAATGTAAGTGGGAAAGAATAGCGAGGAGGATATCGTGATCAACTGTGTTGAAAGCGTTAGAGAAGTCGACAACCAATACTGTGACTTTCTGATTTTCCATTCCAATTCTAATGTCATCAGTAACTTTAATTAGTGCAGTTGATAGTATTATCTTAAATTATTATTGCATGTTTCATTGCGTTATACAAACTTCTTCCTACAAAAAATATTTCGATTAAAATTTGATATTATGTTTTCATAGTGCAGTAATCTCCACAGTTAATACAATAACTTAGTGGTGAAGCGTCTGGCCCCAACTACGGAATACGATCGATCCACGCAGCGGTGGAAATGTTTTCGTCAATTTTTATACAAATTTTAACTTTTGAAGATATTTTAATGTTAAACATTCGCTCAACACCAATAGAAAGTACTTATTTAAGTTACAATTTATGCAGCTGCGATCGGAATTTACAAAATTATTATCGAATTAGATCGTTACAAAATCATTCCTGTGGCGCAATAAATGCAATTAGTCTTGTTAGTCTCGATAGTAATTCGATCAACCCGTAGTGAAATTCGCGCAGACCTTCCTAATTAACGTTTATTGAACATTTCACTTCGTCAAATAATAGCGGTTTAGATGAACTGGTCTCCGCCCACGGTTTGTTCGTGTCTATAAAAACTACTCCAGTAATAATTCAGTGAGTTCATTAAAATCGAGTACTGAAGTCTTTGTTTTAAAATAAATTCGGTTACCGCAGCATATACACATACATATAAAAAGCACTTGTACTTATAATTATATTGCTACAATTTAAAAATAATTGGTCAAATAATAATCGTTGTTCCTCATAACATATGCAATATACCTATATTTATATTTCTTACTTTCTTAATAACAGAAAAAATATAAAAACATCTAAATATAAATTAAAGCCAGTATAAGTTTACGTCCGATATTGACATGCGAATCTAAGATCTGTCTTGTTAATGTTATAAATTGTGATACGTAACAAAGAGATAAACATTACATAAGAATTTTTGAAGTGAAACTTCTTTATCGGGGTTGAAAAAAAATATAGTGTAACATTTTTGCGTTACGCGCCATCTTGTTCATGACAATATATATATATATATATATATATATATATATATATATATATATATATATATATATATATATGTTATATTAAAGTGATCAGCAAAATCATAATTCTAATTCTAAAATGTAAACAATATATTTCGTATTTCAGTTACCATAAGCCATTAATAACACAAATATATAATAACGACATCAATTATAGTAATAATTGTATTACAATTAATGAAATTCAATAATAATATTTGTAGTAATGACAGTGCTAGCCCTAATACTTCAGAGCACGACACTGTAGACACTTCCTCTTCTCCAAAGGCAGGCACCAACGCCCACCGTGACCTGACTGCGCCTTCCACCGAAGACACAATCTGAAGCTGACCCATGATGCTCTTCGGAAGCCTCGATCGGCTCCTGGAACTTGCGGTTGCGACGTCAATCCAACGTCCGCAAGTTCGGTTTTCCAAAAAACTTAACTCACAACACTTGCGCGCGAGTCGAATATCTGCCTTCTACTCACTGGCTGACTATTCGGCAACGAAGGACGCAAGTTGCAAGTTTTTTAATCAACAATTTTTGCGGATTCTCATACTAATTACAACGGTCAAACCATAGTGTGTTTTAATTTACTACTAACGCCACCTATGTATTACAAATAAGAAACTAAATATTATACAAAGCTAAAATGAAATAATTGTAGAATTTGTATTTATGTATATGATAATAAAAGCCTTTTATTAAACTTTATCTAATTTAACTTTATTTAACCAATTTCTGTAAAGTTGCATATAGTAAATTATTTTTTGAAAAAAAACGTCATAAAAAAGTTTCACTTCTTACGAGTGTACGCTAGTACACGCACACATTTTTTATCTTTTGGATTGCCCATTACGTTGTTGTCTCCAAATGAAATAAAACATTTTTTAGTAATCCGAAATGAAATTTTTTAACGTTTCTAAAACCCGAATTTTGTCACTCATTACTCGGATTTTAACATTACTTAGGTACGTTCGTTTTTACTAAGTCAGACTTTGGCTTTAGTTAAGTTTCCATTAAAAACATTTTTAATTTTTTCTTGAAAGTCATTGAGGGACAATTGACTTGGGGTGGTAACTTATTACATAGGTGATCTCCTTCAAAGTGCATATTTCTTTTTTCGTATAAAGTCCTGATTTTAAGTAGCTCTTGTTTTCTGAGTGTTGCCTCAGTTAATCATAGAATTGAATCCTTACTGCCATATGCAATGAGTCACAGCTTTCCCAAATTATTTTAGGCGATGGAGAAGCATAAATGGAAGATGATGTTGGTTGCAAAGCGATGTCTGAGAGTACGTTGTAAACATTCTACTCTCATATTTTTTCCAAACGGCCCGAAAGGAAACTAACTTCAAAGACAAATAAAAAAGACAGTTACGGTAATGTAGTAAAAGACAGTAAAGATTCGAGATTCGTCGCGCGCGCACCTCGGTAATCTGATTAAACTACCAGCGTGACGGTGCCTTGTACGATGGAGAACGGTGAATTTTACAAGGAAATGATGAATTTTATGGATAGGTCGTGATGGGTATGTGCCTAAGTCGGCGACATCAACCGACAAAACACTTGGGATTTTTTTGTGGGAAGAAATTAAAAGAATGGTGTATGGATAGGAAAAGGGGTGGAGAGAGGAATAAAAAAACAAAGTGACTAATGCATTGCGAACTGTAAAATCACAGGAATTAGTCAAGAGTAAAAGTCAATGAAACACGTCGGGCAGAGCCGTGTTTAAAGAGGCGGTGGAATCTTTTAAAAATACGAAACATTGGTAAAAATGCAGTAAAGACAGTGATTACATGTCGAGATTTTCGCGTCGCCTTGCTCAATTGTTAAAAAGTCAGGCGCATTACCTGAAATACAGGTTCAAAGCCCGCAACGCGGGAAGCTTAAGTTAATTTATCTAAAAACATCACATTTTTAAGTTCGATCAATAAATTACTTTTATAAATAAATATTTCATACCAATGATAAGTCACAAAAACTTGTCCTAATACTAATAACATGGATTTGGATATACATGAAAATGAGGCGAGGAGATCGGGGTGGTGTCCTAATTGAAATAAATTATCAGCCATTTGTAATGGCGCGTAAAATTCGTAACTTCGCACGCAACTTTTAAACTAATGACCGAACAAACGTACCTTGACAATACTAATGGGATTATGGTACATTAGAAGGGAAATCAAAAGAGAAGCTTCCATTTTCGAAACCTTCTTTACGTAAACTTAGCTTTCAAGTTACTTTTCTTGTAAAAATAAATTGATTATTACTTTTATGTTCATAATCTTGATATGCAGACTGGCTGAAAAAGGGTCTGGATGGGCAAAACTATCCAAATTATTAGTTTTTAATTAAGTAATTTCAAATGTTTGCCGTGAATAATGAACACGAAGCCGCGATCGCTCAGTGTCCGGGCGCTGGCCTTTTATTCGATATACTCGAGCAACCCGAGTTCGATCCCCGGTGCCGGCATCAATGAAATTGTTAATTTAAGTGCTAAATTATCACGTGCTCGGCAGTGAAGGAAAACATCGTGAGGACACGTGCATATTTTCGAAATTATGATTAAAAATATATGTATATTTCGAAAATATGTGAAGTCCGTAGTGTGATCGCGTGGTGGACTATCCCCTGATACCCTCTTTACAGAGGAGGCTTTTGCCCAGCAGTGATTATACAGGACATTTATAGGCTGTTACTTTACTTTTCGTTCCTGTCCAATCATGCAACAGTAATCTTTATGGATGATAAAAACAATCGTATGCATAATCTTAAATTCAAAAATTTGTATTCATATTTTCGAAATAATAACAAAAAAATATTTCGAAGATATGTGAAATACGCAGTGGACTCTGCCCTGATACCCTCTGTGCGGATGAGGCCTTTGCCCTGCAGTGGGACATGAGTATAGTCTGTTAATGTACTTTATTTTTAATTTCAACTGTTTAACTGTTACGGTCCATTAGATACAGACTGGTGACAGACGGATGGACAGACACACAGACAGTGGAGTCTTAGTAATAGGGTCCTGTTTTACCCTCTGCGTACGTTCCGTAAACTTAAACAAATTAAGACGCCGAGCTTTTCCAGCGGTGAGGATTTGGACGGTTGGGAACAAAAATTATAGTCCAATATATTTTAGGTGAATAGGTAATATTCCAATATATTTTGGCGAAAATTTGAAATGAATTCATGTGTCGAATGCAGTTTTCTTTTGTTTCGAATGAACTCAAGGGGAGTTAATCGAAACGCAACCCATTTTTTGTTAATTTTGGTTGCTTGTCGATTGCCTACGTTTCTCTGACACCCGGTAAGAGAAATAATTTCGTGAGGTGAACTGAATTCCTATTAACTATGTTTATGAAAATAGTAAATATAAAAATTTATTATAGAAAAACATACATTAATGATAATAACCCTTGGTAATGAGTTCATCGGTCCCGAGCTATTATTACAAAATAAATATGTTTAATATTTTAATGTTACACTGATATTTAAAAAAAACTACAAAAAAGAGGATACCTACAGAGTTTCTTTCGCCTGTTTCTTCTCCGTTGAGGTTCCTCACTATATCAGTTTATAATATAACAAGATAGAAGCATAAAAGTCTTATTTTAGCTTACTTGAGTATCAACAGTATTAATAACACACATTGGCTTCGCCGAGATATTTCGGCGATATAATATGCTTTAAACAGAAGTTTACTTTTAATTTTTACTTATTATCGCCTGTGGGATTCTATTATACATGCGCACACTTTGCCTATGAACGACCTATTAATTTTTGTTGACGAAACAACGACGTAAATTGTCCTTATTTCTAGGTATTATTTAATTTATGTCTTTTTTAAACGGTTTTATTTAGCTCGACCCTTACGGAATTTGATTGTTTATTTATTTGGGTCAAAATTAGAAATTGTAATTTAAGCACCTTGCCGTTGTCAGATTGATCTGAAATTTGGTACACATATTTAATTTAGATGACAATACAATATTAACAAAAAAAATTTAACAAAAAGAAAAACAAAATAAAACCGTTTAACTTAAAAGTTTTTTAAAGTAATTATTTTATGTTAAAAGTTGCCAAACGAGCATCTGCTCGTTTCACCTGACGTTAAGTGAATACCGCCCCCCATGGATATCTGCTACACCCGAGGGTTTGCAGATGCGTTGGCAACCTTTTTGGAAATTGGGCTCCGGCTCCCTACCCCTTCTGGGCAGACGAAACGCGAAAATACTAGACTTTCACTTCACATCGGTCTTCTGTGAGGTCGTGGTACTTTCCCGGACGAGCCTGCCCATTCGTGCAACAGCCGAGGCTGCTGCGTGGCCCTACCACCGTTATATTTGTTCTCTCCTAGATGCTGCCAAGACTTCGTTTGCTTGAAAAATCACAAAAAATCTTCTACACAGATATACACTTAATAGTATTTACATTGTTAACATTGCATTATTCACAATGATCATGCGCTTTTATGAAATGATAAATAGATGCTGACGATTTTTTGCTGCATAGTGAATTGAGCTAAGGGTACAAAAATAAGGTATTGGTGATAGAATGTTAAGTGATAAATTTTTCAACAGTTTATCTGTTAACCTCACATAAATTTATGGGAATTACTCTAAAGTTTTGTGGTACAAATGTTGAATTTTGAGCTGTAACAATTTGTTGTAACAAGATTTCCTAACTTGATTGACACCTTTGTGAGTTTGATTACTTTGAGCGGGGTCACCTTTGTCTTACAAGTCTGTTGTTATTCAAACGAAAACCTTATAACTTGAGTGATACGCCACATCTACCCATAGACTTTTGCATTTGGATACGCATATTACTTCGATAAAAATCTTTTTACAGTTTCTGAAACTATAAAACGATTTCGACATTGCTTAGAGCTAATTTATCTAGAATGACACTTATGCATCATTGTCATAACCATAATATGACAAAATAATACAATGACAAAATGAGCTTTAATTAGCTTACATTATTTTTTTTTTCTTTTAAAATGTATGCATATTGCATGACTTATATTTTGTCTTTCTGTGGAATACTCAATACGAAAATTTTCGTGATACACTTGTTATCAATAAAGTAAAATCTGATGATAACTGTATCATACTGAACTGTGTGACAATGAATTATTCCGATACAAAACATAAATGTGAAATTGTAGTCTTAGTTAAATATTATATATGTGGTTGTTGCATTCGCCGACAAAAGAATTGAGATCTAATCTTATCCTTTAAACGAGCAATTCTTGTATATATATATATATATATATATATATATATAATCGGAATCTCGGAAACGGCTCCAGCGATTTTCATGAAATTTAATATGTGCGTAGATTCGGGGGCGAAAAATCGATCTAGCTAGGTTTTAGAAAATGTCCTTTTATCCCTGTTTTCAGGGAATGAAAAATATCATTCGAATACGATGGTAAATTTCGCTCGGTCCTCCGGGTACCATAATATAAAAAAATGCAATTTATAGTTTTTTTTTTCTGCTAATGCTCCGTGACCACCTTAATTTTCACGAGGGAGACAGGTGGGCACTTCATCGGGTGTCATGAGGGAAGGCCATACTTTTTTAGTTTTTCTTCTTTAGTTTTTTTTTTGCTTAAACCTTGGGAATTAACAACTACGCCAGTTGAGTTTTGAACCTTATCTCTCGGGCCACTATCTTAGGTTGACGTCTTGCGGTGAAATTATTTTTTTTAAAGACGTTAAGATTTTGGTCGGTGTGGCAATTAGCCTTTTAGCTTAGTGGCTAAAGCGTCAGGCCGCGAATGCCGAAGACGTGGGTTCGATTCCCGCAGCGGCGACAATCTTTTCGTACTCTTTCCACAAATAATGTCTTGCGGTGAGTTACATGCCGAGCAGTGGTGCTCCTTTCACGAGGATGTTCTTAGGTGAGGTTCCTTGTATTGGTGTTATGGCGTCAGAAGTTTAATTACACTTCGGTTCACATCACAGGTAAATATGCGACCATGCGGGAAGCACCTGCTTTCTAATAAAAAAAGAATCATCAAAATCGGTTCCCACATTCGAAAGTTCTGACTACTTGTGTATACACTTGTGCCATGTATGAGTAACATACATAAAAAAATACAATCGAATCGAGAACCCCCTTCTTTTTTGAAGTCGGTTGAAAACTAACACCTTTATAACGAGAAACGATAACATTATTAAGTTCCTGATTAATTAAGTAAGCGCGATACGAGGTGATGCCCAGGTTGATCTAATTTTCCGTTTAATACCTTTCCCGATCGCCCAAGGGAGAGCGTCCCTCCATAGAGTCGCAACAGCACGCTTTTCACGGAGATGTGAGAAAGTGAAAAATTTATATTCTCTATTTAATTATTATTTTATAAATTAATATTCTTTAAAGTATAATTTGCCACAACGTTACAGTATAAAAACAGTAATTTGCATTTGCATAGAAAATAATAAAAGGTAACTTTTACGTGAAAACTAGCCTGGTAAAATTTTAAGCTTCAATTTTTCTGTTATCTGTTCGTTGAATTTTAATGTTTTATAATTAATGAGATATAATGATAATATCTCAATAATCGTTTGAGCTGAGTTTATGAAAATAAGGTCTTGGTTATTCTACAGGGTTTTGATAAAGGTTAATACCTAACTTAATTTTACACATAATTCATACGCAATGGCCTTGTTAGTAAAAATCTTAGTTTATGTCGAGTATTAAATGAAACTGGTTTACGGATTTTAACACGTTCTTTTTTATTTTGTATATTTTTTTAATTTCAAAATAGAAAAAACCGCGATAAAATCCACAAACTAGTTTCATTTAACATGTATAATATTCGCGTAAAATCAAGAAAACAATTATGTACGTTAACGTTTCCATTACTTAGCTTACAGATGGTGACGCTTAAACGTCAAGCCATATAAGTACCATTATTACGTTAAACGTAAATAGTACCAATACTGAGCTGGAAATTAGCTACGTTTAGCGAACACTATTCAAGTCTATTTAACTTATAGAACGGATTTCATTCGACTGAACATACATAAGTGTTTGAAAACTTAAATACGTGTAACGTAAATAAATGAACACTATTTTTCTGAGCTTACATAGTACCGATTAAGGAAAAACTATAACAGAATATAAATTCATACCAAGAAGCACTAGATCAAGTAAACATTCCAAGAAAAAGAGACTCACTACAGTAATAGTGTCATGAAGTGAGAATAAAACAAATAATCATTAAATTAATATTCTTAAACAGTACCACGTTTTCAAGCAAACTGTAATATCTTGGCGCCATGTTTAATAAATCTTTACTAATATTATAAAAGCGAAAGTTTGTATGTATTTTTGGATGGATGTTTGTTACTCTTTTACGCAAATACAACTGAATGGATTTTAATGAAGCTTTACAATAATATAGCTTATATATCAGAATAAGACATAGGCTATAATTTATATACAAATTTTTATGTATATCTGTCTTTCCGACTGAATGTTACGCCTTCAGCCTATTCTACGCAGACATAGTCGCGGGCAGTAGCTAGTTCCCCATAAATTGACTCCAACAGAAAGGTAAACTTGTTTGAAAATTGTAGCGAGTACACTTACAGATCCAGAAGTCTACGTAAGAACTTTAACAAACTTAAACGATGTTTCGCAGAAACTTCACTTTCGCAAATACGGACGTATAGCATAAACCGTATGAAGCAATAATATTTGCTATCAAATAATATTGATACATAAACGAGCGAATTTTAGTAGTTTAACCATTTAAGTCTAAATCCGACTCGTAATATTCCTGAATATTTTTATTTCGTGTTAGTGTCTGCACTCAATTTGAAGCTTAATTTGCTTATCGAATAATTCATATCACGTTCAA
This sequence comes from Iphiclides podalirius, assembly GCA_933534255.1. Classification (NCBI taxonomy): domain Eukaryota; kingdom Metazoa; phylum Arthropoda; class Insecta; order Lepidoptera; family Papilionidae; genus Iphiclides; species Iphiclides podalirius. The sequence continues at coordinate 12,016,243 of OW152831.1, read as the reverse complement.
ATATCCATTGTAAAATGTTATTTGAAAGTGTTTACATACATAAAATAAGCAATCTATCATATTGCGCCAAACATTGTTAAAAAATCAATAAAAAAGTACACACATAACGAGATTTTCACGCCATTAGGTCATACGACACTTAATAGGTCAAGTCGCCTTAGCGTTTTACCTAGACACAGGTTCAAATTCACATTTTAAATTATATAATATTTCTCTAATTTTATAAAAGTCTAGTTTTTTACACTGTGTAATTTAAAGGCTTCTAAAGGGATAATTATTATATATATATATATATTTTTTAATTAACTGTTTGTTAGGCTTTTGATGGTTGCGTAAGCGGTTTCGTTTCATATAAACACATACATACATACTGATAGTGCTTGTATTTTTAATATACTAGTTTAAACCCTATCTAAGAATAGCACTTTATTTGTTTACCTCAATGAGTACCTCTTTCAGTCTTAATGTCATGTAAAAATAATACACTCTTCTCTACACAACCAGGAAAAAGAAAACGTGTTGCATTTCGAACATAACGTGAAATAACCTCCGTAAAGATTCCTTTTTCAGAACATGATGAAATGTCATCAATGATATTATATACAAATACGAGGTAAAATTTTTCGCCAATTGGTGTAATTAGATTGTTCTATATCATCTGTCACATTATCTTACATAATTATGTCATATAATGTAATACGGAATACATTTCAAACTACACGCAGTGTGAACATGCATAATCTTTATTAAAACTTGATGTTTTAATATAGATGGCCTTAATACCTCAATATTATACGAAAATGGTCCATTCAAAGTTTTATCAAATTAGCATTAATTATGGTTACGGCGGAAGTACGTCAATGAATTGATTAATGTAAACAGTATTTAATTAATTTAGGAACGTCAGTCCATTTATGTTAGCAGAACGCAAACCGGCCAATTTTGACAGCTGCTACTAAATGCTAAACTAATTAGAGGACTACTAGACTCTTCTGTACCTAATTTTATTTTAGTAATGCATTTTGGTTCTTTAACTTCAGTTTTTTAAATTTATTTTGACGCAAACTTTAAATATTACATGGTTGCAATAATATGATATAAAAGAATTAGATTTAAAAGTAATAGACAAGGAGTGCCCAAAAGTATATATGGTGGTAATGCATTGACCTGAAGAAATACATGATTGATTATATTAGGTATAAATAAGAAGAGAAACAAAAAAAACGCATCAAAAAAACAAAGAACACTATGTGCGCTTTAAGTGTATTCTTCTAGAGAACGACCAGGCCAAAATTGGGACTAAATACTTTTATGCTTGTAGTTATTTTTTATACATTAGCAAATTAATTCATTTAATTATATTTACTCGAGCAACCTGAGTTCGATCCCCGGTGCCAGCACCAATGAAATTGTTAATTTAAGTGCATAATTGTTACAAAGCATATGAATGGGTTGAATGAATTTAAAAGAGACAAAACATTCAGTTAGAAGGAGAGGTTTGTAATGCGACGCTGTGGCATCGAATTAAAGTCTCTGAATGTATGAAACAGTCAGTTGTAGTTGTATAGGATGTTACAAATTTTGTTTCTTTTTTACTTAATTAATTTGTTTGAAAAAAATTTTTATTTAATTATGGATTTTTTTTAACGTTAATATTTTTTTGGGTATTTTTGGCAAGTAGCGTTAGACGTGTGTTCATTTATTGTCGCGGTGGTAACGACACGCTGTATAAACACCCAGACACTGGAAAACACTATCTTCATCACACATATTTTTCCAGTAGTGGGGATTGAACCTACACCACACACAAGAGGCAGAGTTACTACCCGTTACGCCAATCGGGTCGTCAATTTAATAAATTATCCTATTATTATTCGGTGGACTAAATCGCACGCATGATTCTAAGGTATACGTAACAAACTATGTATAATATCAAACCACTACAATGAAGAGCGTTGAATTTTGCTTCTATTTGTTTGGTCAAGGCAGGCTACCTGTCTAACCAAGTCAGGCCGCCAGTAAGACTCTCCTCTTTCATATAGTCCGCGTGCTTTGATGTAAAATAATCCTTAGTTTTCAGAGCGTCTCTACTCAACTGAAAATGTAAGGTCACAACAACAAAGTAAACGGATTACTCTAGTTCCTCTTTCTAGTAAAAAGACACCTGAGATCCTGAATGCAATTTACAGGTTATTAAATCGCTAGCTTTTACCCGTGGCTTCGCCCGCGTGGCCAAAGGGAAATAAACAACAAGTTATCATACATGACACATTCCTTGAGCATACTGCATTTGTAATATTATTATGGGCACTAGTAAATGTATGTCAATATTTGTATGTTACATATATATTTTCAAATATATATATTTATATCAATCCTCAGAACCTTTAAAAAGTAAAAGAAGGACAAACAAATTATAACTTTTACTATGGAGTGATTCAGTTATGCATCAAAATGGATCTTGCCATGGCAATAAGATGTTTTATCGCGGTAAAAAGTAGCCTATTACACGGTTCACCCTCCCGACTATCTTTATTTATCTAATACTATTAATGCGAAAGTATGTTTATTTTGCATTCTTAGCCCTGTCACCGCCTCAAAGCGTTGAGATAAATAGCAACGATCAATACTAAATGAAACCTTTTTACGGACTCACGGATCACGTTTTTTTATTTTAATTAGATTCAATTAGCACCTTGTGCGCAGATCGGACAAAAGATTGATAGTTTAAAAATTGACGGTAGCCCGGACAAACATTATCAGACACATACAACGCCTCACTCTGTCCCATGACCGTGGACGATGTAAAGAGATCGATACGTGAGAATTAAAATGATTACATTGTATAAAGCAAAGTCGTCCCGCTGTCTGTCTGTCCGTATGTATGCTTAGATCTTTAAAACTACGCAACGGATCTACGGTTTTTTACTAGATAAAGTGATTACAGAGGAAGGTTTATATGTATAATAACATTGCATCCGTGCAAAGCCGGGGCGGGTCGCTAGTTGTAAATATACGAATACGCTACTATATCGAATGCTAGGCAATTACATATTGGATTCGGCACCGGGGTCGTTGGTTCGATTTCCACACGGAATTAATATTTGTGGGACCCACAGGTGATTGTTTCAGATCTGGGATATTGTACCGTTATCGAACTAAAATTAGCCTATATTTATAACTAAACAATACGGATCACGTATTGTTAACCGTGGCGTAACCCCAATGTGGGTTAATTTAATTTACACACCCTTTCCAATTTTGAGATACATTATAGACTAAGATCATTTTTGTGTGATAAGATGCCTGCAGTTTTACTTGATGCTAAATGATAACCGCCCATGGACATTTGCAACTCCGTAGAGTTGCAGATGCGTGGCCACCTTTTAATAAAATAGGGTTACAGTTACCGCACTCACCAGAAGAATCACGGAAATATAACACTTCTACTTCACGCCATTCTTCTGTGAGGTCGTGGTAGGTGAGGCCGGAGGGACCTACCCATTTGTGAAACAACAAAAAATGTTGCATGGCCCTACCATACTACCTATCTATTCCACCTTTGGACAAGAAATGGAACAGGCATCTCACAAGAGGAAACAAATTAATCTAAGTTTAATTTAATTTCTAGTTTCTTCTATCCAGCAAAATGTTGTAAAATGCGGAGAATATCTCAAGTCCAATATAATTAGTAAACTTTTAATAAGTTTCCCGGGAAAAGTGCAGTCTAATGTAAGCTTCAGTTGTAAAAGAAAAAAATCCGGTTATTTCCTACTTTCATCGCGATATCTCCGCGCTATTTAAGGATTTATCATCTGCTCAGCTAAAAAAGAAAAAGTTTTTTCATTCCTAGAAATTTTAAATTTTTATACTGCTAATCTCTGCACTTAAGATTAAACATTAAAATTAGGCCGCGAGTGCCGATGACATGGGTTCGAATCCCACAGCGGTGACAATATTTTCGTACTTTTTCTACAACTTTTAATTTTTTCATTCCTATAAAAATATAATAACATGCCGGAAGAGTATGCATTACTACTTAAACACTGCCTAACATCCGGCTATTTGCTTTGGAAGGAGGAATTTTACATACAGATACATGGTGTAGCAATGGGCTGCCCAGTATCTCCCATTGTCGCTGACATATTTATGCAAGACTTTGAGGAGAAGGCCTTTCGCACAGCTCCCATTTATCCAAGGTTTTATAAGAGGTATGTAGATGACACCTTCACCATTTTACCAACAAGTAAAGTTAATGCATTTCTGAATCACCTTAACTCAGTAAATTCCAAAATACAATTCACTATGGAATTAGAGACTAATAACTCGTTGGCTTTCTTAGATGTCTTGGTCATCCGCAATCCAAATAACACTATAAGTCACACTGTGTATAGGAAGGCAACTCATACAAATAGATACCTAAACGGTGACACTCACCACCATCCATCCCAGTTAGCTACCGTGGGTAAATCTTTGTTTCAGAGAGCACAAGGGATCTGTGACAAACAACACCTGGCCGCTGAGCTTCAACATGTCAAGCAAGTTCTGCATGACAACAAGCTTCGAGCACCGCGCCTACGTCACAGTGACCGAGTGAAACCAGCCACAGTGGAGCGAGTACCTGCTGTTCTACCATACGTCAGAGGAGTCACCGACAAGATTGGCTATATCTTAAAGCGGGCTTCAATTAACACATTCTACAAGCCGCTGAAGAAGATTAGCCAGTTTTTACTATCTGTCAAGTATAATATCCCTCTGCAAGATCCAGGAGTGTACAAACTTGACTGTGAATGTGGGCTCTCTTACATAGAACAAACGAAAAGAGCAATAAAAACCCGCGTGAAAGAACATATAGCTGACATAAAACATAGTAGATTAAACAAGTCTGCAGTTTGTGAGCACACTCTAAATCGGCCCAACCACTACATCAGGTTTGATAGACCACAGATCCTTGCAAAAGAACACCGACTCCTCCCAAGGATGATTCGCGAGGCTGTGGAAATTAAAAAACACCCTAATTTCAATACAGAAGATTATTGGGTACTACCATCAGCTTGGGATCCTGTCATAAATAAAATTAAATCTAAGCCCAAACGAACCACTACTGCAAGACAAGATACGATTAGCTCCCCCTGCATAGATCGGACACAAAATTAATAATACAAAAACTGACGGTAGCCCGGGTTAACTATGACAATCAGACGTCTAACACCTCAGTCTGTCCCGTGACCATGAACGCTGTAAAGGGTTCGAAACGTCGGGAATTAAAATTAAAAATAAACGCGATAAATCCGTAAAATTAGTTTCATTTACAAAATATAGGACTTTCAATAATTATTGATTTTTTGACAACTGTATTTATTTTTAATGAGTCTGTTTGTTTTTGGCATTATATTTCTGCCCAGCTATAATTATTAAGAATAAATAATTTATCATTATGGCATTACCTAAAAATATTTTGGAATGTGTTTTCTGTTTATAACTTCAAATAATATACTAACTACCTATATAATAAAGGTATTGGCTTCGACATCGTGGGTTCGATTCCCACACGGGACAACTATTTTTGTGACCCACAGATAGTTGTTTCGCATCTGGGTGTTTCTCCGCATGAAATTTATGTTTGTAAAACGTCCTTACAACACCGGATAATGTTATCCTGAAATAAGGGCAATGTTTGTGTTAAAAAAGAAGAAGAAAACCGGTCAGCGACAGCAAGAATCGGTTGAGCTATTTCAGACCAACTACGAATGCTCACTCGGAAACACGACCCAAAAATGGTGGTAGGGCCAAGCAAAAGCCTCTGCTGTTGCACAAATGTGCAGGCGCGTCCGGGCAAGTGGCACGGCCTCACGGAAAACTGACGTGCAGGGGAGGCATTAAACTTTCGCGTTTCGTCTGGTGACTGAGCTAAACGGGGATGTTCATTTAACATCAGGTGAACCGCGTTCTCGCTTGACTACTTCTCATATAAAAAAGGGGCCGCAACAATATCAGTTAATTATAACAAACACAAATCGAAGAGCCGGCTCTTCAAGGAAACCTGCGGTGACGTCTGTCTGGGGATTTCCGACGAGGATTATAATAAAAAGAACGTTACAGGAAAATAAGTTCCTTATTGCACTTTAACATATATTATGCAATATTCCAGATGGCTCATATAATAGTGCTCAGAAATAAACACATATTGCGCCCCACTCTAGTACGAGTATAAACGCAAGCAAGTAAAGTAGGTCGAGGTAAAACAATAAACCCCTTATCATTTAAGTTTAAAGGATTTCACATTACGCCGCAACCGCGGTTTCAACTTCGCCTTCGGACTTTTACTTCAGGACCTCGACGTTTACCTCGTATGTTAAGTGTAACACTGTAGGTATTGGTCCTGATATGTTTACGGGATCTTTGAATGTTTTAATAAATTGTTCGTCTGTATGTCCAAATTAGTCATAAACTTTAATGTCATTGAAATTTTTCTTAAACATTCCCCAGACTTCGTAGAATTTTAATTGCTAACATAGCATTTATCATTTGTTTCTAGAATTTATTTAATTATTTATTTTATGCAAGAAGTTGTCAAACGAGCACATGGTTCACCTGATGTTAAGTGAATACCGCTGCCCATGGACATCTGCCACACCCGAGGGTTACAGATGCGTTGACAACCTTTTGAAAATTGGGCTCCGGTTACCTCACTCACCAGACGAAACGCGAAAGTATTTGTCATACTTCCACTTTACGCTGGTCTTCTGTGAGGTCGTGGTACTTACCCGGACGGGCCTGCCCATTCGTGCAACAGCCGAGGCTGCAGCGTGGCCCTACCACCGTTGAAGATGGAATCCATAATGTTTTCATTAATTCCTATCCTGACTTTTCTTTTTTATGTGCTTTTGACATTTGAATAACCATATAGTAGCTGGAGAATATAATAAACCTAAAGATACCAAGGATTACAATAATTATTATTAAATAACTAATGTGAAACTGTTTCATATAAAGATTCTAATTTAAGTATAATAAAACAAGTTTTCTCAAAAGAAATAGTGTTGACATATTTCTATTAATTCAACTATACGTATGTAACACTTTTTTGTAACTGAATATACCAATTTGAGAAATATTTAATTCAATTACTTTCGGGTCACCAATTAATTTGATATCGTTGACCCAAGCAATCGTGCAGTATTAAGGTTCGAAACCCATGCCGGTCACGAGATATATGTGTTTGAAATATAATACACCCACGAAGACAATAGCAAAACTGGCGATAAACTGAAACACCGAAACAAAAAATAATATTTAATAACGTAAAGATTCAATTTGTTTTCACTTTTCAACATTGATGCGTATGTTCGGCTTTTTTCACCATAAAAATTTTTCAACTATGTTATCTACACAGTTCAAGTTTGTTTTCATACAACATAACTCCGTGCAAGTGAACAGGTAAATAATATTTATATTTCATGATAAGTTGATCTGCCACATTCAACTCAGGTCACGTTCCTTCGGTTAAAATATAATTTGTCGAACAGTCTGAAAGGTTAAAAAGCCTGTGAAATACGCACGGAAAATAGGGCAAGTGTTATGAGACTTATTAGTAATTTGATAACCTATACGACGGATCAGACTTCACAAATTGTGATCTTGATATATTGATCAGACTACCTTTTTTTTCCGCTACACCCGAGGGTTGGAGATCCGTTGACAACCTTTTGAAAATTGGGCTCCAGCTACCTCATTCACCAGACGAAACGCGAAAGTACTATAGGTACTTCCACTTTACGCTGGTCTTCTGTGAGGTTGTACTTACCCGGACGAGCCTGCCCATTCGTGCAACAGCCGAGGCTGCTGCGTGGCCCTACCGCCGTTAAATATTATATATTATATAATTTAAGTACTATTTATTTTTATTTTTATTTCCTTACATATTTCTAGAGCCTAATACTATTTATTTTTTATTTTTATTTCCTTACATATTTCTAGAGCCGTGATAGCCCAGTGTCCTGGCGCTCGCCTTTAATTCAATATACTCGAGCCACCTGAGTTCGATCCCCGGTGCCGGCACCAATGAAGTTTTTAACTTTAAGTGCTGACTTATCACGTGCTCCGCGGTGAAGGAAAACATCGTGAGGAAACCTGCATATTTTCGAAATAATAACAAAAAAATATATTTTTTCGAAGATATGAAGTCCGCCAATCCGCAGTGGGGCCGCGTGGTGGACTATGCCCTGATACCCTCTGTATAGAGGAGGCCTTTGCCTAGCAGTGGGACATGTATAGGCTGTTACTTTTTTTTTACTTTACATATTTCTGTAAAAAATTTAGATGAAGAATTTCTGGGGGGCGTTGGGTAACCAGTATTTCCTAAAGTGGACGGTACAGTAAAAAAGCTTGAGAAATATTGGCTTAGAGTATAAGCGAAGGATGTAAGATTCCATATGGATAGAAAGAGATCAAATGTTATTATCTTATTATAAGAAAATTTCAAAGATTTTTGATAAACAATACTTTAAAACTTTTGATCACAAAAAACACTTTTGTTATTACCCTCGGATACCATAATATTTGGATAGAGAGAAATGTTTTCAAATATTCATTTTATTTTTAGATTTAATTCTTATATTAGATTATTCCTATTAAAGTAAGGCTGAAAGGTAAATTAAAACGAAAGGTAAGACTAACAAAATACCACAAATTATATATAGGTTTTTTGGGTACATTAAAACTGTTCAAAGTTTACCCTATTACTTTTTTTATTATTGCATGCATATATTTTAAGAACGGTGGATAAAACGTAATATATAATACACGTAACATACGTTCTTACGACTCAGACGATCACCCTGATTAACGAATAAAAAACTTTAATTTACTCATCACATTTATTTCAATCAATTGTTTAACATTAAAAAAGCTACGCTTTAACAATCCGTGGGCAATATTTAACATGAAATATTTATTAACTGAATATTGAATATAATGAAATATTTATAAACTCTATATTTATTTTATATTCTCTTCATTTATAATAACGTCAATATGTATTGTATGTATGTAACATATTTATGTACAGTATAAATTAAGGAGTATTTTAAAACACACATTTTATTTATCTCTGACACCAAGCAAACTATAAAAAATTATTGTTAAAATTTTCTGAAAGAAAATTTTATTCAAAGCAAAATTATCAAAGCTGTGTGTTTATGTGTATGTATGTGTGTGGGAGCGCGCGCGCGCGCGTGTGTATGTGTTTTAGTGCTCAACAGAATGAGCAATGAACCCTTATCTATATTGGAAAAGTACGTCAGCTTAAACCTATGTATTCGACAGGTACCTAAACGATAAGGTTTATGAAGATATAGATCATCCTCATATTTTTATTACATCGAGTTTTTGACACTTTAACTGATTACAATTAGTATTATAGCACCCGTAAAAACATTTATAAGCATTAAAATAATATATTCGCGATAAAATTCGCTCAGCTACGAGCTAAACGATTTATAAGTACCAAAAGAAATGGCTCCACTACTAAAATAGTACAATACACATCCAACATAATACATCTTATCCGACTTATATACTAAAATTGATACAAGAATTGAAATCTGATATATTTATTTGCTACAAAAGAGATACCTTTGTAGCAAATAAATATATATAACACAACAACTAATATCTACGACTCATACAGTGTCACGTCGTGTGACAGATAGTTGAGGTAAAACACATACCTTTCTGATCGTGAACAAAATTACTGCCTAGTATACAATTTAAATTAATATATACCACAGTGAAAATATATTACTACATTTCTAGTAAAAATTTTATTTCATTTTATTTTCGTTAATTACGCTCGTAATTTAAACCATTGTAACTATGGATCTAGGGTTCATTTATATATCCGAAGGTGAAGAGTTTCTACGCGAGATTCAAATCTGTGAATACGATACAAAATGGATAATGATGATATAAAAAGTAATAAATTAATGATCACTACCCCCTGGGAATGAGTTGAACGATACACTGATGTTTTGAGGAAGAAAAAAACAACAAAGATTTCTTCTCCGTTAGAAGACTCATTACGAAACGGTGGTAGATTTAAAAACAAATGACTGTCGATAGATGAAATGTACGTTTCCTATTTCGACGAACAGATGATGTTCATTTGATTTGATGCGTGACACTGCGCAAGCCTGGTGAGACAGGCGTACACTAGGGCGGAGGGGGCCCGCGGCACTGGTCCAGGGCGCGCTGGCGCTCGCGCGTGGCGCAGCGGAGCCGCGGCGGGGGCTGTCAGGCGGGCCCCCTGCGGGCCTGGGTCTCCGCCAGGCGCTGTGACGTCATCGGGGTCTCCGCGAACCGCACCAGCCGAGGATGCTGACCGCCGGGCTGCACGAACGCGGCACGTGAACTCAAGTCGCTTAGTATTTGTCTGCGCTGGCGGTTCACCTGACGTTAACGCTGCCCATGGAGCGGCACGTGGCCTCAAGTTGCTTAATCTTTATTTGAACTGCCGATTCGCCCGATGTTGAATGATAACCGCCCTTATATACCTTACGCTCGTAGGGTTGTAGGGTCCATCTTTCTTTTTCTTTATTAGGTATGCCAACAGCAAAACACATAGTTATATTTAAATTAAAACTATAGTTCAATATTAATTCTTCATGATTGTATGTGTCTTTGTTGTGTCTTTGTTTAACACTACGACTCTGAATAAATAAAGAAACAAATTTAAAATAGTCTAGGCATTGTTACATAACTATGTCTAAAAGTGAAAAATGAGAATAACCAAGGCGTATAACTGAAGTAAACAAAAAACCTAATTACTATTCATTTATTTCAAAAGCTAAAAAGAAATATTAAATACTAGCTGCTGCCCGCGATTACGTCTGCGTAGAATAGGCTAAAGGCGTAACATTAAGACAGAAAGACAGATATACATAAAATATGTTTATAAATTATAGCACATGTCTTATTCTGATGTATAAGCTACATTATTGTAAAGTTTCATTAAAATCCATTCTGTAGTACGAGTATTTGCGTAAAAGAGTAACAAACATCCATCCATACATACAAACTTTCACCTTTATAATATTATTAAGGATTTACTCCAACTCGACTTTAAACAATAACCACATTAACGAACGTAATAAAAAAGGAACATTAATATGTTGCCTTACCTTAGATATTATTACAGGATTGCCGATATTACGCATTTCGTATTTATGCGACGTCAAACCTGTATTTCCTATAAAAAGCATAAAAGGACATTACAAATAAGAAGCCATCAAATGTCATTTTCAAGATTTTATATGGGCAATATCTACAAATATATATTATTATAATCATATCACAATATATCATATATATATATATATATATATATATATATATAAATATAATCATTTATCTTAATTTAAAAGTCCGTAAAATGGGCAAAATAAAAAAAACTACAACTTCGTTTGCTACGTTTTGACCCACCAAAGCAGGGCAGACGAATTATGAATATAGTAAAGTATCTGTCCACTCCGTTTGCGTTAAAGGATACTTGGGTGAGAGTTAGTGTTTGATTAAAACCAAGGAGTAGTAAAGTCAAAAAACAGAGCCAACACATGTCTCTCTGCTGGGCAAAGGCCTAAATATACAGAGACTTTCTTCTAATAGAGTATAGTCCACCCTACTGCGGATTGGCAGACTTCACAGTCTTCTTCGAAAAAAATTTTTTTTGTTATTATTTCGAAAATATGCAGGTCTCGTTCAATGTTTTTCTCACCGCTGAGCACGTGATAAGTCACGGCTCTAAGGAGTAGTATACTCAAACAAATATTATAACACAAAATACTTCATACACACCTTTTGTGTTAATGGATTTTGTAGGCCAACAGCATGTCTTCTTAAGTAGCTTCCGTAAGCTGTCGTTAGACCGCAACGCATACGTGCCGTAAACCAGTGGATTCATGCAGGAGTTAGAGACAGCCATCGCGAACAGCAGATCCTGAACTTGTGACGAGACTTGGGATGCCGAGCTCCGGTCTATCATGTACCTTAAGTAGTAAATAATTGATATGGATTTCATAGTCATTATTAATTGTAAAATTTATTTATAGATTCACATTTCCAATGCCCCCTTACGCTATTTTATGTGAAAAGTTGCCATGCGAGCAGGCGGTTCACTTGATGTTAAGTGAATACCGTCACCCATGGACATCTGCTCTTGAAAATTGGGCTCCGGCTGTCTCACTCATCAGACGAAACGCGAAAATATTTATTATACTTCCACTTTACGCCGGTCTTCTGTGAGGTCGTGGTACTTACCCGGAGGAGCCTACCCATTCTTGCAACACCCGAGGCTGCTGAGTGGTCCTACCTTTTTTAGCTGACATTCATCTATGAATACTGCTCAACCAGCACTTGTACTTTCAAGCTGCTCTTGATTGGGATGTCACCAACTTTTCAATGTACTTTCGTTGTATCATCTTCTATCTTCCCCACCATAAACTCTTTCCCCTCCGTCCTAAATCGAAATCTCATCGTGTCCAAACAAATGCATCTTAGCAAATCTTCTTTTCTCTTTCCATTTGTAATTTTAAATACCTTAGAACTCTGTAACGATTTCATGATTTCGAACTTCGTTGTAAAATCGTTTTACGTCCATCTCGTGTATGAATTGAACCCACAACCCGTGACGTTGATGCTAATATCTTGGCAAATGTGGCAACTAACCCTTTTGTGACTATTAAAACAGAAGAAAATGATATTATTTGTATACCTTGCCAAAAATAGTTTATTAATGGCAAAAATATGACTGTAAACTCTGTTAGAATAAGGAGCGATAAAGAGACGATTTTACTGAAGATCTTCAGGGGTTCAAGTGAATAGTACAATAACAGAGCAATCGTCGTACCACATGGCCATGACGGCATAAGGCAGCCAGCAGAGTGCGAACACTGTGACAATCACGACGGTCATTCGTAGCGTTCGACGACGCGCGCGCTCTAGAAGCCGATGATCAGAGCGACGCAGGTGAACACACGGTATGCCGTCACTTTTGCCACAGCCCCTGGCCCCACCTCCACTATCACCAGCACCGGTACCGCCATTTCCATGGGAGCAATTGCCTGATGGCACAAAGATTATACTCTCGCATCAAATTAATTACACAAGGATGTAATCGCTATGGACACCACTACCAGTGTGTATATGCGTTGTTGTATGTGTTGTTAAGCTGTTTAAACTATAAGATATTTCTTATTATTATTTATCACTAAATATATTTATAATTTACTCTTAATGTCTTGGTAAAAGACCTTTAATAAATCAAGCATTTTTAAGGGTAATTTTTTTTAAACATTGATAATAATCATAAGAATGGTTTTCATCAGTTAACTTTCAAAGCGCCGAGACTTTTTTTCGAATTTTGTAATATTTTATTATTCACGTGGAGTAAGTCATGGAAGCTTCTAGAAGGAAGAATTTTATCGTACTTAATTTGCAAATATTATTATTGCAGTAGTTTGTTTTTCTATTATGTTCATAGATAATCTCTTCTAGGTAATCTCTTTTCACAGATTTGTTCCTAGATTTCCCCGAATAAACACAAACTTAGCTCAACGGGGTACGTTTTTTATTATAAAGTGATCTTGAAAAATATTTTTATAATGTTGTTTGTAGATTAGCGTTCGAAGGCCGAATAATTTTCATGGAGGAATCTAATCAACATTTTATTATTTATTTAAGACTCTGAGAACAATAATTTCAAATGTTGCTTATTAAACTATTAAATAAAACTTTAAAACTACTAATTTTTTTTCTGTGCCTTGCTGGGTACTGTGTGTACCTGGCACTGGCAAAGTTAACAATCAGAATATGCAAAATTGATCATTCTGGCTTTCAATACCCGTAATTTTTAATATATAAAATGAAACAATTTCGAACTTTCAACAAACAATTCAGAAGTTATTATTATTAATTAGGTCTTTTAATCAGATCGTATTTCCGATAGAATATCAAACAAAGAAGAAAGTGTACTATCTAAATTTGGGGACAATCAAACAGGTGATAGGTTAGCCAACGTTCAAAGCCCACTGAACAAATGTTCACCTTGTTCTCGTCACGCCTCGAACAGTGTACAAAGGTTGGGGTCGCAAAGAAACACTCACAAATCATTGACACCGTGGTCTGGTAGCGTTAGTTAGTTTATTTCACAAAACACCAGGGGTTATATTACGGTACAAATCTCAACATCGTGGTTAATGAAATAATGCAAACAAAAACACCGCCATCTATTGACACAAAGTCGTACTAATAAATCGATTATTAACCCACCTTCGAATTCTTTGCTGCAGTAGCGTATCCTGCAGAAGATGCAGACGTAGCAGGTGGAGATGACGCAAAGTGGCACGAAGTACATGCCGCAGAGGCACGCCACGTTGTAGGCCACCTCCATAGCGGCGCTCGTGAACGCGCCGAACGACACGCACTGCTCGAAACCGGCCACTTGTGGGTGCTCCAGGACTCGGAACACCACGCTCTGCACCCAAGGTTATTTTGCCCCATACACCGAGGTTTCCACAGATAACCGCCATACATGCACATGAAATATCAAAGCAGTTACAGGTGTGCTTCCTCTTAGTGATCCTAAGTTTAAGGATAGCCAACCACTAAATACTACTAAAATATTTCATTGAGAGATGATACTGTAAAATTTACTTGGATAACCTGTGCAGCCTATAATATTTAGACTAACTCATCACAGAATCTTCCCGGTGATGCACATCCTGCGATACTGTAAAATCTACTTGGACAACCTGTGCAGCATATATTATGTAGACTAATTCATCACAGATTCTCTGTAATGAGCACATTCTGATGGAGCGCGTGCAACTGAAGGTAGCTTATTAACCTGCGGCAAGCTGCAGGCCAGCGCCATAATCCACGCGCAGAATAGCATGTGCTTGCTGCGTTTGCGCGCCGCACGCAGTTTCAGCGGATATAGCACGGCGAAGAATCTGCAACAAATCTCTAATTAATACATACTTTCATTAATTTAGAGATTAAATCGCTTCTTAACTCTAGTTCTTCCTCTAGTTCCTTTCTATTGAACTCACACAACTCAGGTTTCTCAAGGAGAAATAATCTGAACAGTGTTACCCTATTGTAAATATGTGTGCAATCAAATTATATAAAAACGCTTTGTGTTCATATCATTCGTGGCTAAGCCTGAATAAAAGTTATTTTAGTTAGAAATCCAACTAACTGTTCCTAAAAGAGGAGATTGGAAAGTTCACAACCATACAATAGCCCAATATTTTAAGACAAAAGTGCTCTGTGTTTGCACAAAATATTTAAGTTACGTCTATTCTGTCCTCGTGAAATTTGTTTTTTTTTAATTTACGTTCTTGCAACACAGGTTAATGTCACCCTAGAGTAAGGGCAATGTTTTTAAAAAAAATCGAACAAAAATGAACTTATGAACATTTTGTCCCTTAGAATTTGACTTTGATATGTCTTCCACCAAGTGGTAAGACGATAATCTAAAAATTACTTATCAAGCCTCACCTGTCGAGCGATATGCAGACCAGCACGTTGGAGGACAAGTACAGGCCGAAGGCACGCATCACAAGCAGTATTTTACATAGAGCGTTTCCCGCCAACCACTCGTTCGTGTACTTCCAGCCGATCTGTCGCCGAATATATTATTAAATAACATTAACAACCCTCCGCAAGATGGAGTGACGGCCTGTGCAAATGTGCGGGAATGTAATGGAAGCAAGTGGCATCTTGCTTCGTGGCAGTCTGTGGATTAGGCCGTGCTCCGCGGTGAAGGAAAACATCAAACCAAGTGCGAGTCGGTCTCCCGCACGAAGTGTTCCGTAGGTACTTTTTAAGCACGATATAAATGCAGTACATGCGGGCGGAGCCGCGGGCGAAAAGCTAGTATGAAATGTGTCCTTTTAATGTCACGTCTCACCCACGATGAGCAAATATATTACTTGGGAACCCTTATTATACTGGGCACAATAGAAAGCAATAGCAGCACTGACGCTCTCTTGAGTTAATAATTTATTTCAGAGGCAAAGGTACATTTTTTTAATGTTATTTCGTACAAATAAAGGTTTATATCTTCAGTAAATTTCCTTTAGGTTTACACGGTGATTAATAGATAGTGCGTTTGGTACAAAAGGCTTTGTACCAAAGGCTACGTACAGGGCTATGAAGGCTCGTAGACCTCTTTTTAAACACATAATATCTATAACACATATTTGACTATTTCTGTTAAAACGACAAATAAAATATGCTACATGAAAATGTAAATTTCTCTGTATATAAACATAAGTAGCAATATTTTATAATAAAATGATAAGCATGTAATAAATAAATACACTTTTTAACAGAACACAACGGAATTTATATTTTGGGTGTATTAAAAACTAAACTAGTTAAATATTAAACACCTTAACTCTCAAGACTTATCCTACAAAATGAGTTTCTAGTTTATATGGAATCGAAATACGGAATTTAACCCTTTCATGTGCTAATTTTATAAGCCACGATGAACTACATATTTATTGAACTTTTGTAACTGTTATATGAATTATTAAGTAATAACGGCAAAATGTAGTTATACAGTTTTCTAACTTCAAACTTACTTTAAAGCAAGCAAGTGTTTTATTTTGTGATTTTATATTTTCTATATGTGCGAAGAGAACAAGTGAACTGGCGGTTCACCTAATGTTAAGTGATAACCACCGCCCATTGACATTCGCTACAACTATGGGGTTGCAGATGCGTTGCTACCTTTCAATAAAGTGGGCCCCAGCTACCCTCATTCACCAGACGAAACGCAGAAGTATAATACTTTTAATTCACGATGTTGTTCGGTGACATCGTGGTACTTCACCGGACGGACCTGCCCATTCCTACCACAGCGTAGACTGTTGCGTGTACCACAGGCAGAGAGGTAATTTTAGCTTTCGAAACCATTGAAGGTAGTTCAAAACATCTCACCTCGAGTGGAATAACGCCGCAGGTGACGGAGATGTCTGCCACCGCGAGGTGGGTCATCAGCAAGTCGACCCTGGACTTGCGGCGTCGCGTTCTCGCCAGGCTCGTCAGAACGGCGAGATTGCCGAGACCGCCGAGCGTCATAAGCACCCAGTAGGTCACTATCACCGCGTGCTGGTCCCGCGCAACCAGCTCCTCAACCGTGTGATTACGGGCACTGCTGGCATCACAGCCTAGCTTCAGGGTAGCGGTGGTCTCGCACGCACTCGAGTTGAGTTCCATATTCGTATATAGCTCGTTGACTTTAATCTGTGAACACGCTGAAACTAGGCTAGGACTTAGCGCTATTAATTTAATTATTTACTTATTCAAAGTACAATCAATTCATTTATATTGGACATTGACACAGCACATTTTATTAATTATACAAATTAATGATACATATGAAAACAACGGTGTACGTAGCATATACCACATATAAAATTACAAAGTGCGTGTTTTTGTAATATATTTCCAAACTAAATTCCATTTGTTAATCGTAACAAAAAATTAAATGTTTGCCTTTTGTAGCGACTTTGTGGTCGGGCGTTTGAATGAGTTTTTAGTTTATCCAATCTCAATAAAGTAGAAAAGTCGCCTTTTCAACTTGACAATTTTGTTGAAAGGTGGATAGTGGCATGTTAAAAGGGTTATTCTTCATCAAGATGCAACAAGAATTTTTATATTATCTTCAGAAAATCTATTTAGATTTTTAATTACCATTTTCAATACAAGTCGTACCAAGAACAAATAGAACCATATAATAATGAAATTAAGTCAGACGGTCAAAGTCGTGGTAACACACATAAATATGACAATCGACTCTCATAACGCAATCAAATTTCTAAAATTATAACAGCCTTCACTGTGAGGGTATTAGGGCATAGTTCACCACGCATCCCCACTACGGAATGGCAGAGTATTCTTTCAAAATTCTTAGTGATTCGTAGCCTAGGTTATATAAACTGCTCGAATAGCTGTGTTTTGAAGAATAAATATTCTACATATGGCGAACGCGTTTCCCCAGAGAAGAATGCCATAAGAAATTATACTGTGGAAATAACTATAATAATAAGATATCACTTTTTCTGATTTTTCACAAGTTGTCAAAAATTTCAATAGTTCTATAATTGTTGCCACGCTAATATTTATTGCCACGACCTGCATATCGTAGATGTTACGTGATAGGTGATAAATAATAACGCACCCTGGAAACGAATTTATCCTTTCAGGCTGTTTCAGGTGGACTTTACTAAAATTTTTTTCTATATATGTTTTTCAAATAATGGTAAAAACACTGTCCCAGGCTTTTTTTTTTCGATCCAGTAGTAGTGTTTTGACAATCAATAAGTAAGTGTAATATCGAATAAAGATATATTAATTTGGATTTGTACTTATGTGAAACTAATATTTTATTCTTAAACTAATATCTTATTATTCTTTTTCCTTATTATTTCCTAATTCTCGACGTTTTGAACACTATGTGCTATTAGTCTACACTAATTAGTCAAAACAACAGATTGATAATGGTACCCTTTGGCATAAAAGGTAGACCCTAAATTGTGTCTGAAATTGAATTCTAGTAAAAATAGAATTGTTTATTGAACAGAAACTGTTAACAAAATCAAATAACAACTATTGACACATTATTTAATAATCTATCCCACGCAGTATGGTGGCAGCTGAATTCATTTCCCATTGGCAATGGTTTTGAATTCACGGCGTTTGAAACACTGCACATTTTTCAATTAAATTTCTTTTTACTTTGTGAAAATTAAAATTTCTTAATTCTCAAATAACATAATTCTAAACGATATATAAATGTTATTTAATCTCACTAAGAAAATTTACTATAGTAACTTACCTCATTATTTTCCCATCATTGGCAATTCACTCCAAAACAATTATGGATTAATTATTTAGCTTTTAATTAAAAGGGATCTATTCCAATTTGCTAACAATTTGTATTAGAAATTAAATAAACAAAGGTGAGCTATTACAAATATTCAAGTTAACAACTTACATATTTCATCAGAGAAATTTTGTCTGATTTATAAGAAAACGTTTATTACATACATTTTATTAAAAAAGAGAAGAACATTAGTTCAAGAATAAAGACCGTCCGTAATCGGACTCGCGTATCATTTCCGTGATCGTAGAGAAGCGTTAACGCGTATATTCTACGCGGCACCGTAACTACGACTGACTACGTAGCTGCTACGAACACCTACGCGAGCGAAAGCACTGCAATGTACTATGTAAGTGAGTTTACGTTCCCGTGATGTCGAATTCAAAAATATACATACGGTTTAGTTATTTATTATTAGTTTAAAGTTTGATGAACATTTTTCTCATACGATCGTGAACGTAGAATTAAACGCATTACATTAAAAACTTTCTCAAAAACTAATATAAGTGTAAAATAAATGCGAAAAATCAACATGATTTATGTTCACACCGTCACGATAATTTTGCAGTGAGATGTATGATCTTTAAATAAATAAAAAATATGGATTTATATTAATTTTGCGGAAGCGGGTTATTGGATTATTAAAATATAAGGATTTTGTTTCTTTGCCGCCCCAGGTGATTCACCTCTTCACATTCACATTCGAAACGTTGACGACAAATAGCTTTTATGAGCAGGGATTTCGGTAATTGGAATCCCACATTCCCTTATGAATATAAAGAATTCCCGCAGCGTTGTTGCCAGTAAGAAATTAATATGTCGAAGAAAATGTTCCACGCAGATATCGATGAGTAAATACTTGTTATTGTGTAATCACCAGTGAATTTCGAGTGAAAATTGCCGAGTTAAACATTTGCACACATCCAAATGACCCACGGAAAATAAACTTTTTGCACATGCATGCGAGATTAACAGATAAGCTGTCAGAAATATTTCTGGCGTTGCCCAGGATTCAAACCGGCACCTTCTGGTTAACACCCCCAGACGTGTAACTCAACTGAGCTAAGCTTCAGATATCCTTATTTACGAAAATCTTTTATCCTTTAAAGGATATCTTTTACGGTGGTAGCGCCACGCAGCAGCCTCGAAACGCATCTGGAACCCTCGGGTGGCAGATGTCCGTAGGCGGCGATATTCGCTTAACGTCAGGTGAACCGTCTGCCCCCTTGGCAATTTTTCACATAAAAAAAAACAAGTATCTACTGTTGTTTTGCATATTCAACAGTTTATCTATTAAACTTTTAAATTTCATCGTGAGTACTGACTAGCATTAAAATAAGAAAATAGTGTATGGATAAGTAACGGCTTTAATGCTATTTATTGATTTGGGTAGCGATTCTCTTAAGTGCTTAAAATACATCCCGCGTGAGTTGCTAGTCCACTTAGGAGGCATTGATCCAGCTAAATTTTATTAATGTAAGATTAAGATTTCGCTCTCATAAAGATGATCTCTAATGGTCTTCTAATACGATGTGTTTTAGTAAAGTAAATCAAGTTCCAACACAATTACTTTTTCTAAGAAAATCTCATAAGTATTTTTCAATATACTCTCAGCGCAATTAATTGATTTTCCCAGAATCAGTAGTTGCTGAAAACTCTATAATAATGCTAGAGCTTAATTGCTAACTACTCCGTCACATTTTCGCTGATACGAAAAATCGGTGGCGTTGTGGTGGAATTGCTTGTCTCAGTTTAAAATTTATAAAATTAACTAACTATTCCTCGTTAAAATTTATAGAAAAAAGATATTATACACAGATTGGTCCAGTCAGATTACAGCTACCGATTGAGCCGAGGTCCAGCCCTCTGCTAAACGCGTACTGAGTGACAGCTCAAGCCGAGGTCCCCTCTCAGGGACCCTTGAGCCTAGTCACTCCATGGAGCGTCCGCCAAAGCGCCCTAAGAGCTTGGTAGTCTCCCAAACCGGTGAAACTAATAGCGTGACAGCCCGAATCGAGGCTCCCTCGGGAGCCCGCGAGCTTAGTCACGCGTAATAATAATACGCCGAGGTTCAGGCTAGGCGCCCCTAGCGCCAGGCCACCTCATGTACGTCGGAACTGTAAAGGCCCCTAAGGCCAACAGTGGCCCATCAAGCCCAAAAAAGCAGAGATTAGCACTAAAGAAAACCAAAATCATGAGATGAAATTACAAACTGTTACATAATTCTTACTTAATACGTCTTCTAAATTTGATTCTATCTTTTATCATTGAGGTCTCAATGACTCCCTAAAGAGTATGATGATTCAACTTTGTACTAGTTTACCCTAAATATATATAATAGTAAGCTCAACTTAGAATGCAAAGGTGCTTTTCTAAACTTAACTTTTGGTAACTATGAAAAATGATATTTAATAACGTTAGCTTTCGACACACTCTTGTTGCAATCGCCTTATTCACAGGGGACAAAGAAATTAACGCACAGCTGTCACGCTTCCGGCACAGTCCTCACATCCGGCACATGTAGTTCAAATCTTTGTGAGTGAGTTTATTATAATGAAGTGTGTATTTTCAAATTTATGAGAGTGTAATCGTTAGTTTAGATAACAATTTTTTTTATCGCGCCTAAAAGATATTTTTTATGTTTTACTTAACTTCTAGAATAACTTTTTCTTGTTATTGAGTATCATTTGACATTGGTATTTTTAATAACCTAACGGCGAGTTGTTATAGTCAACAAGTTGGCAATCACGCAGACAACAGACAACAGCTATGTTTTATTTTCTTCACTTTAGAAACATTTTCTCACGATTATATTTTGTACTCCTTTGAACAATAATCATAATAAGAGTCTCATATTCATCTACGTGTATATGTTATACATTTTATGATTTACGTTGTGTTTTCTTTACAATTTTTATGCAAACAATTCGATGGTCGATTTTGTTCAGTTGTTAAGCTTCGGCGACATGGGTTATGACTAAATTCCCCCATCGAAAATCGCTTTCTGATGTTTAACTCATCGCATTTTTTGTATTTATATGATAACTAGCGACCCGCCCCGGCATCGTACGGGTTAGTTTATTATACATATGAACCTCTTGAATCACTCTATCTAGTAAAAAATCCGAATCAAGATCCGTTGCGTAGTTTTAAAGATCTAAGCGTACATAGGGACAGACAGACAGCGGGATGACTTTGTTTTATACTATGTAGTGATGATGATCTCGTATATGTTACAAAACATTTATTGGAGTTACTTTCTCTTGTAATAAATAGATTAAAAAATACAAAGAAGAATAAAAAAGCTTTGTACATTGACTTCGTATACTTCTACCTTGGATACCAGTGTGCGTGATAGTTCAATGTCCGGGTGCTCATTTTTAATTCAATATACTCGAGCAACCCGAGTTCGAATACCGGTGCGCCGCGGCAACCGTGAAATGATTATTATTTGCAATTTTACTTGCTGATTTATTATGTGCTCAGTAATGAGAATAAAACCAGCCAAGTGCGAGTCGGACTCACGCACGATAGGTTCTGTACCATTTATTTTTAAAAATATAGCCCCCTTAAATAAATTTTATTTTATTCTGTTTTTTAGTATTTGCTGTCATAGCAGCAACAGAAATACAAATAAAATTAAAATTTCAACTATGAATGAATGAATTAATGAATGAATGAATTAATGAATGAATGAATTAATGAATGAATGAATGAATGAATTAATGAATGAATGAATTAATGAATGAATGAATTAATGAATGAATGAATGAATGAATGAATGAATTAATGAATGAATGAATTAATGAATGAATGAATTAATGAATGAATGAATTAATGAATGAATGAATTAATGAATGAATGAATTAATGAATGAATGAATGAATGAATGAATGAATGAATTAATGAATGAATGAATTAATGAATGAATGAATGAATTAATGAATGAATGAATTAATGAATGAATGAATTAATGAATGAATGAATTAATGAATGAATGAATGAATTAATGAATGAATGAATTAATGAATGAATGAATTAATGAATGAATGAATTAATGAATGAATGAATGAATGAATGAATGAATGAATGAATGAATGAATGAATTAATGAATGAATGAATTAATGAATGAATGAATTAATGAATGAATGAATGAATTAATGAATGAATGAATTAATGAATGAATGAATGAATGAATTAATGAATGAATGAATTAATGAATGAATGAATTAATGAATGAATGAATGAATTAATGAATGAATGAATTAATGAATGAATGAATGAATGAATTAATGAATGAATGAATGAATGAATTAATGAATGAATGAATTAATGAATGAATGAATGAATTAATGAATGAATGAATGAATTAATGAATGAATGAATTAATGAATGAATGAATTAATGAATGAATGCATGAATTAATGAATGAATGAATGAATGAATGAATGAATTAATGAATGAATGAATGAATTAATGAATGAATGAATGAATGAATTAATGAATGAATGAATTAATGAATGAATGAATTAATGAATGAATGAATGAATTAATGAATGAATGAATTAATGAATGAATGAATGAATGAATGAATTAATGAATGAATGAATTAATGAATGAATGAATTAATGAATGAATGAATGAATTAATGAATGAATGAATGAATTAATGAATGAATGAATGAATTAATGAATGAATGAATGAATTAATGAATGAATGAATTAATGAATGAATGAATTAATGAATGAATGAATGAATGAATTAATGAATGAATGAATGAATTAATGAATGAATGAATGAATTAATGAATGAATGAATTAATGAATGAATGAATTAATGAATGAATGAATGAATGAATGAATGAATTAATGAATGAATGAATTAATGAATGAATGAATTAATGAATGAATGAATTAATGAATGAATGAATTAATGAATGAATGAATTAATGAATGAATGAATTAATGAATGAATGAATTAATGAATGAATGAATGAATTAATGAATGAATGAATGAATGAATGAATTAATGAATGAATGAATTAATGAATGAATGAATTAATGAATGAATGAATGAATGAATTAATGAATGAATGAATTAATGAATGAATGAATTAATGAATGAATGAATTAATGAATGAATGAATGAATGAATAAGATGAATTAATGAAATGAAATGAATGAATGAATTAATGAATGAATGAATGAATGGAATATACTTTATTGTGCACTACAACTAACATTGAATAAGATGAATCGTCGTAAGACATAACACACCTTCAATTTTTATCTTCGCAATATTTTTAAAACAAAACTTATATCTCATAATTTCTTTTGTCGCTTACTTTCGATCATCTTTAATTTTAAGACTAAACTCGATATTTTTACGTTAAACAAGTATCGAAAATGGGGGCGCCAATCTTGTTGATTTCGGTGGAGGTACTGTTGATATTTTTTAAGAGAATAATAGTTTATCGTAAAATTTGCGATGATAGTTTGGTGTGTTTTTTATACAAGTGTTTGAAATGTAAACCAAATTTCATTGGAATTGCTATCTGGGTGTAACCTCGATAATTACACGTACCTACAATTTACTAATATTTATATTTTAAGACAACAGTCGTACCTTTACCTAAGAAGAGAGCGTACTCTTTCCTAAAAGGCCGGCAACGCATTTGTCAACGCCCTCGGGTGTTGCAGGTGTCCATGGGCGGCGGTGATCACTTACCATCAGATGAGCCTCCTGCTCGTTTGCTGCTTTTTTCCCATAAAAAAAAAAACACATTGTTGCACAACATTCTCTAGTCCCAAACTAAGCAACGATTGTACCACGGGTACTAGATAACTGATACACACACTTCAAAATACTTTTATTTTGTATATAAATACATATTATACATATATACCAGACGCTGGAAAAACACTATGTTCATCACTCAATATTTTTCCAGTAATGGGTATCGAACCTAACCTCTTACCCTCTGGCGTAAGAGGCAGGTTTACTTACGCCAATCCTTACTAATATTATGAACGCGAAAGTTTGTATGTATGTACGGATGTTTGTTATTCTTTCACGCAAATACTACTGAATGGATTATAATGAAACGTTATAATGAAACGTTGCTTACACATCAGAATAACTCATAGGCATTTATATAAATATTTTTTATGTATATCTATCTTTAAGTCTGAATGTTAACGCCTTATATCCGATAATGTCAATTACCTTTTGCCCTCTCTGCTTAAAAAATACAATGCAACACAAAATGTAATATCTATACTTTAAGTCCCGTATATAGTCCCCTTGCAATTAAGAATTGAGCTATTCTAAATTGCAATCGGAGCACAGGTGAAAGTGAGATAGAATTTCGCTGAAGTTCAAACAATTTGTATTCGAATTTAAATTGTGTTTACCACGGACGATCTCTGACGAAGTTCGGATTATTGAACTATTATAACTGCAGCTCACGCAAGTACGTGTTTGAGTTCAAAGGACGACAGAAAGCTTTAAATATAGGTATTTATTTGTATAAAGGTTTATGCACAAAAAACAATCTTTGTACAAAAGTTTAATGCCAAAGGCATTTTCTCACAGTCGACCTAACGGGTGATCCCAAAAAGATGAGATAGGTGCACAAATAAAATAGAATAATAAATAAAAAGAGAAACTAATATTCATTAATTAGAGATTACTTGCATTATAACTTACTTGGCAGGATAACTGGACACAAAACTAAACTTTCATAAAGTAAACCTACTTACATATATAATAGAAAAATACAAAAAATACTACATGCACACATAAATAAGCACATAAAAAGCGGATCATTCTGACGATGACTTTTTGAGTAAATGCTCGCGAGCTTTCTTTTTAAAAGAGTAGCGACTCTTAGCCACCGTTATTTCGAGAGTTATATATCTATCTCTAGATCGTATTAATCAAAGGCGACCAATACTCTCTGTAACTGCACTTTTTCTATGTTCAGAAAGATAATTTTTGTCTCTAGGATACTTTCTTTATTTTCTTTGTGGTTGTTTTGTTTATGTTGTTTTGGTTTACATTATTCTGAACATCTAATATTATGCGTCTTTTACCTACATATTCATGAATAGAAAACATTAATCTAATCATCAGGTCTTCATTACGACCTCACAGATGACCGGCGTAAAGTGGAAGTATAATACTTTCGCGTTTAGTCTGGTGAGTGAGGTAGCCGGAGCACAATTTTCAAAATGTTGTCAACGCATCCGAAACCCTCGGGTGTAGCGGATGTCCATGGGCGTCAGGAATTCACTAAGCATCTGGTGAACCGTCTGCTCGCTTGGCAACTTTTCACATAAAAAAAATCAAGACGTGAACCAACTCATTACGTCCCGTGACCATGTTCGTAACGTCAGAAATTAAAAAAAAACAAAATTACAACATGATAAATTCGCGACACGTGAAGTGAAAAAAAAAAAACAAATAAACCTCTCAAATCCTAAAACGGGCGGAAAAAATCGGAAGGCCTCATTTCCCGGAGAACTATACTAATAGTACGTAGTAGGAATTTCAGTTACTCGAATAAAAATTTCAAGAGTTAGAGTTAAGAATAATGGAACTTTCAACAAAGACTTATCAAAGGAATAGTTAAGAAGGTAAATGATACAAAAGAATAAAATAAATATGGAATGTTATATTTGGTTAAGGCTATTCACAAATACTTTCTTTTTCGCTTGTGTAAGTTATTGTTTGAGAGCTTTTTATTTGGTACGCCGTATTTGTTCAATGAAGTTGAATAAATTCAGGAATGGAGATGGCTTTTGCGCTCAGCTATAGCTTATATCATGTGAAACTTGTTCATATTTAATAACGCCTATAAACACATACTAATACAAAACAATATAATTTTTTAATTCATATCGCTCCATTAAAAGAAGAAACTAAAAAAGAAGTGACAGTGTTCGCTATAGTAAGGTAGTTTTATGTGATTAATTGAAATGTCAAATGTCAACTCGCCTGTTGTGACATGACACGCCACTCGAAATATTCCCAGGGTAAATTTCATTTATGCTCTACTGGACAGCGAGCAGCGGTGAGACCAGGAAAAATCTTAATATTTACTGGTCAACTGGCAATTTTTATGTTCCGTAACACTTATGTCACAGAAAATAAAGACGGTTATACACCATTTACTTAATACTTAGAATAGTTCTAAGTAATAGGTAAGTATTCTTAGTAAGTAGTAAGTAGTAAGTATTCTCTGTTTTTAGGTGTTTTTGGTACACAATCATATCTTGAACTTATTGTATTTTTTTAACCGACTTCAGAAAAGGAGGAGGTTTCTCAATTCGACCGTATATATATATTTTTTTATTTGTGTTCGGGGATAACTTCGTCATTTACGAACTGATTCTGATGATTCTTTTTTTTTTGTTGGAAAGAAGATATCCCAAGGGTGGTACCATGATAAGGAAACCCATATCTGATGATGGCATCCCAGAGAATTCGAGGGCAACCCTCAAATGTTATAGGCGTTGACAATGTTTTATTAGATTCCTGTATGAAGTCGGTTTTTTTTTTGTTCAAAATTATTAACGTAAAAACTTAGCATGCGAGCATTAGTATCACCTAATGTTAAGCGATTACAGTTGCGCATGGGCATCTACGATACCTTGCCAACCTTTAAAAAACCGACCAAGTACGAGCCGGACTCGCGCACGGTGGATTCCGTACCGTTATCGTTTAAATGGATAGGAGTATAGGAGTCCCAATTAAATATTTTTTTATTCTGTTTTTACTCTTTGTGGTCATAGCGGCAACATCATATGTAAAAATTTTAACTATCGAACTATCACGGTTCATGAGATACAGCCTGCTGACAGACGGACAAACAAACAGTGGACAAAACTTTGGGTACGGAACTCTAAAAAGTGGGAACCGATTACCCACTACTCACTCACTGGACGAAACGCAAAAGTAGTGAGTACCTCCACTTAATAATAGCCTTCTGTGAGGCATGCTCTTACGTACTTACCCGGGATGAGCCTGCCTATTTGTGCAACTGTTATACAACTGGTATAGCTACTAGAGCTGCTTCGTTGTCCTAACGTAAAAGTCTTCGCTGGGGCAGGTCCGTGCGGATAAGGGCCACGACCTCACAGAACACCATTATTATCATTAATGCATTTCTTTATAGTGTGTGATAGTTTGTGATATTGACCACTAAGACAATGGACCTCAGAATAATAACACACACGAGCCGTGATAGCTCAGTGTTCGGGCGCTCGCCTTTAATTCAATATACTCGAGCAACCTGAGTTCGATCCCCGGTGCCGGCACCAATGAAGTTTTTAACTTTAAGTGCTGACTGATCACGTGCTCCGCGGTGAAGGAAAACATCGTGAGGAAACCTGCATATTTTCGAAATAATAACAAAAAAATATATATATATTTCGAAGATATGTGAAGTCCGCCAATTCGCAGTGGGGCCGCGTGGTGGACTATTCCCTGATACCCTCTGTATACAGGAGGCCTTTGCCCAGCAGTGGGACATGTATAGGCTGTTACTTTACTTTTACATAAGATGGAAACGCATTAAAAGTATTTATACTGTACTATATATATATTTATAATATATCTGTTGTTTATTGATTACTTGATTATACTCGCATATTATACATATTAAATGAAATCAGTTTACGAATTTTATCGCGATTTAATTATGATTTTTCATTCCCGAAGTTTCAAACTCTTTCCAGCGTTCAGTCACGGGACAGACCATGAATTGAATTTAAAATCAAAATTAATGTAATTATTAAATGATAAAATCCGTAAACTAGTTTCATTTAATATCTCTGATGTTGTAATTGTGAACGAGAGGCGGTCTTATGGTAATCCATCAGAAGAATTATTAAACAGTTGAAAGTGAATTTTTATATATAAATAAAACTATAACAGAAGTATGCTGAGCTACCAACGATACATATGTAAAGAAAAATAAAAGAAGGTTAAAGAAAAATATTAATTCAAAGTAGGTCATGGGCAAAAATCTCAAGTTTCGGCTATATTTACACCAATAAAAGCATTAGAATTAATTCAGCTTCATAACATGGAAAAACAATTTATCTGCCTTTTATTAAGTTATCGTACACGTGAATGTTGAATGACTCAATCCATTATATTCACATTTAATTGTTACCTGTTATTTGACGTCAATGTTTTAGAGCCGTGATAAGTCATTGTCGTTCAATATTCATTCGTTGGAGGAAAACATCGTGCGGAAACTTTCATATTTTAGAAATAATGACAAAAAAAAACATTTCGAAGACGTGCGTGCGTTGCGTGGTGGACCCTAATAACCTCTGTACAGAGTAGGCGTTTGCCCAGCTGTGGAACATATATAGGCTGTTATACTTCACACGCACACGTGTTAAATGTGTACACAGCGTGTCACAGGTGCCTTCTGTGTGTGTCTCTTTCTTTGTCGATGTTTGAAAAAGGACGTCTGGTGACCTACCTAATAGAACGACGATATTAAAACTTCTGTTTTTTGTAAGGCACTTTCCCGGCCACACTGCCACAAATAACTTCACGTAATATGTACAGGCTTTTAATAAATTTCAGTTGCTTATGATATTTTCCACGTTGGTGAAGAGAGAAAAATAAAAAACAAAAATGCGAAATTTTCCACGGAAAGCCTCAAGGGCATCGTGTTCAATGAAATGAAATGGAACGTACTTATAATGATAGATTTCACTTTAATTTACAAGACCGAATATGACTTATCACTAAGCAATATTGTCGATGATTCCGTTATAAATAATCTTTTTATAAAATTGCCAGAATTCCTATGAACATATTGTTATAAAATTATCAACTGTAATCTTCTTTAATTATCTTTTATAAGGAGTGTCCCATTAATCAACTTCAAATCCATTCATATACTGGAAACTGACGTTTTGCATCGCAACAGAGTGTTTATTTAATTATTCCAATGAGTTTTTCTTCCAGATGGCAACCATGGTTTTATTCGACTTGCCGGTACTTAAAATTTATAAGCATTTCCTCGTACAAGATATGGCTACCAATTTTGATCAATGCCTAAATTATTTATTCATGTAATTCGTAATCGGCATCTCGCGTAAGCGTAACATAATTTTTTTGGTAGCTCATTGGTGTGGCAAATTGATTTTATTATTTAAGTGAACATATTGACATTAAAGACTCCTAACTGACAATATGTTATGTGTGGTATGTACGGTAGCTTTTTTATTTGACTTTCAAGTTATCTTAAAGTTCTTCACATACACAAAGTCGGTATGAGCGATCCGATAGTATCAATTACCTAAGGACAATATTAATAGTTTTAACTCTAAATAATATCCGCGTAGTCGTGGACGTAGTTCTTAATAAGATTAGAGAATTGGTTATTGTTCAAGCGCCTACAGTATATTAATAGCAAGCTGTATACTAATAGAGTAAAATATTTTATTATATAATTGTAAGGTTGATGTTGTTTGTTATATTCGAAATCCAACCATTGGACTGCACTTCTCTTGTATCAAATCGACAGTAAAGTTGTACAATAAAGAATTTTCCTGAGTTTTGTTATTGGAAACTCCAGTTTCATTGCCTAAACAAGAACAGTTATAAATTTGCATTCTAAAACTTAGTAATATAAATCAAATTGAATTAATTTAGTTCAGAATTTATAAGTTATAATTAAAAAAAAGTATAAGTTGTAATTAAAATTGAGAAGTTTCAAAATTATTTACCAAATAAATTACATTAAAGTTTCAACGCATCGGCAAGCCTTTGTTGGTGGCGCTCTTCATTAAGGCGCTGAATGCAGTGAATTTTTAACTATTTGGGTGGTGAAGTATGAGGAAGCGGAGGAGGGGTAACGCCGCTTAGCGACGCGCAGCGCGCGAGTTTCGTCGACGCGCCGCTAGACCAAGTCATTCATTGCTTAGTGTGTGTGTAGTGGTGGGCCGTAGGATACTATCGATAGTATCATGGAAGGCTTTCGAAAATGTACATAGCTGATCACTATAATATCTTTTATAGACCATGATTGTATTTTACTTTTATATTATAATAGGAATAATAATAAACAAACAAATATAAAGTATGAGAAAGCAATCAACAATTTTAGAAAATCTTCTTCCTGTTTATTATTACTTTTTTAATTAAATGGATAAACGACAGCAATTATAACAAGAATCGAAATTTTGTCACTTTCCACACACCTCGCGTAGCTTGTTGGTCCGAGCGTTATACACAACGGTAAACTTTTGCTGTAGGTGTAGTCTCAAGTTCAAACCCTCATCGAGTGGAGTTGTATATTTTATATTATTTTCACTTTTAATTTCTTAGCCAACAAATTATTTTGTTTTTACTTTATAAAATGGCTAAATTTGGGAAATAAACAAATTAATAAGAAAAATTATAAAACAATTGTTTTTGGTGTATAAGATAAATTTTCGTTTTAGGGTGAAAAATTTAATATTTTAATAAAAAAATAGATGATGTTAAAAAATTTTAATACTAAAAGTTGGTTTATTTACTGATAGATTGTTTTCCAACTGTTTCAACTTTGATCAAATACAATAATATTTCGTTGTAATTATTTATGAAAATAAAAAATTAAATGGTATTTAAGATATATTCCCAAATAAGAAAGTCAACAATAAGTACAACAAAAAATTTAGGGATTTGTACCCAATCCATAAAGAATGATGGTCCTATACACTGTATGTATACTGACTATGACTGATAGACCAATCACGATATAAGACATTGAAATTACGCTTTAAATAAATTAATTAACAACTGTTTATACATACAAATAATTTATAAATACGAAATATGTGAATATATATTTTTTAGTTTCGTTTTTTGGACTTAGGTCCATCTAGCAAGACGCCTCAGCGCTCTCTGTTCAACGTGTGGAGTTGGCAGAGAACCGTAACAACGCCGCGGTAGCGCGGTGTTTTGGCCATCGCGTTCGAATTAATTTTAATGAATTAAATTAATATTTACATCAATCAAAAAATTAAAACAACAATCCTTTTTAATAATATATTCTACACCACTGATATTAATTTCATTAAGATTTGTTGATGTATTACGTTCATTTTTGGATTTGAATTTCTCTTTTAGAGGTAGTTTCATGATTTTTTTCTATCGAGAAAATATATCAAGAACATGTTTTGGAAACAATGTTCCCTTAGAATGTACGATCAAGATTAACATATATTTTTTTGCTGCTATAAAATGTGCTAAAAAATCTTTTGAAAAACCTATTTTTACTGCATACAGCGCCTTAAACATCAGGTGAACCGCCGGCTCGCTTGACAACTTTGAACATAAAAAAAAACGTCTAAGCCTTACTCACAAATCTTTTTTGTACGATTCCTAAGATAGAAATGAAGATTGAAGTGACAAAATTTCTTTTTCGCAACAGTGAATGTTAAGTAAATTTCAATAGCAACTATTTCAATAGTCAAAATGTCCTTAAATGTTCTTGTCAACTATTTGTTGTTTAATATTGCTTAGAAGTGATCCCATAAAAATGCTCTGAACTATGCACAAGTTGTGCCAAGCATCTTCAATCGATTTGAACACATTTTTCCTTGCTAGGTATTAAACTTAATGTCGGCGCGATACTCGATTTTCCCCATTTCCAAACTTTCTTCTAAATTGAGTTGCTTAGTCGTCAATAGTTCGAAGACTGTTGTGTTATAGCTTTATATTTCTAATAATTATGAGTCATTGAACAAGTGTACGAGCTTAACCCTTAACGAGCCCTGAACCCTGCCATTCCGTGATCTTTTTCTTTTTACATGAAATTTTTTTTGGGAAAAGTTGCCAAGCAAGCAGACGGTTCACCTGATGTTAAGTGAATACCGCTGCCCATAGACATCTGATAAACCCGAGCGTTGCAGATGCGTTGACAGCCTTTTGAAAATTGGGCGTATAGCAGCGTTCTTGGTCACGAGACAAAGTGAGTTTTTTGACGTCCGTGTCCTAGCCCGGGCAAAGTAATAGACACTTTATTGCTTATTTTTATTCCGATCTATGTTCAGTCAGTTCGATCCGAGATAATGGTATCTTGAGGTCCAGCAGTGCTTGTGCGCTTGGATTTTAACTTAAACAATTTATAACATTATTAAAACGTAAATACCTTTTAAATAACTTGAATATGTTTGTGTTTGTGAATATGTATGTGACATTAAGGTCGAGACCAATACAAGCAATACCGCTTCAGTAATTATATTGCTGGAAACCGCAATTGTAATTATCGTGAGCATCATTACATTGACAATATAATTAAGTATTTTGATAATATAAATAAATATTCCAAAAATTTTAAGAATCTTCGTAGATACTATTATACTCTGCTGGGAGGTAGTCTTATACCTCACCACGTATCATCGACAAATGGGGTTTAAAAAATGCTAAAACCTCACGTGATTAATGAAGTAAATTACGTTCGAATTGAATACTTTCATTGTAACGATATAGCTTTTGTGATAAACTGTAAATAAATAACAGCTAAAATTGTTAAAATTTTTAGTTATTAGTTGTTTAATGTCCCCGTTCAATATTCTTAATAAATATATATATATAATGAATTCACGACGTATTTTTCTCTTTTGTTTCATTTTCTAAGCTTTTTTTTCCATAATTATTCACCACTTTATTCCTTATATACTATTTAAACTTTTCTGAACCGTTGCTCCCCGACACCTTGAAAAGGACCTGTGTCTGTTATTTCTTTTCAAGAAACTTGACTCCTTTGTCCCAAACAACTGTTGGCGCTGGCAACACTGTATACCGGATATGAAGTTATCTACTCGAGCCAAGGGACATTGATTTCGGCTGCGTTCCCGGACAGTGATATAACCACTAGTGCTACTTGTCGATATAATAGTTGTTAATATTCAAGTTCAGTAATAGTTAAAATATTAGAATCAAGGTAAAAACGTTAGAACTCTTATACAACTTTTTTAGTAATTAAAAGTCAGTAAAATTATGAAAACTTCCTAAAACGGCTGAAGTCACGTCCAATCGATGATTAATAGGTCAATTTCAATGCGGACTTTGATCTGACTCTTGGCTATAGCTTCCTCATTTTTTATAGTGCAAACATTAAAATTTGTAGAAAAAAGTACGAAAAGTTTTCCACAAAATTTTAATGTTTCATCTTGTGCAGTATCGCTCGTTACACAGAAACCGGAATTTGAAATTTTGGCAATGCAGTTTTTGCGATAAAGGTGTTTGAAAAATTGTTTACAACTCAATCGGTGATTAAAAGTTGAAGAAAAAACAACGAACGCGCAACAAGCGCACAGATGCTTTAACCGCTAAGGTAAACGGCCACAACGTCAAAATTCTTCTATATATCTACGTTGCTTTTCACATTTTATGCAATGCTTGGCGCATCTACTGATAATTATGTCCTTTACAGCATTCAAACAATTTCAAATATACGTTCCTACAAACTTTAATAAAAGCAAATTAACCCTAAGTGCAGAGATTAGCAATAAAATTTCATAAATCAATGGCGACATCGGTCGTTCGAACTATCGTTGTATATAGTGTTTTATACAAAATTTGTATATTAAAACGGTCGTTTTCAATTAAATAAAATGGAAACGAAAATGTGCCCGTTCTATGAAAACACATTACATAATGCAACAACAAAAGAAGCTCGTATAAAAACATGCTTCTTGCATTTTAACTTAACTGTATTTCAATTTTACTATAACTAATCATGGCAAAATGTGGCGGACGTTATGAAAAACGAATTCTAAATGTAAATCTCAAAGCAAACACTCACTTTGCCTGTCGTTTGCTCTCCGTTGTTCGTTTGCGGTAATGCAATGCAATTTCAGTAACTCTTTTAAAACTAGGTCATTGGAAGACAACGTATGTGTACATGACAAGCTTTGGAAAAATTTTATCACTCGGTTTTATATTATATTCAACGACTGTGCTGCTGGCAGATGTGAAATTGTTAATTTCAAGTGCTGAATTGTGCTCAGCGGTGAAGGGAAACATCGTGAGGAAAAGTAAAAAAAAAATAAAGTATCAGTCTATAGTACAGAGGGGCCTTGCCCCAGTAGTGGCCTTGGGGGTATCAGGGCATAGTCCACCACGCCGCCCGACTGCGGATTGGCGGACCTCACATATCTTCGTAATATTTTTTTTGTTATTATTTCGAAAATATACAGACTTCCTCACGATGTTTTTCTTTACCGCTGAGCACGTGATAATTCAGCACTTGAAATTAACAATTTCAATAATGCCGGCACCACGATCGAACTCAGGTTGCTCAAGTATATTGAATTAAGACGAGCGCCCGGACACTGAGCTATCACGGCTCTAAGTATACCTGTCGTGAAGAAACCTGCATATTTTTAGAAGTATTAACGAAAAAAAAATATTACACTAACAATTATGAAATACTTTCGGCTTAATATTTAAGGATATTACATTAAATAATATTTAAGGATTAGCTGTTCAGGTTTATTTAATAAATGACTAAAATTGTTAACTTGAATTGTTTAACATGACAACAAGTTCACGCGAAGAAATATTTAAAGTATGTTTCCAGTACAAAACACATTTATTTTTTTCATATTTATATCTTCAAAGCTTTATTGAGAGCTTTGAAGGGACCAAAATCACTTCCTTTAAATAAAGCCTAAACACATAATACATATAGTCAATTTCAATGAAGGTTCGAATATGTAATGATTATTAATGCTACTCCAAAAAACAGCACATACTGACTCCATGGTCTTTCCGTACACAAATTAGGTGTACTCACTTTAATATTTATTGCTCTCAACGCTGCTCTGAAATTGGAACTTTGAGCCGTGTTTGAGCTTTTTACAAGCTTTTATTTAACTTGCAATGTATGTATGTTTGGTTGTCCTTGTTCGTACCATCCATAATAATATTATAAATGCGAAAGTAACTCTGTCTGTCTGTCTCACTTTCACTCCAAAACTACTGAACCGATTTAAATAAAATTTGGTACACAGATAGTCTAGAGCCTGAGAAAGGACGTAGACTATTTTTTAAATGATTTTTTTTTTTTTCAAAAAGTGTATCCTTTCTGAAAAGAAGACTCTACGAATTAAATGCCTATTCGACTCAGCTAATGCGTTCACTGCGTGTTTTATTTTAAATAGATTGGGAAACGCGATTTCAAATCTCATTCTCCTTTCGACTTGAGAGCCTTAAATTTCAAAAATAAACTATTTCTTTATATAACAAAGCATCAAGTAAAACAAACTTATGAATGGAAACCTAAATTTGTACTGAGAATTCGTTTACCCCAGAAACTGTGTAAAGCGATATTAAACTACACACCAGCTAAACTTGTACAAAAATTTTCCTTAATTTTCAACTGTTTTTATTTTTCGGAATTTTCACTCTACTTGCGCCGTAAGACCTTGCTTTTAACCGAAATTTATTAGATTTTAAGTTATTAGATAGTACCCTGAATTGATGATGAAATTTTAGCGTGCGCGGGTGGAAGTTGGCTAGACAGAGCTAACGACAAAGAAAAATGGCATTCCTTGGGGGAGGCTTTTACCCGAATGGGGTCCATGCATTAATTAATTAGGTAGTAGATAATTATAACAAATAAGTAAATAAATTAATAACAAAATAGAATTTATAAATAGAAATAAAATTCATATAAGTGTAATAAACGCAGTAGTTTAATCTACGTTGTAATAAGTTACCAATTGTTATTGTTTAATATTAACTCACTATGCATGGAACTAAATAAAGCTTTATTATTTATTATTTATTTAGATAGTAACCTATCGGTTTTGGGTCAATAACCTATATGATAGTTCATGTCAACCTAGAATCACGAAATTTGACAAAAAGAATATTTTTCGAAAAATAAAAAAGTTGAAAATTAAGGTTTATACACCTAATAAGGACTATAGACCTTAATTTCAGTATCTGGTATAAATTTCAACTTGCTAAGTGTACCTGCTCCTGAGAAAATCGGTGGTGATTATTTACCGGTTTTATTATGTCGATATAATGGGTACGGAACTCTCGGCGTGCGAGTTCGACTCGCACTTGACCGGTTATTTTTTTTGAAAGAAAGTGGTAAGCGAGCTGGCGGTTTACCGGACGTTAAGTGCTTATCCGCCGCCTATGGACATTTGCAGCACCCGTAGGATTGGAAATGCCTTTTAATAGAGTGACCTTTTAAATATGTGGGCTCCAGTTCCTACACTGCAGAAGTATAACACAACCAATTCAATCACTCCGGCCTTCTATGAGATTATCCGCCAACATTTTATCGTGTTCAAGTTTAAACTACTACAGACGTACATATTGATAACTGTTTACATCGTGGCACTACTTACGCGACCTTAAATAAACACACATATAGAGGATAACTTTTTAAAATTTTAGTAAACATTTACTTTCATGAAACATCAATATTCACCGAGTTAAAAAAAATAAATTTCATTTTTTGTATTAAATTAGTTTGTCTGAAATATTTTTTTTAATTATGGATTTTTTACGATTATTTTTTATTTGGCAAGTAGCGTTAGAAATGTGTTCTTTAAGGTCGCGGTTATAACACCGTGCTGTAAATACAAGGGAAGGTCAAAAGTACGCGACCTTTTTGATATAATAGGCATAAACTTAATTACATCGATTGTCATAATTAATCTTTAAAAAGTATTCCGCGTTCATTGCACCTTTCAACACGGTTTTTCGCAAACTTTTTGTATCTAAGAACACCATCAAACTTGTCTGGTTACAACGAAAATTAAATTAATCATTTGTGTACAATAAGTGACCAGTTTCCAAAACACGAAATTATAATGTAACAAAAAGCCACTCACGCTGAATATTTCCAGATGAACATAAACGTAGAACATTGAATCCTATTATGAATTAATCGTACACCAGCCTTTGAAATGTAGACTTTATGAAGGTCGCTTCACAGTGTCTACGTTTCAAAGGACACCTACAAGCTTAAGATTAAAAATCTTGCACAGTAGTTGGGGTCAGGTGTTCCATTTTCCGCAAAATTTAATATCGTTCTCTAATTTCGTTTTAAGTTTTTCTTTTTTTTTTAATAAATTTTATGAACAATCTTAATTCATATTAAATGTGAAATTTACCTACTAATTGAGTTTTTTTTATTCATAATGAAAATGCCTCAGCTCTTAAAAAATTGCCGTACATAAAATCTCCTTCTTGAGAAAAAAAAACTAACTGAAATAACATTACGCGCTGGAAGAGCACTCGCTTTTAAAATGGACTTGCAGTCTAGTTGGCTCTATTTTCGTGTCGTATAGTTTAATAATACGAATTCGAAGTAAATGTGCCTTTTTTCGATATCGATTTAATGAAATTCGATATTCGAATAAAGAAAAGAATATTTATTCCCATTCATTTTTATATTAAAACTAGCGGACGATAAACGTTACCTCTTAAATCCGAGAACAATTTGTAAATAAAAAAGAGCTTATAAAGAAAAGTGTAATGATTCTCGAATCCACTTGAACACACACAAAAAATTTCATCAAAATCATTCCAGCCGTTTAGCGAGTTCAGTCATATACAAACACAGAAGAATTATATACATATCTAGAAAGTTTTGTAGGTTGTTCAGATGAACATCAATGGCTCTCCAAGTGAAATAAATTGCACCTTAAGGTTTTAAAAGATTGTACTAACATATGTCACTGTAGCTGTGAATAGTTTTATCTAGGCCTAAGGCTATTGGCCTAAAACACAGTGATACCTACAAAACATATTGGAACCACGGACGATCAAGTCGAGGCGGTAGGATGTCCTGTCCTGAATAGTCCGTGTTACTAAAGTGCAAGGCGAGTGCTAAAAAGACGACGTCATCTTACTTGATTGGCTTAAGCTCTGTGGCACGGTGCTATCCATAATAGCCCGAGCCGTGGACACTCGAAGTAAAACCTTGCTTCCAATTGGGTAACCCCCGTAGGGAATTTGTAGGTTTTTCTTTTATACACACTACACTTAGCCTATTTGTTCTTCATTTACTATCTTCACCGTACAATAAATTTGTGCACTGTGAAGCAATTTGAGATGTTGCATCAAATTTCTCATGAAAGTTAGAACCGAATATGGTTGAAGTAACGCTATCAGTTTGATCTACGTTACGATTTTTTTTTAATTTAGACTGAGATGTTAAAATAAAATAAGAACTGAAAACACATGACTATCA
Organism: Iphiclides podalirius; assembly: GCA_933534255.1. Lineage (NCBI taxonomy): Eukaryota > Metazoa > Arthropoda > Insecta > Lepidoptera > Papilionidae > Iphiclides > Iphiclides podalirius. The sequence continues at coordinate 11,977,048 of OW152831.1, read as the reverse complement.
TAAAAGTTGTTAATAGCAACATAACAACTTTTATGATAGTCATGTGGGCTAATTACATGTTAATCATAACTCCAGCTAACTAAAGTTGTTTTCTTTGTATCCCTTTGACAGTGCGAGCGTTGGAATCAAGGATAGAATACATTAAAAAGTATTTTATGCGAAGGATAACATTTATTTTACTAAAGGAAAGTAAAAGTATGAAAACAAGTGACAATTGCTGCATTGGACTATCGCAATACCAGACGAATTACTAATGTGTTAATAGCCTTTAAGTTGTATCATTAAGATTTTAGCATACATAATTATAATCTCACAATTATTTTTATCGTTGCACTCAAACACTGTAGTAGGGCCACGCAATAGTTTCCTGTATTACAAGAATGGGCAGGTCCATCTGGGTAAGTACCACGACCTCAAAGAAGACCGGTGTGAAATGCAGTGTTATACTTCTGCGTTTCGTCAGGTGAATAAGGTAACCGGGGCCCACTTTATTAAAAGATCGTAACGCATCTGCAACCCTACGGCTGTGGCAAATCTCCAATGGGTGGTGGTTATCACTTAACAAAAAAAGTTACTCCTCACATAAAAAAAGTTATTCACAGCCTAGACCATGAAATTAAAGAAGAATATATCGATTTTATAAATTTTTAAAGCGTTTTTAGAAGCGTATTTCCACAGGTCCCTTGATCTATTTAAAGGCTATCACTTAAAGTAAAAGAAAAGTTTATTCATAATAAACTGAACAAACAAACAAGTAGGTATAATTAAAAACTGCTACAACGCCAGTTTTCGATTGATCGGGTACTTAATCGAACTAATTACAAAAGTTTTTGAATCTTCATTACAAAACCTTTTTGATAACAACGTTCGATGCCTTTAATTTTTTAAACATTTTTAGTTATTCATTCATTAAATTCTAAAGTTTTTTGTAGATAAATGAACTGAGACGACGTTCGTCGCTGCCAGCTTTTGGAACTTAATGTACAAACATTACTAAGTAATTGGATACATTAACTTACTGGAGACAGCTAAGAATGTTTACTTGCTTTACTTGCCAAGAGAAGTTCCGTGCGACGTTTTCATCGTCACTGGGTATTGGTGACCCCTTCTTATTGACTTGTTTTATTCAATCTTAAATTTTATCCCCAAATATCAAGTATAATAAATTACATGTTGTAGATTGTAACTGCCTAGATGTTTCCAAAGATTGAAGAAGGGGTGATTTTTAACATTATAATAAAATATCACGTATAAAAATTGTGTAAACAAGTTTTTTGTACATTTGAACTTAAACCATATGTAATGTAGTGACGTATTAAAAATAAATTGGGGGTTATCTATGCATATTGTACGTTATCTATGAAATAAGTTTTTACAATTTTTTTTAAACATTTCCCTTACTTTAGGATAACACTATCCTGTGCTGTAAGGACGTTTTACAAACATAAATTTCACGTGGACCACCCAGTTACATGTTGTAGGTAACAAGTTACGTATAGAATAAATAGTTTCAGTATTTGTTAACGAATCTGTGGTAAGGCCATGCAGCGGCAATGCGGTATACTGAAGGAGACTTTTGATTAAAGAATTAGTCTTTGAAACGAATGATTTATTTCTTGAAACTCTTTGATAATACTATCGAGGTACAAACTTTACGTACATCGGGTCGACTGGGCGAAGGATTATGTCCGCTTTCAGGGCGGGCCTAGCGCCCCTCGACTTTGGGAACAGCCTAAAGTGGCGACAGATCTCACTGAGAGCGCACTTCATCTCTTGCATTGCGAACCTTTGACCTGCGAAGTCGAGTAAAACTAGTATTAAAAATTATCAAGAAAATATTTTTTTTTAATGTGAGAAAGTGGCATACAAGCTGGCGGTTCACCTGATGTTAAGTGAAAAACGGCCTGCCCATGGACATTTGCTACACCCGTAGGGTTGCAGATGCGTTGCCACTTCTTAATGAAGTGAGCCCCGGCTACCTCACTCACCAGACGAAACGCAGAAGTGCAACACTTCTACTTGACGCCAGTCTTCTGTGAGGTCGTGGTGCTAACCCGGACGGACCTGCCCATTCGTGCAACGGCAAACTGTTGTGTGGCCCTACCACCGAAAAAAATGTGTCAGATTCCCTCCAATCTAATTAAATGTTAGTAGAATATTTAATATTATTTGTCCTGCCATTGTCCCACACTAGTTGGGGTTGGCACAACATGACACGCCCTTCCTTACTTTCCCCTATCAGCCGTCATCTCAATACTCAGCCCTTTCACAGACATATCGTTCTTCACAAATTCCATACAAATCTTTTGCGGTTTTCCTCTAGCTTCATACCCTCTAACCACATTCGTATTAATCATTTTTCTATTCACATGGCTTTAATCCCTTCTCATAATGTGCCCGTACCGTGTCAACACAACACTACTTAATATTATCTATTTTTAGCTAGTTTACTTATTGGCCGTGCTGCTGCGTATATACAGGGTGGCTTTTCTAAGGGTGTCCAAATGTACACAGGAGGCTCAGACTCGGTAGTACAATCTTTTATTGAAATAAAAACAAACTTTTTTTTTTCAAATATTGTCATTCAACTCCCTAAAAAACAGAACTTGTGTACAATGCGATCGGTAGTCATTTATAGATACGTCGTATACTTTTGAAACGAACCTGTGTGCGTGTTAGTTATGAATGATCGCGCTTAAAATAAATGAATTGCCCATAAATCACGCACTTTTTGAGATAAGTTCAAATGAATGTAATTAATTAATTACGAGTGATTTTAAATATTTATCATTTTTATATAACATTATTTATGTTTAGAATTTAATAAAAAAAAATGGATACACTTAGAAAAGCCACCCTGTATATGATAAGTTATTGCATTTATTATTTTAGAACCATATGTCATAATCGATCGATCGTTCTTATTATTAAAGATCTCATTTGGATGAAAATCCTGAAAGGAAACCCTGTTTTTGAGATGTATATTATTTAATCATCAGAGTCAAAACATTGTTGTGATGTCTTAAAATCTCTAAGTAACCTCATCACAAGTATACGTTAATCAAGCCTCTTCCTTTAGTTTCTTTTTTCACATTATCCTGTTTTTGGGCAGAACATTGATAATAATTATGAAAACACAAAAGTATGTTTATATTTATATACATACGTATGTTAATAATAAACATTGATGTCTAAAGTCTTCAAATTCTGAATAAAGGGATTGCGGTTTTGTTATGTTATTAACATATATTTGAAATTGTTGAAAATAATAAATCTAGTAGACTCAAAAAATGTATAAGTGTAAGAATGAAAATTACATTGGTCTCTTGTATAACTAAATCGTATTAGACAAGAGAGCAACACAGTTATAATGGAAATGGACATAAAGAGACACGGACCAACATAGAGACAAGAGGTGAGATAGAGAAAAAGACGCACCAGCATTAAGACAAGAAGTGATATAAAGAAAGTGACACGCACCAACATAGAGGCAAGAGGTGAGATAGAGAAAAAGACACGCACGAACATAGAGACAAGAGGTGAGATAGAGAAAGAGACACGCACCAACATAGAGACAAGAGGTGAGATAGAGAAAAAGACGCACCAGCATTAAGACAAGAAGTGATATAGAGAAAGTGACACGCACCAACATAGAGGCAAGAGGTGAGATAGAGAAAAAGACACGCACGAACATAGAGACAAGAGGTGAGATAGAGAAAGAGACACGCACCAACATAGAGACAAGAGGTGAGATAGAGAAAAAGACACGCACGAACATAGAGACAAGAGCACCAACAAGAGGTGAGATAGAGAAAAAGACACGCACGAACATAGAGACAAGAGGTGAGATAGAGAAAAAGACACGCACCAACATAGAGACAAGAGGTGAGATAGAGAAAAAGACGCACCAGAATTAAGACAAGAAGTGATATAGAGAAAGTGAAACGCACCAACATAGACACGCACCGACGAACATAGAGACAAGAGGTGAGATAGAGAAAAAGACACGCACCAACATAGAGACAAGAGGTGAGATAGAGAAAGAGACACGCACCAACATAGAGACAAGAGGTGAGATAGAGAAAAAGACACGCACCAACATAGAGACAAGAGGTGAGATAGAGAAATGCCACACCCCCGAGGAACCTCTCCGGCCTGAACTCATCAGGGTCAGGGAAGAGATCAGGGCGCCTGTGCAGCTCGTAGATGTGAACCAACAGTTCGGCGCCTTTCCTTACCTCCAGGTCACCTACGAAGAAAAATACGATCATATAACAAACTGTCATCTGTATTTGAGTGAAGAGATGTAATGTATTATTTCAACCTTACCGTAAGACATTCCATAAAGTAAAAAAGTAAAGTAACAGCCTATACATGTCCCACTGCTGGGCAAAGGCCTCCTCTATACAGAGGATATCAGGGCATAGTCCACCACGCGGCCCCACTGCGGATTGGCGGACTTCACATATCTTGGAAATATATTTTTTTGTTATTATTTCGAAAATATGCAGGTTTCCTCACGATGTTTTCCTTCACCGCGGAGCACGTGGTAAGTCAGCACTTAAAGTTAAAAAATTCATTGGTGCCGGCACCGGGGATCGAACTCGGGTTGCTCGAGTATATTGAATTAAAGGCGAGCGCCCGGACACTGAGCTATCACGGCTCTTTGACATTTCATAAAACAAAAAAAACAAATCAACGTGGTTTATTTGATAATTTGGTTTGGTGAAATAATTGGTACATTTCTAAACGTTTTGAACATCAGGAATTTAAAAATCGAATTAGACGCGACAAAATCTGAAATGAAAACAGTTTCATTTCACATTGTATTTTCGCGTAAAAACAAGAAATCGAATTAGTTTTGTTTTAAACTTTAAGTGTGATCTGCATTTATTTAAAAAAATATGTTATGTATATATTGAACAAAAAATGTATTTGTGTGTGTCATTTTAAAAATTATAAAATAAAAGCCAAACCCTCTTTTACTTAAAATACGCAGCCTCGATAACTTTGAACAATTATTTTTGGTATTGGTCCTCAGTAACTTAAAATAATATTTTATCAATCTCAATACCTCAAATCATCTATTAGTGACCAATTTAAAACGTATGTATAAAGTGATATTCAAAAACGATTTCGTTCAGAAAATTTTACTTTTTTGCTAGCAAGTACCTATATATTCTTTTATTACCTACTTTTATTTAGGAGCCGTGATAGCGCAGTTATCTTCGCTCGCTTTTAATTTCATACACTTGAGCAACCTTAGTGCAATTCACGGTGCCGTCACCAACGAAACTTTTAATTGCAATTTTAAGTGCTGGCTTATCACGTGCTCAGCGATGAAGGAAAGCATCGTGAGGAAGCCTGCTTATTTTCGAAATAATAACAAAAAAATATTTCGAAGACATTTGAAGTCCGCCAATACGCAGTGGGGTTGCGAGGGGGACTATGCCGTCATAACCTCTGCACAGAGGAGGCCTTTGCCCAGCAGTGGAACATGAGTATAGGCTGTTTGCTTACTTGCTTTACTTACCTTATTAACGAAAGAGCTACAAGACCGACATGCGATTATGAGGTTAAAAAATTTAGGATATTTCATAGAGCATTTCATAAAATAACGTAGAAGACGATACCGCGTTGCAATATGATGTGCAGGAGTTAGCTTCACAAACTCAAACATTACTTTATGTAGTAACAATTTCGAATGTCGTTTTACAACGATAATTCGAACGAGAGATGTCGCCATTGCTTCTTTTAAATTTTTTTTTACAGTGCTAATAAAATAAAAAAAAATTAAAAAAATCCCACAACGGCGACAATCTTTTCGTACTTTTTCTTCAAATTTTTAATGTTCAATCTTAAGTGCAGAAGTTAGCACTATAAAAAAATTTAAATAACATATTATTTATGAATATGGTTATAATTTTAATCAAACGATTATTAATTATTTTAGTTTTATTTTTTTGTAGATACTTCTTTAGCCGCGACCCCAAAACAGACAAGAAGCAAACAGTCATCATACAGAAAGGCACATTTTAATATAGATTTTACCGCATTCAAAACTGTTGAGTATAATGTTAAATTGATCTGAACACGCCAGGTGTTTAAGTTTAATACCGTAGAGAGCTATTACTTATAATTTGTTGTTCCCTTTATGGTAAAATTAAAATTAATATGGCGAAATGTGTGAACAGTTTACAAGCTACGGTGGTAGGGCCACGCAGCAGCCTTGGCTGTTGCACGAATGGGCAGGCCCGTCCGGGTAAGTACCACGACCTCACAGAAGACCAGCGTAAAGTGGAAGTATGACAATTAGTGAGTGAGGTAGCCGGAGCCCAATTTTCAAAAGGTTGTCAAAGCATCTGTAACCCTCGGGTGTAGCAGATGTCCATGGGCGGCGGTATTCACTTAACATCAGGTGAACCGTCTGCTCGTTTGACAACTTTTCGCATAAAAAAAAGCATTAGAAGTGTTATTAAAGTGTGCACCGTAGTAGACATTAAAGGAAATTATATTGACATCACTGCGTTTCTATTCATCTCTGCGCAATCATAGTTCAACAAAAACTCAACCTTAACACTCATGACGCACCCGTCGGTTCTAAGACAATTGTGAGGCTCGTCTACCAGGGTTGAATCTCACCCAGCATGAAGTCCTCCGTCACCACTCTCCCGATGAAAGGCACGCTGGGGTAAAGGCGCAGGATCTCCTTGATGGTCGCGTCCAGATATTTCATCTCGGCCAAATCTGCCCAGCTGGGCGTTCGGTCTGATTCGCCGAAAATTCCCTTGCACTCCTCGTGAATTTTCTCCTGAAATAGTGTTGCACTTGACCTTTTTTTTATGTTGAAAGTTGCCAAGCGAGTAAGCGGTTCACCCGATCTTAAGTGAATACCGCCGCCCACGGACATCTGTAACGTACGAGGGTTGCGATGCGTTGACAGACTTTTGAAAATTGGGCTCCGGCTACCTAACTCACCAGATGAAACGCGAAAGTATTATAGCTCCGGCCCATACACAGGAGTGTACAAGCCGGAGTCTACGGAGTCATCGTCTACGCATAAGTCTACGGAGTCATCATAAGGATATGATGACTCCGTAGACTTATGCGCTCGATTCTCATGGGTTCGATTCTCACAGGAGACAGCTATTTATGTGAACCACAAATTTTTTTGGTTCTGGTGTTTGTCCACATGAAATTTAGGTATGTAAAACGTCCTTACAACACTGGATTATGGTATTCTACAGTAAAGGTGCAATGTTTTCAAAATGGAGGACTAAAAAATATCTTTTTGGTTGCAGTGTTCGCTGGGACTAACCCTGCCTCTTCCACACAAAATACAAAATACAATACACTCCTTATACTCTACTCGGGTTATATACAACACGTGAATCAAGTTGATACTGGTATTGGCTAAATACTTTTTAATACCGTCTTAAAGTGAAACCTCTTTGAAAGGATACACCCAGATCCGTAAAAATTATTTAAATTATTCTAATATGGTTACCCAAATACCGTCCCGTATGGGAATCGAACTCACGACCCCCGTTGCCGTAGCCAATTGCTTAGCAGCTGTGCCACCGAATATTAAAGTAAAAAATTTGCATAAAGAATTTAATTTTATAATAATAACATTTTAATTATAATAATGAAAATAACAAAGGGAAAAAACAAATAATCTCAAACTTATCCTGTTCCTGTACATAATATAATTATTTATATACAGCGTGTCGTTACCATCGCGACAATAAATGAACACGTATATAGGGGATAACTTTTTAAAGATGTATTAAACATTTAAATTCTTTAAACATCAATATTTACAGAGTTATTAAATTTTCCAAAACAAAGAATTTTAGAACACCTTACCTATAAAAGCGTAACGTAAAGTTCATTTGTAAAGGTCACAAAGCATATGAATGGGTTGAATGAATTTAAAAGAGACAAAACATACTGTTAGAAGGAGAGGCTTGTAATACGACGCTGTAGCGCGAGTTGTATAGGATGTTACAAATTTTGTTTCTTTTTTACCTAATTAGTTTGTTTGAAAAATATTTTTTTTTAATTATGGATTTTGTTTAACGTTAATATTTTTTTATGATTATTGGCAAGTAGTGTTAGACGTGTGTTCATTTATTGTCGCTATGGTAACGACATGTATAAGTAACATAAAAAAGTAAAATATAATTCGAATAAAATACATTGAATGACTATGTCGTATTATCAGAGTAAGTATATATTCTGGTGTTTAGACAAAACCAACAAAAAATGAAAGCATTAACCATAGTGCTGAGGCATTTTTATCGTCATACTAATAATATATCCTGATCGGTTGTAATCTATCCGTTGAATAATTTAAATGGATAGAATTCGTGTACTATAGAAGCGATCTGTTAAAGTAAGTAAACGATGTTATAAAAAGCAGATGAAAGTTTATATTTTAGGTCTCACCTGAATTTCCTCGTGATCAGCTAGTAGCATCAAACCAAACGCCAACGCCATAGCGGTCGTGTCGTGGCCCTAAAATTAGCAAATTAGCATCAAGTTAAGAAAAACAATAATAAATTCTGCCTCAGTAAGTATTAGTTTACTACTAAAATATAATAGCAATTTTCTCAGCCCAAGCGGAAATTTCCTCAGCCCTTTTTCTGTGTAAAATCTCGTTCGTTCGGTAATGTTACTCGGTACGGTCTGATAATGTAATATAACGCCATCTCCCAAAATATTGCGGTACCAGTAGGTTATCATCCAAAAGCAACAATTCCAGTACCTCAAGCCTATACGAGATGGCGCTATGTTATATATATATATATATATATATATATCTAGTAGCTCTTATACTTTCTTTCACATTTCTAAGTAAAAACATCACAGATGTTATTTTCGCACCGGTAACTTTTTTACATGATCGCGACTAGTGGCAATCTCCGAAAAGCCTTCACCTGAAAAGGGGTCCAGATCGAATGTATATTGGATTAACAATATCCACACTCGTTATTATTTATACGAACTATACATGACAAGGAATAAACAAGCCTTTTTAATTTGTATTTACTAAACTTCTAATTTTATAAACTGTGGAAAGTGGGATGCCTACGTTTGTATTTTTATGCTCTTAATGGCAAACAAGTATTAGGCCGTAATTAGGCCAGTGACCTTCGGTGATTGTCCTGGCCAAAAATGGTATCTCACCGAAAACCACGTGCGGTAGGGCCTCGCAACTGGTTCGGCTGTTGCACGAATGGGAAGGTCCATCCGGGTAAGTACAACCTCACAGAAGACCGGCGTGAAGTGAAAGTGTCATACTTCTGCGTTTCGTCTGGTGAGCGAGGTAGCCGGGGCCCGCTTCGTTAAAAGATGTCAACGCATCTGCAATCGCGTGACAAAAGATCTCACCTCGAACATAAACGTATTAACCTCCTCGCGGATGCCGTCTACATCTATTTCCCCCTTGCTCTCCGCTTCTAATAGCAAATCTAATAAAGCCTGGCGTTTTTTCGAATCGAGCTTGTCATCGAAACCCCGGCCCGGATTAGCAACCTGCTTCCTCCTCTCCTTAATGACGTTGTCGGCGAAGGAGCGTACTACTTCCAGGCATTTGACGAATTGCCCACCCAGTGACGTGCGATAAAACACGAAGTCCATGTGGAGCCAAAACCTTGTCAGGCGTATTATTACTTGATTTCCGATAATCTTAATCGACTCCTTGTACTCCACGGCCGCTTTCGACTTGTCCGTGTCCAAACGCGTTCCCATCGCTGTTTCTGGAATATTGGAGGGATTCTGGAGTAGTTTGAGGTTTTTTTTCCAACCGACTTCAAAAAGGAGGAGGCTCTCAATTCGACTGTATTTTTTTTATGTTTGTTACTTCAGAAGTTTCGGCTGAGTGAACCGATTAGTAGATTAGTATCTCCGCAACCCAAGATCCAATACCAATGAAATTAATAAGGGACCACATGGGAAGCACCGGCTTTCAAACAAAAAAATAATCGTCGAAATCGGTTAACTCAGTCGAAAGTTATGAGGTAACAAACATAAAAAAAACACAGTCAAATTGAGAACCTCCTATTGAAGTCGGTTGAAAAATGGAGTTGTTGTTATCCACTTATCACCCATTTGCGTTCCAAAATTAATTACACACACTTATCCTGGTATACTTTGTACCCGATAATTACAGCTTAACCTCGCACACAACTAATATTTGAATTATAAAAATGTATAATTTTTGAAATAATTTTTTTAGAGGAGAAGAAAGAACTTTTAAACCTTTCCGAATTTAGAGCATCACTTACTTAGCTACTGGAGAGCTCGGAACAATTTCAACAGTTGATTTTAGAAATTTTGGAAAAAACCAAAAAAAATTAAACAATTTAGATAAATTTGTGGCTTAGCTAAACTTGGCTTCAGCAGCAGCATTGTGTAATAAATTGTGTAAGTTATTGTGTAATTTAATTTGATGATAGTAATAAATGTCATCTGACTATGTGATGATATCTGACAATAGCAGGGGACCAAACCGACCGCAAATCGTGTAAAGTGTGAACTCGCTGATAACTGCCAAGACATCAAGGTATTGCTCCGTTGGCATCTCCTTCAGCCTTTTGACCAGATCGCGGCTCTTCTCTTCAAATATCTTGGAGAAGTTCCTCAGTATGCTGAAGTGAAAGGTGGGGGTCAAGATCTTCCGGCGCCGATGCCATTTGCCACCTAAAAAATAGCTCTCATTTCCAAAAATATATTGTATGGTTAATTCGAATACCGGATGTTAAACATTGATAGATGTTTATGCTACTGCCGTTTCTTTTTACTTTAATTTTGTGTAATAAATTCTTATGATTACAATGCAAATGTGCGGGGAGTCGATGGATACAGGTGGCTCAGGATCGTACTTCGTGGCAGTCTGCGGGGAAGGCCTATGTTCAGCGGTGGACTCAAACAGGCTGAAATGATGTTGATGATGAATTATTTTTGCATGCCAATATAGAATATGTTCTCATTTATATTTTATACAAAAAATAAAGGATGAATATTTCTCAGATTTGGCTATACTTAATAGTAAAGTAACAGCCTATAAAATATACGTCCCACCTCTGGACAAGGGATCCCCTTGCGCATTATTAGGATCGAGTCCACCTTATATCTTGCTGGTTACCAATTTTCGTATTTCGAAATAGATGTACGTAAACAAATTAGCGATTTCAGTGAGAAATATTTGGGTGGTAGATGAACTAAACTATGTACTGTCGATTCAAATAATATTAATATTCACCTGACCTGTACTTAGCAGCAAGCCTGTGCCAAGCCAAGGCTGTAGGAAAGTGTACGGCTTGCTCTTGGATATATTTTTCGTGTGCGAAAGAACTATCTGAAAAGGAAATACAAAACACAAACACAATAAATACAAAAATGCTGTACTAATGTGTCATTTTTCCCTTGTGGATGAAACACGCTTCGATCAGATCGTTTACCAAATTTAATAAACAGTACCTGGAGGACCAAGCTTTGCTCGGTTTGTTTTTTTTTTCGGCAAATCATGTATTTTGGAAATTACATATAGATACAAATAACTGAGTAATGAAATATGCATAATATTTTTCGATCTTACCGACGTAATAATAAGAAAATATGAACTGGTGTTTTTCACAAAAGAAATAACTTTAAAAAAAAGGGAAAAAAATAACAAAATGATCTGGATCGATACAAAATAAAAAATAAAGAAAGCAATGACTTGGAATCGAAAAAAAAGTAAAAAAATAAGTGTGTAAATGATCGTAACACGAACCACGGCCTTCTGTTTCGGGGCTGCCCGATTACTGACCAAGCTACTATAACAACTACATTCCTGACAGGTCAGTATTAATTACCATCGTCGAGCGGGATTAGTCTCGTTCTGCATCTTCTTAATCATACGGTGGTAGGGACACGCAACAGTGTTCGCTGTTGCACGAATGGGCAGGTCCGTCCGGGTAAGTACGACGACCTCACAGAGGACCGATGTAAAGTAGAAGTGTTGCACTTCTACGTTTCGTCTGGTGAGCGAGGTAGCCGGGGCCCACATTAATTATTAAGAGGTGGCAACGAATCTGCAACCCTACGGGTGTTTCAAATGTGCATGGGCAGGCGGTTATCACTTAACATCAGGTGAACCGCCAGATCGTTGCCACTGTCTCACGTAAAAAAAACGGATTCCACAAAAGGGTATAAGGGGTCCACCGCCATCCAAGTCGTCTTACTTGCCAGTGCAACTGCATCAACCAGCGGCAGGTGCATGTCTTCTGGATCACAATCCCTCTGTCTGACTCCCACGTAGCACACGTGGTGAGATTATGCTGCGTGGAATCCCGATACCCACAATGGTGGGCTTTGGCTTAGTGCGTTCCTGTATCTTGTACTTTACCCTTTCGTGAACCAAGTTTGGAGGGTGGGCAGAACACCCGTGAAACTGCGTTGGCACTAGTCCTTAGGCTCTTGGCTCGAGTAACGTATTCAGAGCTCGTCTGTGCTCGTGTATCTTCACCCCATTAGGGCATCGGGCTAAATAGACCAGAATCAATACCAACTTCCACCGCGGTACCAGGTCGGTCGGAGTATGCGGGAAGAATGGCTCCACCTCCACCACTCAACCCGTTACGTAAAGGGACACATTACGTTGAGTCTTTTTTTTAAAAACATTGCCCTGACTTAAGGATAACATTATCCTGTGTTGTAAGGATATAATTATAAACATAAATTGCACGAGGACAAACACCCCGATGCGAAAAAACTATCTATGGGTCGCACAAATAGTTGTCCCGTGTGGGAATCGAGCCCACAACCCCTGACGCCGAAGCCAATAACTTGGCAACTGCGCCACGGAGTCGTCAAATGAGTTATATTACGTTACGGTTCATGCCCTCACGCATGAATCCAGAGTGAGTTGAAGTGAGTTCCATTCGGGAGCATACAAGCCATTGGGTGCTACTTAATAATTTGCAAATTACTAGGCGGGAAACAAGTCGCATCCTAAATATCCCTCCCCTACGACTTGTTTCTGTTGTAGTGTATGTTGTTAGGTAAGCCTAACACAACCTACCTCCACATCCTCCACATTGTACACGTGCAAAATCCGCCGGCCGAACACCTTGATCATGTACCTATAGCCGTACTTCTTAGGGAAACTCTGCATGAGGGGGAACAGGTCATCTAATAAACAAATATATAACAGATTAGTATTAGGATGAAAACAGTTTTAAAAGGTCTAGATCGCGAGTCTGTCAGCAATATACCAAACGTTAAATAGCAAAATTGGTCCTCATATATATGGACCATAAGAGAGTACGCAGAAATAGTTAAAGATAGCCAGACTAAATATTGGACAGTTATTTTCTGATGTAACTCTGAAAATTTTGCAAACCCACTAAGGCCATTCGTATTCGAACCGGCGATCCTAATCAGCAATGTTTTCAAAAATATGTTTGTTAATTGGGAGAAGAATGCTCTCACCTTGAAAATTAAATATGCTTGTTTCAATTTTTTTAATTAATTCTTGTTGCATAACAAGCTAGCCAGCAATAAGTTCATTAAATATTAGCAAACATAACAATCATTAAATATCGATGGTCGGCACCACTGTACTCTTTTTTCGTAGCAATTAGTTTCCTGGGTTGGCACTACTTTACTTTCTTCGAGGCAGTTTGTGCCACGCATGACCTTTTACGTTATGAGAGGGAATAATGGGTGTGTGAGACTGTACCTATTTTATGAGTGACAATAAGTGAGCATTAATCATCATACAAGGTACCTGTTCAAAAGTTGTTTCAAGAACACATTTCACGTAAAAAATATTCATAGTCATTTTCTTACGAGTACATTAAATAAAAAAAGTTAAGGAACCCGCCTCATGGCCAGAAGGTTTTGGAACGCTTTCCACAAACGGTGTGAAATTTGTAAAAAATGTTTTATTTTAGACAAAGTAATAGGGCTTACTGTACTTAACGCCGAAGAAGGTTAAAACGCTTCCTATGTAAGGTAGCCTTGTTGGTCCCGGCAGTTGGTCCAAAGGGTCGCTGTCTATGATGTACTTCCATACTAAGAATAATACTAATAATGCCAAGCCGACTTGCCAGATCATTTTCCGATCTTTGAGCAAGCACACGAAAAGGTTCCCTGTAAAAGACAAAAAAGGAGAAATTGAATAATTGTTCAGGGCAATGGTGGACTAGAGATTGACGTCAATTTGCAATCTGACTATCATACGACATAATAGCGTGTAAAAAATTCATAAAAGTTATTAGAAGTAAAAATCACACACAGTGTGTAATATAAATATTAATTTATCACCAAGAAGCAAACCACCCATTACTAGTCATGTCTCTGTCCAGCCAGTTATTATTATACAGAGAGTGAAACTTTATAAAAAATTAAAAAAAATAATGACATTAATCTCTATTCTATAGATTTGGTGAACACAAAGTGGTCTAACATTGCGTCATGAACTAGCTTAATCAGTCAAGAACTCAGTGCAGATCTTCGAAACTAGTTTGCACTTTACACGTAAAGTATTAATTTTGTTTTACACTAGATTTTACCATCGGCTTCGCCGGCTACGTTTTTATAAAATAATAATAAAACGGGATAAATAGTGTCCAGTAGTTCCGAGAGATCATAATTCAGATTTTCTCAAGCACTCAATTAACTTGAATAGATCGCCATACTATATGAACTTTTTTTTAATTCAAAACTGGGTAGCACTTGGCTGCCATCCCACCTGATGGTAAGTAGCGATGCAGAAGTTGATGGTAAGCGCGGTAGCTCAGTAGAAACCTATATTCACTCTTGCCTTTAAAAAGCCTACGTTGTATTCGGACGGAAAGACGGAAGCGGGCAGGCAATTCTATTCTTTAGCTGTACGGATGATAAATGAAGAAGCGAATCGCTTTGTTCTTGTACGTGTAACGTCGAACGCATAAGGGTGAAGCCCCGCCGAACGCCTGGTTGTAAGATCATGTAACTCCAACGCACATAACTACACGAAAAGAATTATTACCTCTATCAAGGTAATTGAGTAGATTACTATGCAGCTCGATTAAAGACTGAACTTTATTTGCAACGTGTAAAGTAAATACGCACAGCTGTGTACCAACGATATTCAATATTGATAATTATAAATTCGATATTACCCCTGCCCTATGTGAGCGGACATGCTAAAAATTGTTAAAACCGTATTAAATAGATCAGAGGTTTACTTCAACATTGTTAGAACATACGTAGGTACTTGTATATATATAATAAAACAAAGTCGTCCCGCTGTCTGTGTCCCTTATGTATGCTTAGATCTTTAAAACTACGCAACGGATTTTGATGCGGTTTTTTTACTAGATAGAGTGATTCAAGAGGAAGGTTTATATGTATAATACATTTCACCCGTGCGAAGCCGGTGCGGGTCGCTAGTATAGTATACGATAATAACCCAATAACAAAAGAGTATTTTCCTGCACAATTCACCATTCTTCTTCGCGCACATGTGTTGACGATGTCTGTTGCTAGGTTTTATCATTGACGTCAACCCTTATTGGGATTAAACACCCAGATCGGAAACAATTAGATATGGGTCACACAAATACTTGTCCCGTCTGGGAATAGGACCCACGACCCCGGCGTGAAGCCAGAGCCGGATTTAGGGGAGAGCATCCCCTGGCCCCGGGGCCTCCACAATAGAGAATTGAAATTCAGACTAGTAGGGGAGAGGTGGTATACTTGATCCCCGAGGATACATGATCCCCCATTTAAAACTAGCGCCAAAAAGTGTTTAAAGGTGTTCTGTTGGCTGCATTGGGACGCCGCCATGATGACCAATACGAAAAAAAAAAACATTAAACCGAAACAACAGCTCGTTGCCAAAATAATTGGAAATTTATGTTTTTACCTGATCTTACTTTTTTTGTTTAGTGTACGACAATTCGAAAAACTTCAGGTACGTGTACTTTACAATTTTTTGTTTGTATTTATGAAATATTGTGTGTATTTAGCTGTGTAAATTCAATTATTTCCGAGTCAAATGTTTTCATCTTGTTGCTGTTTTTTTTTCCAGTTTAAATAAAGTTACTGCTTCGGGATAGTTGATCCCTTTTGCTAGGGGGATGCTTGATCCCGGAATCAAGTATCCCGGAATCAAGTATCCCGGAATCAAGTATCCCAGACCCGGAGGCCTTGAAAAATGCGGTCCAAGCAGTTAAAAATAGAGCTGCTTGCAAAACCGTCGCCAGAGAATTTAAAATTAATGTCATGACACTTAAAAGGCTATGCCGTCGAGACTTATGTTCAACCTGGTTTTACCAATAGACAAATTTTGTCCAAACGTCACGAGGATGAGCTAGGAGCGTATCTTGTTCATATGTCTAAAATGTATTATGGACTTACCGTTGTACAAATGCGTAAGGTAGCTTACCAATTCGCCAAAGCAAATAAGATGAAATATCCCTCTTCACAAGACACACTCAGACAATCACGAGAGTCATTGTTCTGTCGACGCCCTCAACTACGCAAAAGACAACGGAATCGTTCTTCTCACAATTCCACCACACACATCCCACAAGCTGCAGCCATTAGACAGGACTGTTTTTGGCCCCTTAAAAACCTTTTATTCTCAGGCAGCATCAAATTTTATGCTGAGACACCCCGGGAGAACAATCACGATCTACGACGTTTCGGAACTGTTAGGGGAAGCTTTCCCAAGGGCGATGGTGCCTACCAATATAATTAGTGGCTTCAGGGCGGCTGGAATATGGCCCATAAATGCCGACATTTTCACGGAGAGTGAGTTCATGACCAGTTTAGTTACGGACCGCCCTCCCCCTTCTCAACTTGAAGAACCAGCACAGAGAAGTGTGGCAGCGTTGGACTGTGCTCCCCCTTCCCCGCTTGAGGATCCCATACAGAGCAGTGTGATAGCGTCGGACTGCCCTCTCCCTTCTCCACTTGAGGAGCCCGTACAAAGCAGCAGTGTGAGTGAACGCGCTTCCCCATCCTTACTTGGAGGATGAGTGCCGATGCACTTTTCACCACAGGATATCATGCCCTACTCCAAGGCAGGTCCACGCTCGCAGTCGTCGCGCGGGAGAAAGCGAGGACGTACTCGCATCCTAACCGATACTCCGGAAAAAGCAGCCATTGAAGAACAATCAAATAAAAAGTTAGCGAAGATAGCGGAGATAGAAATGAAAAGGAAGATTAAAGAAAATAGGCCTACCAAGAAAACAGTGAGACAAATCTTTTCACTAAAAAAAAAATTGACGATGACACCTCATCTGATTCTGATGAATGTCCTTCACTTCCATCATCGTCAGGGGGGGAAGAAGAGTTATGCAGCGATGGCGAGGGTCATAGAGCTTTTGAGCCCATCAGAAAAGAAGTAGGGGAATTTGTAGTTGCAATTTACAATGGTTTGTCATACCCAGGAAAAATTACAAAAATACATGAAAACGGGGCTACAATAAAAGCAATGGAAAAAAGTGGGAGGCTTTGGAAGTGGCCAGCAAGGGAAGACGAAATATTTTATGTGTGGGGTGACATTTTGGGACACTTGCCGGAGCCGACGAAATTTTCAAAAACACGTGACATTTATTCCGTGCCACTTCTGGAATAATTTTTCCCATTTATTTTTTGTCTGTGTTTTCAATTTTTTTATGTTGTTTTCATTTTGTACCTACTCACCTTCGTATCGTTAATTACAACTTATTAATAGTAGACCCAAGTTTATATAATTTCCATATTTAGGTAGGCCTATGGCTGAAACTTTGACGGGTGGGATGATTGATCCTCCGGGATCATACAACCCAATCACCGGGATCAAGTATCCCCATAGGGAGGGTTACTTGATCCTTGTGTCGGACTTTAAAAAAACCCTTTTTGTCGTTTTATTTAATAAATAAGAAGGTCTGTATTGGTGCTAAATCAGTAGTATTGAACGGAAATACATGTGTGATTTAAAAGAAAGTCAGATTTATGAAAATGGTTCGAATTACTAAAAGAAAACCAAAACAGGGATCAAGTATACCACCTCTCCCCTAAACACTAGTATACAACTTTTCCTTTCATATTTTTTTCCGCGTTTTACCTTTACCTACAGTACTTTGTACAAACATGATTACATTAAATTTTAACAGAAATCATCGATCTATTTTTGTTCACTCCAATCAGGCATCAAAATAATTTGGGGCCAGAGGGCCTCTACTCGTTTGTTGCCCCCAGGCCGGCAGACCTCTAAATCCGGCCCTGGTCAATAGCTGAATACCTGCGACACCAAGTCAACACATCAAATCAGTAGTACTAAACATCATATTTTCCCGAACTTCGTGACTATCTTTGATTATATACTTGTCTAGATGGTGCAATGTTTAACAAACGACGCGCTAAAACTGTCTCCGATTGGGTGATGTGTGTGAGCCGCTCTTGTACTTATATGTAAACAAACTGTGTCATCCCTAAACACGCACACTTTGCGTGTTTAGGGATGACTGCTACAAATTATTAACATAAGTTTTCCCCATTATTCAATAAGGTTGAATAAAGCAATTATTTTATAGATTAGTAGTTATTTTAGTAACATCAAAAAATACAATGAAAAAATACAGTAGTTTATACATCAAAATCTGTTTCTAAAATCTACCCGCTCTCCAGCGATTATACATGCTCTCCGGCGATTGTACAGCAAATTGTAAGTACGGAATCCGTAGGAAATCTGAAACCCAAAATAAAAGGAAGAACTAACAAAAATACTATTTAGTGCATGACGTCATGGGTTTCATTTATTCTGTGTAAATTATCATTTGCAGATCAAATAAATAATGTAATTTTTAAAATAATAATGTTATGATCGAAATATGTTGTCATGATATTTGTATTTTGTATACCTACTTTCCCCAAAACTTCCTAGTAATAAACTGACAACACTAACAGAAATAACCAATTGAAAAATCGTGTTTTCTTAAATTAATAGTGCTTAAATAACAAAAGCTACTTGGTATTATTATACCATTTTCCTACATAATTGCGAGATGATTTGACAGCACAAACCGGTATCATTAATTATTTTTCATGAGCTTATAGGTTATTCAAATGACACTGCCGTAATTAAAACGCGAGTCTACTATTTTTAGTAGACATTTTTTTGCGCCGTTCGGTACGGCTAATGGGTTACCCAGACAATTATTTTTCAACGGGTAGTACCTTATAGGTTTTATTGTGAGCGGCTATATTTTTGACGCCTTGACTTTGAGCCCAAAATTCACTGGATAGGGACCGTGAACCTTCTATGAAAACTTATAACGTATTTGCTAAAAGAACTTAGTACTAGACATACTTGTATCTCAATCTGATACCTTTACCCATCTCAGAGAATAAGTAATTTTACAGACAAAGTGGTTCTTCAAAAGTACCGCTTCTATCGATGGAAATACAGAAAATTATTTCGAAACTGTAAAAACTGATTAGCGAAACTTAAAAATCACGTCTCGATGTCTGTTAAACTTTATTCTTGATTTTACATGTCATATTTATAATTCTTTTACATTATCTTTACGTTATATGCCCATTTTATCTACCCTAATTGCTTTTATCATGGGAAAAGATTGAATACATAATATAAAATACCTATAATGAGATGTAATTATAGTATAATATGTTCTGTCTGATCACTATCTTTTACATCTATAATTTCTCTATCCATATATTAATACGTGAAGCAAAATCTTTGTAGGTACCCCTTTTAACAAAAATTGCAGCTCAACGGACGGTGGAGTATGAAATTTCTTACACTTATACTTTAAGGAAAGAAGGAGTGCAGAATGCTGATATTTTTTTTAAAACTACACTAAAAGAAATATATTAAATTATTTTTTTTTATGTGAGAAAGTGGCAAACGAGCTGGCGGTTCACCTAATGTTAAGTGATAAACGCCTGCCCATGGACATTTAAAACACCCGTAGGGTTACAGATGCGTTGCCACCTCTTAAGAATGTGGGCCCCGGCTACCTCACTCACCAGACGAAACGCAGAAGTGCAACACTTCTACTTTACGTCGGTCTTCTGTGAGGTCGCGGTACTAACCCGGACGGACCTGCCCATTCGTGCAACAGCGAACACTGTTGCGTGGCCCTACCACCGTAATAAAAAAATTAAACAGAACACATACTACCATGCATAATTAATTATAGTCGAATCGAAGTCGTGCTCGAAGCACTGGGTCTATCATAATCACTAGTATCTATAATTACTCTATAGTTTAACGAAACTATATAGTACTTAGAAGCAAGACGTCATCAAAGTTAATAAAAAAGCAAGTAAAACTCACACCTTCAGTTGCACTACTGCCACCGTCTGATGTTATCTATCAGATACGACCAAGGTCAAACGTCGACTTGAAAATAGCGACTGCTATTTTTTTACACCTCACATGACGTCATTGGGTGGTTAGAGTTGATTGCGGAGCAAGTCTGGTTGGGTTTATATAAAAAAATAAATATATAGATATATATTGCATATATAAAATACATATTATAAATAAAAACAAACATATAGATATAAATATTGTATATAATACATACATTATTAATATACTCTTCCCAACTAATAAGTCTATTACGTTACCTATGGATATTTTTACCTCAATCTGTAAACAAACGAACAAGAAGATGAATGAAGGTCGGTCAAGTGAAAGTAACGATACCACAATAAAATGCATTCTAAAGACATCTTCAACATGTCTGTGCCAAACAATTTGCCTACCGGCAAATGGATTTTACATTGTTTAGAATTAGAACTCAATACGAGTATGCTCTGAACTATTTGAATACTTTAAAAGTTTTATTTTTAATGTAGAGGAGAGATAGAACAAATGTAAGTTGAATTTTAATCACAAAATATGTTAATAATCGTTTAGTAAGAACCGCTCTCTAGATCAGTTAGTAGACCTCTGTAATAAATTACCGATAAATTACTTAACGGTGGTAGGGCCAGGCAGTAGCCTCGGCTATTGCACGAATGGTCAGGCTCGTCCAGGTAAGTACCACGATTCACAGAAGACCGGCGTAAAGTGGAAGTATAATACTTTCGCGTTTCGTCTGGTGAGTGACGTGGCCGGAGGCCAATCTTCAAAAAGTTGTCAACGCATCTGGAACTCTCGGGTGTAACAGATGTCCATGGGCGGCGGTATTCACTTAACATCAGGTGAACCATCTGCACGCTTGGCAACTTTTCACATAAAAAAAAAGTTCGTATACTAATGAAATTAATATTGGCCCCCATGGGAGCTAAACGGAGAGCATTGCAAAAATATTTTTTAAAATCTGTTCATAAATGACGGAGTTCTAAGGAAACAAACATAGACAAAAATACAAACGAACTGCGAAGCAATTCTTTCTTGTAAGCCGCTTGATAAATACATCTGAGCAATTAAGTTCAAGGTAAGTACTGTTGTGATGGAGACGTCTCGCGTATCGAGCCGGTAGCAGTGCTAATTTCAGAAATGCTAATATACCTGTGCGTTATACGATTGTCAGAGTTGATTTCAGAACAGGTTATAGAAGGCCATATACCATATGAAAAGGGTCGATGTCATCAATGTTACAGGGCCTTACAAAGGGCCAACGCAAAGAAGAAAAACACGGTATGTATAGTGAAGAATTAAACGGTATGTATTCATGTGGTGAGGCATTTTTTATTTACCTAAAACTTGATGACGCACCAATGACCTCACTAGCTTGGGTCAGTTGATGAAAATAGGCGTAGAAGTATATTATACAGTATGTCATTGTAATAATGGTTTCAAATTGTTTTTAAGGAAATTATTTTAATGAAATCAACACCATGAAGTTAAAAGATAAATCTACCTTTAGTAACGCGTCCAACATTCATATACGACAAAACATGCGATTGATGTTAAACAAAATCTCGCTATATTAATTAAAGACGTTGAGCACATAATAACTCATCACTTAAAATTGCATTTTTTATGAGGCAATTTTTTAATAACGAAAAACAAAACCGACCGAAGCGATATCTCGCTCTGTATTCATTTTATAATTGTTTTTCAGGACTTCGTATCTCTAGGGCCCATGATCGATACCAATGAATAATTAATATGGACACATGGGAAGCACCGGCTTTCAAATAAAAAAAGAATCATCGAAATCTGTTCTCTCAGTCGAAAGTTCTGGAGTAACAAACATAAAAATATACAGTTCAATTGAGAAGCTCCTCCGTTTTGGAAGTCAGTTTAAAAGTTGGCAAGAGAGCAGGCGGCCGTTGCATGCTTACCGCAGCCTGTGGACATCAACAACACCAGATGGGTTCAAGATACGTTTCCAACCATTAAAAACAGTGGACCAGGTCACCTCACTCAGCAAACGAACCGCAAAATTGTAATACTTCTACTTCACATCGGTCGTCTGTGATCGCGGTACTTTCCCGGACGAGGCTGGCCTACCAGAGTAAAATACGCTTTACACACACAATGAAACGGTGTGTTATGGGTCACAAAGAAGTAGATAACCGGCCAAGTGCGAGTCGTACTCGCGCACGAAGGGTGCCGTACCATTATGTATAAAAACGACAAAAAAATCATGTCTGTTGTATAGGATCCCCACTTAACATTACATACTCGCGAAAAACGTAACCCTCCTTCTGGCGCAGTCGGGTAATTATTTCGAAAATATGCAGACTTTGCAGTGCGAGCTTATTCGGCACTTAAAATTGCAATTAATAATTTCATCGGTGTCGGCGCCGGGTTTCTTGAGTATAGCGAGCTCCCGGCCACTGGGCAGACATTCGGATACAAATTACAACAATCGACTTATTATCAAATCTTTTTAAAACATACTCAAGGCTCACAAAAGTTTTGTTCTTCGCATAAATGTCTGTATTATCTATAACATAATTATAGATTAGCGTAGATTACATTGCGTACAGATATGCAATGTTGATAATTATACTTGCTTTTATTGATATTAGTCGTAAACAACATATTACTACACACATAATATGAATGTAATTTTTACTTTGCAACGACTAAGAATCTAACGAGACAACACGTAGGTCGTAGGTCTAGGTAGATAATAGATATCTAATGAAAACGTGAATTCTCTCTTAAAATTTACTAATAACAATAACGAATTAGGTACACAACGTAATGGCGGATTTACTTAGTATTAACTTGCAAAATTTAACTATTTTCTTCTCAAAATCTAAGTGTCCGCCTATTATCTACATAGTTTTTACATTGTTTCGGTAATATCTCTTTCGATTAAAAATGTTTATATACGGAAAACGGGCGTGCCTCTATTTTATCAGTTACCATATATTGTAACAAAACAATAGCAATAAAACTGTAAATACTGCATTTGTTATTATAATTGATTTTATTTGATAAATTGATCAATACTATTTTATTGACGAAGACACTAACTGTCAACGCATCAAAGCGTATGAAATGAGAACTCAACAAAATACGCATTTTGTTTATATTATTAATATTATTCTCCGTATTTATAGAAGCTACACGTCCATCATAACTTATTTGATATTTATAAGTGTTTAATTCTTAAATAAATGCATTAAATTTCTACCTCGATTAAAACTAACCTTGAAAATGTTGCCCGATCACTCAACCACTTAATAAGATAAGTTCCAATGCAGTTCAAACATTCGATCACTATATTTAATTATAAAGAACGCGTGAACAGTAAACCAACACTCAACTGTACCAGACACCGACTGGTAAACTCTATACAATTACAATACAACATCCACGGTAAATCGAAATGAACACAACGAAGCCAATATAGTTATATACCTCGTACATTATATCATTCTCCTTCATTAATTACACTCGCTTGCTGGCTTGCTTTGTACCTTACTCTGAATTCTTACCTTGAATTTCGCATTAGTCCTGATGTAAATAGCCTAAAATGTTTTTAATTCTATATAATCCTGTACGTACATGCACACAAATGTAGGTAATCATAATTTTATAATCATAAAAGCAGTTTTTTATGCTCATAAATTGCCCACATAATTTATGAGCATACAAAACTGCATAAAAAAATAACATTTAACACTTAACCAGAGACTATCACTAAAAATAAAATTAATCATCAGCATACCCATTGTTTTACTTTTAATGTAATGATTTATAATATTAAAAGTAAGTGACTATCACATATAATCAACGCAATCGTCCTTCGATTCAGCAAGGTTTCTCGGTTGGGAGAGAATAAAGATAAAAAAGTGATTGGCTGTTTTAATTTAGTCGAGATTTTTTGTTTAATTTAATAACTTATCCTTGTTTTAATTGACTTCATTCAAACATTAAGCTCTCGTCTCCTTAAAAAAGTGCATAATTATTAAGCGGTACGGAGAGGATATACCGCCTATTGTCTTGACTTGGCTCATTCCATAATTACTATGGCAATTAATTAACCCAAGTAAGAACCTTATATAATGCGGGTTGAAAACACTGATACAATCTGGATTAAAAATTATCCATGTAAATAACACGGGCAACGTATTGATGAATGAATGAATAACAGAATTGTTATAATTTTCGACGGAATTCCTCCATAAATCCTTATTTGTATTAATTCTGAAATTGTTTAGATAAAAAGATACTTTTAACGTTTCTTTTCTCGGAACTCCGTCATTTATAAAGCAATTAAAAAATATTTTTTCATCTAGTTCGGTTAACGCCCGTGTGGTCCTATAATAATTTTATTAGTGTTATCTTAAACTCCGATTCCGGACTTAAAATGGAAAATATGCAGTGATGATACACAAGTCAGTTTTTTTTGTTAATAAAAATGCTTTTAAATGGTAATATCAATATACTTATTTGTATGCAACGACTCAAATAACAGAGGGCAACGGACTAGAATTCACCACCTTTCAGCATGTTTTGCGAATTAAAAAACATAACCAAAAACGTGTGTGAAATTACACTTCTTTAGCAAAAGAAAAGCAAAAATTGTATCCCCTTTGCCAGTACTCTTTTTTTTTAAAATTAATTAACCTGGAATTAGAGCCCAATTGGAAAAGGTTCATAACGTTAATATTAAATAAGGTAACACATGACGAAGTCATCATGTCGCTGTCGGTGTGCCAGCGCGCATCGTAAAAATTTTACTCTCATAATTTTTTCTAAACGCGCCAGAAGAAGTATAACTTCAAAAATTGGTCTGGAGACAGTGAATGTTTGATTATCTGGAATTGGGACTGCACTCGGACTTTGCCCGTTAAATTGGCTTGCAACTGTCTATGACTGTATTCTGTTTTTACACAATATTTTTTCGGGCAATATCTAGTTTAAGACTGTACTTTTGTCGCGTAAGTTTTCCATATTATTTATTATTATTATTCATTAAACACATTTGAATTGTTAACATTCGGTACATCGATGTATAAATAAATAACACTAAAAAAATTTTTATAAAAAATTATTTATTCCTATTTTCTTTTAGGAAGCAAGTTCCTTATTTTATGTGAAAGTTTCCAAGCGAGCAGACGGTTTACCTGATGTTAAGTGAATACCGCCGCGCATGGACATCTGCTACACCCGAGGGTTGCAGTTGCGTTGACTAAGTTTTGAAAAATTGGGCTCCGGCCACCTCACTCAAGAGGCGAAAGGCGAAAGTATTATACTTCCAATTTATGCTGGTCTTCTGTGAATTCGTGGTACTTACCCGGACGAGCCTGCCCATTCGTGCAACAGCCGAGGCTGCTTCGTGGCCCTACCACCGTGAGGTATATAGGTTACAGGTTATATATTCAACCAAAACCGATAGGACAGGGCTTGAAAGCGATAAAGGTACAAGGGTATGCTACTGGTAATAATAATAATAATAATTGTGCGCACCGTTAGGATGGCGTTCGGTGACAACAACATCCAACTTGTCCCAGCCGGATATTACGCAAAAACTAACGGAGCGCATAGATGACCTGAAGCAGAGGATCGCTGCTTGGGGGAAGCGGATTTGGAGAATTACCGAGAGGACGGCGCGGTTTAGCCAGAATCGCCTCTTCCAGAGTGACCAAAAGAGGCTCTACAAATCTTTGGAGCGACCAATGAGTTGTGGAACGGGCCATGGACCAGACCCGGCGAACACAGTCGCCTTCTGGCGCAGCCTGTGGTCAGAGCCCGTAGACCACAGCGAGGGCCCTTGGACTCAAGTCGTGGCGAGCCAATGTGCAGATATTATACCCATGGACCTCGTCGTCATAACACCCGACGACGTATCTGAGGCAGTCCGTAGAGCCCCGAACTGGAAAAGTTCGGGACTCACTAAACGGGCTGCATCACTACTGGTTGAAGGGGTTCGTGGTGTGTCATGCTGTGCTCGCCCGACAGTTCCAAGAAGCTCTCGATTAGAGGTCGCTCCCGAGCCTCTTTACTACTGGGGTCACTCATTTGGTTCCTAAAGAACAGGTTACCACAGACCCGAGTAAGTACCGCCCCATTACGTGTCTACCTACCATCTATAAGAAACTGACATCTATTCTGAGCATGAGAATCACCCGGCATATTAATATGAATCGGATTATGTCTCATGCTCAGAGTGGATGTCGGGGCGGCGGTCGTGGCACCAAGGAACCATTGGTCATTGGCAAAATCGTTAAACTTAACCGTCGGAACTTCTCCGCCGCCTGGATAGACTACAAAAAGGCATTCGACTCAGTGCCTCAAACATGGCTAAAGAGGGTCCTCGAACTGTACAAAGTAGACTGTACAGTAAGACTTTCTCGGGCACTGTATGGGGCAATGGAGTACGACCCTTTGTCATCTGGGCGAGCGTATGACGGCTGCGGAATACCGGATAAGGATACGACGGGGTATTTTCCAGGGCGACTGTTTGAGCCCAATATGGTTTTGCCTCTCTCTGAACCCTCTCAGCGTGTTACTGGAGGGCTCAGGAGGAGGATTTCAGCTTCGGAGAGGAGGGACAAAGGTGACCCACCTTTTCTACATGGATGACCTCAAATTATTCGCCTCTAATCGCTTCCATTTGATGGAATTATTTAGTTACTTGGGATTTCAGCAATTCTATCAAAATGGAGCTCGGGACGGATAAGTGTACAGTCCTCCATGTCGAAAGGGGTAAGGTCACTAACACGGAGGGCTTAGATTTATCTATGCCCGTTAACATAAGAACCCTCTCTGAGGCTGAAACATACCGATACCTGGGTATGTCACAAAACATGTGTATCGATGAGGCTGGCATGAAACAATCAGTTCGTGACGTGTTTTTTGTGACAAAGGTGTTTAACAGCCATTTGTCAGGCGTGAACAAGGCACGCGCATTTAACGGCTGGGTCATGCCAGTCCTCATGTATACCTTTGGCATACTCAGGTGGACTCAAACTGTGCTCAACACCCTGGACCGAAAAGTCCGCACGACTATGACGTCCCACAGAATGCATCATCCGAGATCGTCAGTGATGAGGCTGTACCTGCCACGGAAGCATGGCGGGAAGGGCTTTTTGAGCGCCCTTACCATGCACAATCGCGAGGTGTGCAGCCTCCGCAACAACTTCCTGACGAGATCGGAGTCAATCTACACGGAGTTGTGATAAAGGACTTACCCCTCTATCCTTAGCCAACGAGCAATGGCAGGACCCGGGAGTACTTGCACCGGCACAGCACGATGAATGAATGAATGAATGAATGAATGAAATATACTTTATTGTACACAAACAACGGATATTGCATAATCAACAAAAAATAACACAAAATTGTACAATAGGCGGCCTTATCGCTAAAAAGCGATTTCTTCCAGGCAACCTAGTAAAAGGAGATAGTAAAAGCAATAGTAAAGTAGCATCCTCTACTGCGTCGTATGCAGTAGAGGCCTCCTCTACTGCATGCGATGCAGTAGAGGAGGCCTAAACATGGCCATAATTGCGCCGGGGTCGCGGAAGATTGCGTCCACGTGCTCCCGTGTCCCGGCCGATGCGATAGAGACAGGTGCAACGTGGGTTTTTTAGTGGGTACCCGTTTCTCACCGGGACTCCCGCATACCCCTGCCACTCCCCCGATCCAGTGGTAGGGGATCCATAAAGGATTTTTCCCACGAAAAAAAAAAAAAGGACCCGGGAGTATTGAGCATTTCCGACCGAGAGACCGTATGGAAGGAGAAAGAGCTCCACGGGAGGTTCTACAAGGTGCTACACGAGCCTTTCGTAGATACTGTTGCCTCTCTTAACTGGCTACGTTTCGGTGACCTATTTGGGGAAACCGAAGGTTTTGTTTGTGCGATACAGGATCAGGTTTTAAGACGAACAACTATCGGAAATAGATCCTAAGGGATGGCACCGTCGACATCTGTCGAGCTTGTCGCCATCCCGGGGAGTCGCTTCGGCATGTCATTTCCGGTTTTTCCATGCTTTCTAACTTTGAGTATCTGCATAGACACAACCTAGTAGCCAGAATCCTACACCAGGAGCTCGCTCTGAAATACAGCCTCGTGGAACGGAAACTGCCATACTATAAGTACTCTCCGGAGGCCGTGGTCGAAAATGACCGCGCCAGGCTCTATTGGGACCGGTCCATAATCACGGACAGGACGATTGTCGCGAACAAACCTGATACCGTGTTGATGGACCGGGCAAAGTCGCGGGTATTTTTGGTCAACATTACCATTCCATATGACGAAAACCTCTTGAAAGCCAAAACAGATAAGAAGACGAAGTATCTGGACCTGGCTCACGAGGTGACCGATACGTGGGGTGGTGTGCCGGCCGTAATTATCTATTATTATTATATTATATGTGATGATGATGATGATGATTATTATTATATGTATAGACATTATAAACTAGCTATGCCCGGGACTTCGTCCGCGTCGAATTCAAAATAAATAAAATTTTCTAAAATAGACGTAGCCTAAGTAACTTTTTATTGCATCAGCTATCTGCCAGTTACAGTTCCGTCAAAATTGGTCCAGCCGTTTCAGAGATTAGCTCTCTCTCTCTCTCTCTCTCTCCCGTGCATTATTATTCCCACACGGTAGTGGGGTCTGCCTTTCCTGTCATTCGCTTCCACTTCGCTCTATCCATTGCATCGTTGTGAGTCACATTGCAGGCGTTAAGATCTTTTCTCAGTACCTCTGTCCATCTTATTTTTGGTCTTCCTCGTCTCCGGGAACCTCGAATGTCCAGATGGTACGCTTCTTTCCCAATGTAATCAGAAGGTCGACGTTGCACATGTCCATACCATCGCAGCCTACTTTCCTGGAGCTTGTCGGCGATGTCACGGACTCCGAGACTTCCTCGCACGTACTCGTTACGTATCTTGTCGAGTCTCGTCACTCCGCACATCCACCGTAGCATCTTTAGCTCTGCTACTTGTATGGTATGGACCTGGTTCCGTGTCACGGCCCACGTTTCGCTTCCATACGTAAGAACTGGCCTGATCATGGTCTTATATACTAGCCCTTTAAGCTTGACAGGCATTTTTGGGTTTCAGAGATTAGCTGGAACAAATTAATAGACAGACAGACAGACAAAAAATGTAAAAAATATATTATTATATACAGTGTATACATCCATATAGATTTAGTGAAAAGTGGTTATCTTAATATTACAAACAGACACTCCAATTTATAATTTATCTTTATAGAGTATATGTATGGATAGTGAACATGCCTCTTGCACCAGAGGATTTGGGTTCGATCCACACTACTGGAAAAATATTGTGTGATGAACATAGTGCTTTTCCGGTGTCTGGGTGTATATATATGTATAATATGTATTTATCTACACGAATTATTTAACCAAAAGTATGTTTAAGTATGTTAATTAGTTTTCTAATATCCATAGTTCAAGCACTGCTTAGTTTGGTACTAAGTGAACGTTGTGCAAAATGTGTCCGAAAATATTTATTTATTTATTATTTATAAATAGACGATGCTCAAATATCGGGAGAAGTATAGGCGAGGCCAAAGTTTCGCAGCTCGCAATCTTCTTGCAGAAAGTCCTTCACCAAAAGCCTCTTCAAGGCCGCCCGACGAACCTAAGAAATTTTGTATTAAAACAGGAAAAGGACTAACTCTTTGAATTAGTCATTCTCATCATTAGGAAGATCATTCTGGTCAATTCAGAGAGTTTAACAATCCTTTTGGCAAAAAACAAAAAAAAAAAAGTGGACAAAAGTTTACCGCCAAAGTTTGCCACTTCGCCTGGCGCAACTCTTCACGGATGAACATCATTTCGGGCCGCAGATGACGATGGGCCAGTGGGTCGTTCTGAATCTTGAGCCGTGGATCGATTGAGGCCAATTGTTGATCGCTGGCAATTCCATTGACATTTTACAATCAGCTTTAAATAAATAAAACGTACTTAGCGCTGCAATTCGAATTGAAACACCATAAGGGGTTTCATTATAATCATTAACCTCATTAAGCGTGTTATCGGTACACGAAATACCACCAAAAAAGAAGGTTTATTTTTTTTATGTGAGAAGACGGCAAGCAACTGGTGGTTCACCTAATGTTGTGATAATCACCCCCTCACAGACATCTAGAAGAACCATAGACGTGGTAGCTTACTAATTGCTACGTACTTACTAATAATTCTGTTTCACAGTAAAAATTATTAGTACGTACATACAGCATATAGTTTTGCAGGTTAATGATCTAAATAAAACGATTTTATCATTTAGAAATCTCAAAGTAATTTACGCATGCTATCGTATTGATCTTATTAATTAATTCCAAACTTAATGTATGATTTACACTGTTTTATTATCTAAGATATTTCGAGAGCGCCTGTAGTTATATATACGGCAATTATTCTTATTATTTTTACGCAGTTTATTGATTTGTCAGGCATTTTATAATTTAATGACCATCCGTACAGAGCACTTCGACTGAAGAACGATTTTGTGTTGACATTATAAATTTTAAAATAGTTCAAAATCTAACAAATGAGCTCCAACATCTGCTTCTAGAATTCCCGCTTCTTCCAACGCTTCGGCTTCAGCCAAGTCTTCATTTTGTTCAGACATATTTGTATAATAGCAATTCTAACTTCCACGTACAATTACGTATAAAAGAAACAAGTTGAAAGTTAAAACTCTGCGATGGTTTACTTCAGTATATTTTAGATAAGTACCATCCCTGGTTTTATTTCAAAATATGAGTTTTGAAATTATTTTATTTTCTAAGTTCAATATAATTTTTATTAAAATCAGCCAGTATTTCAGATGTATATTTACTGCCCTTTAATCAAGGGATAAAAGAAGGTTTAATGTTATAAAATCAGCCAAGTGCGAGTCGGACTCGCGCACAAATGGTTCCGTACCATTATATACAAAAACGGCAAAAATAATCATGTATGTTGTATGGGATCCCAACATAAATATTTTTTTATTCCGTTTATATGTATGTGGTGTAGTTTTAAAAACAGTACATGTAGATCTTTAATGGACATACATGCTTATTTTTGTATAAAACTTTTAAAAAGTTCCAAAAAATACCCATAATTATACTGTCGCTATATTGAGAAATCGATTGTTAATAGCTTATTACTTAGGGAATTAAAACAAATATTGTTTCAATAAATATGATAATTTTAATGGGATAACATTAAAATTTAACTCCACTTTACGCCTGTGACAAATTTCAATTCAGTTATATAAATTATGTGTTTATAATAATAATTTCTAACAAGTCGGTGTATCTTTTAAAAAACAACATACCGGCCCTATCACATATTCCGAAAAAAAATTATATACAATGTGAAAATATCATAATACGTAGTATTATATATTTCTTCGTAGGTTTTTGCTGATTTTGGAAACAAAGAGATCTGTACTTAAAACTGGTGTTAAATTTAAGAAATTATTCGACTTATTACTATAGTATTAATAAAGTTAAAAATATGACAAACATACAAGGTGTTTTATTCGCAAGTCATTGTTAACTGTTCTTGGAAAATACAAAATTATACGATTATTAATACAATGAAGATATATGGGTAAAATGACATTTATTTCATTTTTCTTATTCTGTAATGTCACGTGTAAGTCATGTCTGTTTAATCTGTGGTAAAAGGGTGAGTGAACTGCCTCATTGTTATTTATTGCATTTGCCTCTAATAATACATTAATTAGCCGATTTACGGGTACAGTGAGTGCAATAACATACATAACAGGCCGTGACAGCCATGCCGATGTGAGTAATATCAGAGGTGTGGCTCGTCTCAGTGGGGCGTTGTTTGGTAGCGCGAGTGACATTAGTTATACGAAAAAATATTCCTTAGAACTCGTTATAAGATGACCGAATACAAGCTAGTGGTGGTAGGGGCTGGTGGCGTGGGTAAATCCGCATTGACTATACAGCTGATACAAAATCATTTCGTAGACGAATACGATCCAACGATCGAGGATTCATACAGAAAGCAAGTTGTAATCGATGGTGAAACATGTCTCCTGGATATCTTAGACACGGCCGGTCAAGAGGAGTACTCCGCGATGCGAGATCAGTATATGCGCACGGGCGAAGGATTCCTGCTCGTTTTCGCGGTGAACAGTGCAAAAAGTTTCGAGGACATTGGGTCTTACAGGGAGCAAATTAAACGAGTGAAGGACGCAGAGGAAGTCCCTATGGTGCTCGTGGGCAACAAGTGCGACCTTCAGGCGTGGGCCGTGGACATGACGCAGGCGCGAGAGGTAAGCTTTGTTTACTAACATGAGAGTTATCACACTACATTGTCTTATTGAAACAAACAAACCTTCAAAGATGATACCAAAAATATTATGCTATACAACACGAGTGCATTTTATGGTTTCAAAGTGATTTAGACTAAATCAAATTTAAAAGATGTTTCGGACTTTTAACTATTATTGTCAACATTCTTCGGCTAGGTTTTATAAACATCCCTTGATTTGATTTGTTTATTATGCCTTTCTTATACTAACAATGTCTCAAGAATTAAAAAACTTTTATTTTCGGTTAAGACTTACTTAAGTAAAATGGGCAAACAATGCCTATGGAGTTTATTTCACCTGTTCCTTCTCCATTTAGAGGACCTTACTATGCAATGGTGGTAGATTTAAAAAATGACTGTCAATAGATGAAAGTTATATTTCTGATGAATAAATGATTTAAATTGATATTGGTGTCTTGAATTTTAATGTAATATTGTCTTATCTCAGTCTTTTTTGTGGTTTACCCTGTATTTAAGTGTATCTTATGATATCATTTGGCACTGAAAGGGAACTCAGTTTCAATGATTTTCATGATAAGGATTTAGTTTTAGGAATTTTTTAAGTTTAGTTATTAAGGATTGTGTAATAAATTGTTTAAAAACATTTATTGATTTAAATCCTTGCTGGATTCGATGAAAATTAGTTTATGGCTTATTTGACATTTGGATATTTATAAATATAATGCATTTTTCTTTATTTTTCGTGATTTTTATATTTCTTAAAATACAAATTAACTTGTCTTTTTTATGACATGTATCAAATAACAATTTTTTGGCAATCTGATGATTTTTTTCCTAAATATTACATTGTTTTAATAACCTCTGTATGTTTCTTGCATGAAATTATATTCCTTTGTCTTTAAAGCTTAAAAACTATGTCAATCATACAACATAATAAAACAAACCTGACTTTATTTTTTAAATATATCTTGATGACATCCTATAATATTCACCTATAATGATGGACAGCTGTTCACATCGTCATTGTAGCCACACACATGTGTGAGTAACGACCCAAGAGCAAAGCTTATCCGACATTATTCCGAGAATATCCCGGACATCAGTCTGAGCGAGATTAGAATGGCTCTTGACCATCTTAAGAATGGCAAAGCAACGGGTGAGGACGGAATTACAGCAGAGCTTCTGAAAGCGGGTGGAGAACCGGTACTTGTAGTCCTTCAGAGGCTCTTTAATTCCATCCTTCAGGGTGGTGCTACACCAGAGGCGTGGAGCAGAAGTGTGGTGGTGCTGTTCTTCAAGAAAGTTGATAAGGCTCTCTTGAAGAACTATAGACCGATATCCCTTCTGAGCCGCGTCTATGTGCTGTTCTCAAGAGTCATATTGAATCGTCTCGCTTCCAGACTCGACGACTTCCAGCCTCTCGAACAAGCCGGATTCCGAAAAGGCTTCAGTACCATAGATCACATACACACCTTGCGGCAGATTATACAGAAGACCGAAGAGTATAATCTACCTTTGTGCCTAGCGTATGTAGACTATGAGAAAGCCTTCGATTCTGTCGAAATTTGGGCGTTACTCCAGGCTCTTCAGCGGTGCCAAATTGACTGTCGGTATATCGAAGTGCTGCGGTGTTTGTATAACAAGGTTACGATGTCCGTCCAAGTACAGTCCAGTAGTACAAAACCTATCCAACTGCAGAAGGGTGTAAGACAGGGTGATGTCATATCCCAGAAACTCTTCACCACTGCGTTGGAAGATGTTTTCAAGCTTCTGGACTGGAAAGGACGAGGTATTAACATCAATGGCGAATACATCACCCACCTTCGATTTGCCGACGATATAGTCATCATGGCAGAATCGCTGGAGGACCTGGGTGCTATGCTCAATGACCTCAACAGTTTCTCCTAACGGGTGGGCCTTAAGATGAACATGGACAAGACGAAGATCATGTCTAATGTCCATGTCACGCCTATACCGGTTGTTGTTGGGAGCACTGAGCTCGAAGTTGTTGACGAGTATGTTTACCTAGGACAGTTAGTCCGGCTAGGTAAGTCCAACTTCGACGCAGAGGTCAATCGGCGAATCCATCTCGGATGGGCAGCGTTCGGGAAACTTCGGCAAATCATCTCGTCGAATATACCTCAATGTTTGAAGACTAAAGTCTTCAATCAATGTATGTTGCCAGTGATGACCTACGGAACCGAGACGTGGTCCTTCACTGCTGGCCGTATGAGGAAGCTCATAGTTACTCAGCGAGCTATGGAGCGGGCTATGCTCGGTATTTCTCTGCGTGATAGAGTTCGTAACGAAGACATCCGCAGTAGAACTAAGATAACCGACATAGCTCAGAGGATTAGCAAGCTGAAGTGGCGATGGGCCGGCCATATAGCTCGTAGAACCGATAACCGTTGGGGAAGAAAGGTTCTCGAGTGGCAGCTTCGTACTGGCCATCGCATTGTAAGACGACCCCCCACTAGATGGAGTGACGACCTGTGCAAATGTGCGGGGAGTCGATGGATGCAGGTGGCTCAGGATCGTACTTCATGGCAGTCTAAGAGGGAGGCCTATATTCAGCAGTGGACTCAAACAGGCTGAAATGATGAATGATAACTCGAACAATTGTTCCAGTTCCCACAGCTGTTTAGTGCCATTTATATAAATTACATGAGCTTATGGACATGATCTGCAATAAAATAAAGTTTCCGTTTTGTAATAGAGCCTTATGATATCCTTTGTTGGTTTGCTTATGAAGAAATTAAAAAAAAAATCTTATATCACAGTGATAATAAATGAGTATATTGTCAAATTTAATTGTCACTAATCACTTCTAATGTGAGCACATATGAACCAATATAAAATACGGATGCACTAATTTTTCTCCTTTTTGCTAAGACCTTTATTCACACATCTTGTCTTGCAAACATTTTGATATGTTACATTAAAAATATTAAATGTACTTGCAGTGTTAAATTTATGTATTTTATGGGAAGCTATATACTCCGGAGCTTGAGAATTCTACATAATTATGTATTATGCATAATTATGCATTATACACTTTCTGTTACCTCTATCTTATATTAACATAGACCAAGTCAATTTAGTAGCTTCAATGTGCATCCTGCCTGTTTGACCCCTCTTGCCATATTTGACGCCAAAGGGTGTAAAAACAAAATCTCATATTGAAAAGTTTACTGTCTCAGAAAATACAAAATATGTAATAATTTTCATTGCAGATAAGTTTTAAGTTTATCAGTAGTAAACCTGACAATTGAGGTGTGTGGGTACAAAATCAATGCACCATTGATATTTTCATTTTAATTTAATCAATTTTGAACCTTTTTTTTTTAGATAATTTGTAATTATAGATCGATTTAATTTTATAAATGTTGTACAAATAAATTGTATATAAAAAGTTGACAACAGCAATCCGCTTATGCAATTTCCAGGTAGCGCGGAGTTACGGCGTTCCGTTTGTAGAGACGTCAGCAAAGACTCGCATGGGCGTCGACGACGCCTTCTACACACTAGTCCGGGAGATCCGCAAGGATAAGGAGAGCCGTGGCAAAAAGTATAGGAGAGGGAACAAGATCGGCTCACGGCGCAGGATTAAGTGCGAACTATTGTAAACTTATCATTATAGTTCATAAGTTTTACGAGTAAACATTCAATCGATTCTAATTCGAAATCCACTGTTATAAATAATGAACCAGTCGCAGACTATTTGTGACTGCGAAAATTTTTATGGGGCATCACAATGATTCGTGATTCTTGCGCAAGATATGGTACAATTTACGCTTACATGCTACAGTTTTATTAACTGTTGCAACAATATCCTGACAAGTGTCAATGCTAATTTAATGGATTGACAGATGTATTTGATATGTCAGAACAAAGCCCAAATATTGTTACTATTTGTAATTGGGTTAAATCAGTTAATAAAAGCCTTGAACACTAAATAATTTCTATATGTCATATATGATGATAGAATGATACTAAATGTACTCCAACCACAGTTTAAAAACTCTGAAATATTCATATTTCTTAATATATATTGAAATTTAACATATAAAATATGATTGTATTGTATTATTATAAAAACATATAATAGTATTATCTAAGATTAATTTTTATTTTTAGTCTCATCACTCAAAATTAAACTTTAAATTGTAAAATGTTGTTGATAAATAACTAATATAAATCCCCACGGAATTCAACCTGCGTCTTCTGGTTTCGCGCCCAGCCGATAACCTCACGGCACAAGATTTTTCAATTTAAATATAACAGTTTTAGTTTTATTTTTTTTTAATTTCTTCAACAACTTCAAAACAACCAGGCTGCGAAGGAGATCAAAGTTTCTATAAAAATTGTTTCTTTTTAATACATTTGACTATATGTATGAGAGCTTTATAAAGACATATTCTTGTTAAAAACAGGATAAAAAGTTACATTTGCAGAATATTTTTTTTGCATAACATGTAATTGATAATATTATAAACTGTGAATAAAATTGTAGCATATCGTAAATTTACAAACCATACCATGTGTACAGATATGTTAATAGCTTATAAATTTTCTAATTGACTAATTTTAGACGATTTTCCGCATATCTAATGTTGCCGAATGGGTTGGAATGGTGAAAATACACGGGCTGAGTTTAGGGTGCTTTCGAACATTGTTTTCGCCAATATCGCCCATAGACAATGTTACGTCCTTTTTTCGATTCGTGTGATACCGTATACCGCCATAATTTGTACTTGTGTATCCTTCCTACTATTGGAACCATAGAAACTCACCTCGCGTGTCTATGTTTCCAATAATAAGAAACTATCGAAACGCCTGACATGCACGGGACATGACGTTATTCGTGAGGACGTTACGCATAATGGTATTTCTTCGTCCACCTTCTGCGCTAAATGTGGAATTTTAAAACATTGGCTGCTGAAATTTATGGTACCTAAGAAATGTTTCACTTGCTTGCGTGAGGATTTAAATTTCTGTCCGAGTTAAAACTTGTTGGTGTCACGGTCCCGTTTGAAATCGTGATTAAATCGTTAATGAAAAGACAAACTCATTCACGAGCAAAGCCATACAGAACACAAAAATGTTACGTTATAACTTGAAATTTACATTCGCTATTATATACATAATATAATTCGCTATTATACAGCGTGTCGTTACCATCGCGACAATAAATGAACACACGTCTAACGCTACTTGCCAATAAACAAACTAATTAAGTAAAAAAGAAACAAAATTTGTAACATCCTATACAACTCGCGCCACAGCGTCGCATTACAAGCCTCTCCTTCTAACAGTATGTTCTGTCTCTTTTAAATTCATTCAACCCATTCATATGCTTTGTGACCTTTACAAAGGAACTTTACGTTACGCTTTTATAGGTAAGGGCTGTTCTAAAATTCTTTGTTTTGGAAAATTTAATAACTCTGTAAATATTGATGTTTAAAGAATTTAAATGTTTAATAAAACTTTAAAAAGTTATCCCCTATATGTGTGTTCATTTACTGTCGCGATGGTAACGACACGCTGTATACCTATACGAGTATATTAGCTTTAATGAATAACTTCGACAAGTCAACTTATTTTCAAATTCAAAGGATTTTCCATTCCAGTTTTGTTTTTCGAATCCGTTCAGGTGTTGTCAACCCAATTTACAAACTTTCGGACATTTCATATACAAATGCTATTCAAACCGATTCACTTCAGTATGTATTACTACAATATTAATATTCTGTACACGGAGTAGAAAAAAAAACTGGACGAAATAATATAATTGGACTTCTTGTACCGTTTGTCAAATAAATTAATAAACTGCCAAATATTTATATACTAAGGAATTTCATTCATCTGGTATCCCTCAAAACACCTCACATAGATCGTACGATGCGAATACAATAATTTTTCTATTCAATATCTGTGATTCTGTCATTATATACTAACAGATAATAATAATGAAGTAAACGCACGAAACGACTCGCATGATGGAGACGTTGTGAAATGGTACTCACAAAGTTTATAGGTTACTATAAATAATTTAGTGTTGCCATGTGTTTTGTTACTTGTTATTTTTGTCAGAGGGAAAAGTAACATCTGCATAATATTTAAAAGAGATATGTATAATGTAAATATATTAACCCATGTTAGAATATTAGAAAAAATTGTAAATAAAATTGAAAATTTAGACATTAAAAAAAGAAAACTTTAAATACCTCACGCAAGCAAATACGCATATTAAGTTTAAAAAAATATGTATTACAAAAAATATAGATAGGTGCATCAGAAACTAATTATACTTGAAGCTTTTATGGGCTAAGATTTCAATTCAAATAAATAATTTAGTTCATAAGAATCCTTGTTGAATGTTTTCTACTGTAGCTAAATGTATGATAGGAGGAATTTTCTTAATGTTTCAACTGCCAATGCTGTTCTTAATTTTGATACCTTTAAAGACACGTTCGATTGTGTGATTTGTCACACGAAATATTGTGTTTTTCATGGTTTAGTTTAAATTTGTATTAGATTTACTTAGCCTTTATACGTCATTTAGATATTAGATTGAAATCTATTGCGCAATATATATTTGAATGCAATGAACTTTTAAAGTAATGGCATGTTATAGTTAAGGATCTGATGGTTTTTAATCTTTGTTTACAAACAAAGCGTCTATGGCGAGGTGGATTCAAATAATAAAGATTTACCATTTTATTTCAAAATTCTTGCTGTCTAAAGGAGTCGTATTTCAATATTTCTTGTTAGAATTGTTAGTCCTTGTAAAAGGTTGCGACGGAACAGTTTATCGAGAAATAGATTACTAGTAAAAATCTTTAAGCACATTTAAAAATATATATCGATACTATTCAAAGTATAATACGAAACATTTTACGTTGAATTCGACGCGAATTAAGGAACGACATTACAATGCGCACAGTGTGTAAAGAAATAGCCGCTAAACGAAATATTTTACTAGGATAATTTAGGTTGTACTTTTGGCGTCTTGCGTCTTAACCTGTACTACTGTAGATAAAATATGGTGCTCATTTCCACAGAAACATTTTTGAAAAACAACACTTTTCGAACTAACCTCCGACCTTGAATATTTAAAAAGTACAAAAATGTCCAGTCATTTATCACTATTACGAAACGAACTCGTTACGAGTTTTGATAAAATGAGAGTTCGTTCGAATACCGTTGTTTAATTGTTATTATAATATAATTATAAATAAGTCCTCTGACTAACATTATTCCAAGCGGTCATTATAGTATTAGCAATTATGCCATAGTTACGATTTTTTCACTTGAAGACTTTCAATTCCTTTACATGCTTTGCATATTCATCGATATTTATGAAGTGTTATTGGTCTGTGAAAATTCAATATGTTCCTAGCTCTACTTTAATGTTGCCAATTTCGTTTAGCACTTTTAGAAATCGACCTTTGAATTTACATTGTGTTAAGAAAATTTTGCTTATTAAAAACAATTTTACATATAACTCGTATACATTTTATTCAAATGCCGATAATTATTGTTTGTACCGTTTGGGAAAATTGTATAATATTAAACTGTAATTGTGGTTGTATAGCATAACTTTATATACACATTACAAATAGTTTAACTTATTACAAAAAATACATCGTTATTTTTATTAAATGTATTTAAAAGGCAACATGAAATAAACACTAAATTCTTCTCTCTTAAAATTTCTATACAATCGACTAAATGATAGATAATTCACACAGTATCTAAAGTTACGCTGTACAATGAAACGAATTTAACGAATACTGTCATAAATTTTACCTTACATGAACGATTTTAGTGTTTAAGTTAAAAACTTCTTATAACAAGTTTAGACTTATATGTGTATTATAATTTTATGTAGTAAGAGTGCAAGCTCTTTGATCTTTTTTAATAATTTTGCCATTATATTATTTTATTATGTAATTTGATTTTGTAGTTATTTTGATATATTTACTTTGTATAATATGACATAACTTTCTTACATTGAAATATTCACTCGAAAAAATCTTTACAGATAGGCATCTTGGAAAAATAACATTATGCTCATGCACAATTTGTTGGAAACAGTTTATAGTTGCGAATAATTTTATAAAGTTGCACATAAGTGCAGGCTTATTGAATTTAATAAATTGGCAAGAACTAGTGGTTGTTTTAATCATATCCGAAAATTGCACCAGCCACTTAAAAACAACACTTAAAAAACCTAAAGTTTAGAAAAACAGAAACAAAAAACAGTCAATCGTAGGAAGATAATTTGATTGAAAAATAATCAATTGGACCTAAACTGTTTTTTACATAATAATTTTTTTATGTGTAAAGTTGCCAAGCGAGCAGACTGTTCACCTGGCGTTAAAAGAATACCACCGCCCATGGACATCTGCTACGAGGTTTCCAAATGCGTTGACAACATTTTGAAAAGTGAGCTCCGGCCACCTCATTCACCAGACGAAACGCGAAAGTATTATAATTCCACTTTACGCCAGTCTTCTCTGAGGTCGTGGTACTTACCCAGACGAGCCTACCCATTCGTGCAACAGCCAAGGCTGCTGCGTGGCTACAGTGGTAGTTAAACTGACTTCACTTGAAAAATATGACTTTAGCAGTTATAAGAGCTGTGAAGCATTTTTGCAAATTTCCAAAATTAATGAAATGTAACAAAGTTGTGCCAATTTATAAATCAGGCTCAAAAGAAAATGCCTCTAATTACCGTCCCATTTCTATCTTACCAGCCTAAAGTAAAATATTTGAGAAAATAATGCTGGATCAGATGCTATTTCATTTTAATAAATATGAAATTTTTAACCAGCATCAGTTCGGATTTAGGAAAGGTAGATCTAAAATTGATGCTGGAGTAGAATTAATTTCGCATATCCTACAGTCTTGATAAACGTTCCATGACACCATTGGTGTGTTCTGTGACCTCCCCAAATGGGAACATTATGGAATAAAATTAAAATGAACAGTTTAAAGGCTGATTTAAGTGCACTTGAAAATTTCCGCAGATCTAGAAATGAATTGAAACTTTTCGAATAGATCCATAATGCAGAGAGTAGTATAATTTTAGTCTAGTAAAATACATTTTTCAATAACATACATGACTGTGTAAATCATACAATTCTTATCAGAAAATAGGAATATTAAGGTATTCGAAAATCTGGCATTGATTTTGTTTCCTCATATCATACAGAAAATGTTGTCCCTTCAGATGGGGTTAAGCAGAACCATGATGAATGGTGTTGAATGAAAACTAAGGATTTCGAGCTTATGAAAGAAAGGCGGAAAATTTTCAAAAAAAATTCGTATGAAAAAAAAATTACCGTGGAAGAGACTTATAATGAAAAAAAAAGATACGCCCACAAGTGATATGTCACGAGTGTCACTCAGTAGTTGATCGAAGTGACAAAGTAGCAGTGATTTATCACTGTGATTTTTATGGAACTGGAACAGCGATCACAGTGATTAAAAAATAGCACTTTTTCTCATGCCTAATTCCACGTGTCCAGCGAGGCCATTTTCCATCACACTCATACCTCACGAAGACTTAAATCCGCAACCTTAACTTTATCCTGATTTGGAGTTACTTAGTAGAAGTAAGTCCTTGATCAAAGCAGCGGCCGATATTGATATGAACCTTGTCCGTACTGCTATTGATGACTGAACGCGTAATTTGAAGGCTTGTATTACAAATCGCGGGGTCATTTAAATTAACTTAGTTGGAACTAGTATCTGTTATAGTAAGTTCCATTTGGTAAATAAATAATTACTGTAAAAACAAACATTTGTCAATTATTTCAAAATAAATATGTGATAGAACTTACGCTCCGAGGTTATATTATATAAATCTAAAAAATGTTTTAAACTAAATCTTGAGTTAGTTTTGGAGAATGTTAGGTACAAAGCCGCCAGGTTTATGCATCTTCTTGGCCAAAACCTCATATCCATGCACCTTTTCAATTAAGAAAAAGTAAAAAAGTAGTGACAAATGACGTGACACGTCAATATCATCATACAGATTTTTACTGTTTTTGTAAACAGTGATTTGTAGGTAACTAATTCCGAATAATAAATTGACAAATAAGACACCATTGAAAATGGAAGCAAAAGATGTATGTGTAGAAATAGAAAATGATGAATTCTACAGTAAATTTCTTGTCGAATCTGTAAAGCCCATAATAGGGGAAAATATATCCGTAAGCGATCAAGTTAACAAACTAGCATTAGGAATCGAAAAACTCACTAAGAGTTTGGAACAGCAAGTTCTCGATAAACACAATGATCTTCTGACACAGGCTAGCCACATCTCAGATCTTGAGGCAATGTTAGAGTCTGTTAGAAGTCAAGTAAAAAATCTGTTGCACGGTGCTGAGAAATTAAAAGATCGTGTACACGCACCGTACGCCGCGCTAGAAAAACAAACTATCATGCTGGAAAGGGTTCAGATAACATGTAACCTACTTCGACACACTTCAAAAATATTGGCATTATGGCATAAACTGTTGTCAGTGAAAGATAACCCCGCCAAAGAAGCAATGATACTTTTCGAGCTAAACGAATTGATTAGCGATTACAATTTTGAAGGTATCACATTACTTGATGAAGTTTTGAAACAAGTAGATTGCAGAAAGGCGGACTTATTAAATAATGCAACTAATTTATTGCAAACAAGTCTTTTGAATGGAGACAAAACAAAGCTCTTGCAATGTTTCAAGGTATTCCATAACCTGCAATGCACTGAAGAACAAATAAAAAATACTGTGGATAGCATACTCTGTGACCTGAAGAAAGAGATAAGCTCTGCGCTGAATGTGCAAATGGTGACAATTGAAGTGAAGAAGTCTAGTTCAGGTAGGGTTGCTCCCGGTAAAGCTAACATAATGAACGCTCATGACTTTAAAATTAAACTCTGGGACAACATAGAGAAACTTTTCAAAGTGGACATTTATAATGGCTGCACTAAGATTATCATGTTGCAGAATGTAGTAAATGAGCTGCATGCTATTGG
Source organism: Iphiclides podalirius (assembly GCA_933534255.1). NCBI lineage: Eukaryota > Metazoa > Arthropoda > Insecta > Lepidoptera > Papilionidae > Iphiclides > Iphiclides podalirius. The sequence goes on along the minus strand of OW152831.1, from coordinate 11,933,322 downwards.
AAATTTCAGAAACATATTGCGAAAGTTTTGGAATGATCTGTCATTAACTTTCAGCACTGAGTTGGAGAAGAGCCCATCAAATGTCAACCAATCTATTGAGATTGACTTTCCTAAACTTTTGAAATGTTTCAACGAGCTGATTGCCCGTCTCAAATGTAAGGATTTGGAGTTGAGCCGCTCATCTTTAAATAGATGGGAGAATGCGTTTCTATCAAAGTCATTGGGAAAGCTACTGGACCCAGTCCGGACAATGTGGCACCTGAATCAAGTGCCAAACATGGACCAAATTGATACTGCAATAAGGGTCATAGCTGAAGCACTTAGCATTTCACTAGGTGACAAACAACTAAGCATAAGCTTGGCAAACAGTGTAGCCAAGAGCATTAAACAAATGAATATGGAAGCAGAACAAAGAATCTCTATGGACAGTGATGTAGCCCAAATCATTGAACCACCAACAAGTACCCAACAAAAAAATGCAGACTTGTGCAACGCACTGTATTACTTCTCCTCTCAGATAAAAAGGGTGCTTATTAACATGAACTCTCTGCTTCCCCCAGAGAGTGTGCAAATAGTGCAGAACAGTCTTAAAGATATCTCAAGTATGCCTGTGCTGCAGTTGTTTGAGGAGTCAATAAAAAACTCACTCTACATCATATTAACCACAATGCATGACGAACCAGACTTGACTAGAGCCGATGATCCAACCAACAAGTCATTATCATGCTCTCCTTATATGAAAGAACTGCAACAGTTTGTGTCTAGATGCAAAGACATTTATCTCTCAATGTTCCAGGAAAAGTCTGCACTGAACGACTGCTGTGTCATTATAGCCAGAGCTTGCGTGGAACGTTTTATCCATCATGTCTGCAATGTGAGACCGCTGACAAGATTTGGTAAAGTAAAGTTGCAGATTGACTGCAAACAGTTGGAGACGGCGCTCTATCCCCTTGTCAACGACATGACGGAGTTAGGAGACGAATACAGGCAGCTGAAGGCACTACAGCTGATGTTAGAGAAAACACCACAGGAAATTGCCAAGAGTCAAAAAGAAGGCGCCTTATTACCATTTTCTATGGTTATGATGTTTATGTTTTCATTTGCTGGGCCACAGCTTGTCGCCCCTCACACATGCGCTGGCTGGAACGTCCAGAAATTGATGCAATGGCTCGACTCCCACAGAAACGAACGTGACAGATTGGAATTTGTGGCTGGTGCATTGCAAAGGTATCAAAACCACGTGCGGCAGAACCAAATGACAACGTACGACGAAGTGTACCCAGTTTTATTGCAGTTGTTAGAAGATGGACGGAACGCCCTAAAGAAGTAAATGAGGAAGATACTAAATAAGTTTTAAACCAAACTTTGAATATATAATGTAATTGTTGGAAAACTATATTTGGATTTGAATGATTTATATTAAGTTAAAAAATGTGTACATATAATAATTATTACTGTGATAGTTAGTATAATATTTGTCAGTACAGATGAAAATTAAACACCATAAGAATTTAAATTTTTATTATTACATTTTGAACACAGTTCAAGTTTGCCAATGTGTTAAGTTGACAAGCTATCTTCCCGCAATTCTTCTGGCATCCTCACCTTTGGAAGATAAATGTTATCAATTAATTAAACTATATATACGAAATTAGATGACTCCGTGGCGCAGTTGCCAAGGTAGTGTCTTCGGAGTCAGGGGTCGTGGGTTCAATTCCCACACGGGACAACTATTTGTGTGACCCACAGATAGTATAGTTGTATCGCATCTGGGTGTTTGTCTGCGTGAAATTTATGTTTGTAAAACGTCATTAATACACAGGATATTATTATCCTAAAGTAATGACAATGTTAAAAAAAATATTAAATATTAGAGTCGTTATAGCTCCGTATCCGGGCTCTCGCTTTTATTTCAATATAATCGTTCAATTCCAGCACCAATAAAATTGTTAATTTTAAGTGCTGACTTATCACCTGAAGGAACCTGCATATTTTCGAAGTAGTAATAATAAATATTTCGGAATATATGTGAAGTCCGCCAATCCACAGTGAGGTCGGGTGGTGGACTGTGCCCCAATAACCTCTGTACTGAAGAGGCTTTTGCCCATTAGTGGGACATTAGGCTGTTACTTCTAAACAGAGATTGTTACATGAAGCGGACAAATTCTTTTTTTGATATTTGCAATTTTTGGAATATTTGTTATTTTGTTATAAGTATCTGTACATGGACCAGATACAAAATAGTATTAAGGTATAAAATCCGAATCCCATTACCTAGCATTAAAAAGTTATGATTTCTACGATAAATTATCTCTTATCTGGGTTAAGGACGGATCACTAATCCCTTTAGAATTAAAAGGACCTAATTAAGAAAATCGTGATTTTGACCTTATGTCTACCTGCTTTGACTCCTATTAAAACAAGGTCAGATTTTGGCGTAGAAAGCTACATAACGTATAGGTACTTCGGTCTCTTTCACTCCCCTCCAATCACCGCGTTTGTACATAATTGCGCAAATCTTTATTTTACTTCTTTCAAAGACAGATATCTTTGAAATAGATTATTTAATAACATAGGCAAATATTACTGAAACCGGAGTCATCAACATTGTTTAACTGTCCGCTTTACGCGGAATGCCCCTAAAGTGATTTCGGCCCGAGGTCATCTGTAGTTGCCGTTGTCGACCTTTAAAAATGTGGGTGGGCCTCACTCGCTAAACGCGAAAGTATAACACTGCCTCTTCACGCCGGTCTTTTGTGAGGCCGTGGGACTTCCCCGGACGAGTGGTTACCGCCGATTCGTGCGACGGCAGAAGTTTCTGCGAGGCCCTACCTCAAAATGGCGATAATACAAGAGACGATCTAAATTAAACAACTATCGATCATTGCTTGATACAAACCGAGGGATTAAAAAGGAAATATGCGAAATTCACGTCAAAAAAATTTGTATACACTAATTTCTACTGAATTCATTATAAAGTTACGGCTACAAAGAATACATACAGGAGGTGTTGCCGTTTCTAAAAAATATATATATATTACCAATATTTTATATTAGTTATATAACCATTTTTTACCAACAACTACTTTACACTACTAGGATAGGATTTTTACGGAAGATATAATTATAAAAAACTACGTAAAACAGATATATTGCTTCTTTATTAATAGTAACAACATACATGGTTCTTTGATTTCGAGTAATTACAAAAATGAATGATTTAATAAAAACCTATGTACCTTGAAATATTTGTTTACATGTACGAATAAGAGAAAATAGTCACAAATAATATAAAAACCAACCAACAGTATATATAAAAGGATAAAGTCTATAATATAATTTGGTCTTTTCTGAGAGAAATAGTATCGCTCCAATGACGCAAGCTACTTTGTAAGTGCCCTTAATGGTAATCTATTTAATACGTAAAACATTTATACAACCAACCAACATTAACTACATAACGCTATACTAATTTCAATATTACCAACTGCAAAATATTATAATTTAATACATAGTTCTTATCCCCTGTTTTTAAAAGACATTTGACACGACGCGACAGGCGGTAAGCCTGTCACCGCGGCCGCCTCAAAACATTTTGTTGTAGGCAATACGAAAAATAGATTCTGCATCTACACCACACACCTAATACGAAAACTGTCCAGTCTAATAAGAAATGCTTAGGTTACAGTAACTACGACGATCCGCCAGTTTTGGTCGCCTCAACTCGATGCAAATCGTGGTCCGCGTCCAAACCATGCCAATTTGGGCCACGTATTTAGAAACAGAGTCCTCTCGATCGAAGATACGCTGAAGACAAACACCAACTAGCGACCCATACTCGCTAGCCCCAGTTGTGCGAAGACCAAAAACCCAAGAGTTGGAAAGGAGGGTCTAGACCTGGGCCTGGTCGAAGGCGATGGCGAACACCTCGCCGTAGTCGGAGACGAAGTGGACGTCGATCCCCTCCCTGATGAAGGAGGGCAGGTCGTCGAAATCCCGCCGGTTCTCCTCGGGCAGGATGACGCACGTCACGCCGACCCGCTTGGCCTGCAACGAATCGGGGGTTCCCCGTTTTATTTATTTTCTTTTTATTTAAAGTTTATGCACAAAGGCGGGCTTAATGCCAATTGATCACTCCGTGGCGCAGTTGCCAAGGTATTGGCTTCGGCTTCTTAAATAAGTAAAAGTTGATCAGAATGATCAATTAAAAGAATTTTACCATTCTTTTGGCAACTCATATGACATTTGAGACGCCATTTGACAGCTGATTAGTTGACATCTAGGATGATCACGTCCGGTTTCTGAAACACTGATCATCGTAGATGTTAACTAATCATCTGTCAAAGGGCTTTTCAAATAACATTTTAGTTGCAAAAAGGATGGTTAAACTCTCTGACTTGACCAGAATTATCTTCTTAATGGCTGATCGTTCTGAAATGATGCTAGTCAGTAGATGTCGGTGTTACAGAAACGGGGCGCCGGTCTGTCCCGTGACCGTGAACGCCGCGGCGAGTTTCAAAATCAAACTTGAAACGCGACAAAATCCGTAAACCAGTTACATTTAACAGGCGAAAAGAAAGATTCGGACCCACCGCTATGATCTTCTCCTTGATGCCGCCCACGGGCAGCACGCGGCCGGTGAGCGAGATCTCGCCCGTCATCGCGAGGCCCCTCCTTACCGGCCTGCCGAGCGCCAGCGAGAGCAGCGCCGTGGTCACCGTGCAGCCGGCGGAGGGGCCGTCCTTCGGCGTGGCGCCCTCCGGCACGTGCACGTGCAGGTGGCTGCGGCCGAGAGAGACCCTGAGCCAGTTGCCGATTGCACCGACAGTGCATGGTGCGACAGGGACAGGTGCAACGTGCCTTTTAGTGGGCACCCGTTCCTCGCCGGGACTCCCACATACCCCGATCCAGTGGCAGGGGAGGGAAACAACAGAACCGGGTGGTACGCGCGAACATGGCAAGCGAGCGGTCCACCCGATGTTAAACGGTGATCGGCCTGCCAATGGCCATGCGCAACACACGTAGGGGCTAATGGTATGTGAAGGTGGCGAACGAGCGGTTAATGTTCGAAATTGATATGAGCGACCCCCACCAGGCGATAGGCTGTCACAGTGGTACTAGGTGGTGGTCTCATACTAACTAGATAAAATATTTAAATAATAACAAATAAATATTTCGGTCAAAAAAGATCAAAACAGGAGAGGTCACACAGACTGTTTCCAGTCATGGGGATCGAACCAATTGGGTTGCCATTGTTTGGGATGATACATGGTACGTATGCACTGACCTCGTATTCAAAAAGGTGTTGTCGGGGTGGTGCTTGGCCAGGTAGTTCCTGGCGACGGTGAGCGCGATCCTGGCCGACTCCTTCATCACGTCGCCGAGGTGGCCCGTCAGCTCCATGGAGCCCGAGGGCGACTTCTCATCGCGCAGGGTGTTGCGTAGGGCAGTCTCGATGTATAGGGTGCTGCCGCCTGGTGGACAGTTCACGCTAGAAACGCTCTAGATCGAGAAGAGAGCTTGCGTGTGTGGCTGTGGTTGATGTCTGTCGCGTAATGATAGAGAGTGAGAGTTTTATGCGTGTAAGCAGAAGGTCTATCAAGCTTCTGCAACCCTACGGATTTTGCGAATGTCAATGGGCGGCGGTTATTTATTTATTTATTTATTTATTTATCACCAACAAAGTGCACACTGTGACAATAATTATACAAGGTTTACAAAAAAGTGATGAGTAGTACCTTAATTATAGGTAAAAACTACTTTACAACAGGCAGTAGAGACAAAAACCAAAAAACTTTTACAAAACTAAATGTGAAATACGAGCATTATAATAATACAAACGTTAACTAAAATACGATTAAAACAGAAAAAAAGCAGTATAAAAAGTACGTTACTAAAAAAAAATATGTTACAATAAAAAAATAGATGAATTGACTGCCAATAATATTTTTATAAATTAACATCGGTTATCACTTAACATCGGGTGAACCGCCAGCTCGTTTGCCACCTTCGCGCATAAAAAGAATCCCCCGTCATGATCGAGAGTGGGAGATTGTGTGTGTTGCTGCGTCTGCTGTCTAACTCGTTGGAGAGAGAGAGAGAAAGAGAGAGAGCTTGTGCATGGGTGTGTGTGCTGTATTTCCCGTTAGGGTCAAAAGAGAGGTAGCCTGTTTGCTGCCTTTCCCGTCATCGAGAGAGAGAGAGAGAGAGGGGGGGGGGGGGGGGAGAATGTGTGCGTGTGGTGTGCGCCACGCTGTCCGCTCACCCATGGCGGTCCAGGCGAGGCCCATGACGACGCCCGGCGGCGTGACGTCATACATGGTCTCGTGCTTGAAGGTCGGCTTGCCCACCAGCTCGGGCAGCTTCGCCTCGTCCACGTCCACCGCCTCCGCCTCGCGCTTCACGATCTTGTACGCCACCTTGCGCGCTATCTGCGCAGCGGGCAACAACGGGGTGTGTTGTCACGTTATATCGGAGCCCAACGCCCAAACGGGTACGTCACGTTCATTTATTTACTTTTTGCACAATACCGGTCAACGGACAATAAAACGTTATGATAAACTGTGGACACCCTAGTTCACGGCGCCTGTGCTAAACGCGGCCATCGTTTGTGCATTTATTTACCTATTTGTTTCCAAACGTGGCAGGACCACGCAAGACTTCGCTTTTGCTCGGATAGGCAGGTCCGTACGGTTAGGTATGACGCCCTCGCAGAAGGTCGGTGTGAAGAGGAAGTGTTATATTTCTGCGTTTCGTCTGGTGAGTGAGGTGGTCGGGGCCCGCTTTAGTGAAAGATGGCAACGCATCTGCAACCCTACTGATGTGTACCACCAGCTCATCACCCCATTAGTTCTAGGCTCGAGTACCAACGTACCTTCCGTACGCGCTTCAAAGACTGTCGGCGTACCCTATCGATATGCTTCAGCGTGTCTAGGCTCGACGTGCTTACTGAGCAGGCTACCGGAAGGGTCCGGGTCCGAGAGAGGCGGCGTACCTTCTCGATGTGCTTCTGCAGGTTGCGCACGCCGCTCTCGCGGCAGTAGCTCTTGATGAGGGCGCGCAAGGCCTGCGGCCGCAGCCGCAGCTGCGCCTCGCTCAGGCCGCAGCCGCTGCGCGCGTTCGGCACCAGGTACTGCTCGGCGATCGCCATCTTCTCCTCGGCCACGTAGCCTGCGGACGGAACTCCGCTTTACATTTTGGCCTCTCACCGATATTCAGCCCATTTGTCTATCTGGCTAACGTCACGTTCTCTGTGACGAAGATAACGCTCTACAAATTTACGCACTTTCTGGGAAAATCGTTTAGAGAAGGTGTACAATAGACAAGTACAGTTATACGGACGCCGAACTAAAGTATGCTGATCCGTGTCTTTTGATTGCAACATACGCCCTTCATAAGCACGATTTTACTCAAACTCACGCAGTCGTCATGGATTTGCTGGTGCTTGAAGTCTTTGTGTATAACAGAGAGATGCGAGACATTGGGAAGATGGGCAACATGATTATATCGCGACAAGCTAAGCCGCCACGCGAGGAGTCTTACGTACCGGACATGTCGATGAGCTCCATGCGGTCGCGCAGCGGCTCCGGGATCTGGTCGACCACGTTGGCCGTGCAGATGAAGAGCACCCGCGACAGGTCCACCGGCACGTCCAGGTAGTGGTCCAGGAAGTTGGCGTTCTGCTCGGGGTCCAGCAGCTCCAGCAGCGCCGACGCAGGGTCGCCGTGCACCCCTCTGGGAGGCGCCGAGTGGAAGCGAAAGCCGAAGTCAAAGTCAAAGCGAAAGCCAAAGTCGGAGACGTCGCCGGCGGAAGCAAGTCTAAATCCAAGTGACACGTCTCTGCTTGATCGAGGGATTCGAGCTCTCGTGGACTTCTAACAATCCACGTTCACGGTTTAGAGCAGTATTCCTAAAGCGCTAGTGTTGTGTAACGGAGCAATTTACGTCGAGGTTCGTGGGTTTGATTCCCAGACGGGACAAGCATTACATTACATATTATGGCCCACTGAAAGAGAGCCGTGGGGGTGGGGCGGTGGGGGAGGTATACGCACCTGCCGATCTTGTCCACCTCGTCGATGAGCACCAGCGGGTTCTCGGTGGCGGTCTTCTTGAGGCACTGCACCAGCTTGCCGGGCATGGCGCCCACGTAGGTGCGCCGGTGGCCCTTCACCTCGGCCACGTCCGTCATGCCGCCCACGGAGAAGCGGAAGTACTGGCGGTTCAGGGCGCGCGCGATCGACCGCGCTGCAGCCGAAGGGGACGTTTCGATGGCGATCGTGGCGACCCACTGGCGGTGAGGAGCGCGCAGCTCGGCCGGGTAAGTACCACGACCCCATAGAAGACCGCCGTAAAGTGGAAGTGTAACACTTTCGCGTTTTTCCAAAAGGTTGTCAACGCATCTGGAACCCTCCATGGGCGAATTGACTGACAGTTATGGTCATAAACTCTCTTCGTACGTTTGAGGGGTTGAATAGAGCGCGTATTCACCACTCGAAAGTACATAAGGTTTATATTTGAATGGCAATTATGGTGATAAAATCTCTCCGTGCTTTCAAGGGTGGTTGAATAGCCCTCCAAAACTCCAAAAAGCTTGGACAATAAACTGAAAGTAAATTAGTGACAACGGAAAACTGTTTAAAGCACGACATACTACATCATCTGTCATTCTTTCTTCTTCAAACTGTCTTCACTTTGTGAGGCGTGGGCTGTCATTCACCTATACTGGTCTTGCCGACCCCCGGGGGCCCGTGGAAGCAGAGTATCTTGCCCTGGGTGGTGCCCTTCAGCTGGGACACCGCTATGAACTCCAAGATCCTCTTCTTGATGTCCTCCATCCCGTAGTGGTCCTCGTCCAGGATCACCTGGGCGTCTTCCAGCTTCAGGTTCTCCTCGGAGGTTATCCCCCAGGGCAGCGAGGTCAGCCAGTCGAGGTAGCACCGGGTCACGCTGGAATTCAAACAACAATTTTTTCGGTCGGTGTGGCAATCAACCTTGGTGTCAAATCAATTTAGCTTGGTGGTTAAAGAGAGAAATATCACAATTTGATGAGTTTTCTGAACTGTGGAAATGTGCCACCTACTCAAGCTTTGCCATTGGGAATTTAGGTTTTATTGCTTAAGCGATAGAGTTCTGTTTTAAACTGGAACTCGCTCGACCTCGAGGAAGTGGTAATGCGTCACCAGATCAGTATTTAAACTGTCAAATTGATGTCCTATTACTAACGCGGTAGGGTGCAGTTTGGAACGGCGACTCACTTGAGTTCCGAGCTGTGGCTGTGGGTCACCAGACCTATATTTCAACTGTCAACTTTATGATCTATTACTAAGGCGATAGGGTGCAGGTAGCAACGGCGACTCACTTGAACTCCGAGCTGTGGCTCTCGAGGAAGCCGAGCTTGTTGAGCTCGTCGTCGATGACGGTCTGGATGGCCGCCGGCACCTGCTTGCCGGCCAAGCGCTCGCGGAACTTGTCGCCTATCGCGTCTTTGTCATCTTTCTCCAGGCCCAACTCCTTCTTTATCACCTGAAACAAGACACTGCCTCGTTAGCCCTGGAAATTCGCATGGGATATATGTATATGTTCGCCTTTCAGCTAGGGAGTCAGGTAGCATGGAGCCCAATCGTGTCTTAACCGTCTTTCCCAGGCCCAACTCCTTTATGACTCGTTTATCAACAAGACCTTACGAGGCTTGAGCCGCAGCAGAAATAGCTGCTTCGCTCAGTTGCTTCTTGTGACTTAGCGTTCAACGTTGAGAAATTATGAAGAGGATTAAAGGTAAAAAGAAGCACTATAATATTAATGTAAAATGTTACAAACAGGTAGCCTGTTTGCAAGACAAATAAAGTCGAACTAGTCTCAGTGATTTGCTAAATTCTATCCAGGCCTGTATTTATTTTTGATGGATTTATCTGGCTATAAGGACCAATAATGCTCCGTGTACCGTAATGAGATTAACATCAGTTTATACATGCATGACTACGTTTATTTTTGTATGTGTGGGTGTCGACACGTACACCAGTATTCCTGGTACATGTCCTACCATATCCAAGCATAGGTGACGTTCGCCTCGACAAAAAATCTTGAGAGCTAATACGATGACAGCCGCTTTAACGTTTATAACATTACAAGAACATGAACAGACGCATCAACACGTATTCTAAATATCTCACCTTAAGCTGCTCGTGAAGTATGTACTTGCGATGTTGCTGTTTCACCTTCTCCTCCACCTCCTTGCCGATCTTCTGCTGCAGCTTCGACAGCTCGTACTCCTTCTTGAGCAGCGACAGCGACATCATCAGACGTTTCGGAATCTGACAAAATAACGTTCGTACATTTTGTTGTACATCTGAATCGTTAAAAGTATTATTAGTTACTTGACATAAAATTGTAAAGCCTTTTAAATCAGAAATAAGCTGTTGATTAGGCCGCTGTCACTGTTGGGCGATGCTTTCGCTTTCAGTCTATGGTTATGCCACGCAGCTGCTTCTGCTGTTGCAATAATGGGCAGGCTCGTCCGGGGAAGTGCCAAAACCGGTGTGAGGTGCAAGTATTACAGTTTCACGTTTCGTCTGATGAGTGAGGTAGCCGGCGCCAGTTTTTGATGGTCAGCAACGCATCTGCAACCCATGGTGTTGCAGGTCTCCATGGACGGCAATCGCTTAACATCAGGTGAACCGCCAGCTCGCTTGCAAATTATTTCACATAAAAGGTACAATTCGGATCTACATTTGACACAGTGGAGGCAGAAAGGCTACAATTAAGACGAGTCCGTCAAATCGGGGCCGATCTGCCTTTCAATTCTTTTTTTGTATTTCGTTTGGAAGAGATTTTGTAGTAAGAAACACTTAGAAAGATCTATTGTAGTCTTCCCTTCGAAAACATTGCGCCCTTATTGTAGATCTGAAGGATAACTGGTATTAACTAATGATTGTACTTTCAGTTCCATGACTATTAAAGCTTCATCTGACGTAGAGAAGGATAACATTATCCTGTGTGGTCTTCTTCTCATTTTAGTGTCCTTGACAATTCACACGATATCGGCCCAAAATTCAGCCACATGAATTGCACTGTCAGCAGCATTCATCAGGTCCTCCTGCGTGCAGTTGGTGGGCACGCAGGGGGGGGTGGGCAGTTGGGGGGGACGTAGTAAGCCTTCCCGTAGAGCGTCACCTTTGCTCGGGCCCTCCCCGTGGGTGGCGGCAGAAACTGTGAAACTAATTACTACGACACGATGGCAAACCCAATATCCTGTGTGGTAAGAACGTTTTACACTATTAATTCGAAGTGGACAATCATGCACATCCGAAACAATTGTCTATGGGTCACTCAAATAGTTACGCACGAGATGTGGTGGTAATCAATCTGACACCGAATTCGATACCTTGGCCTGCGCCACGGAGTCATCAAAATCTGCCGTCCAATACTCACGTCCGTCTCGTCGAGCACCGCTTGCAGCTCGGCAGGCTCGGCACCGGTGAGGGCGGCCCCAAGGTCACTCAAGTAGACCGGATTGTCCACCACGCGCTGACCTTGAGCCAGCATATGGTGCAGCGACTCCCTGGCGGCAGACCCTCAAGGTCATGAACTATCGCCACACGGTATACCAAATACCCCAACACCAACGATGTTTTGGGTTCTATACTATGAAAATTGTTGCATCTGCCCGTGGTTTCTGACTGAATGCCAAAATAAAAGGGAAATCGCTATTAACCCGTTGCCTGTTGTAATGACAGTTTTTAAGTTTCTCGTCTCTCTGCAGGATTGTTTGAATTAAGCTCCGAAACGCTTCATCGCATGAAAATTATAAGGTCTAGAATAAAGCCAATGTTGTTGCCATACATTGACTAATTAAAAGCAAATGATTTTTGGCACGTGATAAATTTTAATAAGAGATTTAATAAAAGGAAAATACGATTGGCAAATGGGAAGGAATGAATTGGTACAGATACTTTTCTTTAACGTAAAACGACGATTGATCAATAACAGTATTCGCATTACATCGGTTTAACAATATCAATTTTTTTCCACACACTTGATCCGAACACAACCAGCACACTTTCATCCTGAGAAGACTCTCACAAACAACTAAAGGCGTAGCGTGCCAATATGACACCTGGTTGATATTTACAAATTTACCATCATCAGCCCAAAGACTTACATTGTTCAACAACTAATCCCTTTCCCTTCATAACCTCCCTCCATTATAACGCCAAAGCTAACGACACTTTGCAAATCTATCACAATACATAAATTTGACAATGAGCCAATTAAAGCGAATACATTTTAAAAATCCATACTACCTGTATAATGGATTCATGTTGATAATGTCTCTGATGGTCTTAATGACTTCTTGGGTCAGCGCCTTGACTTCCTCGTTCTGCTGGAACTTTTCATGCATCACATTCTCCACTTTCACCATCAGCACTTGGTCTACCGCGGGCTTCTTCTTCTCCACCTGCTCCACACCTTCTGCATCTGTGCTGTTCTTCCGCCTGGTGTTGCGGTATTTCCTGCGCCTGCGCTCGGCGTCAGTCTCTTCGCGGGCAACATTAATTTCCGTATCAAATATGGGAAACTTGAGCTTCATTTCTGAAATGACGAGCATCATTTCAGAAGTGAAGCCCTCTCATAACACTTTATTATATTGAACGGTAGCTTAAACCCTGCTCCTCACACTAACTACTTCTATTTAATGAAAAGATAATTTTCTTTGCCATAAAAGTTTTGACACATTCACAAGCAAATAATTTGTAATATATCATTCTAGCTTTGTTAAAACTATATTTGGAAAAATAGGACATCCATGCTGAGCTTGAAGAATATACATACTACAAGTTTGAAATCTTCTTGGAACAAATATTTACTTACATACAAAAATTATTTTTATTTATAATAAATAACATCTAATACAAAACTGTAAATATGGATAAAATAGAAACAGCACGGATAAAATCAACAATAGATGATTAAATGTTATTGCACAAACATATTTTATTGTACGTTATTGTACATTAGCATACAAAGCATATGAAAAAAATAGTAACAATTAACAAAGAATGTTAAGTTGAAAGTTATGGGTTAGGATAAAAATGCTTGTGTGTATTTTTAAATGCTTTACTCTTAAGAGTACACATGGTACACAGAGAAAAGATAGCAACTAATTTAAAGTAATGTACTCACAATAAAATAACTTTCACCAATTAAAAATGATATTCTACTGAAAAATGTACCATTTAAATCAAATTAATGATAAACTAAACTTACCAGCAGGCCCCGTTTCAATTTCATCCTCTATAAATTGCCCGGTAATGCGGATCCGTCTGTGGGCCATTACAACCAGCCTCAGCTTGTAATCCATATCCTGCATTTCGTGAATCTGTGCGAAAACTCCCACCTGGTGCAGGTCATCCAGATTGGATACAACATCTGACTTCTCATCCTCCTTTTTACGTAAAAATATGCCTATATATGGTTGATTGAGCTTCACTTTACGTCTAATAAGGTCAATTAGTGCCGGGTTGGATATCTGAAAATTTGTATTATTTTTTATTTTCATTAAAAAATGTTTTACAAAGTTTGTAATTCTTAAAACCTCTACTAACATATTAACTATATGGATTAAAATCCCTTACAACTCATAAAACAACTACTACTATCAAATCATATTTAACTCAATCCTTTTCTAAGGAAAAAGTAAGAAACGTCTAGAAAAATCAGTAAGACAAATGAAGGACATTATACTGATCTGTTATTCTGTTATGTAATGACAAGTAATTTGTTTGTATTAACTCAAGGTGATAAAAGGTTCAATAAGCAAATTGCTTTACTTTGGATTAGAAATCAATAAATGCAATGTTGCAATAAGCAAATAAAATTACATTAGTGCATGTACTTGTATGAAATAAAGTCTTCGAATATTTGAAAAGAAAAGTTTTTATGTTTTATTGTCACTACATTAGTACTGCTGAGAAATAAAACCATTTAAAAATCAATCACACAATGTACCATGTTATTCTGCCTTAAAACTTTTGTGTTAAATAAATTATGCAAATGTTGTATAGATGTCAATTGTTAAAAATTCACAACTTTATTTATAACAATATTTAAAAATACTGACAAAACAAGATATAATCTAAGAAACCAAGCCTATGCAGCATAAGCTACAAATGCTAGCTCCACTTCCTCGCTAAAAAGATACTTAACATTTGAGCAAGAAAAAAATTTGTGCTGATGTCACAAGCCACAACAATTGAGTTGAGGTTATAATTCTTTAAAAATGTTTTATATTCATTTAATATGTTATATTTATTTAATATAAATTTTTTTTAATATTTATTTAATATGTTTTATATTCATTTAATATAAAACATTTTCCACAGAAATGAATACAAAGAGAAAGCATTAAATGGTTACACCCTATTCGGATTATTACAATGCAAAAATAAAAATAACATTTCAATGTTTCATCATGCAGAGATCAACTTAATATAAAATTTAAAGGTAAAAATTCCGAACAGTACGTCTCGTTTTTCAAGCTAGAAAAAAAATTTTATCGATAGAGAAATGTTAATAATTAAATATTATATACGTGAAAACCAAGGCAAACACTTACTTTTAATAAAAAAAAAATATTTAAAACTTGTTATTTTCACTAAATAAATCCGCCATTTTGTGTTTGACAACATGTATAAATTTAAAAATTCACACACTTCCAAATTATAACCTTCGCATTATTAAAAAAAGAGTCTTTAAAAATACTAAAAGTACTGTTACACTAAAGTTTCTGGGTGGTCATAAGAAAAAAACCTAACATCGAAGGCTAAGGCCTTAACCTTCTAACCTAACCTATCCGAGTCGGATCGCTCTGTGTCGGATCTGTGACTCATTTTGAACCTAATATTCGAGACATTAAGGGTACCCTAAGCCACAAATTTTAAATATTAGAAATTGTTAATAATACATGTTCATGAAGTAGAAACTTATGTTTTTGGGATATATCCGTGTATTTGTGTCTTCTTACAACGTAAAAAGTGAAAACGTAAGTTTTTAACTTAAAATAATAGTCTATAATGAATAATGGACGCACAGTAATGACGGATTTCAGTTGTATGAAATTTAAAAACTTTGTTAATTTTTTCCTCATAATCTAGTGGTTTTCATTGATTATAACTTATATAATATTTAGTTATTAACATTTCTCTATCGATTAAAATTTTTTTCTAGCTTAAAAAACGAGACATACTATTCGGAATATTAGCCAATTTAAAATTAGAGAGTTATAAAAGTAAAAACAGCAAAGCATAATTTATGTAAATTCCACATCTGTTCATTATGATAAATTTACACATAATACTGATTATGAGTATGTCAAGAAAATTAAGCACAAATTACTAACCTCAATCAATTTGATGAACCTTGGAAATACTGGATTCCTGTTTATAGCAATAACTGGCACTTGTGGCCACACTTCGGGTACAGCTACCGTTGCCGGTAACTGACTCGTAAATAGTGGCGTTTCGTCTTTCACAGGGGTATCTTCTTCCGGAGGATCATTTTTGTTATCAGTAGAATACAACCTTTTATTTGAAACTAGTCTCGTTGACGGCAGCAAACCTACATTATAACTACAAACTCGACTATGTAAGCCTAATCCACTGTAGCTGCTTAATATGCGATTATTCTGTAATTTAGTATTGTGTGATGCAATTCTAGTAAAATTGCGAACTAATCGCGCTGGACATGACTTAAATTTCGGGTTAAATAGTACGGTATTTCTTACTAGTATATTAGCGGTATGCATTTCTAGTTATCTTAAATAGTGAATATTAAATATTTTAAAATAATAATCATTTAGAAAACAATATTTATTAAAGAAGAGGGTTATATTTCCAGATTCTTCAAACAGAACAGAACTGATTGAATGAAAATGAACTTCACTTTGACATATGAAATTTCGTTCTCAAAACTTTTTTATTTTAATAACAGAACTGAAAAGTGATTTAAAAACAACCTTTCACTTTATTTCCCCTTTTTCAAACCACTAAAATATTAACTTGATTCTTAAATAAATTAATCAAATTATCATATAAATATTTCAAAATGTTGAAAAATGTTTCTACGTTCATCTGTCTGATGAATGAGCATCATATCTCATCATATCTCATCTCCTATATCCACTGATAGGTAACCCTTGACAGCTGAACCAAAAACGTACGATTACATTCTCTTTGACATTATCAGATATATAAAAGTACTCTTTGGACATTATCTTTGGCATTAATAATGAACAGATGGAAATTGGCTTAAAGTTCTTGTTACCAGGTCATAAAATATTTAATAAAAAAAAAAAAGATGTAAATAAAGAATAACAAACATTTTGAAAACAAAATAAATGAGATTTTTGAGGATTTTAAAAGTAATAAGAAAGGTTTGTAGATTCAAAATTGTGAATTAAAATAATGAAGTTAAAATATTAATTTAAAGTATACTTTAGACAAATTTTAGCCGCAAAATGTAACTTAACCTCACCATATTCATGTTATGGTAGGTTTTCATTATATATGGTTTTTAGGAAGAGTAGTCTGTCACCAGTGGCCGCTTAATAGAAATAAACTACCACAAGTGTTAAGTTAAGATATAATATTTTTCTGCGGCAAAAGGTAGAACAATAAATAATGGTATTCGGTGGATTCTTAATTCTTATAGTGGATTAGGTTAGGTCACAAATATCCATAAATCGACATAACTGCCTTTAAATATTTTTTATAAACAGCTGTCCTGACATAAAGTAAAATTCACATAGACCGTAATGAAAATGGAAGAATCTACAGTGCAAGAAAAAACTTTAAAATCAATAAAAGAAGGCCAAGCCGAAATCTGTCTGAAGACTGAGAAAGTATTTTACAACCCAGTCCAAGAATTTAATCGAGACCTTAGCATAGCCGTTCTGAGTGTATTTACAGAAGACTACACAGCTGAGAAGTTAGACAAAATAAAGAAGAAAGAATCCAAAAATTTAGATAACTCTGAAGCAAGCAATGAGGAAAATCATGTGTGTATAATTTCAGACATGTTCAATGTAGTTTATAAATGTTTAATCAGTACTGTACAAATGTATCTATTTGTATCACTATGAAATTGTAATATTTTTAACCAACTTCCAAAAGAAGGAGGTTATCGATTCAGATGTTTAGATTTTTTTTTATGTATGTTAGAGCATAACTTCGTCATATATAGACGGATTTGCAAAATTCTTTTTTTGTTCCAAAGGGTTTCATTCCGAAACTGTCCCATATTAATTTTGTATAGATCTGGTGATGATTTTCGGAGATAGGAACCGAACTCTAAATATGACCGGAAATCGCGATTATTGCTATCGCATAAATATATATTGCTAATAGTAATGTACATAATTATATTTGAAGTTGGTTCTTTTTTTGTTAAAAAACTTTTTATTATAAAATTGTATCAAAACCTAAAAAAATACAAATTTATGAATAATAGCTGAATAATTGTTGCAGTATAAATAATGGATTCATATAGTATCCATTAAAGTAGTGCATCTTTATTTTGTATGTTTTCAAGCAATAAATTACACTTTTAGGTACCAATTACGATTCTAGAAGCATTATCTGCGACAGGATTGAGGAGCATTCGTTATGCTAAAGAGCTGCCGAATGTTACCAAAATTATCGCCAATGACCTGTCTCAACAAGCTGTAGAGACAATAAAAGCCAATATAATTCATAACGATGTCCAGGATATTATAGAAACCAGTCATGACGATGCTTGGTAAATATAAATAATTATTGTATGATACCTTTATTTCTAAGATTTTAAAGGTTTTTACAAATATATTATATGTGTCATTTTGTCACCAAATTAGGCTACATTGATGCAATAGAAAGTGCCAAGGTAATCATAATTTCTAATAATTCCCAAATTTTGATTATAAATTTTTAAATCATTCATAATTTTCAGATATTTCAGAAATAAGTGTAGTCTATTTTGTGCATTTCTATGAAAGCATGGTGAATATTTAGTCTAAAAACACTATTAATAAGTGAGTGTCTTTTAGAGTAATTTTAAGGCATACTAGAAATTTATTTTCATAGTGCTAATCTCTGCACTTAAGGTGAAACATTAAACTGTGTAAGAAAAAAAGTACGATAAGTTATTCGCCGCAATGGGAATCGAACCCACTTCTTCGGGATTCGCGCCCAGACTCCTTAACCACTAAGCTAAACGAATAATTGCTACACCGACGAAAATCTCAACGTCTTTTATCCACATTGTTTTTTCGCATTTAAAGCAATGCTTGGCGCATCCCTCGTTAGAATTATACGAAACGACATACGAAATTTTTTGTATGCTGTAAAGGATATAACAATGGATAAAGCGTCCTGGCGCTAATCCCGAAGACGCGGGTTCGATTCCCGCAGCTGCGATTACTTTTCGTGGGTTCTTATTTCAAAATATTTTAATGTAATGGATACTTATAAAATTGTTTAAGCTTGAATTCTATTCCAGTATGCTTATGTACAAGCACAGACATCCTAAGGAGCGATTTGCCGCTATAGACTTGGACCCCTATGGATGTCCTTCAATATTCCTCGATTCAGCTGTCCAGAGCGTTCAAGATGGCGGCCTGTTGCTCGTGACCGCGACCGATATGGCCATTTTGGCGGGAAACGCGCCGGAAACTTGCTACACCAAATATGGCGCCATTAGCTTAAAAACAAAATCCTGCCATGAAATGGTAACTTCTAAACAATTTAAAATAGTTGAACTATTTTGTTTAACGTCTACAAATAAAATTACATAATTTTGAACAAAACAAAAACCGACTTCAAACAGGAAACTAAAAGCATTGTCAACACCTATAACTTTTGAGGATTGCCCTCGATTTCTCTGGGATGCCAATATCAGATCTGGGTTTCCTTATCATGGTACTATCCTTGAGATATCTTCTTTCCAATAAAGAAAGAATAATCAAAATCGGTTCATAAATTACTCATACGGAAGTTATCCCCGAACACACATAAAAAAAAATAAAAATATATACGGTCGAATTGAGAAACCTCCTCCTTTTTTGACGTCGGTTAAAAATATATCGACTTAACGCCCTGTTATTTCGTGTCGGACGGTGTCTTACTTGATGTTAAGTGATAACCACCATATCCCACCTATGTGGAGTCCGCACAATATATGAATCATGTTGTAAGTGGTTTTGGCTATGTTTTTTACGACTGGCCGCATGACGTCAACCTTCCTTGGGAAACCCTGCAGGTGTTGCCACTTTTTAATAAAGTTTTGCCACCGGTGATCTCACTCACCAGACGAAACGCAGAAATATAGTGAACTATCTCGAAATTGGCTACTTTTTGGGTAGCAAATTGTAGGGTAAATGCACATCAGTAAATAACCTTATTAATAACATCCTCAAATATCTAGTCTTTCGTCTTTTTTCGACTTTACCTGTAACTCTATATATGAATTTATTTTTTCAATAAGATACACCAAACCAAATGTGGCTAATGGTCATAATTGTATTTTCTATATGAAAAGAATGGAATGTTTCTATTGTTTTCAGGCACTCCGAATTCTATTACAATGCATAGAACATCACGCGAACAGATACAGCCGTTACATTGTACCACTGCTGAGCATATCGGCGGATTTCTACATTCGCGTTTTCGTCAAAGTCTACTCTGGCGCGATACACTGCAAGAAAACCACTAGGTAACACTTTGACTGTCTAACATAAAATGTTTTTAACATCATAAAATTTTATATAATTTAATTTTATATCATTACACGCGAATCAGTTAAAAGAGTGCCCAGGTACTCGCTTTTTATTTAATATTTAAAATTTATACTCAAGCTACCTGAGTTCGTATCCAGGTGCTGGTACCGAGGAAACTGTTAATTGCTAATAGTTTTCAATACTAATTTATTACGCGCTCAGCGGTGAAGGAAAACATCGTGAGACACGCATATTTTTGAAAAAAATAACAAAAAATATTTCCGATATGTATTGTGAACTCTGCCAATCCTCAGTGGACTCGGCGCTAATATGTACATATAGTGCGACGTTCTAGTGGGACATATATTATCTATCTCAAAAAATTGTGCCGAATAATTAAAGTTTTCATCTTGTGCACGGAACTCTCTATCTCACACTTGTCGCGTGTCTCTTTTTGCTACTTGGGAAATGTTCATATAAATTGTTCACGGTGTCTTCCTTTGGTAGTGTCCATCTTGTCCGCTTTGATTGCAGCAAACTGTCCATGGTATACCGGTGTGTGGGCTGCGACAACATCACCCTGCAGCCGCTGGGCGGTTTCAAACCGAACCCAACGGAATCGAACCCGGAGCAGATAAAGTTGTGCCTACCCACCGCGCCGCCGGTCGGCGAGTTCTGCGTGCACTGCAATCAAAGGCACAACGTGAGTATTTTGACATGTCATTGACATCATTAAATGACCAAATTCAACCATTTTTAAAATTACACTAAAATAAAGATTTAATTGTGAAATCCCTATATGAGAGATCCTCATATGTCACCCCCATTAAATGCAACTTTCAACCTTGTTTCAAATCATATTTGGAGAAAGATTAAACTGCGAGATACCCATATTTTCCCCATAAATTCTCAAACCTTCAACCTAGTTTGAAATCATGCTAGGAGAAAGATTTGACTGCGAGAGCCTCATATACCACCCCAATTTAATTTTCAAGAAAAATTTAAATGTGAAATCCCCGTATTACGCCCCATTGAAAGCTCAAACCTACAAATCACAAAAGAGAAGGATTTAACAGTGACATCCCTATATAAAAAGAAAAACAAAGTGCAAACGCACAACTGAAATTAGAAAGAAGTCGCGCGCTGGATCCAAAACCGAATAGGCATGTCGCAGCTGGGCGGGCCGGTGTGGTCCTCGGCCATCCACGAGGAGGGCTTCGTGGGGCGCGTGCTGGCGCTGGTGCAGCAGCGGCCGCGGCTCTTCGGCACCGCCAAGCGGCTCGAGGGGGTGCTCAGCATGGTGCGCGAGGAGCTGCGCGACGCGCCGCTCTACCACACCCTGGACAAGCTCTTCGGCAGGGTGCACGCGGAGACGATGCCCATGCTGCTAATGCGGTGCGTACGCCGTCCAACGCCAACTACTTGTACCACCATCTTATACAGTCCACATACTCCCCATCATCGACCTTCCTCCTTTGCGTTGCGTACGCCGTCCCCCGCCAACGTCTACTCCCACCACCGCCTTATACTCTCAGAGAGTCTCCATCTCCTACTGTTCCATCATCACCTTACAATTTGGCAGCAAGCTCCATTGCTCCCCATTATTCACTTCCATCCTCCAGCCTATCGTTATATTATGTAAGAAGTAGGCAAACGAACGGATCACCTGGTGTTAAGTAAAAGCCTCCAAACTTGGACATTTTCAACACCCGTAGAATTGCAGATGCGTCACTACCATTTGATAAAGTGGTCTTGGGTTATCTTACTCAGACGACACAGAGATGTATAAAATATTGTGAGGTCGTGGTCCCAGACGGACTTACCCATTTGTGCAACAGCGAAGACTGTTGCGTGTTGTGTGACCCTACCGCAGCCTTTCTTTTTTGTTTTATCCAATTTCGATTGACAGATACGGCTATAAAGGGCCTTCCGTCTGTAAGGTAACCAAATGAAGTTTGGGGGCAAAATCCGAGTTGAAGAGGAAAAAGTCCTCGAACCAGGATGTACTGATTTGTGGGAGCCCTCTTTGTTAAAAGCTGGCAATGCATGTTCAACCCTACGGTTGTTGCAAATTACATGGTTATGTCCACTGCGGTTATCACTTAACATCAGGTGATGTTAAGTGATAACCGCCTGAACAGACTATCATGTTGGGTCACACAAACAGTTGTGCCGTGTGTGACTCTACCCCACGACCCCCAGGTACAGAGCAAGTACCTTGGCGTCTTATATATTTATATTTCAAATATAATGTTGATAATGTTTAATATTCAGGTGGAGTTGAATTTAGAGTTTGAATTTAGAGTGAATTGTAAAACCCAATCTGAACTGATAATCCGCAGGTCGGCGATACTGAACGCCGGCTACAAGGTTTCCTTCTCGCACGCGTCGAGACT
This sequence comes from Iphiclides podalirius, assembly GCA_933534255.1. NCBI lineage: Eukaryota > Metazoa > Arthropoda > Insecta > Lepidoptera > Papilionidae > Iphiclides > Iphiclides podalirius. The sequence goes on along the minus strand of OW152831.1, from coordinate 11,911,182 downwards.
ATCGATAAAGAGCAACGCCCCGGCTCAGCTCATATGGGACATCATACGCACGTGGGTGAAGACGCATCCGGTTAAGGCATCAAAGTGAGCGTTCTAAATATGAAGTTTTTTAAATAAAATGGACAAATACTTCATGAAAATTTTACACAATCTAGTTCCAAACTAAGCGAAGCTTGTTTTATGGTCCTGGGTAACTGGTAAACATACATAAACATACTTCTCTTTTGCAAGTTCCAGACACAAGTTTTTCCAGTAGTGGGGATCGAACCCACAGCCTCTGGTGCAAGGGTCAGGTTCACTATCGCATAGTCACAACATGAAATAAAGTTTGATTCAACAATTAGATAAAGATCAATTTATATTTTAAAAAAACTAGTTTCCCGGGAGAATCTACAATTTTGATTATAATTATTTTCTGTGAAAATTTGGCAAAAGTGGTTCACCAGATGTTAAGTGATACCGAAACGCTAAAGATGGGTCGAAAACCTTTAAAAAAGTGTGTCCCAATCACCTCACTTACCAGACGAAACTCCAAAGTACCTACGCTTCATGCCGGTGTTCTGCCATGGTACCCACAAGCCCTATAACAGATTTATTGTAAGCTGCAATAATTATAAGATTGTACTTTAATTAATGGGCTGTTCGCTTATTCGAATTTCTATTATGACTATGCAGCAAGCATCATTATAATCCTGTACTTTTGAAGTTCAGAAAATCTGATGTCCCAATTTTGAAATCCTCCAGATTGGAAGCGGACCCCGTAGCAAAGTACATCCTCAGTCAAGATATAAAGTCAACGGTAGACTTGAGTCACAGGCCAGATGCTAACCCAATAAGCAGACGGGACGGTCGACTGCGTTTCCAGTTCAACCCGACACCGCATTGGGGACCTGGTACCAGAGCTGCCATCAAGTTAGTAATGTATAAATAACTGGTGACCGGCTAGTATACAAAAAAATAAGCACTAACTATCCAAAAAACCTTGATTGGTATCAAACTTCACAGGACTACCTCGCTGGACTAAGCTGAAGATTGCCTGTAAGTGTAGTGTCAATAACGAACATACGTGTGTACATCGTTTGTATATACAGCGTGGCGTTACAACCGCGACAATAAATGAACACACGTCTAACGCTACTTGCCAATATTCATAAAAAAATTTAAACGTTTAGAAAGATCCATACATAAAAAAAAATATTTTTCAAAACAAAGTAATTGAATAAAAGAAACAAAATTTGTAACATTCTATACAACTACAACTGACTGATACTTTCAGAGAGTTTTTCATTTGTTGCCACAGCGTCGCATTACAAATCTCACCATCTAACAGTATGTTTTATCACTTTTAAATTCATTCAACGCATTTGTGACCTTTACAAATGAACTTTACGTTACAGTTTTATACGTAAGGGTGTTCTAAAATTGTTTGTTTTGGAAAATTTTATAACTCTGTAAATATTGATGCTTAAAGAATGTAAATGTTTAATACAATTTTAATAAGTTATCCTCTATATGTGTGTTGTTTTATGGTCGCGTCAGTAGAGCCACATTGTATATAATAGATATGGGACAGCCACAGTGAGCTCATCCCAAGTATTTTCAGTGTTCGGAGTAGTTTTAGGTACCTTGTAGTAAAAACTAAATAATTATGACTGTATCATTTGGTTGTAAAGTTTTTGTGTAACAATCATAGTACAGAAATGTATAATTGATTTAAGGCAGCTTAATCTCTGCTTACATCTCTAGTTGATAGGCTTCTCGTATCTTTGTGGATTGAGGACAATGACAGATTACAGACAGGGTATCCACTAAAAACACTTAGATAAATGCCCTTTGAAGGTGCCGTGAGATGTTAAGTTTCTTTTCTTTTAGAAAATTAATTAAAATTTAAAATACAGTTCTGTGTTGTATTATTTACGCATTATAAACTGATTACTTTAGTAATATATTCTAGCACGGAACACATAATACTCGGATAAGAAAGAAGTCCATACATAAAAATTGACCCTTGACATTTATACATGAACTTATCCGCACCGCTGAGTTTCAAATATCTAGGCGGGATTATAATAATTAGGAATGTTAAGAATTGATGGGTGTGAGTTGTTTTCATTATTGCTAAATGTAGTACTTTAATAATCGCAAGTTCCACAATTTTAATTATTACTCAAATTTGATTAAACCATATTTACCCCAAAAAAGACTTAGGTTTTAAGTCCTTTTAAAGTAATTAACTAAATAATAATAATAATTAAAGAAGAGAATCAAATGCGCCAAGAAAAACCGCCGAAACGAAATGGCGATAAAAAAACTGAATGAATGAATGAGATTTCAAGTGTCAACAATTAAGCCATACTTTGAAGACTTCTTAAAACAGACGGGTTACACCACAGTACTCACGCGTTTACAAGCATGCGTCCAAAGGCGCAAGCAGTTGCACGTGAAACTATTTCTTAATGTTTTCATCGCGATTCATGGTAAAAGAAACAAGGCTCGGATATTACCTGCTTAAATGTAAATAACCAAAAACAACAATAGATGGCGCTGAAATCAATAAATACAAAAAAGATACGAAACACAAGTAGAATATAATTTAAAAAACTAAAAACAGTAATACGAATCTAACAACACCTCTCAAGCTAAAATCCATCAAGCCGTTCAGGCTGCGTAGCGTGCCAAACAATTATACATACATACAGTACATATAAAGGATGATTTTATAGACGACGGACATATTAACAGGGCATATGCAGAATTTTACTTAATTTTTTTTTCAAAGATTATTTTTTTTTTTCTAATATAACGAACACCCTGTTAGAAATTCCTGCCTTACCGTCTCAATACAATAACCTATTCACTAGAACTGAAACTGTTCGCTGAACGTATATCTACTAAACCGCTTGTCAATGGGGTGACCACTCTTTATGGGATAAACAAACAATGTTTGAATTGATATTTTTAATTGAGATTAGAAATATATATTTTTTTTTAATTATGGAATGTTGAATTAACATTATGTCGAAATATTTTTTTTTTTTTATGTGAAAAGTTGTCAAACGAGCAGACGGTTCACCTGATGTTAAGTGAATACCGCCGTCCATAGACATCTGCTACACCCGAGGGTTTACAGATGCGTTGACAACCTTTTGAAAATTGGGCTCCGGTCACCTCACTCACCAGACGAAACGCGAAAGTATTATACTTTCACTTTACGCCGGTCTTCTGTGAGGTCGTGGTACTTACCCGGACGAGCCTGCCCATTCGTGCAACAGCCGAGGCTGCTGCGTGGCCCTACCACCGTGAAGTGTATGTACTTCGCCTAAAAAAATTTAACTAAACTTTATAAACACAACCCTCCTTCTGGCGCAGTCGGGTAATAAGTAAAATTATTATTAACAATCAACATCTGTGTTTTGGAGAATGGCTGCTAGGATGACAGGGTATGCAAAACTTTTTTGCTTGTATGGAGTGCACGCGCCTAATTAATGACAAATACCACATACTCAATTTTAGCACAATTTATTTTTTCATTAGCACATGGTAACTCGTGGCTAGTGTTTCCTATCCTTTCAAAAATTATTATCATTAATATGTCATTCCATGGATATGTTATTGTTGGCTTGCCTTTTTTTCAGTATTGGGGAGGAGAAAAATTCTAAAGCCATAAGAAATCAAAACAAAAACAACAATCAAGAACGGCATGTGGAGAAACGAGAACATTCGCCGAGGAGTGACGATGAAGCTCGCAAGAAATCGACAGCTACACGCTCTGATGATGCAGCTGTGTAAATAAAAATAAAAAATGAAAATGCTTTTTTTTATTTATTTCAACGTCAGTTCATGTCTATAATAAACAAAATCTTACAGGTCTGTCGTCGTGTAGGCATCACAGAAAAACCACTGAATAGATCTCAATATCTTCCTTCTAAGTTTTAATTCGCATACACTGCCATATAGAAGTATTACCGATGTTTTGCATTGGGCGTTTTTAGTTTCGTTTCTTTGCCTTCCATAATTCCGTTCCGTGTACAGTCTCGTTCAAAATAATGGGGATATTTTTATTTTGGACTTCTAGGTTTTTTTTTTAGAAGGTTATGTATTTTCATAAAAATCAATATTTTTCACGCTTTCTTAGAACACATACTGTGATTAGTTTTTTTCTTTTAACGTTAATTTGATTACAAGTTATGAAAAACATTCAAAGATAACGAAAATAGCCTTTAAAACATGACGATACTTTTAAAACAGTAGGAAAAATAGCAGCTTATATCCCACCCATTATTATATGCTAAAAAAGGCTTATATCGATTTTATGGCAAAATTTCCTAATTCTAAGGATTCATGGACACTGCAATGTGTAAAACATTATTTTTTCAAACTTCAGGAAATGTTAAAATATACGAGATGAATCTGTTCATAGTTGTTTAATTCAAATTGTAACGATCACAAAAACCTAAGAAATCATTGCCTAGTTCTTTTTATTTAGTGGCCCGCGACACCACGGCAAACATGTTTTTGCGCACCAAAAAAGGCGGAGTACCATTTCTAGTCTCTACATTAAAATGTATTATATTTACAGATAGATGACATACCAGATTGACCTAATCGACCTTAAAATCTTCACAGTTAATGTTGAACTAATAGTGATAAAATTTTGGTATTGGTGGACTATTGATTTCTTATCTAGACTTTCACGTGCTCGCCTTTATACATATACATATGCCTTTACGTTATAACAGACGATTTATAGAGCAGTATCTGAGAATTCTGACATAGTTCAAATACTTTTAATCGCTGAACGGCTTGTTCAAATGCGTAACTACTTACCCTACCACAAGCTTGTCAAGAAAAACTTTTGGTAGACAGTGGGTTGTTGGATAGGGTCTACCTTGATATTTTTTCTTTCTCTTGTCTGCGAGCACACTGAACCAGGGCTCATTAAGAAAGCCGCGGTACATTTGCGCCACTACGATCGCTTTTCCTACCCACCGTGAGCATTTCTAACGGCCAGAGTAATGGCTTCCTGCTATCATTCCGTATCCGCAACTACAACATGTAGAATACGATTTAGCAATCGAAAGGGATCTACTCTATACACATGCCCTAGCCAACCTAGTGGTCTTTCCTTTAGAAGAACAGTAAAGCACTAGTACAAGATCTAGAATCCTTTATCTGGTGACTTAGTCTCGTCATGCTATACCCAAGATCTTACATCGGCAATAAAGCACATGAAAGATACGTCTCAGCTACATAAAAAGTATGTCTATGAAGCCATAAAACTACAATTTTTGGCTTAAAGGTTTGTTATACCATACTCTTGTACCTAAAATGGTCGCCACCTTGCCGATATCAATGTCGATCACCGCATTGAGTAAAAAATTGTTCGACAAAGTTGACCCACTTCCAAGAGTACAAACCTAATCTAATTAGGCCTTATTCAAGTTGACGTATGCAAATTACAGGGGAGTTTTCTGCTCTCTAAACATCTGTAGATGACAAGCGTAAAAATCAAATCCACTGTGAAACGCTGGGAATGGAATCTATGAATGCAATGGGCTTATAAACATGTTCTACATGTTTCTACGGGATAAAATGACATGGCCAAAAAGCTTGTCCACAATGTTTGAAAGGAAAATTCCGCAGTAACAGTTTCAATACCCATGATCATCAGTATAAAGTGACAATATTAGCATCACACATAGCCTGTGCAACCTCTCGCGCGCTCAGAACATTAGATGGCATCCAGTTAATCGTAATACATTCATTTTATTACGAAATTCTACTCTTCCTTAATTTTTGTACTCCATTTTTATTTTCTCTATTTTTATTAGTTTTGGGGTACTTATATTACCTTGAATGTTTCACATCTACCGGGCGTACCGTGCTAGCGTAATTTCTATGTAATGTTATCGTAATAATAATAAAATAAAAAATTTAACCCAAAATCAAAAAGATAAGTGAATAGCTGATACTGTCAATATTTGAACCTTTGAAATTAGTTTCCGAACGAATGGTTATTATAATGATGCAAAATCAAATGGTACTTTATTTCATAGATGGGACCATTTTGGGTATCTTTCATTCCCCTCTAATTGACTGTGATTGGTGCGAGCTAAGTGTCACTGGTCATCGAAATTTCGTTTTCATTATCATTTGCGTTGTTATCGTTACTTGGTGGTATTATATCGTGTTTCTATGACGCAAATCAATGTGTAGAGACTAGATATTAAAAAGAAATAAATTATATTACGACAAATTTGCTATACTTCGTATCATAACAACTCATTTATTAGAGTCGCGGTCTCATCGCGCGTGCTATTCTTTTTATCTATTAATTACGACATGTAAATTGATTTGTGAACTTGTTATATTGTTTACACAACGTGTTTTAAAAGTGAATAATGTTTCCTACAACGATAGCAGTGATTTTTATTGTCGTAATTATAAGTTTATTGCAAACGACTTCTTATGCTCAAGACAGAACCGTAAGTTATTTAAATTCGTGTTAATATTCTTTGCGAGGTCAACAGACAACAAAGCAAAGTAGTATTTCTTTATAATCTCTGATTTTTTTAAACACGAATTACTTTTAAGTATAATTGGAAGTAATTTAAAGTAGCGGTCGAGGTTTGAATTTCACTTACTTATTATCAAAGTTAGTTAAATTATAAAAAGAACTAAGAATTCACTACAAAACCGTATCAAACTCACCAGTTAATTTTAATGTTTGTTTTCAGTTGATTTCAAAGGTGAACCCAGGATGCCTAGACTGTAATGAAGATACCACGCTAGTTTATGTGAAAGCTGTAGGACATAGTGACACCATACACCAAATATGGGATTTCACAAGAGGTGCACCTACTATGATCTTTGTTATAGCTGGAGTAAATTCATCAATAGAAGTAGGTTGGGATGGCATGAAACCAAATAAATTTGTCATGTCCGAAAAACCACACTACAGCTTTGCAACAGCTATGGATAAGGTAAGTTAATGGAAGAAATATTTATATGCTTAGAATAAATTAAAATCATAAACTTAGTCTCTTCCTTTTATATTGATTTTTAATTGTCACTTGTTGTAGTTTTCTGTTTTTTTTTTTCCATACTTTGTTTATTTTATTATATGAAAAGGGTTTATAAGTATATATAGTATAGACATTCGTATTATCCTTGCATTTGCATTTGCATAGCATAACTAACATGAGTTGTTATAAAGGTATTCAATCACTTAAATTTGACCTAGCACACTGTAGCACAAGTATGCAAAAATAAAAAATTCCTTATTAAAAATATGTAGAAAATCTTAATAAGTTCAAAATCAAGGCAGTGTGCCTTGATTTTGAAGGAAATACAAAGCCTTATACATTGCTTAAATTCAAAATATAATTTTTAATTTAAAGTAAAACTAAACATGTTAAATTATCTACCTAAATAGATTTTGTTCAAAATATATGAATACATAATATATGTAACTCTTATTATATAAAAATATTTTTTTATAGCTTATTGTGAATTTGAAATCATATTATTTAAAAATTGTTTACAAGTACATGTATAAAATAATACCAAGAAGATTTATCTTCTATTTAATTATGCTATCCAATTTGTTCTTGTGCCTCACATATAGCTTTTATGTTCACAAGGGATGATTAATTACCATTGAATTTTCAGTATAGTTACTTTTTTATCAGTATATAAGTACAATAAATTTATGTCTACATGCATCTAGATTGTGATTAAAACTGTAGGTACAAAATTATTGTCACTGAAAACACAGATTTTGCTTCATGCATATTAGTTTACATTAGCATGACTCAATGGCCGCCCTACATTTGTGGCCACAAAAGAAAATAGTTCTTACAAGTGAATGTTTAGAACAGTAATTGCAATTGATCAATGTTCCAAGACATTATTCAGGGTCATTATTCATGTAAATTAATTATGATTAAGCATTCATAGATAATATAATAAACTCTATTGAATTTAATGTGGATTAATAATCTAATAGCACAGAATTCATCAATCTTATGCATGCGTTAGATGGCCTGACAATAATTATGCCATGATTCATGACTTAGTATGTAGTACTGCTTATCTCTGTCCACCAGTAATGATATATTTGTTTTAACTAACTTTGCCCAGATTGAACTTTCCAATTGATGGATTTTGCTATTTTAATTTCCAATGTATGCCAAGAAGAGGTTCTATTAGGAATGGAATACTTATAACTGTGGTAGGGTCATGCAACACTGTTCACTTTTGCATGGCCCTGACATAATATTAATAGCCATGCATCAGGGCGCTTGCCACCTTCGCACATAAAAAAGTAAACAATAAATCTCTTTGTTCCTATTGTCATAAATTACCAATATATTTGAACAACTTTTAACATTGAGATAATTTTGCTAATCCAGCTTTGTCTCACTATTACCAGTTTAGATATTCAATTTATATATAGCCTATTATTTCTAAGTAACTAATCAAATAAAATTTGTGATTAGTGGAATCTTTGTCAAGACCACATTCACAAATTGAGCTACCTTTGATTTTCAATTTAGCCAGGTGTACTGGAAAACAAGATTGACCAAATCTTAGAAACAATACAAATACCTAATGATATTTTACTTGTTACATGATGATGATAAAAATCCTAGGCTATATCCTATAATTGATTACTTTTTAATTATTTTGTGTCTTTGAATCCAGGATTTCTTTAATGAATCTTTAGCCTATCCATAATGACTGCCACAAAGACCTTAGGGTAAACATTGCTACTATTCTCTGTAGCAACATTTACCCTAAGGTCTGCATATAATACTGCCTCAAGGATGATTCACCTGTAAAGATCTAAGAGTTAGGAGGCAATGTAAAACTTAAAATTATGGTATACTTAAGGAACCAAATTGCTGATTCCACAAAACCCTGATCAGATAGCATGGAAGCATCTGCATACATTAGGCAGTACGTGTACACGTTTATCGTTAAGCTCCTAAATTATAATTAATAACTTATATAAAACTGCATCATATGAAGTGAAATTTGAACAACTAGTTGTTTATCATCTTATTTTAACGTTAAGTGAATAATTTCATATTTACATTAAGTAATATAGCTAAAATCAGTGATTTAATCAAGTGAATAATAACAGCAAGAAACCGATTCATAAAAACGCGTAAGCGACGCGTTCTGCACGGCGCTTACGTCTTTTTGGGCACAACTTTCAAGCGCATAGAGGTATTCTGCTGCGTGTTTTGATTTGAATAATTAAACGGTTGGGCACTACCCACCAGTGTTTACATAAAATTCTACCAAATACAATACAATTCTCATACATACATGATGTACTGCAAAAAATGTTTTGAAACTATTAATGCGGATGAGTTATTGAAATGTTCATCTTGTCAATGCACATATCATAATGTTTGTACTGGCATGACAGAAGTGGACTTTAAAAAAATTCTACCAATGAATAAAGCGAAATGGAAGTGCATGTCCTGTAAAGGGAGCAATAAGAGTGCTACCCTAAAATATACCCCCAGCTCTAGCAAACATGATGAGACTTTTGTTCAATCACAGTCAGTAAATAATTGCGATATTAACTCTTTGCTTGCCCATATTGATTTGAAGTTTAGCAATTTGAATACTACTGTCGAGTCGTTTAAATCAGATGTTAGTGAAAAACTTAATAACCTCGCAGATACTATTAAAGCATGGGATGTAAAAATTATCAAAATGGAAACATCTATTTGTTCTTTATCGGATCAAATTATGGAAGTAACTGGTGAAAATAAAAGATTGAAGCTTGAAGTCGACGAATTAAAAAAATCTATGAAGGAAATCTCCGAGAGCTTTTGCAGTAATGAACAGTGGGTGCGGCGATCCAACATTCAAATTAATGGTGTTCCACAAAAACAGAATGAAAACTTATTTGACATAGTTAAAACTTTAGCCGATAGAAGTGGCTTCCATCTAAATCCACAATCTGATATTGATTTTGTTACCCGTATTGCCGTTAAAAACGATGTGGATAATAATACACCAAAGCCTATAATTCTAAAGATGCATTCTCGGTACAAGAAAGATGAATTTATGACCTCCATACGCAAACTGAAAGATCTCAAGGCGTGCGACATTGGGTTCGCAAATGTGCGTAACCGAATATATGTAAATGACCACTTATCATCACGCAATAAAATCTTGCTTCGTCTAGCAAAGCAAAAGGTTAAGGAGAAAGGATACGCCTTCTGTTGGGTGCGAAATTGTACTGTTATGGTACGTAAGTCCGAGACATCCCCTGTTATTCATATCACATCTGAAGAGTGTTTAAAGAAAATTACGTAGGAATTACCTCTATGCTATTTTATTTTGCAATATTACTTTTTAGGTGTACTTTTTCGGTTTTTTGTAACATAGCAACAATAAATTTACAGAGTGTATATTATATTAAGCTCGTATATTTTGATTGCGGCAGAAATTTCAACTATAAGATGCTTGTTAAAAAACTAATTATGTTCTTTAATAAGTTAAGATACATTTATTTAAATATGATACTTGAATGTCATGAGTGTATTAATAATGAGTCTATGAATTTTTGTTTACTGTTTTTTAAATGTTTAACACTAATTTTATCAGATTGTAGAATAAATTACTCAATTTTGGTTTATAGAAAACATCAATACATAACATACTCCATAAGTTGTATAATTGAACAAATATTTATTAATTTAATAGAATGCTTTAAGTACTTTGCGTCATTAATAATTATAATAACTATTCAAGTCCTTGAAAAAACATATAATGGGGCTTAATATATTTTATCAAAATGTCCGGGGTTTACGTACAAAAACAAATTTATTCTACAATAATATTATAAATTCTGATTATGATGTTGTTTTCCTCACGGAGACTTGGTTATTACCAGGAATTTTCGACACAGAATTATTTGATCATAGATACTGTGTGTACCGAACTGACCGAGACTGTGAGCGACTGGGAATGTCCAAAGGAGGTGGAACCTTGATAGCAATACGCTTAGGCATTACAATAGAAACGCATAATATGGTTCCACCTCCAAAATTTCCTGATGCCGATGTTACATGTATTAGTATCATACAACACAGCGCCCCTAACGTTCATATTGCCAGAAGAGTGCGTTTATTTTGTTGTTATTTCCCTCAAAACCTCCATCAAGCTTCTTCACAGCAGTTATTCTATGAATATATTTCTGACATCGTAAATGATTATCCTAATGATAAGTTTTTGATATTAGGTGACTTCAATGTTAGTCATGCCGACTGGACGTGTTCGTCTTTTAGTCAAGTAACAAATTTCACAATTCACAATCCATCTAAAAACATATTTACTACTCAACTGTCATCTTTTATTTCCTATACGGGCTTGTTTCAATTAAATGGAATAAGAAACGCAAACGGAAGGATTTTGGACTTAGTGCTATCTAACGTTGAGTGTCAGGTATCGCGAGCAAAGCCCCTGGCCGAGCCAGAAGACATACATCATCCTGCGTTGTCATTTAATGTCGATGTAGGTTTTGTTGAGTCTAGTCTGCGTCCTGCCCCACGGATCGTACGTCAATTTCATAAAGCAAATTATGATTTAATTAATTTGGAACTTTCAACTATAAATTGGAGGGAAATTCTAAATCCCTATGATGTCGTTTCAGCAGTTCAAAGCTTTTATAAAATTTTAAATGAAATAGTTAAGAATTTTGTTCCTCATAAAACAGTAAGACAAGCTGATAAGTTTCCTGTTTGGTACACACGAAATTTAATTAAATTAGTAAAAAAAAAATTAAAGGCACATAAGCGATGGAAAGTCTATGGACGAGATAGTGATTATAAAATATTCTCTGATTTACGAAAGGATCTAAAAATACTTAAAAGTACTTGTTACGAGGAATTTATTCGACGCTCAGAAAACAATATTTGCCATAACTCTAAAAACTTTTGGTCCTTTATCAAATCCAAAAAAAGTAATGGTCACATACCAGACACTGTTTATTTAGATAATGAATCCGCTTCAGATGGTTTATCAATATCAAATCTATTTAATTCATTTTTTAAGTCTGTCTTCGAGTCTGAATATGAAGTTAATAATTTCGATTACTTTAATCTTCAAGCAAATAATACAGTTTTGAGTAAGATAGAGGTTGAAGTGGAAGCAGTTGATAGGTACCTATCTAGATTAGATACATCGAAAGGTTGTGGCCCAGATGGCTTACCACCAATTTTTCTAAAGAATTGTAATAAGCAGCTAGCTTATCCTCTAAGTTTGCTCTTCAACTTCTCATTATCGCAAGGGAATGTTCCAGCGTATTGGAAAAAGTCTCTTATCGTCCCTATTCACAAATGTGGCGATAAACAAAATGTAAGGAATTATCGTGGTATTTCCAAATTGTCGACAATTCCGAAGCTCTTTGAAAAGATTGTTTACGACACTTTATTTCCAGCTATAAAACCTTTACTAATTAAACAACAGCATGGCTTTATAAATGGTCGTTCAACTGAGACTAATTTGAATGAGTTCGTTGACATTCTTCTGGTAGCTATGGACAAGGGACTTCAGGTTGATGCTGTGTATGCTGACTATTCCAAGGCATTCGATAAAATTTCCCACTCCCTGTTAATACGTAAACTTGGGATCATCGGTATACACGGCGATCTGCTGAGGTGGCTGACTTCGTACCTTCGAGATAGAACTCAGGCGGTTGCTATTAAGGGTCACATATCGAGTTTTGTTCCTATTACTTCTGGGGTTCCCCAGGGCTCTCATCTCGGACCACTGCTTTTTAACATCTTTATCAACGACGTGATTGATTGTTTCTCTAGCTCTGAGGTACTTTTGTATGCAGATGATACTAAAATATTTAAAGTCATTCGTACATATCAGGACTGTGTTAATTTACAAAAAGACTTAAACAAACTGTCAGACTACTGTTTACAAAACAAACTATTTTTGAACACTGATAAATGTTGTACGATAACCTTTTCCAGGAAAAAACAGACTACATCCTTCAATTACTCGTTGTTTAATCACACTTTGAGAAGAGTGTCTGAGGTGAGAGATCTAGGGGTTCAAATTGATAGTGATCTGTCCTTTCTATCCCACTTCGAAAATATCGCAAAACATGCATATAAGATGCTAGGGTTTGTCCTCAGACAGAGTGTGCACTTTAAAAAGCCAGCTACTTTAGTTGTACTTTATAATTCACTTGTGAGGTCTCAGTTGGAGTACGCATCAACCGTATGGAATCCACATTATTCCTCACATATAAATGTAATAGAAAAGATTCAGTCTACTTTTGTCAGGCGGATGAAATACAAATTTGGTCCTGCTTTTACTTATAAATTAATTTCCCTTGAAAGGCGAAGAGAGTTAAGAGATCAAATGTTTCTTTTAAAATTAATTAAAAACTTTATTGAATCTCCCTATCTACTTTCAAATATTTCATTTAAGTGTCCCAAAGTCAACTCTCGTTCGAATGATCTGTTTTATATACCGTTGTGTAACACGAACTACACAAAAACCGTTTTACTGTAAGAGTTTGTCGTAAGTATAACAAAAACTTCTATCATATTGACATTTTTCGAGATAGTATAGGAAAATGTTTTGCCGCAATCAAAATGGAAGTAAATATATAATCTGTAAATGTTGTTTTTTCAAATAATTTAGGTTTTTAGTTTTGTATTTGTATCTTTTTTTCTTATCTTTAACATTTTTCTTTTTAAATGTAAATGCCGTTAAAATAAGATATTATAATTGTGTTTTAATTGTATACTTCTGATGCTAAGTGTATAATAGCTACTGGTGAAAACTTTATTGGCCCACATATCAGTGTGTATTTTGTACTATTTATTTTATGTAAGTGCTGTTTGTTTTCCTAATCAATAAAAATAAAAAATAAATAAAAATAAATACATGACATTCTAATTTAGTAAATTTTGCGATCCAGCTCCCAATTTAATTGTGCATTCGCATAAGTTGTTTTCTTGTCTATACCAAGGTTAAAGATTACCATAGTGTTAAAGATAAGGGCTTCAAAAAGAATGGAGGACAGTGGGTTGGAGTTATTTTGACGGAGTGCATATTTTCAAATTTTAAATAACTTAATAATTACATTTTTCATAGAGCAAAGGTGCAATGCTTTATAATCTGGAAGACAGGCTCTCCATTTGTACGGTCAACACATATTATGCTATGAATGACTGAGTACTGTCGTAAGGCGTAATGCCTAACGCATGAGGGCCAAAATTTTGTTGATAAAATGAATCCTTACACACAGCCACTAAATGACAAGGATATACAAATGACATTATGCATGTATGCGTGCTTTATCTACCCAAGGAATGTCCCCTTTGTTTAAGCACGCAACTTGATGCGATTATTATGGAAACATTTGTAGCAGTATTGGATGTGAAATTTATATTTATGCAAACAACGTCGCTGGCCAAGTGATTTAAAAAAATCCCGGCCAAGTGCGAGTCAAACTCGCGCACGAAAGGTTCCGTACCATCACTAGATAGTATAAAAAAAGTCTTCCTCCTGTCTGTCTGTCCCTATGTATGCTTTGATCTTTAAAACTACGCAACGGATCTTGATGTGTTTTTTTTTACTAGATAGAGTGATTCAAGAGGAAGGTTTATATGTATAATACATAAAACCCGTGCGAACGCGAGGTGGGTCGCTAGTTACTTATAAAAACGGAAAAAAAATCATATCTGTATGGGAGACCCACTTAAATAATTTTTAATTCTATTTTTTAGTATTTGTTGTTATAACGGCAAAAGAAATAGATCATCTATGAAAATTTCAACATATACACATACACACATATACAAGTATGACTTTGAACGTTTATCCACGAATGTATCGTATCCGTTTATATTAAGGCCCATTTACATGGTGCCAGTTTCTTGCCTGTTGTATAGAATTAAATTGAAGCAATAAATGAGTTGCATGGTCTAAACAATTATTGCGCGCAATTTATTGCATTCAATTATTGCTCTTGTATGTTCAAGAAAATGGCATCGTGTAAATGGGCCTTTAGGCACAGCGCATAGGCGATTTTTTTTTAACTTTAGTACATAACAATCTGGCTGTCCATTGCGTGTGAAGTTTGTCGATTCCGGGAAATTAATGTGATCTTTAAAATAGAAATATTGTTGAAGTGCGTATATTACAGCCATTGTACTATTTAGAAATTGATAACGAATTTATAAATTTATACCAGATTCAGAAAGTAAAGGCCCATTTACATGGTGCCAGTTTCTTGCCTGTTGTATACAATTAAATTGAAGCAATAAATGAGTTGCATGGTCTAAACAAGAAATGGTCTAAACAATTATTGCGCGCAATTTATTGCATTCAATTATTGCTCTTGTATGTTCAAGAAAATGGCATCGTGTAAATGGGCCTTTATCATATAGTAGGATGATGTTTAAGAGAAAATAAAGTTTTTTTTTATCACTGTGAGTTTACACAATAAAGTTATTTTTTCAGTGTCCGGGTGCTAGGTTTTAAGTCGTTGAGGAACCCGATAAAAAAAGAAGTTGATGATACTTGATGATACTTTCGAAGATATATGAAGTTGATGATACTTCATATATCTTCGAAATAACTTCGAAGATATGTGAAGTCGGCCAATGGGTTGGCCGTGGTGGACTATGCCAATACCCTCTGCACAGAGGAGGCCTTTGCCCAGTAGTAGGACATATATATTTCGTTTATGTTAGAAGGTGGCAAGTGAGCAGCCGTTTCACTTGATGTTAGGATAACCACCGCACACTGACATTTGCAACACCCGTAGAGCTGCAGAAACGTTGGCACTTCATAATAAAGTGGGCCCCGGCTACCTCACTCACCAGACGAATCGCAGAAGCATAACAATTCCACGTCACGCCGGTGAGGTCGCGGTACTCACCCCGGCGGAACTGCCCGTTCGTGCAACAGCGAAGACTGTTGCGTGGTCCTAGAATAAAATATTAGGCCGTTGCTTTACTTTGCACTTTTCCACCAGCTCTACGAGTACAACGACCTGAGCGACATTGGGAGGATCGATTGGCACATGCCGCAGCGCATCCAGACCCTGAAGGGCGTCGCTTGGCGGATGCAAGACAGCACCCTGACCAGCAAGGAGGCCATGGTGAGGATGCAGGGCACCTTGCGCGATGGCTACAGGAGAGGCATCATCGATATAAAGGTGAGCAAGAAACCATGGACTCTCGATGTATCAATTCAAATTGAAATTCCTTTATTTTCCGAAATATGTACATATTAGTATATATGATAATGTGAATACAAATTAAGCCGCATTGCCACACAAATGTTTCTTAATTTATAGCTTAGAAAAGACTTATCTTCATTTAAAATTGTACATTATATCAACATAAGAAAAAATTGAAAAAAAAAACAAAATTTTACAATTACATATAGGTATGATACACCAGTATTTTTAAATGATGACAGTTATAAAACTAATATCTTCTAATAAAAGCCATAATAATAAAACGACCTACTGTTCCATTTGTATGAAACATGCTTCCTTGATGTATGACTAATTGTCACACCATCTAATAGTTATTCGCTAATTTGGCTCTATTTATTAAATAAATTAGGGATGTTGAAAAGGCCTCGATATACCAGAGAGAAAATTTCGATATATCGAAAAATCGGATGTGAGTCCTAGAAACACCTTTGATTTCCGATGATGAATATTTTGTTATCGATATGCGGCTACGCCCGTGCGGCCAAAGGGAATTAACAATGATTTTTTTAGTTTACACCAGAATATCTCGCAAATGGCTGAATGTTTTCCTACTTAGTTGACACTTATCATTACCTATATTTTGGACAATTCACACAATATCTTTATAAATTATAGCCTATGAGTTATTCTGTTGGATAAGCTATATTATTGTAAAGTTTCATTAAAATCTATTCAATAGTATTTGCGTGAAAGGGTAACGAACATCCATCCATACATACAAACTTCCTCATTTATAATATTATAAGTAAGGATAGTAAAGATATAGGAGCGAAACTATCGATATATCGACGTTTTCTCGACACCCCTAAAGCACTACACCTGACCAATCTCAGCTGGACATGCTCCCGTACCGCGACTCCGCCGCGCAGCTGCCGCACCTCATCCACACGGCGAACTCCACGTCGGTAGACGTGAGCCTGGTGAACGTCACCACGTCGCGCCACTACAACTCGTCGCGGTTCGCCCTTCGCGTGTTGCTCGCCAGCACGGACCCCAGCGGCGGCAGCATGCGCACCGTCACCAGGAAGAGCCTGGACGACGAGCACACGCCCGGCGTTTTCGAGGTGAGGGCTAGACCTTGAAAGTGGCACCGGTCACTGACAAGATAAAGAGTGTGTGGTTAGGGCATATTATGATGATGGACGAAAGCCAAAACCTGAAGGGTGATGAATGTGCTTTTGAAAATTGATTTTTCACAAGTTTTCGCCCGCGGCTTCGTTCCCGTTGAACTCCGTAAACAAATGTCTTTCTTTAAAAACTATATATATATTGAAAGAAAGATATTTTCAACCCTTTACAACACTTTTTTCTAATTAAAAAATAGCCTATGTCCATTCTCAAGCTCTAGACTTCTCTTCAATCTGTGTACTAAATTTCATTTAAATCGGTTTAGTATTTTTATCGTGAAAGCGAGACAGACTGACATAGTTCTTTCGCATTTATAATATTAGTATGGATTTATTTATTGAGGTTAACCAGCAGTTGTTACACCCATACAATTTGTATCAACAGTACAGTAATTATAAACGAAAAAAGTGTTCAACTATTTTAAGGTAAACACAACATTCATAAATAATGTGTTGAAAAAAAATTATAAAATAATAAAAGCATGTTTACATGGTATGGGCACATTATAAGAAGGGACGAAAGCCATATGACTTTAGGAGTGATGAATGTGGTTATCACTTTATCTAGATTTCGTAGAATAAGTAAATTTTGTATGGGAGAATGTATACATTTTTACAAATCTTAGAAAACATTACAAATGAATCAGTTGCTGAATTAAAAAATGATAACATACTCTGGAAATGAATTGATCGCTTCAGTCTCTTTCAAGTGGAATTGAATATATTACATACATTTTTGTTATGGTTATATAGTATACATTTTTGTTATGTTCGAAAAAAATTATTTATAAAAAAATATTTTATTTATTTATTTGTCCGAGATATTTGGCCGCACAGGTCGTCGATTCAGATCTGAAAAGTCACCTGTCACCCTGTTTTGTATGGCGAACATTGCTGAAAGATACGACAGTGATAGTGGTTTCTTTTAATTAATAATGATAGGTTTAAAAATATGGCACCATTAATAATTTCAGCAAAGATATGGAACTCTATTAGCGATCTAGTGAAACTAAAACCAGACACTACACCATCATAGCTAGGTGGGCAGAGTAACATAATATTGACTTCGAGTTGCAGCCTGTTAGGTGGTAGAATCTTAATGGCGCCAAACAAGCCTATATCCGACCGTATCATTTCATTTATTTATTTATTTATTTATGTTTTATTGCAAAATCTTAAAAAAAACGATTACAAAAGGCGGACTTAATGCCATTTGGGCATTCTCTCCCAGTCAACCCGGGACCATCTTTAACTCGGAATGTGTTGTTATCGAGCATTGATGATTTAATTTTAACAGATAATCGAGATAAAAACGCCCGAGTCCTTCGAGAACAACGCCGGGGGCTTCGTCCAGTTCAGGCCGATCGCTTACACGCAGAGCGAGCGCGGCGTTGCCAGCTCGACCGTGGCACACATCACGGACTTGGAAAGGTCAGCACCTCTACCATCACATTTCCCTCCTACCTACATTAAATAAATAAATATATTAGGACATTCAACATTCTCTAGTCCCAAATTAAGTAAAGCTTGTACTATGGGTACTAGGTTACTGATAAACATACTTGAACATACTTTTCTTTTGTAAATAATTACGTATTACTAGCATTATCTGTCTTTGTCTCCACCACTATCGTCCACTCTGCTCCCTCCTACTGTCATCACTTTCACCACCATAATCTCTCACCATACTGCTTCAAACCTTATCGATTCCAGTTTTGTCCCAATAACTCCTATGACTCAACTCCTCCGTACCTCCATGTCAGGTGTTGTACATGTCAATGGGCCGCGGTTATCACATAACATCAGGTGAACCGCCAGCTCGCTTGCCATTACGTTTACCCCTTTGTCCTGGTAATAAATTATATTTAACACTCATTCTTCAAATGTACATATTATGTAGTATGTGCTACAGCAAATATTTGATATTAGTTGAACCAAAAAAAATATTCCATAAGTCAATTGGTAAACAGCCTAGACATTGAAAAGAGATTAAGTGCATTTGTTTCATTCAATCGCAATAATAATCCTAATATAGCCCTTGGGATACTTTTCAATCCAAGAGCAATTAATGCATCACACCCAGACGTTTGGATGTGAGAGAAGGCTAATTGGTGTGCAAGTGCAAGGAAGTGAAATTTTTTAAGGCGGCGGTTCCGACTCGACTGGTCCTACTCAACTGGACGTATCAAAGTGGATTAAGTGTGGTAGGGCCTCACAATCAGTTCGGTTACCACCTTCTCACATATCAAAGAAAGACGCCGCGGGTGAAAGATAGTAGTCTCGTCTCATTCATTCGCTCTCATTGACAGGTCATTCACAATCGGCTACGGCTCTCCACCCATGGAAAGCTTTTCTTCACTGGTGATAGCCATAATATCGGTGGGGCTCGGCGTGCCAGTAGTGCTGGCGATGTCGGGGGTGGTCTACGTGCTACTGAGGAGGCGCCGACAGCGGAACACCCCGGCACGGCTCACCGAGGAGGACTGACTCCCCTGAGCCACCGGAGACTGTCATCGAGTTTCCATAAGCAAAGTAGGGAAAACATTGATGTCAATGGCGACTCACTCCACTCAGCCACTGCAGAAGCTATGACTGAGCAAATAGGTCATTCCTTAAGCACAGAATTGAACGGGAATGAAACAGGTATTGAAATTTCTTAATTCACACTAAAGAGCAGACTTTAATCTTCGATTGATCCCCATTAAAGTGAATGCTGCTGACTTGTGTCAGCAATTGGAAATGCTGCAATTTCATATTCCTGTTTCCAAATATAAACTATCTAAGGTATTTAAAATTACAGTCACAATACCGAATATCTAGGTAACCATTACGTTGCCAATATAAATATAATGAATCCTTTTGCCCTATAGCTAGTGTTGCTATCTTGTTGTTGTTGTTGTCTATTTCACTATATATGTACACAAATTATTCCAAAAAATATGACATTAGATATTATAAAAAATACAATCTGAAGTTGACCTATGTGTGATAACTTGTTCAAACTAATTGTTGAATGTTTAGTTGTTAAGAAAATATACATAAATTATAATCTAATTTATATTATGACAAATATGATTTGATTTATCTTTATAATATTCAGTTTTTTTTATATCTCCTCTATTGCTTATCATGTCTCTTTTTTATTTTAATACCTTTTTTGCCTTATTTAATCAGTTTATTGTGAAGACATTTAATTCAGACTTTTATTTTTAAAATACACTAACCAAACTTCACATTAAACACATAACATATTGCCAATAAGAAATTAAAGTATGCAATAAAGCTTTAAAAATATTATTATATCATATGCTTATTTAAAGTATACCAATATTGATCTTATGGTAAAAAAAGTATGTCTAGATCAAAGCAGTATCTCATAACTATAGGGTTATTTAAAAATTATTGGTTAAAACTTTCAATTAAAAAAATTGATTTATTTTCTTGTTATTGAGTATGATAAAAAAAAGAATTACTATAATGAGCTGCATTGGATCATCAGATGCTTGGACAGTAATTATTCTTTATAATTAATTACTATACGATGTGCGGTGGTAATGAAATGGTTGATAATTAAATAATCAATCAATGTGACAGTTTTGTTTCATGCTCATTTTTACATACTGCACAACAAACATTACATTTAATGACTTATATGATCAGTTTCAGAGTGGCGAAAATGTCTTTACGTTGCTATATAAAATACCAACCAGCTTCTCTAAAAGACCACATGGACCGCTTATCAATTCATAACTTTGGTTATGAACTTTCAGCATGAAAATGTATAACAAAATGTGTGTATATTTCTAAAAGATGTGACATGCGCAAAATTATTCTAATTTAGTGTTGCATGCTTTTTATTTGAAGTATTATATTTCTTGATACCATCTTAAACTATAAAATATCTTATAGATTGATCTTGTTCACGGACACTTATCAGAGATATTTTAGCTAGACTTTACAATTATATAATGTTGCCTATTGACCCACGACGAGCCGTGATAGCTCAGTGTCGGGCGCTCGCCTTTAATTCAATATACTCGAGCAACCTGAGTTCGATCCCCCGTGCCGGTACCAATGAAGTTTTTAACTTTAAGTGCTGACTTATCACGTGCTCCGCGGTGAAGGAAAACATCGTGAGGAAACCTGCATATTTTAGAAATAACAAAAAATATATATATATTTCGAATACACATACATCACCTGATACCTTCTGTAAAGAGGAGGCCTTTGCCCAGCAGTGGGACATGTATAGGCTGTTACTTTACTTTTTTTTATTGACCCAGAATTAAAAACAAACTAGTAACCATTTCTTATGTACTTGTAACACACATATTTAAATAATGTCACAAGGTTTTTTTAATGCATAAAAAATTACCAGCAGGCAGTTACCCCGATGTTAAGTTATTATTGCCACCCATGGACTCACTCACCAGAGGAAAAGAAATGCAAAAGTAGTGACTCACACCGGTATTGTCTTGAAGAAAGTTTACCTTTAATCTTTACTATCAAAAGCTCACACTTCATATCTGCAACTGGCTTCTCTCGAAGTACCTATTCTCTTCTCTAACAATACGTAACCTCTATAATTTAATGGATGACAAATTGTGCAAGTGTCTTGTATTTGTGATTGATTTTTAATCCAATGGCATGTTAACAATCACCATTTTGCATTATAAGAATGTTAGAAATGTTACATATTATTCACTAGGCGGTACATGAAACAATAATTCATAATTTGTTTGGCGCTTTTGTTTTGTTCAATTGCAACATCTTTTGAAACTGATGGATGCTCATGTGAAATGTTTTAGACCAATTTGTAAATATTGTTTTTTTTTGTAAGATTTTGTTTTTAGTTTTGTAACATTTTTCAGCTGCACTCAGAGGTTTCAATTGGCGCTTCACTCGCATTTAATTGGATAACTTACTTTATTTTAAAGTTTTATTATAGAAATTCACCTGACAAACTAATTTAATGTTAGTTAAGCATTTGATGTCTCTCAGTGCTATTGTTTGATATTTGTTTCTGATGTGATATTATTTTGAATTTCTGATTGTAGTGCTTATGAAAAAAATATAATAAATATTATTTTATCATCTATTTTTGTTTTATTAGCAATAAAATCCTAGAATTTACCCCATGAGACAATTACTGGTACTGTTAGTTAATATTTTTTTTAACTAACATTTTTCCTAAGTTAATAAAAACTGAAAACTTGATGATCTGAGAAAATAAGATAAAATTAATCATAATAAAATGGTAGTCAAACTTAAAAAAAGATAAAAATGTCAGTCTTTTTCTAACCTGAAACTATACTATATAAACAAATATTTTACTAAATAGGGACCCGTGATACACCATTCTCGTCTATTAGTCATTACTAACCAATATGATGATTCGTAAAATGAAACGCCAAAAACTGGACGGTGGAACATTTTTCAATAATTTTGTAATAATCAATGCGGAGTCACATGTGGTTTCGACGTGCAATTTCAACCGCTGTGGGCAAGAGACGCGACCTAACCACAATGTACCGAGTTCAAGTGAGACACTCGAGAATGGCGCGGCGGTCGAACTTGAAGTTTGCCCACGACGGCGCGACAAAGTCGAACGGCTGCTCCCCGGCTGATTGCGGCGTGGGGTCTCTTCTTGCGGGCGACGAGTTTGTCGCGTTCCTTCGCACGGGCGACGAGTTTGTCGCGTCCCTGCGTACGGGCGACGGGTTCGTCGCGTGCGCGTTCTGCGGCGTGAACAGCTGCCGCTTCGCCTGCCTCCTCTCCTTCCTGCAGCCGGCCGCGTTCGTCGCCGCCGGCGCCTTCTGGCCGCTCCTGGAGCGGTGCTCGCTCTGGTAGTCCGCGATCTCGTTCTGCAGCCCCTGCGAGTAGGAATGGCGAAAGTGAGCAACTATATCGATATTTATAAAATACCAATATGTATATATTCTCCTTGACTCCCAGAAACCCCGTCGTGCAAAAAAGACATTTTTTTATGTGAGAAAGTGGCAAACGAGCAAGATCATCTGATTGTGTCTGTTCATGTTAAGTGATAACCGCCGCCCATTGACATTTGTAACACCCGTGGGGTTGCAAACGGGTTGCCACTTTTTAATAAAGTGGGCCCTGGCTACCTCACTCACCAGATGAGATTGTGGTACTTATCTGGAAGTACCCTGCCCATACCCAATGTTCACTGTTGCATGGTCCTACCAAGGTAAGGTACCTACAGTAACGTGTGAGTATTAAATATTTGACACCTATGGACTCTGTGCTAGATTCGAATATGAAATAAATCGTTTTTGATACGATTTTCGATATTGAATATTTTGTATCCATATATCGGCTGAAAATATCGAAATAATTTTAAACATCCCCACCTGCGAGATGCGCTGCCTGCTCCTGCAGGTGGACGACTCGATCTCGCCCATGGACTTGTGCCTGGCGCGCCTGGTGCCCTGCCTCTGCGCCCGCTCGGCCACCCAGCGCCGCATCCGCTTCACGAACGGCAGCACCATGAAGAAGGCGTTGGGGCTGACGCCCATCTTCACCTTGGGCGTCATGTCCTTCCTGTTGGAGGGCAGGTCCGCCAGCGGGAACCACTCGCACGCCTTTATCTCGTTCCTGGTACGAGGCTGGAACTTGGTGTCGAGCGGTATGTCGCCGATTATGTACAGCCTGACTATCTGGTCGTGGATCATTGCCTCGATGTAGTCGTTCTTGTTTATCAGCTTGCTTATGTCGAAGCCGGTCTCCTCCAGCACCTGAGCATTTGATGTAATTTATGTTATTTAGTGAACAGATTTTTATATAGTCGTATTCGGTTTAACCCATATTCGGCGCGACTCTAGAATAGATTCATTCGATACTGTTCGCGAAAACAAGAAGATTTAGGATCACTGCGTTTCTGCGATTGCATGTTAAAATACACTGTATGGGATGATATTCAGGGACTATGACCATTCTCCGTAAAATCCATATAATGAAAATTTTAGTACTCGCCTCTCTAGCAGCACATTTCCAAGGTTCTTCATCCTCGTTAACTTTGCCTTTTGGGAAACCCCATGAGGCTTTTGTCCAGTACGACTGCACCAGAAGCACATGAGTCAAATCCGTGTTGAGCAGAATAGCCCCATATGTTGGTACTGTTTGTTTATATTCCCGCCAATTGTCCAGGACTGCATCCAGGCTGCTCACATGTTCCCTCAATTGTGGGACATGCTGAAAATAAAAAATGAAAAAAATGGCGAATCAGGTGTAGCGATTCTATATGATGGATCCTGGAAAGGCCCTGCGTTGTATATGATTAGGGGAGAATAATTTTAATAAATATTATACAGGTCAACAATTTCATATAATACAACCAAACAAAATTGACTTAATTTGTTAAATTATGCTGGCATAAATTTTCATGTTCAAGTCATAAAAGGTCTATAGCCTTTTCATAATTCCCATAATTCTTCCGCCAGGAAAGCATGATTTACAGGCAGGAGAAAGGTGAAGAAGAATTGATTGATTGAAGTAATGATTGTCAGCTTTTAAAATTGACTTCATTCTTCATGATATTTTTTGCGGCCGTTGTAGTTTTGGACAATGAATCATGATAAATTGATTTAGACATCTTAAAGTTATAAAGAATACCTGAAAAATATGCGCAGCAAATTCTCGTATACCACATGGATTGAGCCTGTTTGATTCATCGGTACAATAATAGTCTAAATAAAACCAATGTGCAAGCTCTATTTGAAAACATATCCGGACCAAATTCCCTCTGTCTTCTGGTGGCAAATTTATTATAAAGCGACTGGAAAGATATAAACACAAATGCTATTAAGATAACAAGATTTATATTTCATAAAAATTGTGTAAACTTTATACAGCGTGTCGTTACCATCGCGATAATAAATGAACACACACATATAGGGGATAACTTTTTAAAGTTGTATTAAACATTTAAATTCTTTAAACATCAATATTAACAGAGTTATTAAATTTTCCAAAACAAAGAATTTTAGAACAGCCTTACCTATAAAAGCGTAACGTAAAGTTCATTTGTAAAGGTCACAAAGCATATGAATGGGTTGAATGAATTTAAAAGAGACAAAACATACTGTTAGAAGGAGAGGCTTGTAATGCGACGCTGTGGCGAGAGTTGTATAGGATGTTACAAATTTTGTTTCTTTTTTACTTAATTAGTTTGTTTGAAAAATTTTTTTTTTAATTATATATTTTTTAACATCCTATACAACAAATGACTGATTCATACATTCAGAGACTTCTTCATTCGTTGCCACAACGTCGCATTACAAGTCTCTCCTTCTAACAGTATTATTTATTTCTTTTAAATTCATTCATATGCTTTGTGACCTTTACAAATGAACTCTACGTTACAGTTATATATACGTAAGGGTGTTTTAAAAATGCTTATTTTGTAAAATTTAATAACTCGGTAAATATTGATGTTTCAAGAATGTAAATACTTAATACAATTTTAAGAAGTTATCCTCTATATGTATGTGCATTTATTGTCGTGGTTGTAACAACACACTGTATATATAGGGTAATTTTTACAAATATTAATGAAAAATTATGTCAGAACAATATTTATATACTATTATTTGATAAGCAATGATTTTGCAAGAAATTTTGAAAGTTGAAAAGTGATATGCACATGTGCCTAGCCAGAGGGGGTAATGGTTCCAAACCACCACTCAGAATACATGTAACAATAATATTTAATAAACATATTTTTAAATTAGATTGTCAATTGACTCAGACACATGAACAGAATTTATTTGGGTACATTTAATCGAAAGTCCAAATGAATGTAGCCTTTTGTAACGCTAAATATATATAATAAATATAAGTTATTTCCCTGTAAGGTTTAACATAGTATATTTATTCTTCAATATTACTATTATTATATGCATATTTTAGTTCTTTTATTTTCACAAACATCTCCAAAATCTGACTATATTCATGGATAAGCAGTGTAAAAAAATAATGAACATTTTATTTATTTCAGTTTTGTCAGAAAGTGAACATCTATGTTCCCCAGTGAATGGCATGTATTACTTATTATAACAAAAAGTAACAGCCTATACATGTCCCACCGCTGGGCAAAGGCCTCCTCATTTTCGAAATAATAACTTATTATAACAATATAAATTGTATAAAACACTACTTGGTGTACAGCAAACCCAATTTAAGAACATAACGGGCAGGTCCGTCTGGGACAAGTAGAAATGTTACACTTCTGCATTTCATCTAGGGAGGTAGCCGGGGTCACCACTTTATTAAAAGGTGGCAACGCATCTGCATCCCAACGGGTGTTGTAAATGTCCAGGAGCGCCGGCTCGTTTGCCACTTTCTCACATAAAAAAATACTATATATTTATTGTTTTCTAGTTAGCTATAGTTTTAGAAATAGAGATTTATTGAGATTTTAAATTTTATGCGGAACATAACCAACCTGCATAAATCGTCCAGAATATCAATTGGTATAGAATGTTTGTTCTGATGAACATTTCCCGTTGATGCCATGATTTTATACTGTATATAAATATTACAGTTATCAAAACAAATTTCAGTTGTTAAACATCGAAAATTTAGGATGGTTAATCTTGGAGGTAACGTTTTATTATTTTAAGTACGATGCGTAATTGCGTATATGCTATACATATGCTTAATTATTTATTAATTTTAAAATTAATATATTTATTACCGGATTGAAAAATCCACAGATCAAAAACTCAAAAAGTAATAAATGTCAACTAATGAAAATCAACAAAAAATTAAAAATAAAGAAAGCAATGATCTGGAATCGAAAAAAAAGTAAAAAAATAAATGTGTAAATGATCGTGACGCGAACCACGGCCGTCTGTTTTGGGGCCGCCCGATTACCGACCGAGCTATTTTGACATTTTCTCTTGCGGCGAAATTTACCGTCATATTCGAATTATATTTTTCATTCCCTGAAAACAGGGATAAAAGGACATTTTCTAAAAATGAAACCTAGCTAGATCGATTTTTCGCCCCCAAATCTATGCACATACTAAATTTCATGAAAATCGCTGGAGCCGTTTCCGAGATTCCGATTATATATATATATATATATATAATCGGAATTGCTCGTTTAAAGGATAAGATACAGGAGTTATGTCAGATAGCTAGACATGTTACATTTTCAAACGATTTTTACGGAATCAATCAATTATGACAAAATTCAGTCTGAAGAAATAAAATTAACATTCCAAATTTAAAGTAATTCAAACATAATACATAAATCAAATAGTACTTAAAGAGAGTATATCAAAAGAGTATGTATAGTCTGAGATTACCAATCAACACATGCCACTAGTGGTGGGCGATACATATCGTATCAGATATGAAAACTAGATATTAGTACAATATCCGAATATCGCTTACTGGCTCGTTCAATATCTATGTATTTTACAATATCTGATATTTCCGAAATCTGATGTAACGTGCTCGCTCGCTATACCGACACGAATCGCGATATCATACGCGTTTGCCACAATATCTGATTTTTAAACAGATTTCGAGAGACAAAGCGCGTGAGATACAAATACTCACTAGTTAGAGCGGGACGGCAAGCAATGCACGATATCAGATTTTTAAACAGATATTTTGAATAAGTTAAGTAATTTTGAATCTTAACACCATGCAAATAAGATCCGTTTCAATTAAATACTAATCATGGTATCAACGATTACTACAACGATATTATTAAGTATATTTTATTGTTTTGTTTAGCCTTGAGCCGTAACGGCGACAAAGCGCGCAGTTAAGTAATTTTGAATCTTAACAGCATAGAAAAAAACATTTTTAGTTGCATTTAAATACGAATTACGGTATTAACGATGTCTTTAAATTTTGTTTAACCTTGAGCTGGATTGCATTGGTACATATCACGTAATAGTAAGGGATGCCAACTTACTACCGTAAAACGGGGTTAAAAGAAACAATATGGACTTTCGAATGCAAATTAACTATATAAAAACAATGTTTATGGTATTAAATCTGCTTTGATCTTGGGAGTCTTACTATAAATTATAACCTTATTTGTTTAAAAATGGTAAATTATTTGAACCTTGTGAAAAAAACTCCAAAAACAGGCCAATTTCCATTTGCGCGGAATATGGGGTTAATAGATACGGCATATGGGGTTAATAGAAAAAAATTACAGGGTTGTCAAAATATTATGCTCTAATACTATGACGGCATTTTATTTAATATAAAGTATTATATATATATATATATATATATATATATATATATATAGTAGAGAATAATAATATAGTAGAGGAGAAACCTAATTGAGAAACTCAATTACATATATATAAAATTGGATGAGAAATGATTGAGAAATATGGTTGTAAGAAAAACTTTATTTAAACGCTAAAAGAACATCAAACAAAAACATCAACAAACAAACTGAGCATAATGTTATCATTTATACAGTAAATCAATAAACTATTACGAAATAAACACACATATATAATAATCAAATCACAACAGTTTTTTTGAATTCTCCCAAAATATTGCTTTATGCGTTGTTTTCTAGGACGTCCATCAGCATTACAAGCAAGAGCGGAAAACTTCCTTTCGGAATACTTGCTTGTTGTCGACCATCTGTTTTTTTTTCCACTAGCACAATATATTTCGCCAAGCAGTTTTCATCGGTTTAAAAAATGCTACATCCAATGGCTGAGTAATGGGCGTTGTGTTAGCTGGCAGAAATATGAAATGTATTTTTTTATTTTATGACACAATTTTGCAGTCCAAGTATCATATATATGCTGCGCCTTGTACACAACATAAGGATACAATAGTTCTCCCTCTGCTGTGCACGCGATCATGATAGAATAGGCAGACTTGGAGTGGTTCATCACTCGTTCCGCATATTTTACGCCTTTTTTTGTGATTATTTTTTTACGGTCAGGGTCAGTCATCAGAAGGGTTGGTTTCGTCGTAATTAATGATGTTGCACATCGATACACCATTCAGTGATATTTCCAATTCTTCAAAATAATTTTTTATAATTTCCGGTGAAACAGCAGATCTATTTCACGTGGCATATTTCAGTCAGTTTACCTGCATATGAAATAAAAAAAAATAAATATAGTTACATACTTGAAACATTTTATATATTTCTACACTTATGAAATTTAGTTTTCCGGCTATTTTTGGGACGTAGTGCAGAATGAAATATTGAAAAAATCTTAATAATTTAATTATATATTTAGGTAGGGATTTTTCTAATTAACATAAGAACCCGACTGTGTTCTTTACACTTGCCGACATGAAATCAAAGTAAGTGAAAACCCTAACCAAACTAGTTCTAAAAACCCCCTTGGCGTTTCTATTTAGACCTTCCTCGTTTCCATTCTCCCCTTTCCCGTTTCCATTAACCCCATAGGCCGTTTCTATTTACCCCTCAGTCGTCTCTATCCACCTCTAAATTGAAGAATATTTAAGTGTGTTGAGTTTTTATACAAAATATATTAATAATCATACTAATCAGAACAACTTACCTTTAGAGATTGTACACGGTGAAATTCACCATTAGACAAATTAATTTTTTGTTCGAAAGAACTTATTATCTTTTTTTATAAAAGAAGTTAGAAAGAACGTAAAATCACACAAAAAAACCGTTGTCGTTTGAAGTCGATTTTTCAAATATGTTGCTAACTTTAACCTCTCCAAGTGTTGTCAGACAAAAGAAAATATGTTGCCATTTAAAAACAAATACAAATAATTGAGATTTCTGTAGTACTTTTTGAATCACGGGGTTTTAGAAATTTTCCTAAAAATATTTCTATTCACCCCGTAAATTCTATTCACCCCGTTTTACGGTACTTAAGAATTTTCTGCCTAAATTAAGGAAGAAAAATTTAAATGGAAATTTTTTAGGAGGTAAATTTTTTGTGAATATTTTTATTCGTTAAATTTTATTCATATTTTTGGAAAAAAAATAAAACTACACAAAAAGAAAAAATATAATTTAATAGTGCTGTGCTGCTTGGGTGGAAATCAGACCAAGGCTTATGTGCTTTGTGTGTATATTTTAAATTCTTCCGCCCTAAGTTATAATACTGAATGTATTATTTCTTACATAAATTATAAAAATATTTTCACTCATGATTGCGTGTTGTAAGAATATGTTAAACTCAATTATTTTAAGCGATATATAAGATGTTGAAATAAATCATTTTTATATTACTTCAATTTCTATTTTTAATGAAATTTATTTTTTTATTATTATTATTTTTTTTTTAGAATTCAAGGTGGATACGGGACCGTAAAATATCTAGATATTAAAATACATAGTTTCGAAATCTGATATTTGAAATCGAAATCTGATTCAGATACGGTACTCAGAAAAAGCGATACGACCCATCTCTACATGCCACGATTCTAGGACCCTTGAGATGGATATTTGAAATTCGAATCTCTGCTTCGATTGCCATCGACAATTTACTAAATAATAATTACTGAGCCAGCGAACGATGCGGTTGAGATCGGTTACAAGTTTAAGGAACCTTACAACAAGTTTGGATCGCGCGTGTTAATCTATCGTATGGTTGGTTCGTGTGGGTATCGCGCGTGTTAATGGATCTCGGTTGCAAGGAATGACAGGGTGCGGGATAGATTCTGATTGTACTGCCTCATGGTCCACATACTCTTTAATCGTCACTCTGAGGAATTCAAGAAGGTCAGTCACTTGGGTTTACTTTAGTTCAACGTCGCGAAGTCTTTCGTTAAAGCTTATAAGCTCATTTTATATGCTCCACTCACTAAAAATGCCAAAAAGACTCGAAAAGGCCGAGAGGGACCAAATTGACACAGGAGCTCAGAGGATTATCAATACATGTTCACACCTTCTGAAAGAGTTCCGAAATGATAATAGAAAACTGTCTGTCTCACAGCAAATGAGAGAATACATGGATGCTGTTATTGACTTAATAGATGCATATCTAAAAGCTGTTTGCAAAATACACAGTGAACTAAAAGCTTTGAGGGTGAAACGAGCCCTTGATATACGAAAACTGTCTCGTCTGGAACCTCCACAAGCCAAATCTATAATTGTGAATCCTTTTATTAGTGAGAAGTCCTTTGACAGTGACGAAGAAGATGAAATTGAAACTGAAAGCTCACAGATTGAAGAAAGTGATTTGCCAAAGACTAAAATGTCATTGTCAGAAAGTGAAGTAGCAGTAATGTCTGATGAAGGAGAGTTAAGCGCTGAAGAGCTACAGATGTTTGAATCAGAGAATATACAACTCTTAAATGAATTGAACAGCATGACCGAAGAAGTCAAGCAAATCGAAAGCAAAGTACTACATATTGCAGAATTGCAGGAAATATTTACAGAAAAGGTAATATTTTATAGGTAATGTTTTCTATGTCTAGCAGACTACCTGATGTCAACCTTATTTGCATATAAACAACCAGATCCCTTATTTGTAATTATATACAAAGATAAGTCTGCTTAAACAATGAAAAATGTCATTAATTTTATCTTTCAGATTCTACAGCAAGAACAAGACATAGATAGAATATCAAATACTGTTGTAGGAGCTACAGAAAATGTAAAAGATGCAAATGAACAAATTAAGCAAGCTATTCAAAGGAATGCTGGACTAAGAGTGTATATTCTTTTTTTTTTGCTTGTGATGTCATTCACCCTTCTATTTTTAGATTGGTATAATGAATAAAGATCAATAATAAATAAAATCAGTATAATATTTAAGACTTCCTTCCCTATTTAAGATGTTTTGTTTTGCATGTCAATAGGTGTATGCTGTAATATTGTTTATATTTAAAATACAAAGTTATTTTATGACCTGTAATACCGTCCATTATTTAACCACCATTTTAGCATATAATTGAAACAATTTATAAATTTACATTGAGCCCAGGTTTATAATGTCTTTGCTTTTGTATTTTTCAGATTCACTAATTTTGTAGTTTAACTGATTTTCACAGAGGGCTACTAATAACAGCGTATGAGGTGCTCGGTCCCAGTGAGCCCACTCATATCCTATAAGCTCCTTCCCGGCGTTTGAGCATAGTATTGGGTCATAAAATGCCGCGCCCAATTCAAATCGTGGTCCCTTATGACACTGTCTCTAACCATCTTCCAATTTTAATTAACGTGGGTTTTGTTATATACTCTCTGGTTTCGGGGAGCCCTAAATTCAGCATTGACTGGGTGGCCTACTGATAGCTATGGCTGACCTTAAAGACGGTGAGCCTATCTCAACGGATCAAACAGGATCTACGACCTGAGAAATCCAGCTGGAGTGATTTTCTGCCTTCTGATTTTACGACTCATCATCACCGTGCCAGCAGCGTCGTGACCAACTGAGAAAGTCGGATGCGTTCACGCGTGAGATAACTTCGAACAATATATAGTAGCATTTATAACATATTAAGCTTTACAACTCGTTTTTTTTTTTTTAACGTAAAAAGGGTCGGCGCGTAAACGACTGCTATCGTTATTTAATTGTTGGCGCCACTCTATTAACTTATTGTTCTCTAGATTTGCGCCACTTCTGAGGCAATTACTTATTCATTATTTTCGGTAATCACTTAGTTCATGAGGCAAAACAAATAGTTTGTAGTGTAATGTAACGTCTTTATTCTTACATTTTGTGTTTTACTTTAATATTGCATTGTATAACGGAATAAGATAAATTTAAATTAATGTATTTGCTTAAGATAATCATATAAGGATAAAATAATGTTGAATTATATAACGAAAATCTAAGTATATAATAATACGTGAAGCGAAAACTTTGTACCCCTTCTAACGAAAATTGCGCGGACGGAGGAGTATGAAGAAATTCCGTCAGAGGCGACTAACGGATAAGCCACAAACCAAACATCTGGTGGCCTCCGATAAATGTCAGTATAATATCCAGACCAATAACGGGCAGCTGCATAAAGGGGTGAGGTGTGAGGCGTTCGGAAGAACTGCGGTAGTCAATCCGCTTGCCAAGCGTGGCAACTATGGTTAAAACAGGGTTTTTTTCTTTTATGAGGGCATGAATGGAAGTCCAAAATGTGCGGACCCCAGTCCCCGTCGGGCCTGCTATTTTTGGCTACGGTGGCTGTCATGGTAACGGTAGGGGGCAGGGAGTGTTAAGAATTAGTCCCGATAGTACAGCTCCAGATTTGAAGGTCTGGAGCTACGAAGGACCGGGGCGCCATAAACCTATCCGTATCATATATATCCGAACACAACAACTTAGCAAGCTTTGAGGGCAACACGAGACCACTTCGTGTCACCGCCCCATTCGCGTTTACTTCAATGGATGACCAGGCCCCAATCCGATCATAAATGGACCCAGTGTAGGGAACACTGGGTTCTGGTTCAGTCGCCTTTTACCGACAGGTAGGGGATTCTTGTGGTAGGACCACACATCAGCTATTACTCGGATAGCCAAACCCATCCGGGGAAGTACCACAGTACTAATATAGAAAATTTTGGTTGAAATCGGATTCTTTGTTGAATTAGTGTTTTGGGTGATGTAATAACGCATATTGGAGAAGAAAAAATAGACCATCATTATTAACAAATCGTAATCAATTTATATTAACTTACATGTATAATGCGAAATTTTATATGCTCGTACTTGATAGATCTTTAATTATACGTTATCTTGACTGGTTCAAAGAGATCCCTACAACACTTACTATACCTATATTCATTAACGTCATTGGCGAATTCAACTGTATATTTAAGGCTTAAGCCGTAACCAGCCGTAACATTCATACAGAAAGATAGATAAACATAAAAATATGTACCTACCTATATAAATTATAGCCTATGCGTTATTCTGATGTATGAGCTATATTATTGTAAAGTTTCATTAAAATCCATTCAGTAGTATTTGCGTGAAAGAGTAACAAACATCCATACATACATAATACAAACTTTCGCGTTTGTAATACTAGCTGCTGCCCGCGACTACGTCTGCGTAGAATTAGGCTGAAGGCGTAACATTCAGACAGAAAGACAGATATACATAAAAATATATTAATATAAATTATAGCCTATGTGTTATTCTGATGTAAGCTATATTATTGTGAAGTTTCATTAAAATCCATTCAGTAGTATTTGCGTGAAAGAGTATCAAACATCCATCCATAAATACAAACTTTCGCCTTTATAATTTACTAGTACTTTAGTAGGTACTAAGGATTAAGTAAGGAAGTAAGGATTTTTAAGACGGTTAACGTTGACAGAAGATTAGAGAGATTAGAGACTAACTAGAACTAATTCGATCGATCATTCCACGGCGAAAAGTGAATTTAACCATACAATTTAATTTAAACTTTCGTTATTATACGATAACTTAACTGCTGCAATTCTTCTTTGGAGTATGCAGCTAAAAACATAATTTTATACCTCTTATATTACAATTGTACTTTTAAATAATGGAAGTGTACCTACTGTTAGTCTCTCTGGTAGCATTATTTTTAAGATTAAATAGTTCAGGTGGATGCACGGTCAGCAAGCGGATGATTTGTGATTGTGAAGTAATCAATAAGTCCACTCCTATCAGTCCCATCCGTATTGATTACTCTCCGAGGGCGCATGCTTCTAGTCTAGTAGTACCTCCAGTTTGTAGCAGATCAGTTCGTTCGTTAAAGCGTTTCCTGTACACTAATAATAAATCGAAGTTTGAGTTTGATATCGGAACATTTTCAAATCGCGAAAATGCTTATAAAAAAAATGTTCTTCTCTTCAATGAAAAAACTGTGCTTACTCTTGGTAAATTGTTGTTGGCCTATGCCCAGTCGCCTATGGTTTATTCATAATGTTATGATGTTGCCCGCCAAGGAGCCTTTATACGATCTAGGATATGTTTTTGTTCGTGAGTATTATGGAATATGGATTGTTATACAAATGTAAAGAAACCTTGAATTTCACGACGAAATATTTGAGATGCATATTGTTGTGTATGTATTTCACATTACAACACACTTGTCTCATATCTTTGTGTATAAATGACGATCGTTAAATGAATTCGCCAACCAATAAACTCAAGATGATTGACGTTAGTCGCTTAGCATGCGTTGTCACCTTTTAAAAAGTTGAGCCCCGGCTACCTCACTCACCAAACGTAACGCAGATGTATGACACATCCACTTCACGCCGATCTTCTGTGAGATCGTGGTACTTACCCGGATGGATGAATGGGTAGGCCATTTGTGCAACAGTCAAAGCTGTTGGGTAGCCCTACCACTATAACAGCCTTATTACCTAACATGGACCAGTATAGATATTACAAACATTTTATTAAATAAGTTCAAATGCTTAGTTAATTATTTTTATTATAGGTGGGCAATTGAAGCGAGCTGGAGGTAACCGTAATGAACCTTTTCATTACAACATAAGCCCAGATCCAGAGGAATGTCGGATCCATTATGAAAAAGTTGGAGCTGCTGTTGAATTTTATGTATATCACATGCTGTATTGTTGCTTGGAAATGGAAAGCTTGTCGGTTCCTAAGGACCCAGCGGTACCTAATTTCACCAATATCTTGGTGAATAACGAATACAGCAAAAACGATGTTTTGTTAATATTGATTCAAGGATCAGGGCCGGTTAGGGCTGGGCTATGGTCAAGATCGTATGTAACATTGTTTTTATTTAATCATTATATTAACGTAATATTCCATTTATTGTATCTAGTTTTAACTTTTGTATACCGGGTAATGAAAATTATACAATTTATGAACATGAATGATTAATTTAATTATAACTAGGTCTTCTTTATTGTGTAACACGTTATGTTATTGATAAAATTTTATAATTTGCAGTGTCACAATTTATAAAAGCTTGTTAGCAGGATCACAAATTCCCTACGTAGATATAGCTCTATGTAAGGGTTATGGGGTCATGATTTTGAATCCTAATGACAATATTAGGGGTGACAATATAAAGATACCTAATTCTGATACACCCGAGGAGCACGCTAAATATGTGTGGGATACTTACGTAAAACCCGCCAAAGCTTCGAAGATCATGATTCTGGCTCACGGTTATGGCGGCATTGTGACCTTTGCTTTGGCCCATTGTTTTAAAGAAGAATTTGAAAAAAGGGTCGCAGCTATTGCTTTAATAGATTCTTTTCATAGATACTCTGATTACATGGTCACAGATTATCTTAAGAAGGTATGAAAATATGGATGAAACCTATGAATGCATTTCATTTTATGATTTGCCATGTTGATAAAAAAAGTACCTAGTTTAATTTTTTTATTTTGTTTTCTTGTTTTAGGTCTCAAAGAATTGGGTATCGTGTTTGGCCCCTCTTGATGCACCAATAAAAACACCCGATTTTGATATCACTCGGGTGTCAGCAGGTAAAAACAGTTCCGTACATCATAGCTTTGTTATAGTTATGGCCTTCTTACTTACATGATAGTTGTTTCATTTTTTACATCTTGTAATTACTTTCTTATGTCAACAGGCTATTTGGAGCAATTACGTGGTTTTGAGGTAATGAACCTCAAGGATGAATTGTGTTGTATTAAGAGTATTTTGAATTGTACTAGGATGTTTTTTATGTTTAGGCTTATCCCTAAACATGTTTCATTTAGTTTATGATAACTATATTAACTGATACTCTTGTATTATTTAATTACTTATGGGTAAAAACATCTAAAAAATGGTAATACATAAATTTATATGAATAGATACAATACATGTTAAAGACACATATAAATTGTATGTTGTATTGTTTTACCAAGGTAAGTTATATCTACGTTTTAATATTAACAGGTTTGTACATAAAAGCGTAAATTAATATTAATCATAGAAGTAGGTACCTAGTATCGAATACCGAAATAATTTTTGTTCACATTTTACTAATTTTACTGTAGTAAGTGTATAAAATTAATAGAATGTGATATTTGTGCACTTGGGTCCATATGAATTAAATATGATCATGTTTTCACATCGGTAGGGCAACGCTACAGATTCTAATGTTGCACAAATGGGCAGGGGCGTCCGGGGAAGTACCATGGGCTCACTAATTATAACTCCAGCGTGAATTG
Organism: Iphiclides podalirius; assembly: GCA_933534255.1. Classification (NCBI taxonomy): domain Eukaryota; kingdom Metazoa; phylum Arthropoda; class Insecta; order Lepidoptera; family Papilionidae; genus Iphiclides; species Iphiclides podalirius. Next base: position 11,873,686 of record OW152831.1, on the reverse strand, counting down.
GTAGTGGTAGAATTGGCCCATTTTTTAATGGTTGGCAACACGTGTAACGTTTGCAACCTGCCAAGTGTATGGTCGATGTTCACGGGCAACCGTCTACTCGCCTGCCAATAAATCTCATTAAACAGGAGATGTTTATAATGGTTATTATGTTTTTATTATTACATTTTTATTTTAACTAAAACTTGCTTCTTCCGGGAATTCCTTTATTTCACTTAAGTGTGGATAGTTCAGACTACAGTAATGGTACTTAACTCATTTAATCTTTACCATGTTTGCATCACTCAAGTTTGATGACTAACCTGTTGGTTCGCACAATGTTTTGTGCGAATTTTATAGAGGTCAATTAATCTATAAGCCGGTATTTTTTTATGATATGTTTTAACATCAATTTCTTTCTTCAGGGTATGCTCGACATGAGATGAATTTCAGCACTTGCTTGAACTCGGTGTTTGACTTTTTCGAGGAGAAGCGGCAGTAATTCGTCACTATAATAACATTACACAATTTGTATTGAATACATAAAAATATATTGATGTTATTCTTAGATTGATATTAGAAAAAATGATATAAGAAAATAGAAGCCAGTAGAGTAGAAGGCATTTCAAATATAATGCGTATGTATATGTACATTATTGTTTTGTTTATTATTCTCTTTCTCTTGAAATAGTTTTTCATGTTCATTTTGATTACCACAACGGGTGTTAAAAACTACAGATTTCGTCATTTCGAAATATCATCATTAATAGAAAAAGATGAGAATTGATTGCCAGGTTTGTTGCAAATATCTTGCAAACGTCGCTAGTATTAATTTGTTATAATTATATATTTTTTCTAAAAATAGTCTAATGAAAGTAGTGTTTTCTCATAGGATTATGGAGTTTAAGGGGAATGTTGATAACTCTCATAATATCCCGTTTTAAACTGCAAAAACCTAGGGATTTTTCACGCTCGTCTATAATCATTACATTTTCTATTATACTCATTAGTTATATTTTTCTTTGAATTCATGTTTTTCGAGTATATTGAATTAAGAGTGACCTTGCTTTCCCGGGAAATTGGTTGGTCGAATAAGTTAACGGTACAGAGAGCTTTCTTTCGTAAGTAGTACCTACAAACCACAATATTAAACATGATCGTCTTACTCTGAGTTGCCACTTTCGGATCACTTAGGGAGTTTAGTGCTGATTGTAAGCGCATAATAGTCTGGGATTCTAGGGTCGCTGGTTTGTACGGAATAGATAGGTCGGGGAAAGTACGGATCCTTGGGGAAACGATCGCTATCAAAAGGCGGGGGCAAGATACGCATTGAAAATCGCCACTACAAAGCAATCGAGCTGAGCTGCATACTAGGGAAGCATTGTAGATTTAGACTATCAGCGAGTCGTTCGACCTTCTCGTATACTTTCCAACTATGAGGGTAGAGTCGGGAGGGCATCGAGGAGGCATTCTCTGAATTAAGATATCTCGCCAATTGCCAGAAGCCAGTATGTAACGGCAAGATATTTTCCATTAGAGTATATCTTCCCCTCAGTTCTGCATGAGCGCTTTGAAGACGGCACATCCTGGCGCGGTTGGCATCACCCCATTTAAACACCAAAACTAATATCATCACCGAAATCGAACCCACACCATATGGCATATCCTCTACGCAAGAGTATATCAAGTTTGAGAGACTGTCAACACTCTGAGTCCTTCGTGAATACGGATAGTTAATGCCGAATAACACCATTTAAGGCATAATTATACCCTTATTTTGATGTTGGCAAAATGCAATGAAGTAAGTAGTAATACAACTTTAAAGTTTTCAAATAGTGTTGAAACATTTACTGAACCAGTAACTAATACATACCTATATAGTTTTAGAATGTATAAAATCTTACTACATTATGTGTTATTACTAGGTATTTTACTAATTTTTTGTTACAAAACAAAAAAAAAAACAAGCTTATTGTTTTCTCCAATATACTATTAGTTTTGGAACAATAAAAATGAATAAGTTTAATTTTTTATGAAATATTTTAGACAACTACATCTACATCTAGAGCCGAGATAGCTCAGTGTCCGGGCGCTCGCGTTTAATTCAATATACTCGAGCCACCTGAGTTCGATCCCGGTGCCGGCACCAATGAAGTTTTTAACTTTAAGTGCTGACTTATCACGTGCTCCGCGGTGAAGGAAAACATCGTGAGGAAACCTGCATATTTTCGAAATAATAAAAAAAAAATATATATTTCGAAAATATGTGAAGTCCGCCAACCCGCAGTGGGGCCGCGTGGTGGACTATGCCCTGTTACCCTCTGTATAGAGGAGGCATTTGCCCAGCAGTGGGACATGTATAGGCTGTTACTTTACTTTACTATTTTAGACATCTAACTATAGTGTAGTTATGCTTAACAATGTAAGTGCACTTACACGCAGGTGTTTTGCTTCGTAATCAATAAATCTGCTCCACCTGTATTAATTATGATTACTCCGACAGAGCGCGCAGGCCTAAAGTGTCACCAGCATAAAATAGGTCTTGGTGTTTAACAATATTTTTGCATATATTTACAATACATCGCAAAAAATTAAAACAAAGAAGACAAACACTTTCAGCTGTTCAATGTTTTTGCTTTTGGCCACTTTGGAGGCAGATATGCCTTGATAGATGCAAGAAGAAATGCAGGATATGTTTTTATTAACGATTAGTAGTAGAGCTTGTTTTTAAAAATAGAAACATTGAAATTGTCAAAATCATCATGCTCCAATTTTAGACATTTTAGTTCACAGTTGTGATAACAGGTACCTATAATGTAAAAAAAGTCTGCACCTGACGAAAACTATATGAAAACAGAAAATTTTTGTTTTCTGTTTTCATACATTTAACTTTGAATTTGCTCATAATTGAACCCAGCATTCTTGCTGTTAGCCTTCGGTTGCAACTGGTAAGCCAACCTCATTCTAGTTAGTGACAGAAACAGTACCTATAGGTATGCCAACTGTTTTATTCCATATATTCAAAAGCTTAATTAATATTATCACTATAGGTACATGGACAAATACGGGCAGTATTATTTTGTTTGTGTACCGCAAACATCGAGGTGCTGAGGTGTTTTAATAACACCATTACGATGTCCATTTAAGTACATACATTCCAGAAATACAAAACCTATCCATATGCACAATCGTGTAACACAGAGTGATGTCATATCGCCAAAACTCGTCACCGCTGGGTTGAAAGAAGTTATCAAACTTCAGGACTCGAAAGGACGTTTTATTAATTAATAAATATAAAAAAAAAATATAAAAACGACGTTGTCATCGTGGCATAATGATGTCAACAGTATCTTCCAACGGAGGGGACTTTGAGATGAATACGGAAAAGACTATGTATATTATGTAAATATCATGTATAGGCTTTGTGCTGTATAGGCGTTGTGCTGTATAGGCGTTGTGCTGTATAGGCGTTGTGCTGTACAGGCGTTGTGCTGTACAGGCGTTGTGCTGTACAGGCGTTGTGCTGTACAGGCGTTGTGCTGTACAGGCGTTGTGCTGTACAGGCGTTGTGCTGTATAGGCGTTGTGTTAAATACTTGCTCACGGCTATAGTAGAATGGAGCGTTGCTTTGACCAATCGGTTTAAAGAAGAATATGAAAAAAGAGAGCTTATGCTTTAATGGCTCAAAAGATTAGTGAGCTGAAGGGGTGATAGGTCGACCATTTAGCATCGATATGGAAGAAAGGTCTTAAGTGGCAGCCTCGAACTGGCCAACCCAGTGTTGGACGAACCCGCCTAGATGGAATGACGACCTGTGTAAATGTATGCGAAGTCTAATGGAACTTTGCTTTGGCCGATTGGTTTAAAGAATTCAAAAAAATAGACAGCTATTGCTCTATATATTCTGATAATAGATACTCAGACCACAAAGATCATGAACTATTTGAAAAAGGTATAATTATATGAATTTATCTTACAAAAGTACTTTGTTACATTATATTACATATTAGTAAAAATTACATTTTTTTTATTTTATTTGGCAATTTTAAGGCTCTAAGCATTGGATGCTAGATACACCATTACAAAATGCAACTTGTACACAACTACTAACTTTGAAAAAAAATTTTGGTGTATGCTCTACCCTGATAATTATACTGAATACATAAGCGGAGTCCCTTTCGAGTGCACAGGCGTGATGTTATATTGTGCGATCGTGTCAACAATATATATTTATGCGATAGCGGCAATGACATTTGAGTTGCTGTCATTTATTTGATATGTTGCCAACGTCCATACCACGTTGAAAACACCGGTTCCACGTAAACGTAGTGATTACATTCTCTTTGCGGTTCTCGTCCGACCACCGAAGTTAAGCAACGTCGGGCGCGGTCAGTACTTGTATGGGGGGTTTGATATGTTTTCATTGTCTGTCTCCAAATCTCATCATCAGATCTACATGAAATTAATTGGGACCATTTCGGAATGAACCCCTTTGAACAAAGAAATATTATATTATACAGCGTGTCGTTACAACCGCGACAATAAATGAACACACGTCTAACGCTACATGTCAATAATCATAAAAAAATATAAAACATTAAAAAAATCCATAATTTAAAAAATATATTTTTCAAACAAACTAATTAAATAAAAAAAGAAAGAAAATTTGTAACATTCTATACAATTACAACTGACTAATTCATACATTCAGAGACATTTTCATTCGTTGCCACAACGTCGCATTAGTCTCTCCTTCTAACAGTATGTTTTATCTCTTTTAAATTCATTCAACCCATATGCTTTGTGACCTTTACAAATGAACTTTACGTTACAGTTTTATATGTAAGGTTGTTCTAAAAATGTTTGTTTTGTAAAATTTTATAACTCGGTAAATATTGATGTTTAAACAATGTAAAGGCTTAGTTATATCAAGTTATTATCTATATGTGTTCATTTATTGTCGCGGTTGTAGCGACACGCTGCATATATGACAGAGTTATGCCCAAACATACATAAAAAGATATATAAACATCCGAATTTATAACCTCCTTCTTTTTGAAGTCAGTTAAAAACAACCCAAGATGTGTCAATCTATCCATCTCATGTGTCAATGTGTAAAACCAGTATTATACATTAAATTTTGAATTATTTTACAATGAAGTTTGACAGAACTTACCCGACTAAGTATTAATTATTCCAAAAACTTACATATGTACGAGTATGTAAGTTACTGACATGACATTGGCAGAATACTTTTAAGAGAGGCCATTAATAAAAGAAGAAGAAGAGTATACATTAAATTTTTACATAGCTTTGTTATTTAAATGCATGAAATAGTTGTTTCATTATTATGCTCCATAAAGTCTCTTTCTTAATTCTACTGGCTTCTAATTCTATTTTCACTTGTCCTGCGATATTTCATTATTGTATAGGCCTGCCTGATAAATCATATTCTTATATTATTTAACAATATGTAATAAAAACATTCAAACAAAAAAGTAATATGTATATTGCACAATTTTACCAGGTTTTTCATAAAAGCTAAATTAGTAAGCATCTAGTATTGTGAACAAGGAAATCAAATTAGAAGACATTTTAAATATACATATATTTCTGTGTTATATGATTGTTTCATTTATTACATTACTTTTTCTTTCCCTTAGAATAGTTTTTCATCCAATACTTGACATCTTGCTTATCAGCCCGGATGCCTAAAACTGCAGATTTAGAATTAACATCTTTCATAGCAAAAGGTGAGAAACCTGCAATGTAGTCTGGATCCATAGCATTTGTTTTTTTACGTGCAATCTTTGTCGCAAACCTCTTGTGTATATGCTGATCTTCTGTCAGAATAGGGTACTGAAAGTGTTGTCCCCCTTTTGGAGTAGGCAAACTGAATCGTTTACCCCTAGCATTCAAAGGTTTTCGTCCATTTATATGAATTTTTTGATTGCCCTCATCATCAATGCTGACTGCAACTTTTTTTAATGTGGCATGGCCACATTTCGAGCAAAATAATTTAGTCATCACACTTGTTGTTTTAAAACATGTTGTGCAGCGAAATATAAATGTACGAAGCTGTTTTATGATTCTTCCATCAATAGCTGTTACATATAAGCCTATTTGCTTAAGAACATTCTGCATGGCAAAATCAGAAGTAATGCATGCTACTTCTACATTCTTCTCTTCAAACTCGCCCATCTCCATATCTTTCTTCTTTTCAGCAAAATTTGATGGTGTTATCCATTCTTCCCCATCGCTTTCAGATTCTTCTTCACTCTCTGTTTCTTCATCATTATCATTATCAGAAACTTTTACAATGACATTATCTACCTCATCATCTTTTAAATCCATACTTTGAATTTGTTTAAGAATGTCTTCTGTACTATCATTAAAACATTCTGCATTATCCTCACATCGTACTTCTTTTTTTAGAACTGTCTGTATATTTTGAATCTTGTTATCATCATGGTCATTATCTGACCTTAAATCCAATTCTTGATTTGTTTCATGGGAAACACCAGAAGCTTCCGTTACTCTTTTCTCACAATTTTCATTTAGTTTTTTCTCAGTATCTTCTTCTGGGTGAAGAGTGAATCCCGATAGGCCACTTACTTTAATAGTTTTTTGCATAGTTGGTTCTGATTTAAGATGTTCTGTACCAACTTTTTCTTTTGCAAGTTGATACGTTAAAGCTATTACTTTAATGTCCGTAGCTGACAAACTTGTATAATCCCCCGTTTTCTTTGAGAATTCCATAACAAATTTAATATTTTCAATGAAAACATCTTTAATAATTATATCATACGGTAAAACGACAAGTTTTCGACGTTGTCTATCGTTTGTAATTTCATCAACGACTTCTTGTACGGTATATACATTTTGAGCTACATTTGATAGATTCTCGGCTTTTAAAAAAGCAGTTGTGTCAACAACTAAATGCTGGATCTTTTTTGACATTTTCGTCTATTTTTCAACAACATTTGTTTCTAAACTAAAACTAACTTAATCCACATGCTCGAAATTTAACAATGACATTATGACAACATTTGACATTGACATTACATTTGACATTAATGTTACCAATTACCAAGATACAGCACAGCATCTCCACAAAACACGTAAATCACGAATTACCGCTAAGGGTAAAATTACGGCTTCTAGACAAAATTACGGTGAATGTGCTAAACTAAAAGTGTAATTTCGTGTATTTTATTTAGGAAAAAACAACATTTAGAACCGAATAAAGTCTTGATTAAATTTGCTTTTTTAATTATTAGCTAGGAAAATTTAAATAACATATGAAATATCGAACTGAACTCTCTATTACTTTTAAATTACGATTATTCTAAGATTAAAGGACGAGAATAGAATGCCTGGAGATAAACTTTTAGATATTGGTGATTCCCCTGGACTAGGAATCCCTCGGCAACCAGAATAAGTGCTGCCATTAAAAAAATATTAAGTTGGCTGACTGATAATCGTTTTACACAGTACATTATTATATATTTTTAATTACGTAATGTATAATGGCAATATGGTGATATATGACACGGTAATACATTATTACTTAGACGGTAGATAAAAACCAGATTACGGTAATTACCGTGTGTATCCCATTTCAAATAGTAATATTATGTAGGTACAGAACACTTTTACTTATATTAAATTAAATATTTTAAGACACATTTTTACACAACATTCTCTAGTCCCAAACTAAGCAAAGCTTGTACTATGGGTACTAGAAAACTGATAAACATACTTTTCTTTTGTAAATAAATACATATTATACATATATTAACACCCAGACACTAGAAAAATACTATGTTCATTACACAATATTTTTCCAGTAGTGGGGATCGAACCCACACTCTCTGGTGCAGGAGGCAGGTACACTACCCACAACGCCATTCCGGTCGTCATATTCTAAGAGTATGTATATCATTTTTTTTGTAGTGTGCACCATGTACATAAATCTTTACAGAATTTTTTTGGGTTAAGTGTAGTTTAATGTTAGCTCAGTGGCTTTGGAATAGGTCCGTGGGTAATCCATCCGAGTTTCGACCCGTGGACGTTTGTATAAGTTGCCTTCCTACACACATTAGGAAGGCTACTCATACAAACAGATATAGATACATATTCATTTTATAATCATTAACATTCTAATATTTTTTTATTAAAACTAAAACTATCAATTCAGCCACGAATAAAATAAACCTCATTTAATATTCTCAATACTGTAATGTACACTTACATTTTTCATCAATGATCTGCACCTTTTTGATTTTTCAGATGCTTATATAACTATAAAAATAACACGGAACTAACAAAAAAGCAAACCATAGATGATACACTTATATATAGAGACAAACTATCATTACTCAAGTCACTCGTTAATTCTGGTAACTCGTGGTAAATTCGATTTTGTATTTGTGTCAATATAAATGTTTTTGGTGTCATTTGTCAATTGATTGCTTTTCATTCAAAAAATAGTGTCAAATAAACGACACGAAAGTTTATTGATACAGTAATAGGGAAAATAATATTAGAAAATATGAGTTCAAAGAGGGGTAAGAGAACTACGGGAAATAAACATTTTCCAATAGCCGAATCAGTGAGTATAGCATTGAAAATCCAGCTGGATAAATTTCTCAGCGATGAAAATGAAACAGAGCTAAAATTTCCAACATTTCTTTCGGCTCAAGAACGTGGTTTTATTCACGAGACAGTTGCCAAATTGGGTCTAAAATCAAAGTCGCGCGGGAAAGGTATTATATATTAAAGATATAAATTTATTAAGTTAATTCTTAAACTTAAACTCATATCGTTTCTTAAAAAAAACTTAAATTAGACAATTATTTCAAAGAATGTTTTAATAATATATAATAATCCATTTACCTTAACAAATTTATCCGGATCTGGACATGTAATGCTATTTGAAGATCTTACTTTATATCTACAATTTTGCCAAAATAGTATAATTATATTCTTTTAATGTATAAAAACCATTGCACCATCATGATGTAATGGAAAGAAAAAACAAGTGTATTTAAAATTTTTAATATTCATGTTTATGCCTGTTTAGTTCTTAGAGACCTGTTGTTTAAATAAACTCCATCTATATTTACTAGGATCATTAATTTTCTTTGTCACAGTTTATGTATATTAAAATTGTTAATTTACAAACATTAATTGTAACTAATCATAATAGGCACCCTATTTACATTTATTTCATGATAGTTCTATTTGATGATTTGTTGTCACATAACCTCATTGATTTCTAAACACTGATGATTGTGTATTTACATGTTTATTTGCTACATTTTTGATATTTTAAATATAATTTTATTGTTAAAGTGATTGTGGTTTGCAATTTTATTATTTTTTATCACTCAAATGTGTCATGAGCAATGATAGCTCAGTGTCTGGGCACTTGCTTTTATTTAATATACTTGAACAACCTGAGTTTTATCCCAGATGGAAAATGGATAATTTTACGTGCTTACTTATCACATGTTCAGACGTAAAGACACACATTGTGAGAAATTCTTCATGTTTTCAAATAATAATAAAAATATTTCGAAAGTATGTGAAGTCCGCTAATCCGCAGTGGTGCCACATGGTAGACTATATTCTAACACCCTCTATGCAGAGGAGGACTTTGCCCAGCTTTGGGACATACAGCGTGTCGTTAACACCGCGGCAATAAATGAACACATGTCTAACGCTACTTGCCAATAATCATAAAAAAATTTAAACATTTAAAAAATTTCATAAATAAAAAAAAACATTTTTCAAACAAACTAATTAAGTAAAAAAGAAACAAAATTTGTAACATCCTATACACCTCGCGCCACAGCGTTTCCATTACAAGTCGCATTACAAGTCTCTCCTAACAGTATGTTTTGTCTCTTTTAAATTCATTCAACCCATTCATATGCTTTGTGACCTTTACAAATGAACTTTACGTTACAGTTTTATAAGTAAGGGTGTTCTAAAATTGTTTGTTTTGTATAATTTAATAATTCGGTAAATATTGATGTTTAAAGAAAGTAAATGTTTAATACAATTTTAAAAAGTTAACCTCTATATGTGTGTTCATTTATTGTCGCGGTTGTAACAACACGCTGAATATAGGCTGTTAGTTTTTTTTTCTTTTTTTCTTTAAATGTATAAACATTTTGATTATATTTTCAGGTGTGAATCGCTATTTAACAATTTATAAGAGGGTTGGCTCCACAATTATCCAGAGTGATGCCAAGCTTATACTGGACTCAAATATGAGATGCAGCATAGCAGAGCTGCTCACTGCTTTTCCCCTAACCAGCAAAGAGAAGGATGACTTAAGTTCATGTCCAGAAAAAGAAAGGAGCCCTCAGCTAGCTCACAAATCTCTTGGACAGTTAAATAACGGTGTGGCTCAGGTAAGAAAGAACAGAATATATAAAATACCTTCTAATCATATTTTCCTCTATCCTCACTTCTAGCCTTTCACTTATTATACTTATTTTTTATCTATTTTTTAAAGTTGCCAGGAATAAATTGCTTTGAGTAATAAGTTCACTGTCTTTTTAAATAAACTTTTTTCCCATTTTCTTGGTGCTCTCCTAAAGTATATCATTGTGTTTTGATTGATAGTTTTCCAAACGAAATAATTTAATGTATAGTGCACTGTATGAGAAGAAAGCCCCCATTTCATTTTTGTTACTGGTTTATAACATAGCCTTATAGATTTCTGAGCACTGAGGCGTCAGAAATGACAAATAGCATAACTTCATCCCTTAAATTACAAGTTTAATGAAATAAAGTAACAATGAATAACTAAATTCTTTAAATTGAACTGTATTTATCACTGTATTTTGTTTTTAGGTGCCAAACACTACATACAACCCTGAACTTATAAAGTTCAGGGAGAAATTGCCAGTGTATGAGCAAAGACAGGAGCTCCTCAATGCCATCGCCCACAACCAGGTGCGTTTTGGATGTATTGTTTCCATATATTTTTTGATGTTTCAAAACCTGTGCCAAAGTGATTGTGCTATGGAAAAAAGCCTTCTATTTTTTTTTCTTTGGTTACCTTTTTCTTTTGGGTAATAAGGGATGTGTGACATTGGTCTTTAAAAGATTTTTATACAAAAGATGTTAAGACTTTGCATAAATCTAAAATTTGAAATTTTATTTATTTGTTATACATAATATATTCCATGTTATAACTTCCTATTCATAGATGTGATAAGATGACTCTGTGGCGCAGTTGCCAAGGTATTGGTGTGGGGGGGTCGTGGATTCTATTCCCACATGGAACAAATATTTTTGTGACCCACAGATAGTTGTTTCGCATCACACCCAGATGTCCACATGAAACATGTTACTAAAATGTCTTTACATCACAGGATATATAATTTAGTCTAGTAAGTCTAGTGTAGTATAGTAAGGGCAATGTTTTAAAAAAAATAAAAATAAATGAACATATACTTTATACATATGTCATCCTTAATGCATTTTTATTACTCTAAAACTCAGTAAACAGCATTCGGTTGACCGTTTAGAAATGGTGATAGGACCCATAAAATACTTTAATTTAACCATGTTCATATACGTACGTAAGTTCATACTTAAAGGTGTATTTATTTAAACAATGAAAATCTAATAAAATCTAATTCGCGAGAATAGAAGAAGTGAACTTCTTTTAGCTTTGGTTCAATTGAGTTGTTATAATCTTCGAAAAGCCGCTATGACGCTGAATGTGTTGTTATTTTGTTCAGGTGATAATAGTGGCCGGTGCGACGGGTTGCGGCAAGACCACACAGCTGCCGCAGCTGGTGCTGGACTGGTGCCAAGAGCACAAGCAGCCGGCGCGTCTCTACTGCACGCAGCCGCGCCGCATATCGGCCGTCTCCGTGGCAGAAAGGGTCAGTTTACGACCTTAAGTGGAATGCCTCACATGGCTCAAACATCTTCCATTAACCCGTATTATTCTCATTTCCAACTTTCAAAGGTCCCATTATAGGCCATAAGTACTAACTCACTGAATGTAGCACACTGTTATGGTTATTTGAGTAAACGAGTGCAACTCAATGCATTTTTAGTAAGATGTAAAGGCTGTTGTCACCATAATCAAGTCTAAGTTAGCATGCCTAAGGAAAAATTATTACGTCATAGGTGAGAGTTTTCGTGATCACAATGTATTGTAATTGTTGTAAATGCTTTTAAAGTCACGAGTCCTATCTATATCCTAAATCATACTTCGGGTCTGAGTTAAATCTGTAGTACCACAAATGTGTACTACAGATTTAACTCAGTAACTCAGACTTAGTAAGTACCACGGCCTCACAGAAGACCGTCGCGAAGCGAAAGTATTAATCTTTCGCGTTTCGTCTGGTGAGTTGTCAACTGATCAGCAAGCTATCGGGTGTTGTGGATGTCCATGGGTGGCCAACTTTTGAAGTGAAAGAAAAAGCTGGGCCCAATTAGCATATATATTATATTTTCGGCCCACTTACTGCAACCTTCTTTGTTATCAGGTGGCGTACGAGCGCATGGAGAAGATTGGCCAGTCCATCGGCTACCAGATCCGGCTGGAGTCGCGAGTGAGCCCGCGCACCGTGCTCACCTACTGCACCAACGGGGTGCTGCTGCGGACCCTCATGGCCGGCGACAGCGCCCTCAACGGTCAGCCCCAAGCCCTACTCCGTGATGCAGCATTGCCAACACTCAAGAGTGTGCCCCAACGGCAAAGTGCAAGAGTGCAAATGCTTCCACTCTTCTGCATATAAGCTTCCTCATTTGATTAGTAGATGAAATTTATTCATTTACAAGTTGTTAGTGAGACTTTTCTATTTTAAAGACCCTGGTTTATAATTCTGATAGATTTCTCTAAAGTTTATTACTTTCAATTAATTGACTTTGTTCGGTTTGAACTATTTGCCAGAGTAGGCAGACTAGTCCAAGAAGCACCATGTTCTCACAGACCGGCATGAAATTTAAGTATTTTACTTTTGCTTTTGGTCTGGCGAGTGAGGTATCCAGGGACCAACATTTTTGAAATTTGACAACGCTGCTCTTCGTGTGTTGTAGATTCCGTAATCACTTGACATTGGGTGGACCGCCGGCTCCCCTACCGACTACATTCCATTTGGGTCCTACTTGTTTATTTAAGTGCAAGTGCCCCGGTTGACGTAGAGACGTGTGCAGGCGTGACGCACGTGTTCGTGGACGAGGTGCACGAGCGGGACAAGTTCAGCGACTTCCTGCTGATCGCGCTGCGGGACGCCCTCCCCCGCCACAAGGAGCTGCGGCTGCTCCTCATGTCCGCCACCTGCGACACCCTCATCTTCTCGCGGTGAGCACTTGCTTGCTGCCTTCCCACTCCTCACCGTCCCCGAGTGAGACTGCTCATAGAGGCCTGCCAGTTAAATTCCTTTGCGATGTGGATACTTGGAAAGTTATTATGTGTTACATATATATTACAAATCTCCGTGACTTTTCGATTCCCACACGACTGAAGTATTGACGATCTTTCCGGATCCGGGTGTTTATTTTCAAGAAGTGAATGCTAAGTTGGTCTTTTTAAAAACGGCGGTGTGAAGATTGCCAACTTATCGTTCATTTTTTCTACAAAGTTTTAAGTTTCGACTTGTGCAGAGACTAAAACCAATTTTAAATTAAACTTCAATAGCAAAAAAATGTCACTACACCATTCTTTTTTAGGATTATATATAATTTGAGTGCTAGTCTCTGTACTCAAGATGAAACAATTTAAATAAATTTTTATAGGTAATTTACCTACAGACAAGATCTTGTAAGCTCCTTGCAATAAAGATTAAATCCATAAATATATATTTATTAATATTAACCGCAGATATTTCAACAACTGCCCCGTGGTCCGCATCCCGGGGCGACTCCACGAGGTGCAGCGCCACTACCTGGAGGACGTGCTGAAGATGACCCGCCACCGCACCAAGCGGATGGTGCAGGCCGAGCGGGAGCTGCGCCGCAAGCTGACCACCGGCCAGAGCTACTGGTCACATCTGGAAGGTGTGCTATATGAGCTCATCTGGAAGGGATGCTTCGTACGTGGTCACTAGTAACAACCTAAGTCGTTCGAGGCTGCTGGTTGCATCCAGAAAGTATGCTGCGATAAAGGTTATTATAACATAAAAGTACGGAAATGACCACAGTACATAGGAAGCATTTAATAAAACGTACTTTTAGATGAAGCCGTTTTTGTTTGACACGGTACAAGATTTGATAATGTTTAATTACAATCATCTATATTTACAGGGCAAAAGCAAAACGCAGAGGACGTTGGTGCCAACAGTAAAGAAGAGAAGGAGAACGCCATAGATCCAGCACTGCAGGCTGACATGGACGAATTTCTAGAAGAGTGCTTTAAAGAAGGCAGCGTGGTGAGCGTTTTTCGGACCTGTTTACATCTGTATAGAAGCTTACAAGCATTTTATCCATCATGAAACATTTCATACAATCCAGAATGATGAGCAGGATAAAGGTAAGAGACAACGCTCACTGATTTAACTATTTTATTTAACTGTAGATACGTTTAATTTCCAACAGCTCTGCAAATTCTCGTTTCGCAGTTAAGTATCAGCCAATATATTATAATATTATTATTTTTATGTGACAAGTTGCCAAACGAGCAGACGGTTCACCTGATGTTAAGTGAATACCGCCGCCCATGGACATCTGCTAACTACACACGAGGGTTTGCAGATGCGTTGACAACCTTTTTCAAAATTTGGTTCCGGCTACCTCACTCACCAGACGGAACGCGAAAGTATTAGTCATACTTCCACTTGATGTCGGTCTTCTGTGAGGTCGTGGTACTTACCCGGACGAGCTTGCCCATTCGTGCAACAGCCGAGGCAACTGCGTCGCTCTACCACCGTCGATATAATATGTATAATATTTCTCAATATTGAACATATACTCTTCTATTCAGAGGGTACTATGCCATAGTCCATGCGCCTCACTGCGTATTAGCAGACTTGATACTTCTTTGAAATAAACATTTCGTAATTTATTATTATTATTTCAAAAATGTTCAGGTTACCTCAAGAACATTACCTTCGCCTACGATATCGTCTCGAGTCGGCACTTAAAAGTAAACAGTTCATCGTCCTCCGCGATCTGTACTCGGGCCGCTCGAGTATATCCAATTAAAAGCGAGCGCCCGAACTGTGGTAATTCCACGCTCCGTCTGTTGCACGAATGGGCAGGCCCGTCCGGGTAAGTACGACGACCTCACAGAAGGCGTGAAGCGGAAGTGTCGTGAGTGACGTAGCCGGGGCCCACTTTGTTGCTAAGGCGGCAACCCTACGTGTGTTGCAAATAAAAAAGCAATGTTCCGTCCTTAGGACTCGTTCTGCCAGATCCTGTACATGTACGTGTCGGAGGGCGTGCCGGTGCAGTGCGCGCAGACGCGCTCCGGCCGCACCGGCCTCATGGCGGCCGCGGCCCACGGGCTGAGCGACGTCGCCGCGCAGATGCTCTCCATGGGTGCGGGCCGCTTTCACTCGCTCGCCTCTAGTGGCATGCGGACTGCATTTTATGGCATATAAAATGCTTCTTATGAAATGTGGAATGCTTCTTGTGGCATGTAACATGCTTCGTTGTGGACTGTGGAATGCTTCTTGTGGGATATGGAACGCTTCTTGCGGTATGTTGCATGCTTCATGTGGTATGTGGAATGTTTCTTGTAGGACATGTTGTGTTACAAAGTGACATGTTGTGTTACATACAAATTACAATTGTTTCTACAAATCACATTATCTATCATATGCCATCACACATTTGTATTGAAGCTATAATATAGTTCAAATACAAATAGTCTCATGCTGTATAATCGTGAGCTTAAGCCGATAAAGCGTCTCTGTAGGGCCCTACCTATTAAACCATTCCATTTGACCTTTTCTCTAGGTATGGCTACAACTTTCCGTCCCTTTTCCCGCCCTTATCCCACCTATGTGGGACGTGTGAATCAAGCTATCCACTTTTTTACAACCGCTGCTAGATTTAATTCTGCTTGGGAAAATTTATCAGGAACTGTTTATTTATCTGCAGCTCACATATATACTCCATTTATGGGAATCCAACCCACGATCCCCGACGCTGAAGCTAATAACTTAGCCAGGTTTAAATCACCAGTTGTGGTATAATAGACCAGTGCCGGGATTTTTTTAATAAGTTTCTTTTCTACCATGTACTTTGATTTGGTATTCATATCAATATCACGTTCTAGGCGCCGACCTGAACTTCAAGGACAAGAGCGGCAAAACCGCGTACGACTACGCCGTGGAGAATGGCCACGCGGAGTGCGCGAAGCTCTTCGCGTCCTTCAATTTGGAGGAACCCAAGGACAACCAGGAAGAGGAGAACGCGGCAGATAACTTCCTCCTGGACGTGTACCACCACTCCGTCTCTGAGGAGCTGATAGACCACGAGCTGATGCTCTCCCTCATCAAGCACATCCATATCAACCTGCCCAAGGGCAGCATCCTCGTCTTCATGCCCGGCTACGACGACATAGTGACCCTGCGAGACCTCGTGCAGTCCTGCCCCGAGATGAACGCGATGAAGTACCAGATATTCACGCTGCACAGCAACATGCAGACCCTCGACCAGAAGAAAGTGTTCAACCCGCTGCCGAACGCGCGGAAGATCATCATCTCCACCAACATCGCGGAGACCTCGATAACCATAGACGACGTCGTCTACGTGATCGACTCGTGCAAGGTCAAGGAGAAGTATTACGAGTCCGCCGGCGGGGTGTGTTCGCTGCAGTGCGTGTGGACCTCGCGGGCGTGTTGCCAGCAGCGCGCCGGCAGGGCGGGCAGGACCAAGCCGGGCCACTGCTTCCACATGTGCTCCAAGCGGCGCTTCAACACCCTGCCGCTCAACTCCATTCCCGAGATTCTGCGGGTGCCCCTGCAGGAGCTCTGTCTGCACACGAAGCTGCTCGCGCCCGGCAACACGCCCATAGCGGACTTCCTCTCCAAAGCCCTGGAACCGCCCTCGTTCCTGGCGGTCCGCAACGCGGTGACCCTCTTGAAAACCATCGGGGCCCTCACCCCCATGGAGGATCTGACCGAGATCGGGCAACATCTCCTGGACCTGACGGTCGAGCCGAAGCTGGGCAAGATGCTGCTCTACGCCTGCGTGATGAAGTGCCTGGACCCGGTACTGACGATAGTCTGCAGCTTGGCGAATAAGGAGCCGTTCCAGATATCGATGAACCCCGAGAACCGCAAGCGCGGCAGCATGGCGAGGAAGGAGTTCGCCGCCGACAGCTACTCCGACCACATGGCGCTGCTGCGGGCGTTCCAGGGCTGGCAGACGGCGCGCGCCAACGGCACGGAGAGGGCGTTCTGCGCCAAGAACCTCATCTGCGGCGCCACCATGGAGATGATCGTGGGCTACCGCGCGCAGCTGCTGGCCCAGCTGCGCGCGCTGGGGCTGGTCAAGGCGCGCGGCTCCGGCGACATCAAGGACGTGAACCAGAACTCGGAGAAGTGGCACGTGGTGAAGGCCGTGCTGGTCGGCGGGCTGTACCCGTCCGTGGCGCGCGTGGACCGCGAGGCGGGCGCGCTGCGCACCGCCAAGGAGGTGAAGGTGGCCTTCCACCCCAGCTCCACGCTGAACCGCGGCGGCGGCGCCGGCGGCGCGCAGCGGGCCGTGCAGGCGCTGCCCACCGACTGGCTGGTGTTCGAGGAGATTTCGCGCGCGGGCCGGCTGTGCTTCGTGCGCTGCAACACGCTGGTGACGCCGCTGACGGTGGCGCTGTTCGGGGGCCCGCTGCGGCTGGCGGCCGGCGCGCTCAGCCAGCGCGCCAACGCGCCCGGCCACTCGAGCGACTCGGACAGCGAGGCGGACGAGGCGGCCTCAGCGCCCGACGCCGCCGTGCTGGCGCTCGACGACTGGACGGCCTTCGCGGCCGACGCGGCCGACGCCATCAACGTGTTCTACCTGCGCCAGAAGCTGTGCGCGCTCGTGGTGCGGCGCATGTGCGGGCCCGCGCGGCCCATGACGCCGCTCGACGAGCAGATCCTGGCCACGGTGGTGCACGTGCTGGGCGCCGAGGAGCGCAACGTGGGCCTCAGCCAGCCGGCCGGCATCGGCCAGCGGCCCAAGCCGCTCACGCTCGAGCCGCCCGGCTGGCGCGACGAGCACCGCCACGACGCGAAGCAGCACTTCCAGCAGCACGCGGCCGACTTCGGCGGCGGCTTCCACCAGCCGGCGCACGGCTTCAGGGGCGCGCAGCGGCAGGGCTGGGCGCAGGGCTTCGGGCCGCAGCCCTTCGGCGGGCCCAAGAGCCCCATGTCGCCCAACGGGAAGACGCTGCTGGCGAACATCGAGAAGTACGCGGAGGCGGCCGAGGGCGCGACGCGCTACTTCGTCGCCAAGGCGGACGACGTGCACAGCGTGGAGCTAGCGCAGGCCAGCGGCGCCTTCGGCTTCACGCAGAACACCGCCAAGAAGCTGCAGAAAGCCAAGCAGGTGAGGGTGCAACCGGAGTCGCGTTTTGGGCTTTCGAGAAGATTAGAACTTCTAATCTTCAATCTCATGATGAATATTAACGATTTTTAATGCACTTTCTTATTTTTCGTTCAATCGACAAGTTGGTACACGGCGCAGTTTATTGTCTTAATCAATTTCTTACCCTAGTTACAGTAATGTTTTAATTGAAACTTAATACAACATATCGAATAAATATATAGTTCGATGTCAATACACATTAATCATTATACAGCGTGTCGTTACTACCGCGACAATAAATGAACACACATATAGAGGATAACTTTTTAAAATTGTATTAAACATTTAGATTCTTTAAACATCAATATTTACCGAGTTATTAAATTATCCAAAACAAGCAATTTTAGAACACCCTTACATATAAAACTGTAACGTAAAGTTCATTTGTAAAGGTCACAAAGCATATGAATGGGTTGAATGAATTTAAAAGAGACAAAACATACTGTTAGAAGGAGAGGCTTGTAATGCGACGCTGTGGCGCGAGGATGTTACAAATTTTGTTTCTTTTTTACTTAATTAGTTTGTTTGAAAAATATTTTTTTTTTTAATTATGGATTTTGTTTAACGTTAACATTTTTTTATGATTATTGACAAGTAGCGTCAGACGTGTGTTCATTTATTGTCGCGATGGTAACGACACGCTGTATACAATCATTACCTATCAAATTTTGCATTGAACCTTTTTCAACCAACTTCAGAAAAAGAAATCTTCAAATTTTTTGTATTTTCTGTATTATCTCAGAACTCCGTCATTTATGAACCGCTTATAAAAAAAATCCTTTTGTATTTAGCTCTTACGTAGTCTTATTGCAACTGCACTGACGCAGCCGTCCGATTCGCCTCGAAGTGCGGGCCGGACTGATAGCCAGTGTCGGGATCAGAACGAATTTTAGTTTCTGTATCTCGACTTTCACTGAGTTCCGTCCGTTTCACGGTCTTATGCTGCTACACAGAACTTTACTAATTTTTTTTTCGTTCTTGTTATGTTTACATTTATTTAAATTTTTTGCAATATTGTTTTATATGCTGTATAGTTACATTATTTTCTAAGTTTTGTAAGCACTTAGACCGTGAATAAACGTTTCTGTTTTTTTTTTCTAATATTAATTTTAATGGTATTAGACTTTGGTCTCCTCAATACCAAACAGAAAATGTATGGTGAGCTAGGTATTTGAACCCGGTTTTGTTCTTTTTTTAACGAAAACTTGTTTAGGTGGAACGACTAGGATGAATTTATTAGACCAAAAGGCGGTTCAGGCGATTCAGTCTATTTCGTTCGGCAGGAGGGCGCCCGCGTGGTGGTGTTCTTCTCGTGCGCGAACGCGGGCAAGTTCTGCGGCTGCGCCACCCTTGGGGACTCCGCCCTGGAGTGGGTCAGCACCCACCACCTGCCCTTCCACATGGTCCGGTGAGCCGAATGGACAATAATCAACTACACGACTAATCTTTCGCAGAGCACAATTTAAATATTGTAAAGTGTATTGAACTTCTTAAAAATGATTGTGTTTCCCGTAAGACAGAAAAATTCATTGTTTGCTCTGTCTTTCGTTACCGTTGGCGTGTTCCGATGATTATTTTTGGAGTTATCGGATGAGTTCCGAAATGATTATTCAAACACTGCTTCGCCTCAATAGACTGTGGCTGGCTTGTATAACGTAGCTTTCGCTCGGCAAGAGTCCCCAAGTGAACCCCTCGTGCGCGAGTGCGACTCGCGCTTGGCCGGTTTAGTAAATTTATATATATCACCAGGCACGTGTGCAACTCGCTGGCGGGGGGCGCGCGCGTGGCGGGCGCGCGGGACGGGTGCGAGGTGTGCGCGGGCGCGGGCAGGGCGCTGCTGGCCGCGATGCAGCACGCGCGCCGACGGCCCGCCCAGCCGCGCGCCATACAGAAGCACGCCGCCGACCACTAGCGGCGCCGGCCACGCGTCGCTACGGACGCGTCGCCACGGACGCCGTTGCCACGGACGCGTCGCTAGGGACGCCGTTGCTACGGACGCGTCGCTAGGGACGCCGTTGCCACGGATGCCGTTGCTACGGACGCTGACGTTAAACGAGCTGGATTCGCTAATAGATAACTCTGAGTGCGACCTACCGGCGCGGTTGTTAGTTAGTGTTTTTTACTGGGACTGTGCTGAGTATACGCGTATTCATATGTGCGACTCTTGTTGAATATTAATAAGTGTACTTGGGAATGGGGAGTTTCTTTAGATGCTGTCATCGAACGTGATTTAATACAAATTTTATAACCTAATAAGCTCATATAGTTTCTAATTTAATAGAAAGTTCATTTTCATATATTATGCAGTAGAAAATTCGGTTATGCATTGTTAGATATTTTTTTGTTTTATACTCTTTTTATATTTACTGCACTCTAGATTAACGTGCCTTAATTTTTACGGTGGTTTTAACACATTTTATAACAACTGATTTTAGACAAATTGTTATTTGTTAATTTAATGTAACATCAAACATTACTTATTAATATCGTAAGTCTCTTGTTTCGCTATAAAGCCGCAAGTGATTCTTGCCCCACGATTCCTTTGCGAATCTTTTTTGTAACATCAACATACCGCAAAAATAAGCCGGCATTCTAATTTAACCTCTAACACCTTAATTAATAAAACTCCGATTGACAAACTGATTTAATGCCATTAAATTGATGTCTTAGCGCCGCAGCAATTAGATGCTATTAGGCTTAACTCTGCATTAACATGACTCCCGAAAAATTCTTTTGAATTTAACTTGCAAATAATACGTTGGTGACGTGGAATAAGTCCACGTCACCAACGTACATATATTTAAAATATATATATATAATTATAGATTTTTTAGCAAAACTATATTTTAAAGTGACCTATTAGAAAAATATCTTAGTTGTACTATGTCGAAGTGATGATCTCTTAGGTCGGTAGTTTAGTTGAATTAAATAAAAATTTATGTATGAAATTGTTACAAAGACGCCAATAAAATCGATGTTAGAATTCAGAGATACATATGACGTGTTAACGAATTAATGGCAATCACCTTAACATTGTCTTGCCTCTCTCGAAGACCATTTTAAAAGAGTTTTTTTATTAGATTTATGTTTTAATGTTTTAGTGCATGTTGATAAACTATTGTAGATTTTCTAATGTGTGTTACGCTTAATCATTTGACGACTTAAGTTAAGCATTTTAAACGATGAAATTTTTAACAATAACCTGATTTCCATCGACTTTGCACTTTTAAATGTTGATGTAGTTTACTTTATTAACAGCAAGTTAAACGATTTTTCACTATGGTGTCAGGTAGGCAAATATAGGTAGTCAACTAATTATCTAAGGCATTGAAAACATTGCTGTGTGAGTTTTCATTGCAGTGTCTGGTGTATGAAATATGGATTAATGGAGATCACTGTCCACCTTGTTAGTTTTAAAACAAAAATGAGTTTTATGTTTTACAGTCCATGTTTATTTCAATCTTTTCTTAAACCTGTTAAGTGTTATGCACATACCATGTCATAAGTGTGTAGTAAACGGTGTGTTTCATATTCTTGTTGTAGGTACTAAAATGAATGGTCCATATAGATTAATTGTCTATGTAGTTATATGAAAAACAAGATATAAATATTTTTAAAAATAATGACTGGGTTTAAATAAGTCTTTATGAGATTGAATAACAAATTAATATTAAACAATTAACAGTAATTTTTCGTATGCCTGTATTAAGTATAAACTTAATACACTAAATGTAACACCAAAACCTCACTATATTAAGTTACATTATAACTTATTTTTAAAACAAATTTCATGCCACTTGCCCAAGTGCATCTTATATTTGTACTTTTGAGTATGCCAGTTTTTAATGAAACATTTTAAGAAATAACTTCTGTGTATGTAATATGATCTGTATTCCCTGCTTATAATTTTTAAAGTTTGTTCGAGTTTCGATACTAATTGAAGACAATGATAAACGCTTCAGAAAGTGCATTTTGAACAATCGTGTAGCAGACATTTCATTCAGTTCAGAGCATTTCTTTTCCTTAGCAGTATTACAGTGTCGTATACACTTATGTTGTAAGTTTAGTGATGACATGTGGACCGACGTGCTGTTTTTTATTTTAATAAAGTTATTGTAAATTTGTGTTTTCCTTTCTTTCACTTCCGTGATGGATGTGTAGTGTCAATATTTTAGGGACACAGCGTAGCTTTACAGTCAGGTTATTTTCAAAGCAGCGATTGAGAAGTAAAGCAGTAACGGTTTTTTCGCGGTTTAAATGTACATGTGGCGTTGTATTAGTGCAATAAATGTTTTCTTTCTAACTTAAGTCAACTAACATGTTGACTAAAAATGTTAATTGAAAAAAAATTATTCCCATGAAGGGTTTATTAGGAGAAAATCATTTATTAAAAAAATATTCTCAGCTCTACGTTCCTCGTCCTATTTTATTCGCCCCGCGATCGGAGATCACACGCTTCGGATCTGCCGCTCACTTCTGGATGACCTGCTTCTCAATCTTCTCCTGCTGCTCCTGCGACTGCAGCTGCTGCAGAGTCAGCAGGGACACGCCGAGCTGGTCCTCGCGCGTGAACGGCTGCGCCATCTGGCGGAGCCAGCGCTTGCAGATCTGGAAGGAGAATGGATGCATTACGAACGCCATACCGGATGAAATCTGAACTAATGAAATATTTACTAATGTTACTGTTGTTTCACTGTGGTAGGGGCCATGATCTGATCTGATCGCCATGCTCGCCCTCACAGAAGACGGCGGGAATTAGAAATGTCGTTAGTGAAGAAATATATCGACATATATACATAAAAATATCACTACCGGCCGCGATATATCGAAGAGATAATATCGATATTTTTACATCCCTAGTTTGAAGTGGAAGTGTTACTCTTTCGCGTTTCGCATGGCGAGTGAGGCTAGCATGGCCCACTTGTTTTAATTAGTAATCGCAACTGCAACACGTCCAGTGTTGTAGACGTCTTTGGGCGGCGTTAGTCACGACATCAGGTGAACCACCCGTCCGCTTGATACCTTTTTACATAGAAAATAGCGTGGGAGTTTTTTGTTCGTGTACGTAGGGACTACTCTAGGCCCATTAAAGCCTTCACCGCTTGCGTGTCAAGCGCTTGGTGTGCCGAAGTGTTCCGTAGATCTGTTAAGTAGATAGATAGTGAGATTCAGTTGGAGGGGGAGGGGGAGAGAGAGAGAGAGCGATAGACATTTAGATGGAGGGAGAGAGGGACCTGCACGGCCTCCTCGGTGCTGAGGTTGCAGAGCGAGTCGCGCAGGTGCTCCTGGATCCAGCGCGGCAGGCGCGTGCGCTTGTCGGCGCGGCTGAAGCGCTTGTCCGCGAAGATCATGATGCCGTAGTCGGTCTTGCCGCTGCGAATTCCAACAATTCATGCAATAAAGAGTAAATAGAGTTCGCAGCGAACACATCCGCAGCGGAACGGAGGTAACAGACAGCTCAGAAGGTCAGTAAGTTGAAGTGGCGATGGACCGGCCATATAGCTCGTAGAACCGAAGAAAGGTTCTTGAGTGTCGATGGACGCAGCTGGCTCAGAATCTTACTTCGTGGCAGTCTGTGGGGGAGGCCTATGTTCACTGTCCACACGGTGGACTCAAATAGGCTGAAATGATGACGATGATGATGCAATAAAGTAGACTGAATGAAGAAGCAGCCTACACATGTGTTACTGAAAAAAAGTCTCTTCTGCACAGAGGATATTAGAGCCACCGACGCCGAAGCCAATACCTTGGCAACTGCGCCACGGAGTCATCAAAATATTATAAATAAATATTTATCATTGCTTGCGACTAACCGCAACGCCCTGCCGACGCACTGCGCCGCGTGTCGCATCGCGTCGAAGGTTAGAAAGTCGTTCTCGCGGATCTGAAATCGGAATTAGCATCGTTACGTTAAATCTTCATCGACTATATTCACATTTTACGCTGCAGCACGAATGGGCTGGTCCTCCCGAGGAAGTATTACCAACTCACAGAAGAATGACGTGAAGTGGAAGTGTTACACTTTTGCGTTTCGTCTGGTGAGTGAGATAACCCACTTTATTTAAAGGTGCCGACGCATCTGCAACTCCACGGTTGTATCAAACGCAACGGGCATCAGATGAAGCCACTTTCTAACTTAAATTGCAAAAGAGAGAAGGGCGGCGGACCTGGTACTGGTCCCTGAGGTACTCCAGGCGCGCCTTGAGGATGCGGCTCTGCGTGAACACGTAGGGGATGCCGAACATGAGCACGGCCCTGCCCAGGTGGTGGTCGAAGTCCACCCCCTCGGACACCTTGCCGCGCGCCACCGACAGCAGCACCGCGCCGCGCCCGCTCTCGCAGGCCTGAGCCCGCACAATCGACCACTTATACGGGGTGACTTTTATAAAGGTGCCCGAATTCACGCAATAGGTTCAGACTCTTTTTTTTTATATTGCTATTCTGTTCCCTAAAATACAGAACTTGTTGACAATGCGGTGGTCATTCATAAATGCGTCGTATACTTTTGAAACGAACTTGTGTGCGTGTTAGCTATGAATGATCGCGCGTAAAATAAATGTGTTGCCCATAAATCACGCACTTTCTGAGATAAGTTCAATTGAATGTAATTAATTAATCACTTGAATTGAATAAAAAAATAGTGGATACACTTAGAGAAGCCTCCCTGTATACGTCGTTGGTGTCAACGTTGCCAGCGATATTTCCGCACCAATACGACTCATGGACCTTCGAGAAGAGAGCCTACTACCTTAAGGGCCGGCGACGCAATTGTGACCCAACCGATGTTGCAAGTTGCAATTATTGATTTAGCAATTATTGTATAATTATTATATATCAAATTATTGATTTAGTACCTGGATAACCGAGCTTTGCTCGTTTTTTTTTGTAAATCGTGTATTTTGGAAATAACATTTAGATACAAATTACTAAGTAATGAAATATGCATAATATTTTTCGATCTTACCGACCTAATAATAAGAAAATATGAAGGGGTGTTTTTCACAAAAAAAATAACTAAAAAAAAAAGGGAAAAAAATAAAAAAATCATCTGGATCGACAAAAAATAAAAAATAGAGAAAGCAATGATCTGGAATCAAAAAAAAAGTAAAAAAATAAGTATGTAAATGATCGTGACACGAACTACGGCCGTCTGTTTTGGGGCCGCCCGATTACCGACCGAGCTACTATAACATTTTCTTTTGCGGCGAAATTTACCGTCATATTCGAATGATATTTTTCATTCCCTGAAAACAGGGATAAAAGGACATTTTCTAAAAATGAAACCTAGCTAGATTTAAAGGATAAGATTTTTTGTAAATCGTATTCATGTACATAGCTCCAATCATAAGTAAGAAATATATGTTTTTCCAATTTAAAAATTACCTTAGATCGTCTTTTATATATTTTTACCTTGATGTAGTTGATGAGAGCGAAGCTCGTTTCTGCAGAGTCCTGGGTTTCTATGAAAAGCAGCTTGTGGCGCTGGAGGCTTGCAACCACACCTGTCGCCAAATACAGTGATTGACACAACACACACACAAGCTAGCTAGGCAGCCGTGATAGCTCAGTGTCCGGGCGCTCGCCTTTAATTCAATATACTCGAGCAACCTGAGTTCGATCCCCGGTGCCGGCACCAATGAAGTTTTTAACTTTAAGTGCTGACTTATCACGAAAGTAAAATTTCAAGGAAAACATTGAAATAATAACAAAAAAAAATATATTTCGAAAATATGTGAAGTCCGCCAATCCGCAGTGGGGCCGCGTGGTGGACTATGCCCGGATACCCTCTGTATAGAGGAGGCTTTGGCCCAGCAGTGGGACATGTATAGGCTGTTACTTTACTTCACTTTACACACAGGCGTGAAGGGGAATAATAAGTCTGCGTCAGCGAGTGAGGTAGCCAGGGCCCACAAGGTGGCAACGCATCTGCGACCGTACGGGGATTTCGACCACTTAACGTCAGGTGATCCGCCACCTCGCATTCCACCTTTTCACGTAAACAAAAGATTCAATTGGTTAAACATTTTAGTTTTAAATAACTTAAATCAAACCAAAGTGTTTTAAAACCTTAGTTCTTTTAAGTTCAACGTATTTATAATACAAAAAATATAACATTTCGTTAAACTTAGTCTGTAAAGCCTCTGGGCGCCAAACCAGAAGATACAGGTTCGAATCCCGCAGCTATCTAAAAAAAATTCCGCCGTCCGAATCCTTTCCCACAAATTTAATGTTTAATCTTAAAAATTAAATTTCTAAAAAGCAATGGCGACATCTCTCGTTCGACTTATAGATGTAAAACGATATTCGAAATTGTTTATATGCTGGAAAGGATGTAACAATGGATGCGCCAAGCATTGCTTCAAATGCTAAAAAAGAACGTAGATAAAAGACGTTAAGATTTTCGTCGGTGTGACAATCAGCCGTTTAGCTCAGTGGCTAGAGCGTCAGGCCGCGAATGCCGAAGACGCGGGTTCGATTCCCACAGCGGCGACAATCTTTTCGTATTATTTCTAAAAATTTTAATATTATTTCAAATCCCAAACCTGGACAGAGTCCGTACATTCAAATATTTAATACTTGGCATACGTTTTTATTTGGACAACGGGGCCAAAAAAGAAAATATCGATATATCGATATATTCCTCCACTTTCGGCATCGCTAGTATGAACATGCGTCGTCTATATTATTAAAAATAAATATATTAATAAAAAAAAAAAAAACCGTTGGCCGTACCTTGGTCGTACCAAGCGCCGACGACGCTCTCCAGATAAAGGTACGACGTGAAGAAGCAGACGACACCGTCGGGGACGCAGGCCGATATCTGCGGGGGGAAACGTGTTTACCTTTGCGTACTAGTATCCAGAACGTTGAACCACGCCCGAGTGGAACGGTTTAACGAAACAAACGGACCCACCGCCGGGGGTCCCGCCGGACAACACTACAGCTAGTGTAACAACAAACACACTAGTTCGCCCTCGCCTCCGAGCACGGCGAGACCAACACAACGCGTACACAAGGTACACCCGCGTTCCGGGGCGGTTCTCACCGCCCCCAGCCACCGATTAGCTAATTGCACAGTCGACGGCCGTCGGGATCTCGGTCCGCACCGCAACTTCGATGGCCCTTAGATGACATGTCGTAGTTAAACGCACGCATGAGCACACGCGCGGCCCTACCCACAGCGGAGGGCCCAAACCCGTGGGTTCTGGCTAGCCCACCGGCTCTGCGTCAGATGAAGCTTTAATAATCTCGGGACTGAAAGCAAAAACATCAGTTAATACAAAATACAAAACAAACTATCCTGCTGAGTTTCTTCCGCCGGTTCTTCTCAGGTCGGTGGCTTATCTATTCCGGAACGGCGGTAGGATTTTGACTATCAATAAGTAAGTGTAACGTTCATATGTTGAATGAATATATTTGAATTAACACGATCTAACGTGTATTAAAAAGACGTGTATCTTTAACCTTTGCGTGTCCAAAACATTGAACCACGCTGAGAATGCCATAACACATCACACATCTTGCGTAAATTCAAACTTTTAATAAGACATCGACCATTTTTCTAAAAAATATAATGTTTCATTTTAACTGCAGGTACACTACAAAAACTTGATATAAAATTTAAATGTTATTTTAAGTATAGTAATATTGAAATAAATTGGTAAGTATTTATATTTTTTTAGTCTATATTATTACATATTTTATGTGAGAAAATGGCAAACGAGCATGCAACAGGATATGGAAAACAAATGTGTGGTTGGAAACAGCAACCTTTAAAAGAGTGGCCCCGGTTACCTCACCCACCAGACGATGCGCGTAATTATAAATAGGTACTTTTACTTCTCATCGATCTTCTACGAGTGGTGTGTATTCCGATCGCTTTAACCTTGCTATTGTAACATTTTACTGGATTTTGAACGTGTCTCTATTGTAAATTTATTAATTTGTAACTGTCTACTTGTGTAATATTAATAAGTCGGACGATTTAGTCTCGTTAAACGTAGCGGCGTCAAATAAAATCCGTTTATTCATGCAAATTTTATTGATTCGTTAACAAACATGAATCATGCATCACCATCAACATGGACGAAAAACCTATCAATCACTAGTGCGACATGCTAACTTCTCGTTTAATTTAGTTTATTATGTGGGCCGACCCGTGACGGGAGTGGAGCGAGCCCCGAACATCCCGTCGTTTCACAAATATCAGTTTAATATACTGGTCCCGCGGTGCGGGAACTTTCAGATATTAAGCTGAAAAGAACAGATACTACACTTTGATCTTGGCCAAAAGGCCGAGAAGCGATGCCGAAGCTTTTTTTTTTTTTTTTTTTTGGCTGGATGAGCCACTGTTGGCCTTAGGGGCCTTCACAGATCCGACGGACTTGAGGTGGCCGGGCGCTCGAGGCGCCTAGCCTGAACCTCGCGTATTTACTATTACGCGTTATGGTGACTAAGCTCGAGGGCTCCCGAAGGAACCTCGGCTCGGGCCGTCACGCTATTTAATTCACCGGTTTGGGAGGCCACCTAGCTCTTAGGGCGCTTTGGCGGGGGCTCCATGGAGTGATCTGGCTCAAGGGTCCCCGAGAGGGGACCTCGGCTTGGGCTGTCACTCAGCACGCGTTTAGCATTCCGATTCGAGGGTGCCCGAGACTGGAAGTTTTTTAATCTTTCATGGTGATGCCAGGTACGTGCGGAACCTAGTATCTGTTTGCTCACGCCGGCGAGTGCGGGTTTGTGTTGGTGTGTTTGCGAAGTTTTTTTAATCCTTTCGAATAGTCGTCTCATCGTCAGGGAAATCGAGAACGTGTCGCGGTCTACGGTGATTGCGGCGGACGGACCTAGCGGCAGGGGTCGGTAGGTGGCGGCCCCGACGAGTAGCGGGTTGGGATGCGCGGCGGCGGAATCGAAGTATCGGCGCGACGCCGACTTCAGGAATTGAGCGATGGTGGGCAACTCTAAATCGACATGAAGGTCGATATTGCGCATGTACCAGGGTGCTCCCGTGGCTCTGCGCAAAAATCGATTTTGGATGACCTGAAGCCGGTGAATTTGCTTCGGAGCAATGTGTGCGAAAACTGGACTCGCGTACGTCATGATAGGGCGAACTACTGCCTTATATAGAGTCACCTTGTTCCGAAGGGACATTTTAGACGTTTTGTTGTTGAGGAGCGGATGGAGGCGACCGAGTACGAAGGCCGCCCAGTTCTTGACCCGAGTCACGTGCTGGTTAAATCTAAGTTGGGAGTCAAGGACGACACCTAAATATTTAACTTTGTTCACCCATGGTATCGGACTATCCATGAGTTTGACGGGGGTGGTTTATATACGTTTTTATGCGAAAAAAGGACGGCCGCGCTCTTGGCGGGATTGATTTCGATCCTCCATTGCCGAAACCAGTCACCGATGGTGATGGCTGCAGCTTGGAGGCGTCGATGGATAATTTCAGATGTTCTGCCTGCTGTATAGAGACAGGTGTCGTCGGCAAATAGGGCAAGTTCTACATCTTTGACTCGCGGCATGTCATTGGTGTAGAGCGTAAAAAGGACTGGGCCCAACACCGACCCTTGAGGCACCCCGGCTCGAACGGGATGCGGGGGAACGGGATCGCGGAGTGGTTCCGATGCTTTCCTTTCGACCTCTTCGTTCACCTTACGGAGGTGATCGGGGTGGGTCGGAAGCAAGCTGGGGGAGCATTGGGCCTCTAGACTGTCAGCTAGGCATTCGGCTTTCTCTTCGTCCAGCATTGCTGGCGTTCCTATCGGGCGAACTAGTGGTGGCATGTTTGGAGTGGCAATGCCCTTGAGGGATTTGGGAAGTTTCCAGAAGGCTTGGTGGGACGGTTTTATGGAGACTAGGGTGGAGTCCCACCGTTCGTTTCGTGAGTCTGCTATACGTGTTTTGACTTCACGTTGCAATTTACGTAGCAGTCTACGATTCGAGTCGGTGGGATATCTATCGTAGGCGCGTGTGGCCACATTCTTGCGCCTCAGTAAGTCTTGTACATCGTCTGGCAGGGCCCAGCGATGGTCGTCCATCGCTGGAACCTGTCTCGAGCATTGCTCGACGACGGTGTTGACGTGACTCGTGAGGGCCCGAATTGCGGTCTCCGTGTCCTGTTTGTTGTTGAGTTGGTCGGGGATCGATTCTAATATTGGATTGGACTCTTTAAGTTTGGTTTTGGCTCTATGGCAGCTGATGGCTGTTTTGGTTTGGGGGGGGGCTATTGCTGAGGGCCCTAGCCGAATGAGGACTGGTCGGTGATCAGAATGAAGCTCGTGAATCACTTCCGGGTCGCGCATGGTCAGATTGATGTCTTTGACGACTGCAATATCAAGCACATCCGATGATTGTCCCTATATGTCCTATATAAGGGAAGTGCGTATGTTCGACTGGGGCTACAACTTCAAAGTCGAGCCTGTCGGATAGCGAGTCGAGTGCGGTGCCTCGACTGTTGGTGCGTGTCGAGTTCCATCGGATATGGGCCGAAGCTTTCGCGTCCACGGATCTTATTCGATACTCAAAGAATCTCAACATCGCGATGTGGAGCTTTACCGTAGACCTAACACCGCCATCTATCGTGCGGTTTACGCAATTCTCAACTGACAGTGACAACACAATCATGCAAACAAACCACCATGACCATTTATTTAATAGGATTTTATCAATTCTGTCTCGAATAATAAACACCGAGACATTTAAGAAAAGCACCACACAATAATTGCATATATTAAAAAAGCAAAATTATAAACGCATCTTGTATCAGCTAAATGCTCTCTCCATTCTAATGGTTGTGTGAATAAAATTAAAACGTCAATTTCATATACACACAACACACACCGTGTATTCTATTAATAAGTAAAATATAAGGATTAGAAGAATTTAATTATTCTCTACATGCAACGGCGGGTTGACGACAGTGATAACGGCTGTAAATGAATCACGTAATATCGTTTAATCCCAAACAACACACAGCTAAGTATTTTTCTAGTTCTCTTTTTTTTTTAAAACAACTGCCCTTACTTTAGGATAATCTTGTGTTGTGAGGACGTTTCACAAATATAAATATCAAACAACTATCCGTGGGTCACACAAACAGTTGGTACATGTAAGAATCGAACCCACGACCCCAAAGCCGAAGCCAATACCTTGGCAACTGCGCCACGGAGTCATCTGTGTGATATTTCACCGTCTCGCCATTCACTTTTAATTCAATACGCTCGAATTTAATACAAACTAAGTTCAAACCATAGTGATAATGAAATGACTAATGAAAGTGTTAATTTTTAGTGCTGACCTATCACGTGCTCATGGCAGACAAAAAAACACCGCGAGGAGACCTTCCTATTTTCGAAATAATCTAATATATAAAATTGTCGTGTCACGGTGTTTGTAATTGAACTCCTCCGAAACGGCTCGAACGATTTTCGTGAAATTTTGTGTGCATATCGGCCAGGGTGGAGAATCGGACATCTTTCATCCCCCTAAATGTTAAGGGTGGTCCACCTCAAACATTTTTTTCCACCCTACAAATAAGTTATATGACAAAACAACGTTTGCCGGGTCAGCTAGTAATATATAAACATTTTTGGAAGATATGTGGAGTCCGCCAATCCGCTGTGAATCCCTATTTACGGACGAGGCTTTGCCCAGCAGTGGGATATATACTCAGTTTATTCAAAATATCTTGTTTGCTTGACTTTTGGTGTGGCAAGGTCTCTTGTGAAACAAATCCAACTCACCTCGACCAGGAGTTGACCGTAGTTCCTGATAACCGCGACGTCTTCCCTCGACTCGTATTTGGACGATATCGCCACTTGGTCGCTCCCCTTCGACACGATCTGAAACGGATGGAGCGATTGGGAGCCTTTCTGCTTTCCTGTTCAATATTAAGGTGTTTCCGGCGCTACTCTGTCTGTGGTTGGGCCACGTAACAGCCTCGGCTGTTACACGAATGGGCAGCTCCGTCCGGGTAAGTACTACCAACTCACAGAAGACCGGCGCGAAGTGGAACTGTGACACTTCTGCGTTTCGTCTGGTGAGTGATGTAGCCGGGGCCCACTTTATTACAACGCACCTGCCACTCTAAGGGTGTTGCAAATCTCATTGGGCTCCGGTTATCACTTAACATCAGGTCAACCGCCAGCTCTCTTGCCATCTTCACACATTAGGTAAAACCCTTCACCAAAAGATGCTCTTTATGAGAATAAATGGAAACCGAGCAGGCGATTTTTCCTCATATTGAGTTTCATCCTAATTACCGTCGCGAACGTGAAAAAAAAAACGCGTGTCTGTACTTATGTACCACGTAAGAAGTTATACCTCTTTGGAATTACAAAAGAAAAGATTTATTCCTTGTGTCAGTAACTCTTTTTGCAAACAAGACTAAGTGCAATCATTAACTATTCAATTAAATAACTTGGAATCATAGCTAAACGTCAAAATTGAAGAGAGAAAGACGTATTTTATAAACAACTAAAACTTATTTTAAACTTTATCACAAATAAATATTCAAAACTAAATATAATATTAGGTGGAGATTTTAATATAGACGTTTTAAATAACAGTGTAGAAGCAAACGAGTTTATAAACCTTTTGATAGAACACAATCTTATTCAACACATAAAGGAACGTACACACCATCTCTCATGTTTAGATCTCATATTTACAAACTTTTATGATATATACTCCTTAACTACAGTAGAGGATTTAGGGTTCTCAGACCATAAACGAACAAGCATAAAAATTAAAATAAACCTCCAAAAAAATAAACAAATCTATAAAGCGAAAAAAAGATCCTACAAGGATAAAAATATCCATAAATTTAAAGAGAAATTGAGAACTATAATTTGGCAAAAAATTATACTTCATAATAAAACTGTAAACGAAAACTATACGACATTCCAAAACACACTAACTAATATCTTAAATGAAACTTTACCTAAAAAAAGTATTAAACTACAATCAAACGACAAATAATATTGGCTAACAACTGGAATCAAACTGTGCTGCAAAAATAAAAGATTATTAAAAATACTAACTTCAAAAACTAAAAGCTACATAATTAAATCTTATTATAAAAGATACGAAAAAATACTTAAGAGGCTAGTAACAACGGCAAAAAAATTAAACTACATAAATAAGCTAAAAAAATCAAATAACAAAGTAAAAACGATGTGGAAAATTATTAAAGAAAGAACAAATAAAAAAACTAAAAATAAATATAACAATATAACTTTAAAAATAAATGACAGTATAATCTCGGAACCAAAACGAATCGCTAACATATTCAATGATTATTTTGCAAAAATTAGTAAGGAAAATGTCTCCCAGCCAAATGGAAATACTGAATCAAACGGTTGCCCTGTGATTAATCCTACAGAAAACACAATGTTTCTAGCACCGGTAACTTATCAAGAAATATATAAAATAATAAGAAATCGAAAAAGTAAGAACAGCTACGGATTTGATGAACTACAACCAGCACTAATACGACAGTGTGCAAATGAATTAACTTTCCCTTTAACTATATTGATAAATCAGTCATTCGAAGAAGGTATTTTCCCAGATTTGTTAAAGAAAGGTATAATCAAACCCATCTATAAGAAAAATTGTAAATCAGACCCAAGCAATTACCGCCTCCATTACTGTACTATCTACAATTTCAAAAATTTATGACAAAGCAATGTGTGTTCCCGTATAATCATTTTGCGAAAAATATAAAATATTTAACGATGCCCAAAATGTTTTTCGTAGAAAAAGATCCACAACATTAGCAGTCTACAAATTTATCCAAGAAGCTCTTTCCATATTAAACAATACATCGTACCCAGTTGGCTTATTTCTGGATATGTCAAAGGCGTACGATAGAGTACAGCATGAAATACTTCTTGAGAAGCTGTACGGTATAGGAGTACGAGGAGTAGCGCATAAGTGGTTTACTTCATATTTAAAAGATAGGGTTACAATATGTAGAGGTTAACCATTTTGATGAACAAAAAAACGAATTTGAACACGTCCACTCAAATAGTACGACCTTAAACTCATCTATACCTCAAGGCAGTGTGCTCGGGTGTTTGCTATTTCTGATATATATAAACGATCTCCCCAAAATTACAGCTGACTATTGCGTTTTGTTTGCAGACGATATATCAATTTTAATACCGTCTGAAAATAGTGTCCATTTAAGTAATAAGATCACCTCTACATTTGACCTCATTACCGAATGGATGAGCAAGCACAATTTAGAATTAAACTTCTCAAAAACTAAAATTATGATTTTTCACCCGCGCCAAAAAAATCCGTTAGATTTCAACTTTTTCTACAGAGATATACAACTTGAAGTTACAAGCGAATTTACATTACTAGGAATAGACATAGACACACACATCAATTGGAAAAAACATACACAAAAAATAAGTAGTAAAATATCGCGTTTCACATATGCACTCAATGAAATTAAAAAATCTACTGACTTGAAAACTGCCCTTGCAGTATACTATGCCTATTCTTTTGCATGGCTTAACTACGGATTGATTCTCTAGGGGAATAGCACAGGTGCTCCTGCAATTTTTACTCTACAAAAAAAGCTTATAAGAATCCTAGTTAATATAAAGCAAACAGATAGCTGTATACCCCACTTTAAAAAGCTAAATATACTTACCTTACCAAGTTTATATATATATGAAATATGTAAATTTGTTCGAAAAAATCCTTTGCTTTATCAAAATCGCAGTGAAATTCCTGTACAATACAACTTACGACATAAAGACAGACTAATGCAACCCACTTCTACACTACAATTATACTCAACGAGTCCCTATGTAATGACCATCAAGATATATAACAAACTACCGCAAATATTAAAAGACGAAAAAAACGATAAAACCTTCCTAAAAAAATTAAAAGAATTGTTACTTACCAAGTCATATTATGACATAAAAGAATATTTTGGAGATACCTTGGATATTATAGATATAAATAACACATAATGATCTCACATCATAAATATATTAAACTAATTACTAATAATTAATATATAAATTAAAACTAATAAATGTTACTTATAAAAATAAATAGCCACTCAAAATACCAACTACTTGTACCCCATTAAATTACCTAAGTGATACATCTTGCTCTCTCTGAATTTATGATTTGTTTTGTACTATGCCCTATAAAAGGGTCCATAAAGAACTATTTTACTAATTACCCTAACACCTTTTGTTACTTAATGGATGTGCAATAAATAAATAAATAAATAAAAATTATATTATATATTATCGGTTGCCACGGTGACACCGTGAAGTCGGGATCGGTTTTAGGTGTTGCGCATCGTAAAAATTCACTCTCATCATTTTTCTCAAACGCCCCAAAATTAAAAAAAATATGTTACTATAATAATAAATAGTGGCGGCAATATAAATAATAGTGGCGGTGGGTTGTTAATACCATCGGCAGCAGACAAGGTCGCGCCAAGGTCATGGTGAAGGAGCTCACGATGACAGGGTTGAAGTCCAGGATCTTCGGGTACATATCCAGCGGGGACAAGGTCCCTGAAAAACAAACATAAAAATAATTTATACATTAGAACATATTTAAATTCGGCTATACAAAACGTGCCATTACACTTTTATGAATTGAACGGTAGACCATTTTTTTATTATACTACATATTCTTATACGAAATCACATTTTAATTTATAGATAAATAAACAAAAACTTTCGGAGCTGCGGGATTCGAGCCTGTGTTTACCGGTTTCACGCCCAGACGCTTTACCAACTAATCTACGCGTCAGATGACCTCGTGCGAAAATTTCAACATCCTTACTTATATCCTTTTATTGCATTTTTAGCAACGAAACTAGCACTAAAAATCCTAAAATTAATCCATAAACATTATTACAATTAAACTATTAAATCGTCATACATTTTTAATATCTGTGTATTGAAATTTTTACCCACATCCATATCTCATACATGCTGCAGGCATAAATACTCACCGGATGTGATGATGACGGATTGGAAACGGGCAAACACGGGTCGCATAGCTATGGATGAGTCCATGCATCTGGAACAAAATTTCAGTTACAGAGTTCCGAAATATACAACAGCACCTGATAGATGTTATAGTTTTAAGTAAAGTTATGCTTTAGCAGACAAGATTTTTTTCTCTTTCTTGTTTATATGTAGGTCATAAAAACATGGAAAGATCATTAAGACAAAGGAAGTTTGGTAGTGGTGAATATGGTCAGTGTATGGTCGGCGTCGGATCGTTGCATGGTCTGTATAGGATCGGTTTATGGTCATCGCAACGTCAGCATATGACCATCGGTCGATCGGCATATGATCGGCGTATGGTTATTGCATAGATCGGCGTATGGTTATTGCATAGTCGATATATGATCGGCGCATGGTCATTCTATGGTCGGTATATGATAAGTGCATATGATCGGCGTATGGTTATTGCATAGGTCGGTATATGATCGGCGTATGGTCATTGCATGGTCGGTATATGATCGGGTATGACCATTGCATGGTCGGTATATGATCGGCGTATGGTCATTGCATGGTCGGGATATGAGCGGCGTATGGTCATCGGACGGCCGGAATATGAGTGGCGCATGGGCGTCGTACAGCCGGCATCCGGGCCAGAGCGCTCACGAGAAGTGCAGCACCGGGTTGGAGACGGTGGGCGCGCGGTCGTCGTAGGGCTCGAGGATGAGCACGAAGCCCTTGGTGTAGGAGGCGAGCAGCGTGGCGAGGTGCGCCACCAGCGTGAGCGGCGCCAGCGCGGAGGGCTCCGCCACGCGCAGCGTGCGCACCAGCCAGCCCAGCCGCGCGGCGCAGAAGCGCAGCGGCTTGCGCTCGATGCACACGCGCGCCGACAGCTCCTTCAGGAACCCTGCGCGGTTGCAGTGCCGGTCATATGCCCGGCTCGTACGTTCAACGGACGGCTTTCGTGGCTGTCATCGCGACTTGTAGATTAAAGGGACGCCAGTAACTCACTTTCCGTAGGTGATGCAACGGCTCGTGAGGGGGACGCCTCGTTTTGTCAATATACGAACCGCGCGTTAACGCCCTTTATCTACAATATGTAACTAACAGACGTTAGTGGAATATAGAAACCGGGCAATAGTGCCGTAGCGCAGTTACCAACGCATTGGCTCCGGCGCCGGGGGCCGTGGGTTCGATGCGCACTGCTTGCGCGAACCGCAGATGGTTGTTTCCGATCTGGACGTTTGTCCACGTGAAATTTGCGTATGCGAAACGCGCTTACAACACGAGATAAATACACTTGAGACGAAACATTTATAAGATACGATGAGATCTTCGTCGGCGTGGCAATCAGCCGTTCAGCTAGCTGGTTAAAGCGTCCAGGCGCGAATCGGAAAGACTCGGATTCGATTCCCGTAGCAATGAGAAACGTTTTTTTTCTTCTACAAATTCTAAAAACCTACTCATTTTTTTATTTTAAAACCTATTCATGTGCCGCCGCTATTTACGTGTGCCTTGCCCTCTCGTCTTTTGGGCGAAATATTTCCTATATAAAAATCTACGTATACACGTTTACACTGCTCGTGTATTCAACGAGGTATTTTATTGATTATCTAGTGTATTAAAGCCGGAATGGCTTTAAACAGGTTGATCGAATAACGATACAAATGTATTGTATCATTTTTAGTTCAAACTAAGTATTTACATTATTCCGTTTGTGCTTAAGACACTATTAAAACCAACCAAAATTCTTTCCAACAGTAAACCTACCATGCTGATGGAACTATAATAAAATTGGTACATTACAAAAATAACATTTTGACATAACTTATAGTTTGTCCATACACAATTATAAAACAGAGCGTACCGGCAGGGGACTCCTGCACCACATGCTGGACCCGCATCCTGGTCTTCAGGTACTCTATAAACCGCTTCAGGAACCCGAGGAAGTGCTCAGCATTCCTTATGTTACCCGGAACCACCTCTGGAAGGGACATATCCTTAATGAAAGAATTGAAAACCAAAATTTATCACTGGACAAATTCTTAAAGCAACATTATTTAATGGTATCAATGTATGATATCATAATTTATGAAAATAGATTTCTATCAAAGACATATTGGCCATCTTTGTTAGGCCTGTATTATTTATATATTACAACTGGCCGAATATGCATGAAATTAATTGCTGCAGGTAGCTCATGATTGTGGTTCGTGGCAATCTGTTGGGCAGGCCTTTGTGTGACCATTCAATAGACATTAAACAACACTCAGAGACGTCAATTAGCGCTTAAATAGCATTCAATTTGTTTGTTTTTGGAGTGGTGTCTCAGTTAATAAATCTTTTAGAGAGAATATGAAAAATTACAAAATTAGTTTTAGCGTCGCCTATATTCAACTACATTATAAAAAATCCTTATCGTACAACGCAACGGGATTCAAAGTAGATGGATAAAAACAGCGAAATGTTAGCAATGCGTTTAAACTAGTTAATCTTTAAAGATTTTTCAAATGCACCTATTGACATACCTTCCACACTGCACTGTTTTCACTAATTTTTTTTGTACACATAGCAAATATGAAAGCTCAGTTTATAGTACTCTCTAGATTTTAATTACTTTAAAAGTAGTGTGTAGTTACCTGTACTAGCCCATACAAAACCTATTGGGTTTGGAAATGCGCTTGATCTGCTCTAAATATGTTTGCTTCAATTAATCATTTCTTGTTAGTACCACAGGCACAACCAGGTGCTAAGAGTGTTATTTGTTCATGAATTTAACAACAGGATAGGTACCATTTAGTACTTCGTCGGGTAGAATGGGGTTGCCAAGTATGGTGTCAGTCTCTCTAGCAGCGGCCACCTCCCTCAGCCCTTCCACCATCTGCTCGTACTCAGCAGTCAACCTTGCCGCATCCTCCTCTCTTATTCTGGTGAATTAAAGGAACACACCAAACATATAGATATTTTCATCAAAATTTACACCAGAATGGCTCTTGTGAAGTATACAAATTTTAATTATTAAAAATAAAGACACATAAATTAAAAAATTATGTGTTGGCAAAGTTATTAATTTAGATTACATTACATTGTAACTAATATGTTTGTATCAAAAGACAAAATATTAAAAATGTATCCCAAACTATGACCTCGTACCAGAGTTGCGAAAGGTGTACAGTTTCATCGTTGGTACGAACAAAACTGAATGGTAATAATAACAAAGACGTAATAAGGAGTCTCTTCAAAATATTACCATGTCAAATAAAGTTTTGTGCGAAGAGCTAAAGAGGGAACCAAAGTCTTGTTCTCTGGTCACTTACTTGGCCACGGTCTTCTCCAGCTGTTGTAGGGCTTGGGCGCTTCGGTCGACGGTCCGTCTCGTCAGACGCACGCTGAGAGAATCCACGCACACGTTGTCAATGTTGTGGGCCTCGTCGAACACCACCACCGCCTCCTTTTGAAGTTCCTTCGAGACCACCTCCGCTATCTTCGGGTCCAGTAGATAGTGGTAAGAGTACACGACAATCTCGGCGTGGATTATCTGCAGTGGAATTGCATTCGTTAAAATTAAACACGGTTAACTCCATAAACTATATTAAGGCCGCATGTGCAGTCTTATAGTAAAGTATCAGCCTATACATGTCCCATTTCTGGGTAAAGGCCCCCTCTGTAGAGGGGGTATCAGGGCATAGTCCACCACGTGGCCCCACTGCGGATTGACGGACTTCACTTCGAAATTTTTTTTTGTTATTACTTCGAAAATATGCAGGTTTCATCACCGCTGAGCGCGTGATAATTCGGCACTTAAAATTAACAATTTTATTGGTGCCGGCACCGGGGATCGAACTCAGGTTGCTCGAGTATATTGAATTAAAGCGAGCGCCCGGACACTGTGCTATCACGGCTCCCAGTGTGCAGTCTTAAATATAATTATAGTTGAGCGTTAAATTCAAAGTTTTTTTAAATTATATATAATAACCATGATGATGTCAATAAATCGAAACGATAGTGAAGTAACGGCCGACACTTTTATAACAATCCAAATATTACACAATCAAATGTTTTAGGTCTTCGAAATGAGTCCTAATATACCTCTCATCCTGCATTTAAATTAACGAACAAACTCACAGCAAACCTGGACAAAAAGTACGGGCACCAATTTCTGTCGGCTCCATACTGCTTGAGGTCATCTATAGTGTACACACCATATGGCAACATCGATTCCCTGCCCTCCCGATTAAAGCCTTCATAGAACTGACCTAAAATTTTAATGTATAAAGTGGTTAAGTAAATGTCATATAGTTTTGAAAATATTAAAAAAAAAATAAGGTTGTGTATTTCAGAAAACATAACATAAAAAACGAATGAAACATAATTAGGGAAAATAATTTTCCTTAATTAAATTAAATTTTCTCATTGTACATGGGTAGGTGAATAGAAATTTTGTATCTTGGTAGCATCAAGGTTATTGACGCCACACTCCTGAACACAATTGTGTTCCTCAAGG
Source organism: Iphiclides podalirius (assembly GCA_933534255.1). Lineage (NCBI taxonomy): Eukaryota > Metazoa > Arthropoda > Insecta > Lepidoptera > Papilionidae > Iphiclides > Iphiclides podalirius. Next base: position 11,832,661 of record OW152831.1, on the reverse strand, counting down.
TTGAGTGCTTTCACCTACCCTGTTTCCTCTCTTTATAAAATACATACACAGGGTGGACTAATATTTCTCAGGAGCAAGTCAACAAGAGTCGGAGTCTAAGATAGATATTTCTTTAAAATTTAGTGCAATTGAAACATCAAAAGATACATGTTTTCGCGTTTATCCCAACAAAGAGTTAACAGGGCCTTGAACTATCGAGCATCTTTTATTTCGCAATCATTGAAAGGATTTTTAACTGTGTCTGTGTCCACATCGAGGATCACTCTTCGCAAATCTTAGAATTAATAATTGCAACTGAACTTTTCCGCCACAAAACGCCACATCGATGGTATGTTTATCAAGAAATTACCACTAGACTACAGAGGTGAAGCTAAATGGGGTATGGTAAGCACTCACCATAACCTGTCCCATTTATTCCAGACAGAGATTTTTCTGCGGTGGTAGGGCCACGCAACACTGTTGCACGAATGGGCCGGTCCGTCCATCCGTCTTTAAAGTAGAAGTGTAACACTTCTGTGTTTCGTCTGTTGAGTGAGGTAGCCGGGGCCGTGTAGAACTAAAGGTGGCAACGCATTTGCAACCGTACGAGTGTTGCAAATGTCCATGGGCGGCGGTTATCACTTAACACCAGGTGAACCGCCAGCTCGTACGCCACTTTCTCACATAAAAAGAAAAAAAAAATTCCAGACACCAATTCCGTTTAAATCGATGTTGTAACACTTGTCTGTGATATTTTTATTGCATTGTATAAACAGATTCATGTTGGAATCATGAGTGTCAGCATGAATCTGTTTATATGATGAACAAAATTGTATATTATTACATATATGATGAAATTTCTCAAAGCTTACATATTGGCACTGAGCTGTCACCATCATGCTGCTCACGTATAAAGCTTGCAGTCAGGGAATGACATTTACCATCCACCAATTTTCCCTCCCTTTCCCTAGATACCTGAAATCATTATTTAACTGAAATAAGGACACAAACATGCTGCCTCTCTTTTAAAGAGGTTTCCTAATTATAAGAGAAATATAACTGATCTGTATATAAATATGCGTCTACTTACTTCTGGGTGTATACACAAGTTCTTTCTTGAACTGAGCACAACTCCGGTTATATTGGGCTTTTCACCAAGATTCTTCTCATAATATTTAATTAGATTCTTCAACTCCTCCATAACCTTTTCAATTTCTGGGACTGTACGAGAACAGTAAATAAGCTTTCTGTAAAATACCAAATTAAAATTAAACTACCTTTTTTCCACATAGATCATATTATAAAACTCCATACTGATACTGATCAGTTCGATTTGTAGGAACAATAAAAAGTATCTTCTTGTATTAACTGATGTTTTTGCTTTCAGTCCCGAGACTATTAAAGCTTCATCTGACGCAGAACCGGTGGGCTAGCCAGAACCCACGGGTTTGGGCCCTCCGCTGTGGGTAGGGCCACGCAGCTGCTCATGCGTGCGTTTAACTATGGTGTGTCATGGCCCTTAGCCATCGAGGTCGCGGTTCGGACCGAAACCCCGACGGCCGTCGACTGTGCAATTAGCTAATCGATGGCTGGGGGCGGTGAGAACCGCCCGGAACGCGGGTGTACCTTTTGTACGCGTTGTGTTGGTCTCGCCGTGCTCGGAGGCGAGGGCGAACTAGTGTGTTTGTTGTTGCACAAACTGTGGGTATAGTGTTATCCGGCGGGACCCCCGGCGATGGGTCCGACGTATCTAAGTCCCCTTCCTCGACCGGGTCGATGAGGACGTTTCGCGGGCGACGCTTGTTGACGTTCGCATTTGTGTCGGGTTGCTAATTTGCTGCGCTTACCACCAGAGGGTTGGATGATGTTCGGCTCTATCGAAGAACCGTTTGGTCAGGTCTTTAAAATATTCGCGAATCGTCGGGAGTCTGCAATCGCTGTGCAGGTCGACGTTGCGTTGATACCACTGCGCACCGGTTGCGCGGCGGATGAACTTATTTTGTACTATTTGCAACTTGTACAAGCGAGTTGGGTGCGTGTGGGCGAAGGTCATGATGCGTAGGACATAATAGGTCGTACGCAGGTCTTATTTAATAATAATTTGTGCCTTAAGGGCATTTTACTTTTAGAGTTAGTTAAATTGTGTAGCCGGCCGGAGATGAACGCGGCTCTATTTCGAACGTTATTAATGTGCGTATTAAATGACATACGTGAGTCGAAAGTGACTCCTAAGTATTTGAAAAGTATCTAGAAACCTTATCACACTAGGGGCAGCTTGACACAGGTAGTGATTAATAAAGTTTAGGAGAGATATTATTATTTTTGCAAGTGCTTCATTAATTCTTGTCCAACTTTTTTTCTTATAAAATGCTCCTTAAGTTAAATCGGTCTACCCAAGTTCTGTATAAAAGAATGATAAGAAGAATGTATAAAGTTAAAAACCAAATGTTTTTTTTTATTGGCTCCCAAACTAAGTCACATAAAGTGTTATGCATTGCTGTTCATGTTCCAAGTTCTGCTGTGACTAGTTCCTAGGAGAATATATTATAAGCATGAGCTATGTTTTTAATATATTTGTATAAAAAGAATGATGACGGATCTCCATAAAGTGAATTTGCAAATTTATTTTTACTAATTAAAATAATGCCAATGATATTTACTATGAAATAAAAAATAATGAAATAATATTTCTTTAAGTTTCTATATTGTTCAAAAATGTAAGTGAAAAACAAAATTCACTACAATAAAATTTTACCTTAATTTGTTATTGCATACTAACAAAATTTTGTTTGGTAGCTAACCTTATGTGATGAGGATTTTGAATTAAATACGCTACTATTAATGATAACAGGGAAATAGTTTTTCCAGTTCCAGATGGCATTTCAAGTAATCCATGACCCTGAAATTTTTAAAGAATGAAAAATAAATTATTAATATGTACTTATAACTAAATATTTTGTTCATGAATTATTTTTTTTTTATTTTTTTATTTAATTTTTTTTTTTTAAAAACTGCCCTTACTTTAGGATAATATTATCCTGTGTTGTAAAGGACGTTTTACAAACATAAATTTCACGCGGAAAAACACCCAGATGCGAAACAACTATCTGTGGGTCACACAAATAGTTGTCCCGTGTGGGAATCGAACCCACGACGCCGAAGCCAATACCTTGGCAACTGCGCCACGGAGTCATCGAATTAATTTAAAATGACAAGTTATTTTAGTTTTAATTTAATCTTAAGAACTTTTTGAAAAATGTTAAGTTATCATATTTTATTCCGAAATTTTAATTTGCTTGTGCATTTTTGTACTTGTATTTACATTTGGTAGTAAACTTTTTAAATTATTAAAATTTCAGTAATTCGTCAGGTACATAACACAAAATGAACAAATTCATTAAAAACAAAGAAATTCTATCATAACCTACATGAATTCATCTTATTGAATCACATGTTCGTCTAAGCTTGTTACCTTGGCATCAAGAGCACGTTTTAATTCCAGCATATAAGCATATTGCTCGGGATATATGTAATCATATGGAAAATATACCAGCAGACCATCCACTGTGAGCCTAGGACAACAAATTTTGTTTGTTTTGTTAATTTTTTAAGTAAAAACTAAACATCTCAAATAACGTAACTTATCTAACTCACTTCATATTTATAATATATAATTATTATTTAATAATAATTCAACAATTTATCTGTAATAATAAACAGTTTGTTTTACTATAAAATGCAAAAGCCGCTTATATGTTTTGACTTTTCTTTGACACTTGACTTTGATCACAATCAGCGTGACCAGATTTTATTTGACGAATCTACTGCTTGTCGAGGTTAAAAACTACTGAATTCTACCAAAAGAGAACGAGAAAACACTAAAATCATAAATCTAGTATATTTTTTGCTGTCGTGTAACCTATAAACATGATTTTTCTTGATTAAACGATAAAGTGATAAAAATATAATTAAAAAAATAAAATCAAGATTTTTAGCCTTTATGTTGGGTAACATTGTCATAAAGCTGTTTTGAGTCCATATGATCATACTTCTGTCACGATCAAATCTCCTACATCCTCCTTCCAACTGACCCCTCGTAACCCTTCTTTTCCATGCATTATTGCATGCAACATTGTTATTATTACATCGATTTCGATCTTAATTTTTAATCCTATTAATATCGGAAAATATTCTTTCTACTTTGGTGTTTGCCAAAGGTAGTATCGTCATTTGCTTCACAAATCGGAATAAATTGCCATACTTTGGTTTGCTATTAACATCACAGATTTGGCTGACATCACTACAAAATGTATCCACCAAAAACTTCAGACATATAACTAGCAGTTGACAATGAATGTTTTTTTTTAACATAGTACAGGTTCACACTACTGCATAAGTCGAAAGTATTAAAAAAGTCAAGTAAAAAAAGTCTTAACAAGAATAATAAACTAAGAATTACATTCCACATATTAACGTTAGCAACTTGCATACCTGAGAAATGCCGGAATATCCTTTCATATTTTTTATATGCTTTGATGTTTCCCTAAAATGGCGTAGACTCCGCCCACAGCAAATAGTGTTGTTTTATTAAGTCCATATTGACATCGATATATTGGTACCCATATTGATATCAATGACACGCAAAAATGTTATTAACTTTGCACGCCTTTCTATTAATTCTTATTTGTCACCACTAGTTGAAGGGTACGGGGTAAAAACTAAAAAAAAAATGTTAACCTAATGTAAGGGTAATGTAAACTAAAACTGGTATTTGCTATCAGCATTGTAACATAAAATAGTTTATTGTCATAAATAGTTAAATAAAATAAAAATACAATTATTATATGGATTAAAATCGTTTATTCATGGCGGAATAATATTAATTTTGTTAAAAAGTTGCGCTTTGATATATTTTCTGTGTTTTTTGCCATGAAACTTAATTAAGTAATAGACTAAATTAATTAACTAAATTAACTTATGTTTCTTCAAATCGTCAATAATCGTTTGGAAAGTCAACACCTTCTGCTTCAGTCTGCGGCACTTCTGACTGAGTATCTTTATTTTCCTTTTGCTGTAACTACACTTGTCTGCATAACTTTTGGACGTTTTTGGTTGCATTAACTTCCATAGCCTAAAAATTAACGTGAAATTACAATAAACATTTTATTTTATACATAAGGTTAGGGAGATAATTAACAGGGGTGATTCGTGCTCTGCAGTCGAACATACCTATGTATGTTTAAATTTAATAGCATCAACCCTATGGTTGATGCTATTAAATTTCATCAAAATATATGCTGAAATTAACGTATTGTGCCAGCCAATAAGTAGGATACTAGTTAAAGACGACGATGCTATTGTTTAAATAGAAGTTAGAAGAAATACTCACCGTATGAGTTTTCACCTAAATTTGTCATCTTTTGTTTGAGTCTGTTTGTCGTATCTATGTCCATATTTGTTGGGTGAATACAGACACGACTAACGTCAATATCCATTGGACCATGCTGCAAATTATTAAAATTATACATTAATTATAATAATTTTATTTTATGTATGCTATGCTATATATATCTATATGTTTACTTTTATTTTTATGAACCCAGCCAAATAAAAAAAATTCCAAAATAAAAAACAAATAAATATCCCCATAATAATAATAAATCAAAAAGCATTTGAACGGATTCACCAGATCAAGTCAAATTTCTCTCACTTCTCAAAACTTTTAATCTTAATTGCAAATTAAAATATAAAAGAGAATAATTAATAAATAATTAGTAAAGAATAATTACATTCTGTGCTGTGAGATGTCCCTGAATGATGCATAATTGTATTATTTCATTTTAATCTGACTATCAATACTACTTCGTGGTAACGAACTTGACTTAACGAACTTTGACGAGTGGAGCCAAAAAAAATAAAGTCTCGATAAAATTTTCAAACAACCATGCTATGAACAACACTACGTTTTCATGTAAACATTGCAAATATTTACTTATTGAATATTTTACTTGTTAGTACTACTACTAACAAGTAACTAACTACTTAGAAGAATAAAAAATAACCGATAACACTATATGTACAATTTCTGTTATATACACAAGTAGTATCACATACGAAAAAGTACAAAAAAATATAAAAACTGGAACTAACCTAAAAATGTGAATCCTTCGTTGTTTTTTACAGCATTCGAATAACAAACCTGTGATGCAATACTTTGCCATGTTAAATTTTTTTCTACTTATCTTTACAAAAACTTCAGAAATTACCAGAACACACACAATTCACTATTAAAATGAAAATAATTGTCGAACAGCAATTAAATGACAGTCGTAGTACTTAGAAAAGTGTAGACCTAAAATGGCGGCATGTCATAAAATGTGCTTCAAGGCGGGGCTTCGTGACGTAACGGAAAATTGAAACAAAAATTTGAAATTCCTGACATATACTTTACTTTATTTACATTTGTAAATTACAACGCGTTAGAGTGAGAGAGATATGTGTTTGTGATTGAGGTATTATATTTGCATCATATTTGTATAACGAAAAATTTTATATGCAATAAAGGGCATATCCTCTTATATTCTTTTATCAATGGATTCTATCATATTGACACTGTGATCCTTAATAATAATTCATCTGAAAAGAAAACTAAGTAAGTTTTCTTTTCAGACATGTTTTTTTTTTTCTACCTAAATATACTTTAGATATATTGGAATATAATTTAAATATATTACTTAACATTTTTAACTAAAAGACTAATAAAGAAGATTAATTAAGTAGGGTGCAGTGGGATAATTCCGACAAATTTGTATGACATCACTAAGGGTCCAGTTTTGGATTAATTATTGAAAGTAGTTTTATATCTAAGACCATTATTGTTTTACATCTGTTTGCGTTACGTAAATAGCTGTGATAAATATTTATTCAATTCTTAAAATGCAATTGGGGTTTTGGATTAGAGCATTTGAAATATTAAGCTAATATTCTTTTCGTAAAAGGGATAATTACGAACTATCATGGGGTAATTCTGAAGTATTTCAAAAGTTGTTTTTATTGAACTCTGGCCTAAAGTTCATATTACTTTTTCAGTCGTAATTATGTGTTACACAAAATATACGCAATATTGTACATAGAAACATTAATCTAATTTATTACAGCTTTTTTATTTCGTAATTACACCTGAAAGTGTATGTGGTTCTCAAACTTTAAGTTACAATTGTAGGATACTTTTTGTTAAGCAGTTTTGTCCACTTATTTTGTACTAAATAATACAAAGTATTGGAAAAATCAACATAAATAAGGACGAGGAAGATCAAAGAATGTAATATATATTTATTTAATTTAAAATCTTTTCTTCAAGATACTTTCCAGCAAATCGATATATTCTGCAATGACGAACAGATCTGTCATTTTTCTTCTTACAAATTCTACCGGCTGTGCTTTTTTAAAAGACCATAAATTGTCTTTCCGGAAATAAATTAACCAGGTATATTATTCTTAAATGGTGTCGGAATATAGTTTACCTGCACATATTCAGCGACATCTTCCATAGTTTAATTATTCTGCTAATTTATTTTCTTCTACAGGTATGACGGTAGGTCTTCTTGCATTAAACCTGACTGTTGCTTTATTTCTCTTAACGTATTCATGAAGGGGATTTTATATACTTGAGCTGCAGTATATTGCGTTAATTCTCCCTTTATAACTTTTTCGTTCGCTTGGGCCAAATCTTGTGAAGTGTATTTTTTAATTTTCTTTCTTATGTAATTTCGGGACATGATAGATACTTATGTAAAACAAATTTGTTAATAATGCAAATACATAAAAATAAGTTTGAGAACCACTGCTAATTACTATGTGAAAGCTAAATGGGGTTATAAGGAAAATATAATATATCGGAATAAACCCGGAAGGGTATTTCCGAAAAAAAAAAAATAACAATTAGAATGTTATGTTCCTCGTACATAAACGCAAAAAACGATAATCTATGGTTAAAAGGAAAACTTGTTCATGTAACTTACCAAAATTGAAAAATAAATTTATTGGGGTTATTATGAATCACGAAAAATGACGCGAAAAACACTTGTCCAAGAAAACTTGCTGTCACACACATAATATTGTCACTAGCGGCTTGCTACGACTGAGACGGCGTGGTTATTAAATATGCTGTCTAGCCTAACGTTGCTAGTAGGGAAATATAATTATAATTAATAGAAATTTAACGATTTCGGAATATACCCGTTTTCGGAATTGCCCCACTGCACCCTATGTATTTTGTGCAAGGGCAGATAGAGGTTTGAACCTAAATAGTGCAACGGAAGCAATTAGTTTGGTTTGAACGATTGCTTACAAAATTAAAGACGAAAACTTCTTATTTACGAGAATTAATCATTTACGGGGACCGCAAGATTCACGAAGTAGGTTTACTTCGAATACAATTAATATACACCTGTTGCCTGTTTATCTGGTTAGATAACACAGGTTCGAATCACGTAGCGCCGAAAATGTTATGTTCATTTATCGACAAATTTACAATTTAAAAGTTTCATATTGAGTGCAGAGACTAGCACTAAAAATACAAAATTAATCTAAATAGATATATAAAAAATATTTAATAATAAATCGACGATTTATCTGAAATAATGAAAACTTTATAAATATTGCTTCAAGTAACCAATATTGGTAAGCTTTATAGCCTCCCGCGCTAGGCGTGGTGAGACATCGGCGAACATAAATTATAATCGCAAATTATTAAGAATTATGTGTTTTTGGTGATTCAACAACTTTATATAACATTTTAATTACTGTGACTCACATTTGATCCCGTATTATGCTAAGTTTGGCTGCGTACTCTCAGCGCTCTAACGTAAAACTGTAAACATGTAGCAAAGGGCTATAAATAAAGTTGGTAAAGAATTTTATGTTCCTAAATTTTTATAATAGGTAAATATTATTAAACCATAGGAAGCGAGATATTATCTTGATATCTTTAAACGCGGATATGAGATTTAATGAGAATTTTGAGACAAATATTAAAATCTAAAAGATTTTTTTTTAGATTTTTATATTTGCATAATAATATGGGAAAAACGTACAAAGACTAGCTAGCGTAGCTCTGTGCTACCAACCTTCACAGAGAATACACTGTCCCAAGTTCCACGCTATATATAATACAGCGTGTCGTTACCATCGCGACAATAAATGAACACACGTGTAACGCTACTTGCCAATAATCATAAAAAAAATATTAACGTTAAACAAAATCCATAATTAAAAAAAAGATATTTTTCAAACAAACTAATTAAGTAAAAAAGAAACTAAATTTGTAACATCCTATAAAACTCGCGCCACAGCGTCGCATTACAAGCTTCTCCTTCTAACAGTATGTTTTGTCTCTTTTAAAATAATTCAACACATTCATATTCTTTGTGACCTTTACAAATGAACTTTAAGTTACAGTTTTATACGTAAGGATGTTCTTAAATTGTTTGTTTGGGAAAATTTAATAACTCTGTAAATATTGATGTTTGAAGAATGTAAATGTTTAATACAATTTTAAAAAGTTATATATAACTTTACTCTTTGGTTCCACGTTCCAAGATATAAGATTCGTCATAATTGAATGAAGGGTTAAGGGTTGTTTAGGTGATTTTTATCAAAATTCAAATTTCCTAAATCTGTTAAACTAAAGCTCGATTACATAGATCGGACCTGATTTCAAGAAAAAAAATATTTTCTAAAAAACTTTATATAACTAATTATCTTATCTTGAAATCTATAAATATCAATAGCAAATAATTTTTGTATTTAAGTATTTAACAATACAATATTACATATTACTATAACTACTACTATTAATATTAACAATACAATGAAAAACATTTTATAAATTATTGCCCTATTTGCTAATGGATTTGGTATCAGCCGTTTGTATTGTAATTTAAGCGATTTTAGCGACTTACGTAAACAAACAATAATTCAAGTAAACATTTAATTATAATTTGCTTGTTGAACCTCTGAACTCGGGATAAGGAATCGTTAACAATGCTGAATACACTGCAATCAATCTCATTTCGAACTTGCATCGCGCAAGAAGTGAGAAATGGTTAAAATTTGCGTTATCGGTGCCGGGGTCAACGGTCTAACTTGTGCATTGAAAATAAAGGAAAAATATAAAGATTTCGATGTAAATACGAAGAAATAATGAAACGGATAGTCTGAGCATTTTTCTTTAGTGTTTGATTATTTTTGTTATTTTTCAGGTGACGATATTTTCGGACGAATTCACACCAAACACTACGGGAGACGGTTCCGGGGGACTGTGGTATCCCTACCTATGCGGTGATACATCCCAAGAAAACCTAACGTATGTATTTGTAAAATTATATTCACTCATAGCTTTTGTTTTATGAGACACTGGTCAGCTATTAGGTACTCTTTTTCCACCATCCGAGTTAAACTATTTTTGTGTCAGTAACAACATATTTTGGAATAGATAAGTATTTCTCTATATATTTAGTCTCTATATATTTCGATTAAGAGTTGAGTAAACATTGGGGCTTGAACAACGCAGAAAAATTTCAGTGCATTATATACAGTGTCTCGTTACAATCGCGACAATAAATGAACACACGTCTAACGCTACTTGCCAATAATCATAAAAAAATATAAAACGTTAAAAAAATCCATCATTAAAAAAATATATTTTTAACAAACTAATTAATTAAAAAAGAAACAAAATTTGTAACAGCCTTTACAACTACAACTGACTGATTCATACATTCGTTGCCACAGCATCGCATTACAAGCCTCTCCTTCTAACAGTATGTTTTACCTCTTTTAAATACATTCAACCCATGCATATGCTTTGTGACCTTTACAAAAGAACTTTACGTTACCGTTTTATACGTAACGGTTTTCTGAAAATGCTTGTTTTGTAAAATTTTATAACACGGTTAATATTGATGTTTAAAGAATGTAAATGTTTAATACAGTTTTAAAAAGTTATCCTCTCTATGTGTGTGTGCTCTTATTGTCGCGATTGTAAAGACACGTTGTATACATGGATTCCATGAAGAAATAGAATTTACTTTTAAATTCACGTCACATATGTATTGACTTTGAAACATGTACCAGTTAATTGTATTTTTGTGATATCCTATAGAAAATGGGGAATCGAGACGTACAGCTTCCTTTACGACCTGTGGTACACGGGAGGCAAGCATATCTCTCTGATGCCGATGTACGAACTGTACAGACAGAAGAAGCAACTGTCGCGCCCTCTGTGGGCTGACTTGGTGTTTGGCTACAGGGAGTTGGATATGAGGCAGCTCGACTATTTAAGTACGATGCATTCCGTTGAATATTCGTAAGTATGAACACATAAAGATATGGCTACATTTCATCAAACTATTCGTTATAAAACGAATTTTCTATAAGCATTACAATTTGCGTGAGAGCTGGAGAGACATTGTGTAATAACGATTTATTTCTAAAAGGTTGGCCACGGTACTATGTGAATGTCCCTTAGCTAATACATTAGTCACACAGGCAGACTTAATATTCCTGTTATTGTTGCCAGTGTTGTCAATCTTAAAGTGTTTTTCTTTCACAGAGCCGGTCGAACATTCACGACCTTCGTAATACAAGCGCCAAAGCTTCTGGAATATCTCTATAAGCGTTTCAAAGACGCCAACGGCGAGGTAGCGACGGCTAAGATCACCTCGTTGTCAGATCCATTACTGCAAGAGTTCCGTGTCATAGTCAATTGTACAGGACTGCGGGCAAGGGACGTGGTGCCCGACACCAGAGTATTTCCTATACGAGGACAGATAGCAAGGGTACCGTGAAATTTACTATCGTCCTCCCAACTAGAAACAGATGGAAATATCGACGTTTTGGTTTGATATTTACGCTTTGATAAACCGTAGACTATATGAAGTTCTTTAGCCGAATATGTACGTGTATAGTAACATAGGCATTAACTAAATAAAGGGGATTATATAGTAGTAATTTTTGCTTATACCGTCGAGGGTTAGACGATCGTTCACTATAAGAAAGCAATAGGAAACTATTGCTTTCTTTGAAATACCGTACGCTATGCGATCATCTTTTTGTTTTTCTAGTCTATTTTTGTTTCTTTGCTAAAGGTCAAAGCTCCGTGGCTGAACTACACCATTGTGGACGAGGATAGCGGGCACTATATAATACCAAAGTAAGTGTTATGACAAAAATATTTTTTTTACAATATGGAATAATACAATAGTGCCGAAATGGCTACATCTACAAAATTTTTCATTATCCTCCTGCCCTTATCCCACCTTGTAGGGGTGGGAACAACGTGTGAATCATGACGTATGTGGTTTATTCCACCTGCCTGACGTCAACCCTCCTTGGAAAACCAGCACCCAGATCCGGAACAATTATCTGTGAGTCACACAAATACTTGTCCCGTGAGTGAATCGAACCCACAATCCCCGACCCCGCATCCAATAATTTAGTAACGCCGCCACCGAGGCATCAAAATGGTTACATACTTAAAAATAAATATAATAGAAGTGTACATTATTATTTGCAGCGACGCAATTTGTGTCTTAGGGGGGACCCATCAAAACAACGACTATAGAACAGAAATCGACGCTGGCAATACAGGGTTCATATTAAACGGATGCCGGCAAATGATACCAAGTTTAAAGGTTAGATAGTAAAAATACAAATAGTAAATTTGCTACGACACTGTTAGATACACTAGAAAGAAAGAAAGAAAAACATTAACCCTCTGCTTTTGGCGCACGATTTAAGTCCTACAAAACGTGCTTCGACGCAAGATGAAATAAAATTAATGAAAAGAAAATATATGCTAATTCATCCACCGCCCTTGTACGGTTGCGAAAAACATTGCAATTAGTTTTTATGAATGCTTTTCTCACGAGCTGAATTCAAGGAACCGACTTCAGTTAGGCGTATCATAGTACCTACACAATAAGAGAATACGCGCGAAAATTGACAATGATTTCACATTATGATTGATGTACCGCCAATGCAAAATTAAATTGGTGCAAATGACAGAGTAACAAACAAGCAAAAATATACAGCAGAATTGAGAACCTCCTTTTTTAAAGCATTTTATAGACAGTGCTACTTATCGCTTTTAATCTTTCAGTCAGTTGAAGTAGTAAAACATTGGGTGGGTCTGCGGCCTGGTAGAGACGAGATCAGACTGGAAGCGGAAGAGAGAAAGGGCAAAATATATATCCACAATTACGGGCACGGTAACATAAATTTCATATAAAAAAGCCAATCTTTTATAACCGACTGTTGCACAATGGGCTATAATTAATTAATTTACGAGTATTATTGAAAAATTATCACCACCGAATGACATTTCCGACGTCTTATTTATGAGGGTTATCTGTGGAACAGTGAAGAATGACACTTTCGCATATTATGTCGGGTTTCAATATTCTATCACTTATCTACAAATAGTAGGGATGCCGAAAGTGAAGAAATATATCGTATAAATATATAATATATAAATATATATATTTATTAAAATGTTAATATCGTTCGGGATATATCGAAGAGAAAATATCGATATTTTTTTAGGCCTTGTTAAAAAAAAACATGCCAAATATTTAATATTTGAATTACCAGACTCTGTCCCGTATTCGAATTTGAAAAAGTATCGCTTTTAAATGCGATTTCAATATTGAATATTTTATACCGATATATCGGATCAAAATATCGATAATTTTACTAAAAAAATATTGCTATATGGATATTTATTCGGCTTCCCTAACAGATAGATTTTCAAGTCCGTCGGATCTGTAAAGGCCCCTAAGGCAACAGTGGCTCATCCAGCCCAAAAAAAAATGATAGATTTGGTTACTAGGATAGAGATAGGTATTTGAAATTAGTCTTAGCTCCGTAAGAATTATGTACGTCAAAATTCTATATCCAGTAATCCTAAACCCTATCTGTAAATAGAATATTAAAACCGACCATAGTAGAATAGTTCATAAACGATGTTATGCTTTTGTCTTTAAACTTTGCCCTTACCGTGTAACATTATCCTGTGTTGTAAGGACGTTTTACATACACACAACAATGATGTTTAATAATATGGATGACGCATGTCCATACTGCGCGGCTTTTTAAAATTGATCCGCTTTACGTTATATGACGTTAGAACGTATTATACGGAAAGAGACGGCAGTCTATAGAATTACACCAATTGGTATAATTTGAGCGCCTCAATTTCGATGCGCTAGTGTCATGTCTTTGTATAGAATATCATTGACACACAATATCACGCGGTCAAACGCACAGATCCAGCAAGATAATATATGCGTCACATAAAACATTTACCGCGTTGGATCGGACCCACGACTCCGATGCCTATGCCAATAACTCGACAACTTGCGTCACAAACACATCAAAACATTCGTATACAACATTTTGCAACAACGCATTTGGGTGCCTTTTCGTGTTGAAAACTAAAATTTGGGAATAGCTTTTTCAAATGTCTTACAGCACATGATATTGTTAATCTACAATGTGGGCAATGATTAAAAAAAGTTATTTTTATGGTACAAAGCTATCTCCACACAATTACTGTTGAGACCCGTGTGTTTTTCAGGCGGCAGTGGCCTGACGCTGTTCTGGGGTTGTGGCGAGAACGTTCTGCAACTGTTGGAGCAGAACTTGGGCTCAATCAAACCACATGATGCAAAGTCAAAACTTTAATGTATAGAAAAAACGTATACAATAGTACATAGACTATATTCCTACCAGGAATTGTAACATTAACGCATAATAAAATTTAAACATCAAACAAGAGTTAACAAATAAAACTTACCAAATACAGATAGCAACGAAATTTTATTGCTCTCTTTAACGAGAATTTGTTAATACCATTTACCGGCGTTACTTTTAAGAAAGTAAACGTACAGAAATATATTCATACACATTTATTGAAACATTAAAATTCTATATGAGCCATTATCCTTTTGCCTTTATGTACGGGGAAAATAGTAAGTACAAAAATTTGCAACGGTACAAACACAACATTTCAAAAAGTATATCAATGCTATGCTGTGCTGTACAAAATCCGTAAGCATTTTTTAAAAGGCCTCATTGTCGTTTTTATATATCTGTAACTTGTTTTTAATTATCAGCAATAATGATTAAAACATATTATTTATTCATATTAAGATATTGCATTTCAATGAAACAATAATTGCAAACAAACACAGTAATTTATGAAATGCCTCAAACTCCAATGGATTTGGTATATGATTACAATTAAAAATATCATCGCAACAATTAATAATTTTTGATATTTATTTCAACATTTTTCTCTTTCAGTTGTCCCCTTTCGGTTTTAGGATTGGTCCCTTTCCAGTTGTGATTTGATTGTTTCACACAAAAAACGATACCTGTACTCGATTAGTTCGCTATTTCGGACAGGATGTCGCTGTAGGTGTACATTCAATGTCGGACACGTTAGGCCAATGAGATTTAAATTTGATAACCGTTAAAATTGTTTCTCTCCCTCTTATAATCAACTTATTTATAACTAGCTGCTGCTCGCGACTACGTCTGCGTAGAGGGGTGAAAATTTAGGGTTATATGTATTTAGTTCTCCGATTCTCCACCCTGGCCGGTATGCACGCTAAGATTCACGAAAATCGGTCGAGCCGTTTCGGAGGAGTTCAATTACAAACACCGTGACACGAGAATTTTATATATTAGATAGATGAGTCAATCGCATTACAGTCCTCATAACGATCGCACGGTTTTTAATTTGATCCAAACTCCAGGTAAGTAGACACGCAGTCAAACTACACAATACTCAAGAGCATCATCAATACCTATATAACTTAATTTTTCTTGACATTCCAATGATAAAAACCAACACTTGAGAAGAAAAAAAGTATAAGGCCCACACAACGGTTTATTTTATATGAAAATTTGCTATGCCCGCATCCTTATATCCAAACGAATTATAATTTTCTGAATAAACATTACCATTAGGTTTAATCCAAATTACTTCCCATTTTAACTAAGAAACATTATCCGAGCCTCTGCCTCATATCACTGTATGAAACCAATTTCGAAGCTCTCAATGGTAGGAAAAGCTCCTAGAAGGTACCAGTGCGTACTAAACCGATAACTCGGAATTGTTTTATTTTATGTTAACAGTTGGCAAGCGAGCAGGCGGTTCACCTGACGTTAAGTGATTACCGCCGTACATGGACATATAAAACACCTTGCAGATGCATCTACAACCTATAAAAAATTCGCCCCGGCTAATCACTCACCAAACGAACTGCGAAAGTATTATACTTCTGAAGTGGATGCTGTGTATATTTAAGTTGTCCTGTTCCACTTACTAAGATAGACTAATCGAGGACTATTACTTGGACTATGTTTCCAATAAATAACACTCGGGACTTTAAAGCAAACTGATTTAATTAGCGGAAGATAATTACAATACATTAACTAGTCAAACACAGGTAAAGAGAGAGAGTATGAGTAATTACATTATACATGATGCGAGCTATTTATACTAAAAAAGTAATCCTTACTAATATCACAAAGGCGAAAGTTTGTATGTATGGATGGATGTTCACGCAAATATTATTGAACGGATTTTAATAAACTTTACAATAATATAGCTTACACATCAGAACAAGACATAGGCTATAATTTATATACAATTTTAATGCAGTCTATCTCCCTGTCTTAATGTTACACCTTCAGCTTATTCTACACAGACGTAGTCGCGGGGAGCAGCTAGTTAATTACAATTTTGACTCCCATTTGAGAATGCGTGCGCGCAGTGGGGGTTAAATTAAGATGGCCGCTTAACTAAAAACAAAAGGCTCGTGCTCGGCCATCTTGCGATAATTAGCTAATACAATAGATGCACCAGCCGCCATACTGTCGCATCACCGAGTGGGTGGAGCTACTGTGCGTTAGAAAATGTTGATTCGTGCAACAGTAACTACGTCGTGAAATTCGATAGCCAATAGTAGCTTCGCCGCGGACGTCGACAGCACTCCGTCGTAAAAAAGGATCGTTGTAGCGGTCGAGTTGACTAGCATGCTACACTTCCACTTTGATCCGTCCTTCTGTGAGGTCGTGGTACTTAGCCGTACGAGCCTGCCCATTCGTGCAACAGCCGAGGCTGCTGCGTGGCCCTACCACTAAATTCTACGTTTATTTACATACATTGTGTACAATCACCGCTTTACGCTTGCACCTTACAAGAGAGTTTTGGGATGTCAAGAAATGTCCATATTTTTGATTGATTGATTGATTGAATATACTTCATCGCACACAAGGAAATACAAGGAAGAAAATACCGGAAAGATAGTGTACATACATACATTTTTGATTTTATACATCGATATTTTCAGCCGACATATTTGGATGTGATATATCAATACGAAATATCAATATATCGATACAAAATATTCAATATGGAAAATCGTAACAATACCGATTTTATTTCAAGTT
Organism: Iphiclides podalirius; assembly: GCA_933534255.1. Lineage (NCBI taxonomy): Eukaryota > Metazoa > Arthropoda > Insecta > Lepidoptera > Papilionidae > Iphiclides > Iphiclides podalirius. The sequence goes on along the minus strand of OW152831.1, from coordinate 11,815,159 downwards.
CGAATCTGCCACAGATTCTGTAGATGTCAAATATTTAATACTTGACATACTTTTTTTACAGACAACGGGGTAACTACGACCTAAAGAGAAAACATCGATATATCGATATTTTCTCAGTAAATATCGACATAGAGGCCTGTATCCATATTTTTATGAGTATCTATATATTTTTTCACTTTCGATATCCCTATAACAGTTTAAATCATTTATACATCCCTTGACCCCCAATGCCATCTATCGGAGATTCGATTGGCACTTGAGAATGGTGTCGTAGATGTCCGTCCTGCGCTGACGCCTGATCGGTATCTGCTCCCTGACCTCCTCCACCGTGGCCAGATCTGAAATTACGTCAGAGTGTTTTCACAAGATGGTTCACCTGATGTTAAGTTAAAACCGCCGTCTATCGGCATGTGAAACACCCAAAGGGTTGCAAATACGTTACCATCTTAATATAAAGTGGGCCGCGGCTAGCTCACTGACTTGACGAAGCGTAGGAGTATAACACTTCACGTAGGTCGTTGTACTCGCTCGGACGGAACTGCCCATTAGTGGAACAGCGAAAACTGTTGCGTGGTCGTACCACAGTACATTTTTTAGAAGAAATGCACTGAAAAGTTTTTCGCCGCTGCGGGGTTCGAACCCACTTCCGGAGTCGCACGTGATGTGCCACACGTTAGGATTCGTGCCATGGTTGCCACCAGAACGGTAAATGACGAAGCGTTATAGGCAAAGCGGACGAGTGAACGGAGAAGAGGAAGGCGGGAACGAACCCACGTCCGCCAGCAGGGTGGCCGGCTCGTGGGCGAGCGTGTGCGCCACTGCGCCCCAGGGGTCGAGCAGGGCGGAGTGGCCCCAGGCGACGTAGTCCGCGGCGGGGTCCCTGGCGGGGCTGGCCAGCGCCACCCACAGCTGCAGGTCGGCGGCGCGCGCCCTGCCCAGCAGCTCCCAGTGCCGGGGGCCCGTGGCCATGTTGAACGCGCCCGGGTACACCAGCAGCGAGCAGCCTGCACGGGATCAGTTTCTTTGTCAGTGGCGTAACAGCCTATACGTGTTCCACTGCCGCGGAAATGGCTCCTCTATACAGAGGGTATCAAGGCATAGTCCACCACGCGGCCCCACTGCGGATTGGCGAACTTCACATTTCTTCGAAAAATATTTTTTTTGTTATTATTTCGAAAATATGCAGGTTTCCCCACGATGTTTTCCTTCTCCGCGGAACACGTGATAAGTCAGCACTTAAAGTTAAAAACTTCATTGGTGCCGGCACCGGGGATCGAACTCAAGTTGCTCGAGTATATTGAATTAAAGGCGAGCGCTTGGACCCTGAGCTATCACAGCTCACCATATAGCTCTATATAATTATATACAGCGTGTCGTTACCATATCGACAATAAATGAACACACATATAGGGGATAACTTTTTAAAGTTGTATTAAACATTTAAATTCTTAAAACATCAATATTTACAGATTTATTAAATTTTCCAAAACAAAGAATTTTAGAACACCCTTACCTATAAAAGCGTAACGTAAAGTTCATTTGTAAAAGTCACAAAGCATATGAATGGGATAAATGAATTTGAAAAGAGACAAAACATACTGTTAGAAGGAGAGGCTTGTAATGCGACGCTGTGGCGCGACTTGTATAAGGATGTTACAAATTTTGTTTCTATTTTACTTAATTAGTTTGTTTGAAAAATATTTTTCTTTAATTATGGATTTTGTTTAACATTAATATTTTTTTATTATTATTGGCAAGTAGCGTTAGACGTGTGTTCATTTATTGTCGCGATGGTAACGACACGCTGTATATGTATAATATAAACACTCAGACACTATAATTGCACTAAGTTCATCAGACAAGATTTTTCCAGTAGTGGGGATCGAACCCACACCCTCTGGCTAAAGGGCAGGTTCACCACCCACTACGCCAATCGGTACGTCAAAAGATTTCAATTGCAAGTTGCCCTCCAGTCGCCCACCTTCGTTGGCCATCAGCCTCGCCTGTTCCGGGAAGCGCAGGTCGTAGCAGATGCCCAGACCGACCTTGATACCCTGGCACTCGAATATCGCCAGCTGGTCACCGGCGCTCAACACTTCGGACTCCTTGAAGGTTATCTTGTTCGGAATGTCTATGTCGAAGAGATGCATCTGAGGTTGAAATGAAAGCATGCTGCACATCAAACCTTACAATCGACAATATTTTATCGAATACTATTTACTGAATTTTATTTAGGAACTAGTGCTGCCCGCGACTTCATCTTGCGCAGGATTAGTAATTTGAGTGGCTTATTCAGTAGCTTCTTCCCCAAGGTCATATCGTCATATCATCTTCTCAATTCTCTATACCAAAATTCATTAAAATTGGTTTGCTGCGGTTTAGTCGTGACGGTGTAACAGACAGACGGAGTTAGTTTGTTAGGAGACCCTTGTATCTTTATAAATTATAGCCTAAGTGTTATTCTGAGGTATAAACTATAATATTGTAGTTTCATTAAAATTCACTCAATAGTTTTCGCATGAGAGAGCTACAAACATTCATACATACAAACTATCGCGTTTATAATATAATAATACATTATTTATTATTAATATATTATATAAATTTACTTATTATTATATTATTATATATGTTATATAATAATAAGTAAATTTAATCAAAAGTAAATTTACAAATTTGTTTTGTACAAAAATAATTTTCGTAATTTATAACTATTTAGGTCAACTATGAATCAAGTTTTTATAAAAACAAAATACAAATTACAAAACTATTAAAAACATGAAAAATTAACTATCTGGAACACATTTTATTTGTATTTTGTATGGAAGAGGTTGGGTAGACAATCCCAACGATCACTGCAACATAGAAGAAGTATAATTGTAGTCTACCTTTCGAAAACATTGCCCAATTACCCATTATCCCCTTTTACATAATACATTTCACTTGGACAAACATCCAAATCCGCAACAACTATAATATGTGTATCACACAAATACTTGCCCCTTCTGGGAACCGAACCCAAGACCCCCGGCAACTGCGCCAACTGAACAGTCATCCAAAACGCGAACGCATTGTTATGTTACCCTAGCAGCCGCACCTTCCTGTATTGTGCCAGGAGCTTTCCGCTGCTGTCCCACACGGTGCACGTGTTGTAAAGTCTGTCGCCGCACCGCTCTGGCACCGTGCCGCCCACGACGCACAGCCCCGCTTCAGCAGCCACCTTGGAGAGGGCCCTACAAGTGGCCCCCGTTGGCACCTCCTCCGCGTACTCCGCAAAGTACTCTGACAAGCGCAGACGGGTCATAGCTAGCTCAAAGGGCTACAGGCTGCAATTTCCTATGGTTTGTCCATCAAATGTGTTCCATGAAATAAAACGGAACTTTAACTAAACGGTTTTTAAAGTCGTAAACATTATGGATCAGACTGTAATTACTACTTATATATAATTTATTTTCTAAGTCTAGATTTGATTAAGAATTCAATAAACATAAATTACACTTACTTGTGCCGTACGGCGAGTTGAAACACTCTGGCAACACCACCAACTGAGCTCCTTTCTCCTTAACACTGTGTATTTCTTTAACAGCACGCTCAATATTTTTAGATTTATCTGGTCCCACAGCCAATTGCAGGAGAGCAATTTTGAGTCCTGAAATAAGTCAACATCATATACAGGGAGGCTTTCCTAAGTGAATCCATTTTTTTATTAAATTCTAGACGATAAATAATGTTATATAAAAAAGATTAATATTTAAAATCACTGTTAATTAATTAAATACATTCATTTGAACTTATCTCAAAAAGTGCGTGATTTATGGGCAATTCATTTATTTTACACGCGATCATTGTAACTAACACGCACACAAGTTTGTTTCAAAAGTATACGACGAATTTATGAATGATTACCGCATTGTCAACAAGTTCTGTTTTTTAGGGAATGGAATGGCAATATTTTTAGACTCCATAGAGTAAGTAACTCGTTCTTGGGACGGTGTATACGCTTCTACAACAAAATCCCAGTTAATGTGCAAAGCCTATCTATTAACAGGTTGAAGAAATTTATTAAAGAAAAACTTTTAAAAGGGTTATTATAATATAAATGAACACATTAACGATAATAACTCCTGGGAATGAGATGATCACTCTAAGCTGTTTCTAAAAAAAAGAAAAAAATGTACTGTATAACAATGTATTTGTTTGAGAAAAAAAATTACAAAAAAGAGGATACCTACGGAGTTTCTTTTGCCTGTTTCTTCTCCGTTAGAGGAACCTCATTACGAAACGGTGGTAGATTTAAAAAAAGGACTATAGGTAAATGAAATGTATATTTCTTATTTCGATGAATAAATGATTTGAAAAAGAAACAAAAAAAAGTTTGATTTTATTTCATTAAACGATTATACTACTGAGTCTGAACCTACTGTGAATTTGGGCACCTTTAGAAAAGCCACCCTGTATTTGTTTTATTTCATAAAATCATTATCCTTACTTAATGAATCATAGGCTAAGAACATAGTTTTATTGGGGCATTTAAGGGTCACAAATTGGATTGGAGTTAAAGAAAAACTAGACAAATATTGCATTAAAATTGGATGTAGAGAAAATAGTACAAATGAGAAATTTAATTTTTATTTTTTTTATTTTAAAAATTATTTAATTGATAAGTAATTAAATTAAATCACTTTATTAGATGCAAAAACCCAGATACATAAAAATTATCTTGAGGTTGATTGATAAAACAATATTTCTCATTGGAAAAATGAAACAGTCTATGACACATTTACTCTTAAAAGAATCAAAATTACACAATAGGATTTTTAAATGAAAAAAAATACTACCTTATGTGTTAGTAAGTTTTAATATGAAGTTATTATAAATTTATTTATATTTATGTTAATAAGCATTTGAAAATTAATAATTTCTCTGTCTGTAACGAAAATTAATATTCTCAAATAAATTTCACAACTAAACTCAAGTAAAGTTTTTTATAGTGCTAATCTCTGCACTTATGATTGAAAATTAAAATTTGTAGAAAAAAAATAAAATTAATATGATAATAAAACTAATTCCCAGATTTTTTATCAATTAACTTTTGTACAGCATTGGTGTGCTTTGATTTAATTTTATGCATTATTAAAAAATATATGGTAGCCAGCAGAAACCATAATATTAGGACATAAAATAATAGTAATAATTTATCCGGGTGAATTTATATATGGATAGAAATAGAGACAAGAGAAATAAAACAGCAACAACTAGACAAAGTTCTAGGACTCAAAGTTGTAGCACTGAACATGATATTCTGTCCTAGCTAAATCCATAGTTTTCTTATAGAACATGTTTAAGATAGGTAACACATAATACTGTTTAAATATTAGGTACTTAAAACTTATATTTTAGTACCTAGTATTTAATTTCATGTGATGAAATGGTTACTGCATTATAAGTCAATCTAGACCTTTTTTACGTCTCAGTTTGTCCAATGACCATGAATATATGTTTAAATGTAGTATTTACGTAAGCAAAGAATGATTACAAGACAAAATGCTTTTAGCAGCAACTCTTGAAGATGTTTTATTTGATTAATTTAAACCAAGGACACAAAGATTTGTTTGTCCCAATGTATTACATAAGATGTTTGCATATATTATATTGTACAAAGTTTTATAAGATTACAGATGACCTTTATAATTTTTAATACAAGGCTAGAATTTAAAAAAATCATTTTTCTCCAAAGATGCTGTTATTTATTAAATCGAACTTGGTTAAAACAATTTTGATTAATACTATACAAACTATTTATAGAAGATAAAAATAATGTAAAGTTGGTGATAACTACATGTCACAGAGGTCACATTGTTTAATTACGCCTGAGAAAAATCGGATAAATAATAAAGATAATATATTATATTAAATAACAAAAATAATATGAAAGAAGTTATACAGATTCTTATATACTAGGTTAGAGCTGATAAAGAGCTAATATGGAATGCATAAACCAAATACTATACCCCCAAGAGCATATACGGGTTTCTTTGTAAACCGCGGGTGTACCGCATCTGTAGTTGAAGCACACATGTTGATATACTGAATTTTTTGAACGAATCTATTTACCTCTTTTCATAATGATCTTCGCTGCCTGTTTATTACAATGTACTTATAACTTGGTGTTTACTTATGATAAACAGACTTTATTTAGGAATATAAATTATGTGCGTTAAGATTTTGATTACTAGTTGATAATGATAACAGTTGTCAAATACATTGACTTGACATTGACAATAACAGTGACAGTCGTCTCTTTGACAGTGTTCAGTGTTATATAATAAATATTTTATGGCCTGGTAACAAAGACCTTTAAGCCAATTCTTATTAATTTACAAAACGTTTACGCTATAAATTTAGATCTCAATTTTTTCATATATATTTTTTTGTATTTATCTTAAATATTTGGAAGCAGGAGAAAATATTTAAGGTGCAGGAAAGGAACAAAGGACAAGTCAAGTACAGAAACCATAATATTTATTGTCACTGGCTGCTATACTTATTATCAACAGGTTAATGCTAGACCAGATGAGATTATGGGTTATCATCGTATAAACTGTAATTAGTGGCATTTTTATAAATACAACAAAATAAACATTGCACATTTAAAATTGAAATACTCTGCATTAACACAAAAATAAACATCTTTAAATTTTACTTTGCGACCTGACCTGGACGTTACAGGCTCTGCAGGACAGGCTATTATGGGCACGGCCGTTTGGCTTATGGGCGGTGAAAGAGTCGAGTGGACTGGGGTCTCCGGTCAGGTGCTATATATTCAGGTTTTGTTCTGTCAATTTCTGACCTTCTGAGATGTTTTTTCTTTCTTTAGGGGCCTGTGTAAGCTGGCATGGTACCAGGAATTTTCAGGACACATTAAAGCGGCCCTTTGGTGGCGGTGGACGTTCTATCAATCCATTAGCTTGGGGATAATAGCTCGTTGTACGCACGTGTTTCGTGGCTCCTAAATCTATCAGTCTATTGAAAAGTTAGGACACGAATTGGCGCTTCTGGTTCGTGGTGACAGTGATCGGTGCGCCAAAGCGAGCGATCCAGCCATGGTGTGAATTGATCAACGACTTCCACGGAGGTTATCGACGTCATGGGCCAATCTTCGGGCCAGCTTGAGAAGCGGTCTATTTTTGTTAGACAGTACATGAAACCGTTAGAGAAAGGTATAGGTCATACGAACGTGACGGAATCTACCTAGAGGTAAGCTAATGTTGCCAAGTGGGGAAACGACATGGCGCGATACTTTGCAGCTCTGGCGTGCCCAGGAGTGGCATTCTTTGGCAATGAATGGCCAGACATAGCGGTCGTGCGGAAGCGCGTGCGCCGGGTCGGCTGAGACCATTGTTTAATCTTAAGTGCAGAAATTAGCACTATAAACAAATTTAAATTTCTAAAAAAGCCATGGCGTCATCTCTCGTTCGAATTATCGTTGTAAAACGATATTGGAAATTGTTCGTACGATGGAAAGGATATAACAATAGATGCGCCAAGCATGATGCTAAAAAACAATGTAGATAAAGGACGTTAAGATTTTCGTCGGTGTGGCAATCGGCCGTTTATTCCTTGCCATAATCCTCCTCACTTGTGATAATTAATGACTCGTTGTCGCCGTTGGTAAGCTATTGGCTTCGACGATGGGGGTCGTGGGTTCAATTCCCACACGGAATAAGTATGTGTGACCCACAGATATTTTTTCGGGATCTGGGTGTTTGTTTCCTAAGGAGTTAAGCTGGCTGATGTCAACCCTCAGACTGAATAAAAACTAACCTTACTATTAGTGTACCCCAAATTGATAGATTAAAGACGCTAAATTAAAAGACCATGGCAAGTTGATGATAATGAACAGTTGAATAATACGAAAGTTAGTAGGAAATAATTTATTACAACTTATATGATCATAATAAATAAATTAATCATTTGTTATCCTAAAATACCGCTGAAGTATTTTTGAAGTTATTCTTTTTTCTGCGCGTTTGGAAAAATTTATGAGAGTAAAATTTTTAAATTTTCGAAATTATTTCATTTATTACAATACAATAAACAATTACTTTTCTTCGTATTTTTTTACTGCAACTTTGATAAAAATGACTTTATTGCAAATAGCATAAAGGAACATCAATGAGCATTAAATAGTTATTGTATAATTTTAATTCATTTAGTATATTTTTGCAAACTGGTCGCTAGTTTTAAAATTCAAATTATAATAAAATAAAAAAAATGTATAAAATATTTAAAAAAGTACATTTCTTTGTACGTTATCTTACGATGTCTAAACATTTACAATTCTAAAATAAACATTTTTATTCTAAAACACCCACAAACCTTTAATAGCATAATATACAATCAATATGGCCACAGAAATGAGTGTAGGTACTTCAAATTATATAATATTATAGAATGCAGTTAAAAAAGACATGATTGGACATTTCATTGAAGCTCAAAATAATTCAAAATGTTTATTGTACAGGAATGTATAAAAGCACCTTTTAATACTGGATGGCATATTTCTCTTAGAGACTTCAAATTAAGACTTAGAGATTTTCATTTCATTGCGAGTACCAGATAAACTAATTTTCTACTTATATTTGGCGACCAAAGAGTAATGAAATTTTAATGTTCAATATACAGTACTGAAAACAACCAGTCCAAACTGAATTAAAATTTACATTAATGTTAGATATTGCTCCTTGTTTGGGATGTTTTCTTTTCTGTATTTGTTCTATTTTCATCTACATTTTGTCTCCTCAAGCATTTAAGATGAGTTATATAGAAATTTCTCGTATTTAAGAATGCATTTTCTTTTGTTCTTTATGTTTCAAAGTATTTACAATATTTAGAATAGTGATGTATTTGTTACTTCTTAATATTTACTATGCAAAGACTATCGGCTATATTAATAACGATAAGGCACCAATTCAGTTTAGATTTTTTGCTACTGCAATATGCGAGATGTAAAGAATGTATAAAAATTGATACATAATTTTGTGAAACTTATTAGGGTTGTGATAATCATATTTTATGACAGACATATTGTTCATATAGTTTTATAGAATCCCAATACTACAACTCGCTCCAATTGACATTATAGAAAGAAAGTTAAATTTAAGGTTCTAGAAGAAAGGTTTTATTCACCAGTTGACATAATCCACTGATGATGATATGGGCACATTTGATGACTACTTACCTTTAACCTAAAGGTGTTCGAAGGCATTAAGTTTATATTTTCGAAGCACCATTATGCACCACATTGCCTTTTCCAATTTCATAAAACTTTATTCATGTACCCAACTCTTCAATAAAGTTTTCTCATCTCTATAGATGAGAAGGGTAGCGATAGAATAGGAACGTTCTTTGCGGTTTCCTCAGTAATTGTTACTAAGTAGGTAAAAGGTACTAGGAACAACGGGGAAATTAATACCAGGTACTGAGGTCTACATATAACTCAGTATCTGGTATAAATTTCAAATTGATAGGTCCTCCCGTTCCTGAGAAAATCGGCGGTGACACACGGACAGACAGAGGGACAAGAGAGCGATCTTATAAGGGTTTCATTTTTTACCTTTTAAGGTACGGAACCCTTAAAGAGTGAAACTTCTTGGCGGCCAGTTCACTTGCCGTAAACCTCGTAAAAACAGCTCGTTCGCTACCATGGGAGTGGGGCCTCAGTAGATCTGGTTCGCGAGTCGGTTGCGCCTCTCCAGGCGGCTGCGGCTGATGTATGGCGACGGCTGCTTGAGGTGAACGGTGCGCACGTGCAGCTTTCGGCTGTTGGACTGCGCGAACGCCTTGCCGCAAACCTCGCACTCGTACGGCTTCACGCCCGTGTGGCTCTGCGGAGTGGAACCTTCGCTCTATATTCGATCAAATTGAACTAACCGCTGTCTAAACGTTAATCTCACCTTCCAAACTCCTGTACATTGCTAGACTCTTCGAGAGATTCTTTTACATCGGCAGCTGTGCGTGTGCGACAAGCCAATGCCCCGTTTTCACCATCGATCCTTTAAGAGATGTCTAAACAAAATTGAGTGCTACTTTCGCTTCCACCACCGCTTAAGTGTCACGTTTAAAGACTTTACGTGGGGATCATGGGTGAAGACGGGGCATTGGCTTGTGGCACACGCACAGCTTTCAATGTAAAAGAATTTCTCGAAGAGAGTCTAGCAATGTACAGGAGTTTGGAGGGTGAGATTAATGGTGAGATCTTCTTCTTTAAAAAAAAAAGGTACCGACGCCCGCAAGCACTCGGTGTCATGCATGTCCATGAGCGGTATTAAGGTCGCGGGTCCGATTCCACCGTTGTCGCAGGCAAAAGGAGACGCACCCTCGAGTGGCGGTCGAGCGCGCCCTTGCACTTGAAGGCCTTGCAGCAGAGGGCGCAGGGGTGCGGCCTGAGGTCCGAGTGCGTGCGCTCGTGCATCTGCAGGTTGGTGCGGTTGAAGAACGCCTTGCCGCACTGCGCGCACTTGTACGCGCGCTCCTCCGAGTGCGTGCGCTTGTGGTACACGAGGAACGCGTTGCCCTGCAACGGGGGAGACCACTTATTAGCGAGACTCCGCTGGCCTTTTTTTTGCTGCGACATATTTGCATAATGCCAGTAAAGATAAGATTTGCACTAATAAACACAAGATTACATTCAAAATTATGAAAGAATATTATGTAAGTGGCAACAGTAGAAAAATTACAACTACCCTCCGCGCTAGTAATAACTGTGTTGCGGCAGAGCAGTATCACCGTCTCGTATTGTCCAACTTACGTAAAAGTGATTTTTTACGTTAGATAGTGGCAAACGAGCTGGCGGTTCATCTGATGTTAAGTTATAACCGCCCTCCCATGGACATTAGCAACGCCCGTAGGGTTGCAAATGCGTCGCCACCTTTGAATAAAATGGTCCCCATTGAGGTAGTGTCAAATGGGAGGTAGCCACCTCACTCACCAGACGAAACACAGAAGTATAACACTTCTACTTTTATGTTGGTCTTCCGTGAGGTTGTGGTACTTATCCAGACGGACCTGCCCATTCATCTCGATATCAACCGAGGTTTATGATGAAATGTTACCCGGAAACTCTTGCCGCAAATGTCGCAGATGTAGTTCTTCTGGATGGGGTAGTTCTTGTCGGGATGCACGCGCCTGAAGTGCGTCCAGTAGTCGCGGGCATTGGCGATCTCCTCCGAACACTGGAATCGGATTGGTCATTCAGTTAACTGCTACCCGCCCATTGTCCAATTTTTTAAATTTTATTTTAACCAAATTATATAATAAATTTATGAACTGTTATTTTTCTCATACTTGTGTCAATCTAACGTTTAATGAAACTCCGCTGACAATGTTTACTCTGTGCAAATATTTGACAATAGAACATTATGTGTTTCAAATTGCCTATTGATGTGTAATTTTTTTATTTGTAATAATTAAATGGCATATGACTTTCTGCATTGTTTACCCATATTAATATTTATTAATAATATTACTTAAAGTGAAAATCTTTGGTGGACGCAATATTATTAAAGTTATCCTAAGTCATGAAAGAGGTTTTCCCGTATGTAGTACGAAAAATAAAAAAGTTAAACGTAAAAACGTCACCATTTTGAATAAATTGCGATTTTTCCACGGCCTTTCAAAAATGCTGTATAATTTTAAGTTTAGGTTAAAACTTTCATATCTATTGTGTCATTTCAGCAACTTTGAGATTGCAGCAATTACGTTAATTACGGATATTGAGTTGGCGGGAGCAGGATATTGAATTTTAATTCTTATAGTGCCAATCTCTGCATTTACATGAGTAAGTAAATTTGTAGAAAAAATAGTGCGTGGAGTCGGTGCGCGCGGAAGAAGTGAAACTTCGAGTGGCACGCATTCACTCTCGCTCTGTCTCTTTCTCCCCCTCCCCAGGAGCGTTGAACGTTGAACGCGACCTTGTTGGAAGTCGCATTAGAAGTTTCCCTTGAAAAACGCACATGCTCGCACTCGGTGGGCCAGGCCATGCTGGAGGGCTTCTTGCCGTAGTTTTTGGGCCGCTTCCTGGCGTGCTCGCTCCTGTGGTGCAGCCGCAGCTCCTCCGCGCTGCCGAACGTCTCGCCGCACACGCGGCAGCCGGTGCTGGGGACAGGAGCTCTGTCTATATCTACACCACTAGTCTACATTCACAGACTGTTGCTGGGGGACCATAGTTCAACTGTGGCAGACCACGCAACAGTCTTCGCTGGTGCACGAATGGGCAGCCCCGTACGGAGAAGTACCACAACTCAGAAGCACCGGCGTAAAGTGCGAGTGTTACACTTCTGCGTTTCGTCTGGTGAGTGAGGTAGCCGGGGCCCACCTATCGGGGCAACGCTACCGGTGTTGCAATGTCTATCGGCGGCGGTTATCACTTAACATCAAGTTAACCAGGTCGCTTGCCACTTTTATACAAAAAAAAATATTCACAGTACTAAGTCAATATAAACTAGTGCTGCAAGATTATGTTTTATCTCCATAGCAAATTGGCGAATAATATCATACCTTGGACCTATCGCTTCTATCGACGCTTAATATTAAAAGAACAAATGAATGTATATTGGACATATGCCCAGTTTCCGAAAGGCCAATCAAAGCAGCAATCACATAACACTATGTCAAAAATGATCAGCTGTTAATCTCTTGTTAAACTCCCTTGGGTTTCTGGAAGGTTTGTTCAAGAAAAATTAGCTAATCACTGTATAACCAATGATAATGAATGAAATGAATGATTTACTTCAACTAACTCTTTCTATTGTATAGCCGTCCCTTTTTAAACAAAACTTAAAATAACGTCACTATCCAGTCCTGTCACCGTGTGATTGCCAACGTAAAAATCCGAGCTATAATAAAATTTAATTTATATATAAAAATGCATTATGCAAAATGTCTAGGAAAAACTTTAAAGAACGTGAAAAAAATGAATTATCCATAATAAACAAGTATTATAAAAAGAAAGAATCCATATTATTTATTAACTTTCGAATTTTTTTTTCATTTTGTATTTTTTCTAATCGCATGATATGTTCGCATAATAATAGGTAATAGAACACATGAATGTCCTTACAACGTATTAGGGAATTATGTTTATTTTTAATAAAAATTAAGATTTTTGATAAAATACATTTTTAACCAACGATTGATCGTCCAAATTGACAGATTACTTAATAAAACTTTTGACAGCTCGTTGACTACCGAAAAACGCTTTCAGAAACTCGATTTTCTGTTGATTGTCCGTTAATCAGTGACTCATTGCAAATCAAAATCAATGTTGTTTTCAGACGTTCTAGCAACTCAGATCATGTTAAACAACGATTGACAAGAGATTTATCGTAAATTAAAATTGATTGCGCTTTCGGAAACTGGGTGATAGTATGTCATTGAGTGAATCTACTCAATCCGCTTAAAGCTTTGGTATCTCTATTAACCTTGTGAGTTCAAAGTAGTTCGCAACGAATTTGCAACCCGTCACTTGATGTAGATGTCAATAGACGGCGATAATAACTTAGCTTCTGGTAAAACATTTGCTCAAAAGACAAAAACATAATTGTTTTACAATCTTAAATAAAACAGTTCAAAGCTCTAGATACATTAACGCATGTCGCGCACAGCAATGTCATGATGGTCAAAATATACATTATTAATGACGGTACTTAGTACTTATCATGTTTCAACATTTTATGTAATCATAGCCGCTGGGTTTAATAATGACCAAATTAAATTTAACTCAAACTAAACCGTGAACAATCATGTTGCGTTACAATCATGAACATGTGAAATGGAAAACTAATCTTTCCAACAAATGACATTATAACTATGAGTGTCTTCCATAACTGGAGGGAGATTACTGAATTACTTGAAGTCGGTACTCTGCGTGTGCTTGACGGATGTGACCATGTGCCGCTTCCACGCCTCCACCGACACGAACTTTATGTCGCACTGCTCGCAATAAGGACCTTCTTCCTTGTTGTCTCCGTCCTGCTGTTGCTCCTGGAACGTCAGTTGATTTGCAACGGTTAAAAATAATTTATCCATCCCACGCTTAGGAGGTTCTTATCCCAGTCTACCTTAGGGTGGTGTGTAGAAAAAGCTAGGTGCACAGATTATGAAGATCTACATCTGAAAATCCGCAATTATATTTTTTTTATTTTAATATGTGACAGTGAGACTCGCGCAATAACGAAAAATAATACAACATACCATTCTCGATAACCGGAGTACAAATTACCCCTCTGTTTTTAGGGTTCCGTACGCAATGGGAGCGATGAGGGGTGTGGAGGAGGGGCAATGGGGCTAGAATGGCGGATACGCAATGGGAGCGATGAGGGGTGTGGAGGAGGGGCAATGTGGCTAGAATGGCGGATACGCAATGGGAGCGATGAGGGGTGTGGAGGCGGGGCAATGGGGCTAGAATGGCGGATACGCAATGGGAGCGATGAGGGGTGTGGAGGAGGGGCAATGTGGCTAGAATGGCGGATACGCAATGGGAGCGATGAGGGGTGTGGAGGCGGGGCAATGGGGCTAGAATGGCGGATACGCAATGGGAGCGATGAGGGGTGTGGAGGAGGGGCAATGGGGCTAGAATGGCGGATACGCAATGGGAGCGATGAGGGGTGTGGAGGAGGGGCAATGGGGAGAATGGCGGATACGCAATGGGAGCGATGAGGGGTGTGGAGGAGGGGCAATGTGGCTAGAATGGCGGATACGCAATGGGAGCGATGAGGGGTGTGGAGGAGGGGCAATGGGGCTAGAATGGCGGATACGCAATGGGAGCGATGAGGGGTGTGGAGGAGGGGCAATGTGGCTAGAATGGCGGATACGCAATGGGAGCGATGAGGGGTGTGGAGGAGGGGCAATGTGGCTAGAATGGCGGATACGCAATGGGAGCGATGAGGGGTGTGGAGGAGGGGCAATGTGGCTAGAATGGCGGATACGCAATGGGAGCGATGAGGGGTGTGGAGGAGGGGCAATGGTGCTAGAATGGCAGATACGCAATCGGAGCGATGAGGGGTGTGGAGGAGGGGTAATTGGGCTAGAATGGCGGATACGCAATGGGAGCGATGGGGACTATGGGTGGTGGGGGAGGGGAGCAATGGGGCTGGACGGGTATCCGTACCGGCAGGTCCTTGTGCATCATGGTGCGGTGCATGGCGAGCCCCAGCCGGCTGACGAAGGAGTAGCCGCACGCGCCGCAGATGTGCTGCGACGGGTGCTTGATGCGCACGTGGCTCAGGTACGAAGTCCACTTGCTGAGGGACATCCCATTTAGTATCGTTCACCACAATACTGTCCTATTAAACTGCGCGGGATAAATATGACTGTAGTAGGCCCACGCAACACAACGTAGCCGGGGCCCACTTTAACTAAAGGTGGTAATGCATCTGCAATCCTACGGGTGTTGCAAATGTCATTATTATTACTTAACACCAGGTGAACCGCCAGCTCGCTTAACATTTTCTCATATAAAAAAGAAAAAATAAATATGCGAAAATACGTTTGTGATTGAGTTCAGTTGGCTCTGCAGTTCACATGACAATTCCACAAACATGCCATCGTGTAGTGCGATGTCGACTGCGGCAGAAATTATAAAGGGAGTAAATCAATCAAAAGATCGTTTATATTTTCAGGTTCGTTTATGAATTTTATTACTGTTATTGTCCTATTTCTTTACTTTTATGACTAATTCTAAATTCGAATGCTTTTTTTGTCCAAAATATATGGCTAAACACATTTTTTAATGTATGTAAAACTTTATAGTCGATGTTTTTTAGTCTATTATAGCTACACTCGGTACACTTACGTCGATATCTCATCGCAGTACTGGCACTTGTACGTGACGCCTTTGTGCCACCTCTGGTGCTGCTTCGCTTGTGTCCTGCGCACAAAGTTAATTCGAATGTCTAACGGTTCTAATCACACGGCACTCACGCCCGGTTTCCGAAACGTCGCAGAAGTTAACTAATCAGCTGTCAGGTGGCAATTCAACAAACTTTTAGCATTTCAAATGTCATTTGTGATGCCAAAAGGAACTACGGGTGTTGCCAGTATTCGTGTGCGCCGGTGACCATGACAACACAATCACAAGCCTTACTGGTGCTGCCGCGGTGACCACCCACCGTCGGGTGGTCGTTTGATTATTCGGTTCGTCTGCTGAAATGGTCTTACGTGGTCTTCGAGACGTAGGGGCACGCCTTGCAGGCGTATTTCTTCTCGTGGTTAGTGACGTGCTTCTGCATCGTTCGCTTCGTCTTGAAGCGGAACTTGCAGATCGGACACTGCAGGTCACCGGAGCTCTGGAACGGCGCAAGTGAACATATGTCGGTGGAATCATCGGTAGGATGGTCGGATGGTCGGATGGGCAGGCTCGTCCGGGTAAGTACCACGACCTCACAGAAGGCCGGCGTGAAGTGGAAGTGTTATACTTCTGCGTTTCGTCCGGTGAGTGAGGTAGCCGGAGCCCATTTCATTAAAAGGCATCTGCAACCCTACGGGTGTTACAAATGTAAATGGCATACTCCACCACCGTGCGCGTTCATTGGTCAAATCAAATGGCGCGTATCGTTGGTGAAATCAAATAGCCCGCGCTCATTGGTCAAATCAAATGGAGCGTATCGTAGGTGAAATCAAATAACGCGCGCTCATTGGTCAATCAAATAGCGCGCGCTAATTGGTCAAATCAAATAACGTGCGCTTCCTCGGCTTTCTGACTCCTGCTACACACTTCACTTATCACAAAATCACTACACAGATTGCAAGAGAGCAAATATATTGCATATCAAAAAAAAGCTAACCGGATCGTGCCTCCCGACGTGGTGCTTCCATGCATGCGTGTCTATAAAGCCCTTGAAGCACAGGTTGCACTGGTACGGAGCATTCAGGTAGTTGGAGGAGTGCTGCCGTTTCGTTATCTCCTCTATCTGTTGCTCCACCTGCGGGAAAGGGACGAACGAGGTACACGAAAGAGATAGCAGACGCCAGGAGTGAGGTGAATTAAAGAGATAGTACTCATAACTAGAGGATTTACTGGCAACATTCTGCAGGCTCGAGACAAATCATACACATAACGACACACGTTACAACCGCGATAATAAATGAACACACATGTAGAGGATAACTTTTTAAAATTGTATTAAGCATTTACATTCTTTTAACATCAATATTTACACAGTAATTAAATTTTACAAAACAAACAATTTCAGAGTATCCTTACGTATAAAACTGTAACATAAAGTCCATTTGTAAAGGTCACAAAGCATATTAATGGGTTGAATGAATTTAAAAGAGATAAAACATAATGTTAGAAGACTTGTAATGTGATGTTGTGAAAATCAACATTATTTCATGTGACTTACTTCATGTATGTTCCAAATTAACATGCACATTTATGTTACAAACATGAATGTATTCATTGTAGTAAACAAAATTTGTATAATTTTAGTAGACAATATTGAATGCAGAGACTAGAACAGAAAATAAAATTATTCATATTTACCGATAGTTTTATAATTGTGACATATTCCTCCATATCCATTTCATCATCATCAACAGCACTTTTTCTTCCCCTGCCCTTTCGTTCCACAGCCTCTGAGGGAGCTGCATCATTCTTCCTGGGCCGGCCTCTCTTGCGTTTGCTTTTAACAACCTCTGTCACTTCTACGGGCAAAGTTGAGTTGTCATCGGTACCCTGGAGATTGTGATCAAAACATATTAATAAGATAATAAAAGGCGACATATTAAAAATATATATTCAAAAGTATTGTTATAGTACACCTTGCACAAATGTGAGGCTGCAATTTTTGCTTGTAAGAAAGGAACTGGATGTATCAGTTAGCTTTCCATTTAGGATTTTTCACTGGGATTCGAACTTGTGATCTTAAAATGGCACCCTGACAATCTAACTACTTGATATTGCTCATATAAGTATGTTTAATTTACTAAAATCATGTGTAATATAAAAAAAATTATATCATTACAAAAATCCATCCCGTGGGAGGAAACAAATAAATATATGTTAATCCATTAAAAAAGGAGGTAAAAGCTAATGGGCAAAAGCCTCCTGTGTAAAAGAGGAGGCCTTTGCCAAGCAGTGGGATATGTATAGGCTGTTACTTTATATTAAAAAAAGCATAAATAAGGCAAGGTAACAATTTTAATTTTTGCAGTCAATATTTTGATTACCTCAATAAAATTGGAAGCTTCATCAGATCTATTGTCTAATGAAAGATTTACTTCAGATTCCTCTTTCTTCTGTGTTTTCCTTATTTTCTTCTTTACAATCTTCTTTTTAAGTTTCTTTTCCTTATTATTTTTATGAAGAGATAGAGGTTCATTGTCATCACTAGATAGTGTAGAAAGATGTTGGATGTCATCAAAATTTTCATCACCTTTAAGGTCATCTATTTCTTCATCATAATTTCCCAGACTTTCCCCTATATTTTCAGAGTGATCTAAACTTTCAGTTTGAATTAGAAATTCAGTTTGTTCAAATGGTTCCTCTTTTACATATTTCTCATTTTTCATTTCATCATAAGTAAAATTAAATTCTTTATTTCTTTTCTTGTTGCATATAGACAAATTTGAAGTCAGGTGGAAGTATTTCCTGTCTATTTGTTGAATATCTTCTGTTGTAATCTTTAAAACAGAAAGAAACATCATAACAGAAATCATTATTACAAGTTTAAATATTATATAAAAACAATAATTAAAAACCTCATTAATGTGAAAGTTTTGTCTTTAAAATTTAAATGGTGAAGATTATTGGTTAATTTTGGATGGTTGGGAAATTGGTTGGTAGGTTTTATTGCTTACAAGAATAAATTTTAATATTTTCCCAGCAGACTTTTTAATATTCAGAAAGGAGGAGAGACTTTTTAATATTACATTTTCTATGATTACACAGTAATAGTCATTATGATTCGGCAGTCTTTTTTTTATGTGAAAAGTTGTCAAACGAGCAGACGGTTCACCTGATGTTAAGTTAATACAACCTTTTGAAAATTGGGCTCCGGCTACCTCAATCACCAGACGAAACGCGAAGGTTCTACTTCCTCTTCGCTTTTCTACTTCCACTTTACGGCGGTCTTCCGTGAGGTCATGGGACTTACCCGGACAAGCCTGCCCATTCGCGCAATAGCCGAGGCTGCTGCGTGGCCCTGAATATTTGGAGATAATCTAAACTTACCTTCCCGGAAGAATGATATATTCCATAGAGAGCAGCTTGTCCTCTTAAACATCGCTCACGAAAGAAATAAAACTTCTTTACTAACATGGCACATTCATAACAAGCGAAGGGTGGCAAATCTGTCATATTTAATGGCTGAAATAGTAAAAAGTTTCAAAACTCCTTATTTCTAATTTAGAAGTTTTATATAATTTTTATGAATGCAGTATCACACATGGCACCTTACGAGAAGAGCTATGATTAACTTTTATTTATGTAGTAACAATAGATAAAATGCTTCTACATTTTATCCTGTTTTGTAGAATAGGTCCTCTTTGCAAATATGAAACTCCATAACAAAATTCTGAGGTAGCAGACCTACAAGATTATAGAATGAACATATAAAACAGCAAAATAAATTAAATATAACTCAAAAATGACCTGTTATAAAATAAAATTGTGTTTTGATTCAATCAAAATAAACAGTAAGTATAGCAACATTATAAAAATAAATATATGTTTAATTATATCAATTAATTCGATTGTGTATGAAAATAGTCTTTTTAACTGACAAATATAAAATTATAAATAAATATAAAGTATAAATATTACTTACATTCATTCCTGTTATTGGTTCAAAATATGTCCCTAGAGGATAAGATTGGAGATTGTGCATCTTCACATCCATTACGAGACATATTCGACACACTTTGATGTGATCCATTCTTACTTAAGTTATTTTTTTAAATGTGTTACAAAATTAATTCATATGTTGGCGGCATAAGATAGAGTTAGAAAATGTTAGAATTTCTACCCGTTATTCATAATTCAATTTTAAAGTTTATATGCTTAAAAATAGCAATAGAACTTAAAAACAATATCTAGTAAAATAAAATAACAAATGTTTGTCATTTATTCTGATAAAAAAATTATCAGCTTTTGTAAAAAATCTAATTAAATCACCAAGAATGTCTAGTCGTATAGAAGACGCCAAGTGTAGTGATGTCGAAAAAATATCGATATCATGATATTTTTAGTCGATATATTTTGATCCGATATATCGATATCAAATATTCAACTTTTTTTTTGTTTTAGCAGGATATGCCACTGTTGGCCTTAGGGGTCTTTACAGATACACCGGACTTGAGGTGGCCACCTCAAGTCGCTTGGGACGCCTAGCCTGTACCTCGGTTACGCGTTATGGTGTCTAAGCTCGAGGGCTCCCGATGCCCGCTCAGGTTGTCACGATATTATTATTAATCACACCTCTGCACACACATTGCGAGATCAATAAGCTCTTAGGGCGCTTTGGCGGATGCTCCATGGAGTGACTAGGCTAAACTAGGCCCCCGACGCGATAGTGAAAAGTCCGGTAACTTAGGAAGGGTCGGATTATGTATATTGCATACGAGACCATCTGGCGTTCCATACTCGTATAACTTGTATATGAACCCGTTTATTTTTTTATTTATTTGCCTTTTATGCACACAGTGCGCATAAAGGATAAATGGCACACAATGGCGGACTTAATGATAACGGCATTATCTCCCAGTCAACCGTTGTACCAGACTTTATATTAGAAGGCCTTTGCCATATCGAGGAAGATCGCTCCGGAGTTGTGTCCGCGTCGGCGTTTAACTAATACGTGCGCCGTGATATGGTGTACTTGATGGGTACACGAATATTAGGTTCTAAAGGCAAACTGTTGGGGAATGGGGAGCCCCCGAGAGGCCATAAAGGATCGTAAGGTGGCCAATATTAGCAATTCAAAGTTTTGAGAACACTTATTGGGCAATTCCATTCGGAGGGGATATTCAACATCGAAATCCTTTGATTATATACTTGTCTAGATTGAGCAATCCTTAAGAAACGATGCGCTAAAACTGTTTCTGATTGTGTGATTGCGTGATATTTGTGAGTGCCGTTCGTGTACTTATTGTAAACAAACTGTCAAGGTGTGTGTGTTAAGGGATGCCTGTCTTTCGTTTTTTCCATTATTTGACAGTGTGAAAGTTAAAGAAAATAGGTTGAATAAAGTAATTATTTTGTAGATTAGTAGTTTTATTTATTTAAAGTAAAACAAAAAATACAATGAAAAAATACTGTGGTTAATACATTAAAATCGGTCTCTAAAATCTGCTTTATCATCGCTCTCCAGCGATTTGCAAGTACGCAATTCGTAGGAAATCTGAAGTGAACCCCAAAAATAAATAAAAGAACTAACAAAAACACTATTTAATGCATGGCGTTATGAGTTTCATTTATTTTATGTAGGTAAAGTATCATTTACAGACCAAATAAATAATATTTTTTTAATAATAATATTCTGATAGAAAGATAATGTTATATTTGTATTTGGTCTCCCATGATTTCCCCAAAATTTCCTAATAATAAACTAACTACACCGGCCTAATCTATAAAATAACGAATTAAAAAATCGTGTAAATAACAAAACTTACCGATGAAAAGCGATCTTGGTATTATTATACGATTTTCCCATATAATAGCGACACGATTCGATAGCAAAAACCGGCATAGTTAAATATTTTTCGTGAGCACGGGATCCATAAGTGATTCAAAAGACACTGACGTAATTGAAACGCGATTCTGCCAATTTTAGTAGACATGTTTTAAGCCGTTCGGTAAGGCTAATGTGGCATCTAGACAAGTATATAATCAAAATGGAAATCATATCAAAAACAATATTTTCATTAAAATTTAATTCAGCTTCAGAGCCGTGATAGCTCAATGTCCGGGCGCTCGCCTTTAATTCAATATTCTCGAGCAACCTGAGTTCGATCCCCGGTGCCGGCACCAATGAAGTTTTGTAACTTTAAGTGCTGACTTATCACGTGCTCCGCGGTGAAGGAAAACATCGTGAGGAAACCGGCATATTTTCGAAATAATAACAAAAAATATATATATTTCGAAAATATGTGAAGTCCGCCAATCCGCAGTGGGGCCGCGTGGTTGACTATGCCCTGATACCCTCTGTATAGAGGAGGCCTTTGCCCAGCAGTGCGACATGTATAGGCTGTTACTTTACTTTTAATTCAGCTGAATATTAACAGACTTCAAATCCGTAAAATATAGAAACGAACGAAAACATGTAACTATTGTCTATGATATAGATGATACATATATATACTGGAACATACGTAGACGATACATATATACGTTTTATATACTGGTCTATGACTAGTATTGTCACGGATGCAGGGTTAGATTTTGTACTGTAATTATTGTTTTTATACTAGAATTTCATGCATCATACTATATACTATTCATATCTAATGGTTGACATGACACTTCAGGGCGTACCCCACATATATTTCTGACACATTTCTTCTGTGCTATAAACTATAAGCATGATAGGATGAGATTGCTCTTTTTTATTAGTTATGTTTATGATTTCGATTCAGGGCATAAAGAAACTAATATAACTTACTACATAAGCAGTTTATTTTTTTCCAATTAAGGTCTTGGTCAATAATTATATGTAGAAATTTAGATTAATACAATAAATTTGATTATAATTAATGATTGAAATACCTTCGTTTTATTAAGATTTCTCATACAGTGAAATAATGTGAATTTGTTATAAAAATTACTACTAGGTACCTATTATTGCAACAAACTGAACCAAATAAATTACTTTTATAAAAACAAAAACTTCACCGATATATCGATAATATTTTTTCGATATGTCGAGGCCGATATTGATAATTTCATAAATATCGATATAAATCTTCATTTCGACATCCCTAGTCAAGTGGCTTCCGTGTGCGGTGTTACCATAATAAATTAAAGTTTTACCTCGGAGTCCTCAGTCTCAAACTTAATTTAGACTGTCAAATTGGGAATCCTGGTCCATTTATAATATTAACAATCTCTAATGTGATCTTGTGAATCACATTTAAAAGAAACTGGTCTGTATGAACGATTTTTCACATATTTCGTAATAAATAACAGCAAGATATTGATATAACCCTATATTTAGGGAAAATCTCAGATATGTACTATAGAAAAAATACGAAATTTTTAAGGGATGTTTGTCAGCTACGATTGGTCTGACTCCTTCAGATTTATAAAGGTACTCTTTAGACTCCTTACAAATAGTACTGAAATAATTCACCCAGTAAAGTAAAAAGTAAAGTATCAGCCTATACATGTCCCACTGCTGGGCAAAGGCCTCCTCTATACAGAGGGTATCAGGGCATAGTCCACCACGCGGCCCCATTGCGGATTGGTGGACTTCACATATCTTCGAAATATTTTTTTTTATTATTATTTCGAAAATATGCAGGTTTCCTCACGATGTTTTCCTTCACCGCTGAGCACGTGATAATTCAGCACTTAAAATTGTCAATTTCATTGGTGCCGGCACCGGGGATTGAACTCGAGTTGCTCGAGTATATTGAATTAAAGGCGAGCGCCCGGACACTGAGCTATCACGGCTCTGTTCATTCAGTTAGTATTCACCCAGTATCATTATATAATAATTGGCCATCTACAAGCTATGTAGATTATTTTTAATAAATTGCCCATTACAGGATTTTCATAATTTCGTAATTGACGTAATTTTATTAAAATCACATTTCTCAATTGAAAGAGCCATTCACCCTGTCTTCTGCTACCGAGAAGGTGTCGCAGGGCAAGAAGAGTGTCGGTATTACGGTGTTGCGTTCTACCTACTCTCCGCGGCCGAAATATGGTGAGCGACGGATCCACAGATCAGGTCCACTGCTGGGGGCTGGGAGGCTTGTTTATTGGCACTGGCCCTCCTGGCTGCCATGGCCTACGGTCAGCGAAATCGGCGGAGTTCGTTGGCTGTATAAAAGGTGAACTGAATGTAAGAGCGCGCCTTACCTGGAGGAGAGGGGACTTGCTCCCCGGGAGGGGGCTGCTGAGGCGGCGAGCGCTGGCAGAGTCGCGGAAGTGTGCGAAAGCGTTACCATCGCCCTGCCCATAAGCGCCTGGGTGACACATCGTGGGGGCTTTAGTCGGTTTGAGTCCGACATAACCCGCTCTTGTTCCTGCGACGGTGGGTATTTCCCCCACGTTAACAGACAAAAAGGTTCTCGAAACTATTTCAAATATATCGCTGTATGATTAAGTATTTCTAAATTAATCACGAAAAGCGAAACTTTAATACATAATTTAACTTTTGTAAGTCGAACTTAGATAAATTTTATTTATAAGTTATACATATAACCAGTCAGATATACTTATTTTTAAAAATGAAGTCTAAGAATTTGTTCGTAATAAAAACAATGCCAAAGTCGACGGCTTCTACAGTCACAGGCCAATTTTTAAATAAGAACTGCAGCGTGATAATACTGTACTCATTCATTGATTTCTTGTTTCAACATTGTCCAGTCAGACTATAGCTACCGATCGAGCCGAGGTCCGGCCCACTCGGGCACCCTCGAATCGGAATGCTTAACGGGTATTGAGTACAGCCCAAGCTGGTTCCCTCTCGGGAGCCCTCGAGCCTAGTAACTCCATAGAGCGTCCGCCAAAGTGCCTTAAAAGCTTGGCGGCCTTCCAAACCGCTAATGATAATAATAACGTGACGGCCCGAGCCGACACTCCCTCGGGAGTCCTCGAGCTTAGTTACCATAACGCGTTACCGAGATTCAGGCTAGGCGCCCCGAGCGCCCGGCCACCTCAAGTCCGGTGGATCTGTAAAGGCCCCTAAGGCCAACAGTGGTATTTTTTTTTTTTTTTTTTAGAACTGGCCAGCACTTGACTGCCATCCCACCTGATGGTAAGTGGCGATGCAGCCTTTGATGGTAAGCGCGCTAGCTCAGTAAAAACCTATTCACTCTTGCTTGAAGACGCCTACGTTGTAATCGGACGGAAAGACGGACGCCGGCAGGTTGTTCCATTCCTTAGCTGTACGGATGATGAATATCCTGCTAAAAAATCAACATTGTGTGAATAATCTTCACATTTAATAAATAAATATTTCGGGACGTATTTTCACACAACGTATGTGACGATTCTAGTCCCTAACTAAGCAAAACTTGTATTATGGGTAGCTGATAAAAAAAATCCACAATTAAAAAAAATATTTTTCAAACAAATTAATTAGATAAAAAAGAAACAAAATTTGTAACATCCTATACAACACAAGTGATTGATTCATACATACGATTTAGACACTTTTTCATTCGTTGCCGCAGCGTCATGTCACAAATCTCTCCTTCTAACAGTATGTTTTATCCCTTTCAAATTCATTCAAACCATTCAAATATTTTGTGACCTTTAAAAATGAACTTTACGTTACAGTTTTATACGTAAGGGTGTTCTATAATTGTTCGTTTTGGAAAATTCAATAACTCGGTAAATATTGATGTTTAAGGAATGTAAATGATTAATACAATTTTAATAAGTTATCCACTGAATGTATTGATTTATGGTCGCGTTAGTAGCGACACGCTGTATATATTATAGTTATATAAATACACAGACACTAGAAAAACACGATGTTCATCAAACAAAACTTTTCCGGTACTGGTGGGGATCAACTACTTCAATTGGGTTGAATTAAGAATGAATACTATTCATTTGTAAAAATTCACATGAAGCAGCTGATATAGATGACTAAACTATGACATCATGCACATTCCGTAAAACAAGAGGTAGGTACGTACATGCTTAGTTTTTATTTTAAACATAGCTATTAATATATCTAGATTTACTGTTTTTAGTGTTAACAGGATCACTGGGTATAATCGCGGACGTGAATCATATCATTCACGTCCAATATTATACGTATTTAAATATGCCTTAAGATATGGTTCGTACTAAATATTTTTTAATTAATTAAATAAACTTATTGGATTAGTCTGTTTCCGTAATGCGAATTTAGCATTAGGATAAAACAGGTATCCTCGTACTGTTCACCGTAGCGTCATACGCGAATCTAGTGGATGGTCATGTCATGGGAGTCTAGAATCTCCCCTTCCCCCACCCCCCAAACCAAATAGATTAACTCACCATCACCAACTAATTTCCACATGCATAATATGTTTGATATATAATTTCCGAGATTTCAGAATCCGTCCCCGCTAGGACTTCGGTGTGCAGTGACTGCTATTTCCTTAAACGCCGCAGAAGAGAAGGAAGAATGGGCCCACTGCTTTTCTCAGGGATTCCATCGAATACGAAGTGAGGAACAGAGACTATTTGGAACAACAATAAAAGTATTGCTAACTTTCTATATTGAGCCGTTTTATGATTTTGTAAGAACTTTCAGTGTGACCCACGTGTAAGCTGACATTTTAACCTTCTTGTGTGGCAGCATTTATCATGTGTAATGTGTTGTATTTTTGTGGAATAGGCGAAGAAGGCGTGAGGATTGTAAAAGTTTAGTTTAAAAACATGAAGATTTAATTACATTACAATACTTGTGTAATGTAATTAAAACAATGTTGAAATATTTCAAAACTGAAAAAAGCTCTTAGGAGTGTTGGTTTAAAATTAATAACAAAGTTTGAGAAGGACGCAAGTTATTTAAACCGTGGTAATAAAGTAAATCTAATATCTTAGAAATATTGTTGCAATATTCGAAGGCTTCAGTGACTTCCTGTTTTTTTATTGTTACTCGATACTAATTCGTTATGTTCAAAAAACAGTCCACTGCCATCTGAATAGAGCAACGACCTCGTCATTTTTCAATCTTAGATACAATATACATAGATAAAATAATCGTGTCACAATTTTAGTTGCCATACTCCTCCGAAACGGCTTGATCGAATTCTATGAAATTTTATATGTATATTTG
Source organism: Iphiclides podalirius (assembly GCA_933534255.1). Classification (NCBI taxonomy): domain Eukaryota; kingdom Metazoa; phylum Arthropoda; class Insecta; order Lepidoptera; family Papilionidae; genus Iphiclides; species Iphiclides podalirius. Next base: position 11,788,154 of record OW152831.1, on the reverse strand, counting down.
GTACGTCTAAGTCACCCCCAACCAAGTCACCCCAAATTTTTTTTTCTACACTACAATTTCCATAGAATTCATTTATATGGCAAAAACACCGTCATCAAGTTTATTTATAAAATTTCGCTTGTCTAAAACCGACTAGCCTATATTAATGCAACTTTAGGCGTAATTAAAATAATTTTGTATACAAATATTGTAAACAATAACTATTCAGTGTAAAAGTTTTTCTTTGCTCTCAAGTTTGTTTTGTATTTAATTTAGTCACGCAATAGAATATACAAAGAATTTATTTTTCTACAAATTTTATCTTAAATGAAAAAATTATAAAAAAAAATAATTTCAAATAGCAGTTAATCGACATCTCTCGTTCGAATTATCGTTGTTAAAAGATTTTGAAATTTATTTGTTTTTTAAATTGGTTGTATGCTGTAAAGGATATAGGTACCTAATAACAGATTATCATTGATTGAAATGTGAAAAAACAATGTAGATAAAATACGTCAACACGACGCAATCAGCCGATTAGCTTAGCGGTTAAAGCGTATGCATGCCAATTCGGAAGACTGGGATTCGTTTCCCACAGTAGCGAAAAACTTTTGGTCCATTTTTTATACAAATTTTAATTGCAGGGAATCTTATCCTTTAAACGAGCAATTCTTGTATATATATATATATATATTCGGAATCTCGGAAACGGCTCCAGCGATTTTCATGAAATTTAGTATGTGCGTAGATTCGGTGGCGAAAAATCGATCTAGCTAGGTTTCATTTTTAGAAAATGTCCTTTTATCCCTGTTTTCAGGGAATAAAAAATATCATTCGAATACGACGGTAAATTTCGCCGCAAAAAAAAAATTATAATAGCTCGGTCGGTAATCGGGCGGCCCCGAAACAGAAGGCCGTGGTTCGTGTCACGATCATTTACACATTTATTTTTTTCCTTTTTTTTCGATTCCATACACATACTAAATTTTATGAAAATCGCTGGAGCCGTTTCCGAGATTCGGATTATATATATATAAACAAGAATTGCTCGTTTAAAGGATAAGATAAATTAAAATATTTATTTTTTTTGTAATAATGTATTTTCTTGTAATCATTAAAGTTGTCTTAGGTACAATATCACAATAAACTGGTTATTTACAAAAATAAAATAAAAAAAACACTCAGGATGCACAATATTGCGTATTTGGTGTGAGGCTAAATATATTATTGCTTAGCAGGTTTAGTTTTAAGACGATTAACAATTTATAAGTTAAAGTATTATTCGAAGTCGAAATGTCATGATTTTTTTGTGTCTGTCACGCGTGAGACTGTATAAGCTAAGCTCGGTGGGATATTAAAAGCACTGGCTTTGTCCAAGTTCTGTGGTACCACTGAAAAACGTGGGACAAATGCATTACGGGGTATGCCCTTATAGGCCATGCTTCCAGACGGTCTAGCCACTAAGCTAAGCAATTTCTATTTCATTGCTTGCTTAATCAAGTAAATTTGCTTGACACTTTGGCTGCCTCCCATCTAAGGGTACATCGGTTAGGGCCGGGGCGGCATCGGAGGCAGCTGAACTAAGTAAATGGCGCAAATATGAGCCTTTATGTTTAGATTAAGTATTTGTGCCAATTGCTGTTGAAACTTTAGGTTCGTGGGGTCCCCAGCAACAACATTTTTAAAAATTATTTTGTAGGCTTAACGCCGCGGCTGGTGACAAGAGAGCTGGTTCTTTTCTCGCTCAAAGGTTAAGCATAACTATTCAGCGAGGAAATGCATCTAGCGTTCTTGGCACCATGCCGCGTGGATTAGGTTTATTAGATAATATGTAATTTTAGATAGATTTAATCTTGTAAATATTAGATCAATAAAGATTGTACATGCAGCATGTAATAAAGTGAATTTGATCTTTTGATCTAGGTGGTAGGGCCACGCAACAGTCTTCACTGTTGCACGAATGGGCAGGTCCGTCCAGGTAAGTACAACGACCTCACAGAAGTCCGGGAAGTATTACACTTCCGCGTTTCGTCTGGTGAGTGAGATAGCCGGGGCCCACTTTATTAAAAGGTGGCAACGCATCTGCCACCCTACGGGTGTTGCAAATGTCCATGGCGGTTATCACATAACATCTTGTGAACCGTCAGCTCGCTTGTCACCTTCTCACATCAAATAAATGTAAATATTAAAAGTTCGCTGACCGCGGTACCTCTGAAAACGGTTGAGCTTGGATTTGGTTTATTGCACCCATGGTTACAGGATAGGGTGTTGAATAAACCCATTATATTATACATAAAACTCATGATGCCTGTCAATTTTCATTTAGGAAAATATGCGACATCTAATATATAAAATTCTCGTGTTACGGTGTTTGTAATTGAACTCCTTTGAAACGGCTCAACCGATTTTCGTGAAATTTTGTGTGCATATCGGCTAGGGTGGAGAATCGGACAACATCTATTTTTCATCCCCCTAAATGTGGTCAAGAAGGTAAAGAGTGGTCCACCCCAAACATTTTTTTCTCCCCATACTATACAAATAATTAGAAATAATTAGAAAATATAGCAAAACAACGTTTGCCGGGTCAGCTAGTATTTTATAACATTTACTGATACAATACATCACACGTATACGATATTGATTATTTTAATTTTTATCGATACTAGTTTCTTCATATCCGTTGGTGATTCATAATAAAAAATATTGGTCACTATGATGTCATTATTATGTGAACGGCACTCTAAATTCGAATGCGGAGATCCTGTTTCGACCTAAGGATAGAAGGGATTTTTCTAAAACAATATCATACTTATTTTTCGTCTTGTTAGTATTAAAATAATACAGACTTGTATACATAATTGTATGTGTGTGTGTTTATAATTTTATTTATCGCAGAGGAAAATAAGAGGGTTTCCTGTAATACCGCCACGCAAAAGTCTTCGCTGTTGCACGAATGAGCCGGTCCGTCTGGGGAAGTACCATGACCTCACAGAAGACCAGCATGAAGTGGAAGTTACACTTCTGCGTTTCGTCTCGTGAAAGACGTAACCGGCGCCCACTTTATTAAAAGGTGGCAACGCATCTGAGACCCTACTGGTGTTGCAAATTTCCACAGTTAGCGGTTATCGCATAACATCAGGTGGACCGCCAGCGCGTTTGCCACCTTCTAAAATAAAAATAAGGTGTCACAACTATTTTCAATACTTACATAGTTAACATCTGAGAGGAAGTTAATAACTGTATCTTTGTAGATAAAAACCTTTTTATGGGGTTTATCAGAATACAACTTTTATTGCACATTTTGAGAGGTTAATTATAATATTAAAAAAATAATTAAATAATTTAAAAAAAAGACGAAGGTCAACCGAACGATTTGACGTGATTCGTTCCCAAACATTTAGGTTCTAAAGATTGTTCCAGTAAGTCTCACTAAGAGAAGAATACCAAAAGACAATCCCACTCTACCTTGTTAAATTTAGTCTAGATAGAAGTAAGGACAATATTCTCTGAGTATAAACTGTCGAACAAATGTCATTAAATTGGAGTTGCTGCGGTAGCATATGGTTATTAGGCATTCAATGCTGGTGAATTAAATTACTGTAGTTATTAATTACTACTCGAAATTTCAAATACACTGTAAAACGTAAATGTATGGTAAAACGTAAATGTATGGTATACATTTACGTTTTGCAGTTTATTTTTTTACGTTTACAGTCAATCGGTTCAATATACACAATGCACGTATATATCATCCAATTACCAATATAATGTAGGCATGGCTAGAAACATAACACAATATATACAATCCTCACATAGTGTTACTCGTTAAGACAATAGTAGAGTGTATATTAATTCAGAACATAATTATTAATCAATATCTGCACACCTAGTACTTTAAATAGTATAGTAGTAATTATTATGAAAACACCGAACATGACTGTATAAAGCTTTTAACGATGTTATTCTACTTACTATCATAGTGACGGGTATTGGCAAAAATACAAAAGGCAAATCAAAATACATTAAGATTAACATCAATTTCAATATTTTAACGTAAGGAATGTTCCAGCTTATTTAAAGATTTATTTTTTAATTCGTTTTCAAGTTATATAGCTCCGGCGCTGCCTATTTGCATTTTTTTACTGGTATATGCTCGACCTATATCGCATCCAGTAGTAGGTAAGCAATGCAGGTATAGATTTAGTTGGTAAAGAAGTTAACAACAGTAATGAATCGACTGTCCTAATGTTTGTCACCTTTTCCTATAAATAAAAATAAAAATTTAACCAACTATAATATTCTAGTCCTTTCTTTTTTATGCGAGAAGGTAGCTGATAAGTTGGCGGTTCACCTGAGGTTAAGTGATAACCACCGCCCATGGACATTTGCAACGCCAGAAGGGTTGCAGTTGCGATGCAACCTTTAAATGCAGTGGAAATTAAATGCAGCCAGACGAAACGCAGAAGTATGACACCTCCACTTCACGCTGGTCTTCTGTGAGGTCCGTGGCCCTACCACAGATACCACAATTACCTTTCTCAAGGTACAAATAGTTCAACTTTCTAACGATCGTCACTTCTTTTCTCTGCGATAAGTCCGAAGTATTCGCGGAGCAATTGATATCGTCGAATTTGTTTCATGCTACATACCTAAGAAATTACTGTAAATAAATTAAAGTCACTGCAGGGCAAAGACCTCTGTACAGCGGATATTAGGGCATAGGCCACCACGCGGCCCCACTTTGGATTGGCAGTATTCACATATCTTAGAAATTATTATTTTTACGTAGTGATGATTTTTATATTAATGATCTTATCCTGATCTATATATTCAGATTATTCTATATTATCCTTATCTTTATCCTGATGCTTTTTTTTACTAGATAGAGTGACTCAAGTGGAAGGTTTATATGTATAATACAATGCACCGTGTATAAAACCTGCATATTTCGAAAATATACAGGTTTCCCCCACGATAATTTCCTTCACCACCGTGATAAATCAGCTCTTAAACAATTTCATTGGTTAACTCAGGTTTCTTAAGTATATTGAAATAAAAGTGAGCGCCCGCACATTGTATCTATCACGGCTAAAGAAATTACGGTAATGATGATAGACTTTAAAAAATTATTACTGCAATAACCATTTACACTAAATTCAGCTAGATAAGGAATGGAATTATTTCCGTGACAGTTAACTAATTTAGTAACTAAGTTAAGTAATTAGGGCTCGAGCCGGAAGACGCCATGACCTTTCCGAGTTCTTGCTTAGTCATTATAATAATAATAATAAAATATCTATATTCACATAGAAGCTTGCGCGTTCTTATGAAACGTCGAAATTTTACAAGGAAATTAATATGTTCGTTAGTTACCACCGGTTCGGAAAGCAGTTTCTGTTGAGAAGAGACCGGCAAGAAACTCAACAGTTGTTCTTTTTTAAAAGGTCAGTTTACAATATAATGTTACTGGTATAATGGTCTTGTTTTAGCCTACGTGAGTATCAACAGTATTAACCCCACACATTCATTAAACAATCGTCCCTGGTGAGCCGAATTGGTGAAATGTGCCATTTTGTTGGAATTGAGCCGTTCATGTTGGACAGGCTGATTGGACGGTGTGCTCGTGACCGATTACGACCAAATACATTACGCCCGAGACAGGAGAGAGTCGGGAGAACGGAGCCTTATAAATAGAGAGGATTATCTTTAATTAAAAAGCTCTTTGTCGCGTCGCGTGCCAAATTAAAATAAAACGCGACATACTTATTATTTGAGTTAAAGACAGCAGAATCCTATTATGTTCAAAAAGTGAAAGTAAATAGTGAATTATGTAAAACTAAAACATCATAGGTACATTTTTTTTAATGTGAGAAAGTGGCAAACCAGCTGGCGGTTCACCTGATGTTAAGTGATAACCGCCGCCAATGGACATTTGCAACACGTGTAGGGTTGCAGATGCGTTGCCACTTCTTAATGAAGTGGTAACGTGTGGTACTAACCCGGACGGACCTGCCCATTCGTGTAATGGCAAACACTGTTGCATGGCCCTACCACCGAAAACATGGTTTCGTTTTCGCTAGGTGCTTCAACAGATTTTGACCCCAGAATCAAAACAACGGGTCTCCAAAGAGAACCTAGGCAGTTTTATCAGTTGGCAAGATGATGGAATTAATTTTTGGGATTCTAAGAGTCATGGTTGTAAAAGGCGAAACAATTAATTCGACGAACGATTGCATTCTTCATTTTAAGAGAAGAAATCAATAAGAAAAGCTCGGGATTGCTGATAAGAATAGAGTTCTTTCATCAGGATTCACACGTCTGTTGGATATGGATTCCATTGAAGTTGAGGAAGGTGACAAAATAAAATAATGAATTACAAGAGAAACGAATACACATTAATAAGAGAGTACCTGTAATATTAATTACTATAAAGGACAAATGAACACAAAACTATCATCAGGGCAGGCTCATCCGGAGAAGTAACACGACCACTCAGAATGCCGGTGTGAAGTGGAAGTATGTGTTGACGCTGGCAACACTGTATACCGGATATGACGTTATCAACTTGAGCCAAGGGGACACATGGTAGCATGTAGTAGCGGTCACTTGGATTTCGGCCGCGTTCCCGGACGGTGATATAACCACTAGTGCTGCTTGTCGTTATTATAGTTGTTAATATTCAAGTTCACTAATAGTTAAAATATTAGGATCAAGGTAAAAACGTTAGAACTCTTATATATGATTCTTTAAACCTACGCATTTCGCGTAGGAAATTTTAAAAACGATAGAGTCACCGCAGAACACTTGTGACCCTCTGACTCCAGCTTAGTGTTATGCCAATACGTATACCGAGATTCTTCACGTTTTGACTGATAGGAATGGGCGAGTTATCAAATAATATAGGTGGGAGATTATCTAAATCCACTTTACTCAAGATACGGGAACTCTCGATTACGGTGACTTGGCATTTTGATGCATGGCCAGTCAGGAAAAACGGAGATCGGGCATAGTTCTCGCAAAATCTTGTAGTTCCATCATCATCATTTCAGCCTGTCTGAGTCCACCGCTGAACATAGGCCTCCCCAGACTGCCACGAAGTACGATCCTGAAGTGGTGAAGGTCCGGCCATATAGCTTGTAGAATCGATAACCGTTGGTGAAAAAAGGTTCTCGAGTGACAGCCTCGTACTGGCCATCGCAGTGTAAGACGACCCACCACTAGATGGAGTGACGACCTGTGCAAGTGTGCGGGAAGTCGACGGTTGCAGGTGGCTTTTAGTTTATTTTACACATATTTTAGTAACCAAATTTGATGCACAGATATTCGATATCTATCATATACAGTATAATAGTGGTAGGGCCACGCATCAGTTCGCCGATGCACGAATGGGCAGGTCCGCCCGGGGACGTACCACGAGTCACGACCTCACAGAAGACCAGCGTAAAGTAGTAGTACTATGCTTTTGTGTTTCGTCTGGTGAGTGAGGTTGTCGGGGCCCACTTCATTAAAAGGTGGCAACGCCTTTGCAACCTTATGTGTGGCAAATGTCCATGGGCGGCGGTTATCACTTAACATCAGGTGATCCGCCAGATCGCTTGTCATCTTATCACATAAAAAATATCTATCATGAGTACACAAAATTATTAAACAACCAAATTTCTCCATATCATTTTAAATGTAGGCTTCGTAGGTATATGATAGTCACGGTACAAAATCCGCTATGTGGTCTTTCTTTGTTCATTATACTTCGATATGGCCATTTTTATCAGAGCCATAACACAGATTTAGATATTTTACAGCGACGACAATGCGCTGTGAGCTGTATTTCTGTATCTCAAATTCTAACGAATCCATAGATGTTTACCACCACATATTCGTCGTAGTTTTACAAATCTCTCTACTATAAATTAGAATGACACCGTTCTTCAATACGCTAGAAATTCAGGTCTGAAATATCCATAATGTAAGGGAATAAGAAATAGAGTTACTTTAGCTATTACTAATAGAATTAAAAACAAATATGGAATTCGACGTGACGTATTAATTTATTACCGGTGTCTGGGTGTTAATACATGTACCTATAATATGTATTTATCAGCATAAGAAAAGTATATTTAAGTATGTTTATCCGGTATCTAGTATAGTTTCGGACTAGAGAATGTTGTGTAAAAATGTGTCCTAAAATGTTTATTATTATTATTTATGTATTTATTAAAAAAATACTTTTGTATACTGTATACAATAGTGTATTTCACTTATAACGATGATAAAAGGACCACTACACATAATTTCGTCGCTATTTCCGGGAATCACAAAGACGAAGGTAGCGTGGGAGCATAAAATAATAAAAAAAAAACATTTATTGGCAGACGATGTCGTCGCGCTATTAGGTTTCTCTTAAACAAGTAGAATATAACTTAAAAAGCTAAAAAAAACCGACTGCGTTTCTGAGTAATTTTTTATTTTGATATACGCGGTGTCACTCTCACAGTAAATACGAATCTAACGACACATCTCAAGCTTAAATCCATCAAACCATTGAGGCTGCGGAGCGTGCAGAGCGTGCGCGTCAAGAGTATGTATGTATGTATAATATACATACATACATACATACATATATACATAATACATACTCTCAAACATACTCTCAAAAAACATAACCCTCCCTTCTGAGGCAGTCGGGTAAAAACTCACTAAAATTGAATTATTTTAGTTTAGATTTCTCTACTTAAACGCGATGTAAAGTATGTGTCATTATCATAATTTCTTTTGATGTCTATATTGTCTTTTCCTTCACCAAATCAAAAATATCTTTTGTTATAGCGCACAACGCCCTTTTAATTTAAAAAAAATCTCATCTATATTTCAATCTTCTTTGTCTTCTGCGTCTCCCCATCTCGTATCGACCACGCTATAAATCATTTCATTATGAGTTAGGTCATTAGTGATGACAAAAAGGTTGCCAATGTTAACGAAAGTTTCCTAGTCCCCTTGTTCTCACCGCCGATATTGTATTAGCCAACTGTCATGTGTTTCTTTTCTTTTATATTTGAAGACTTACGGAATCCAGCATGTTCCAAATATTTTTTATTGCGTTTGTATTTAGTGCAATATCGTAATGTTGACGAAATTGATGTAATTAAGCTTTCAGAAAATCCAAAATCCGTTTTCCAATGAGTTTGGCAAAATATCATGATTAGCTATTTCTTGTAAAACAGTCCAAAGTTTGTAGAAACGTTTTGGCTTCTCTGATCCTTAAACCACAACAGAAGAGCACATTCGATATTCTGATTAGTTGGCTTACGATTTTATTTTACTTTAAAGGATTGAAACACTCCATCATTTTAGAGTGGTGTTCCACAGTCGATTTGAGAAACTCCTCTTTTGAAATCCGTTGAAAAGGTTCTGTACATTCGACTCTATCATTTTTATGTTTGTTACCTCTGTCAGAACTTTCGACTGCGGGAACCGATTTCGATGATTCTTTTTTTATTTGAAGCCCGGTGCTTTTCACGTGGTCCCATATTAATTTCATTGTTATTGGATCTTGGGCTCCAGACATACTTAGGGAACTCGTGAATCAATTATAAAATGAATACAGAGCGAGATATTTGAGGTCGGTTGTTAATAAAACAAGTCCATTTTTCACTAACGAAATACAAGTTAATTTTTATTATAATTAGCCGTGATAGCTCAGTGTCCGGGCGCTCGCCTTTAATTCAATATACTCGAGCAACCCGAGTTCGATCCCCGGTGCCGGCACCAATGAAGTTTTTAACTTTAAGTGCTGACTTACCACGTGCTCCGCGGTGAAGGAAAACATCGTGAGGAAATCTGCATATTTTCGAAATAATAACAAAAATATATATATTTCGAAAATTTGTGAAGTCCGCCAATCCGCAGTGGGGGCGCGTGGTGGACTATGCCCTGATACCCTCTGTATATAGGAGGCCTTTGCCCAGCAGTGGGACATGTATAGGCTGTTACTTTACTTTACTTTTTTTTATTATAATAAAATACTGTCGAATTGAGAACCTCCTCCTTTTTTGAAGTCGGTTGAAAAATGCACTTGTTGATATTGTGGAATGCGAATCGTTGAATTCTTTGCACAGATCAAGATTGCTCTCACCGTTTTTCAATCTCGAAATAATATCCCTTTTTCTATCTCGTTGAACGTGCGCCTCATGGTTGCTATGATAAACACATAAGTTACTAGAGTAACTTTTTTTTGATGATTTATTTTTACATTTAAAAGGACCTTACTTCAGGATAACATTATCATGTGTTGCAAGGACGTTTTACAAACATAAATTTCACGTGGATCAGTCAGATGCGAAACAGCCATCTGTGGGTTCCACAAATTGTTGTCCAGTGAGGGAATCGAACTCATGACTGCCGACGCAAAGCCTTGGCAACTGCACCACGGAGTCATCTCTACGGAATTCTTAAATTTAACATTACCCGCCTGAATACTCTCTATCTCTTCACATTCGTCGAAAATGTAGGAGTTTTTATTTCATAAACTGCTGACCATTCGTGTGTAAACAAAAGATAAGCAAAGCTTAATCATGCTATGAATTTTGTGAATGCATCTATGTGCGTTTGTTAAAAGGCGCGGTTTTTTGTGTGTTTATTAAAAGCCGCTGTCTTTGTTTTATTATACTCGGTCGCAACATGAGCCTGGGCTTTCTAGGAACATGAACCAAATGGAATAAAACTATTACAATGGCTATACCAGAAATCAGGGTTACGTCGGGAGTTGCTACAGCAACATTGTTTTTCTCTGAAAGTATACTTTAAACTTATTACAAGGGGAGTATAACGTCGTTGTTATAATCAAAGTTATAACAGAGGACGTCATAACTGAATTCCATTAGAATTCTTTTGATTATTAATTTTTACGATATTTAAATTCTGAATTATACTTTGGAATAGTCATTTCAGACTTCTCGACATCATCTGTACAAAATGATATTTCCCTAATAATCAACAAACTAATTATTATATGCGTATTTCTATTTATTTAAAATGCTTTTAGGTTCAATTTTTTTCCTTTGTAACCATAATAATAAATGAAGACGGTATCAAATTTTAGAAATATATACTTAAAACTTAGACTACTTAGAAAAACTACTTTATATACTTTAAAACGGACAAATGTTAGCTTTTTTTTATCTATTTCTTTACTAATTTCTTTGATCATAACGAATTTCCTAATATACATTTTCGTTATTAATAAAATATTAACCATATCAAGTTAACACGGCGTGGGTAGAGCTTGTAAACGTTATTTCATCCGGTTCGAGGAATAGCAAATTATCGATTTTCGAGTGTGGTGTAGATGTGTGCGTTGGGTACCCCACGCACACACCGTTGTTTGTTTGTGAGCTGCATCCAAACTATCCCCTCGCCTGATTCATGTAACGTTTTACAATTAAAAAGGACATCGGAAAGGGATGGCAAGGGATGGATTTATATATAAGTATTTACGACATAGTAGCCGCTCTGTATGGCCGATAGCGAACGAGTTTTATGGATTTGTTTTACTTACACAAGTAGGAACTTTTAAAACAACTCATTGGTAAGGTTTTTACCCCGTTAAATTTAATTCACTCCCCAAAGTCTCTATTTCCTCGTTCTCGTTACATAGTTTACAGCCTGGATCACGTAACTGTAGTGAGTCTACGCAACAGTTTTCGCTGTTGCACGAATGGGCAGCTCCGTTCGGTTAGTACCACGACCTCACAGTAGACCGGCGTGAGTGGTAATGTAATACTTCTGCATTCCGTCTGGTGAGTGAGGTAGCCGGATCCCACTTTATTATAGTTAGCAACGCATCTCCAATAGTATGGTTATTGCAAATGGCAATGGTGTGCGGTTATTACTTAACATCAGGTGAACCGCCAGCTCATTTGCCAACTTCTGACATAAAATTAAAAAGAAAAATATGTAATGTGGGTGGGTGAAATCACCTCATTTATTGAATATTTATATTACCGACGACTTCAATACTTTAAATATTTTTCTTTTTAATTTTATGTCAGTAGATGGCCATTTGAAACACCCGTACGGTTGCAAATGCGTTGCCAAGTTGTAATAAAGTGGGGTACGGTTACCTCACTCAACAGACGAAGCGGAAAAGTATAACACTTCCACTTCACGCCGGTCTTCTGTAAGGTCCTGTTACTTCCGGACGAAATAATAATGACTAAAAATATTATAACCCTGTAATAAAATAGATAGTTCGAAATCGAAACCATAGGTCAAGATCGGCATTCCGACCTGTTTATTTGTTCCCCATAGCGTTTTATATCAGGCGTCATAACTGACACAGAAGCTAAAACGATTCACTTTGGCGCAGTATTCGTGAAATAATAATAAGTATTCAGAGGGGGAAATGTTGATAATAAGTCATGAGCATTGAGTTTATAATGTATTATACATCAATCCATTTACTGAAGTACAGTTAGTGCATTATGTCGCATTATTAGAATGTGCACACATAAAGGCCCATTTACATGGTGCCAGTTTCTTGCCTGTTGTATACAATTAAATTGAAGCAATAAATGAGTTGCATGGTCTAAACAACAAATGGTCTAAACAATTATTGCGCGCAAATTATTGCATTCAATTATTGCTCTTGTATGTTCAAGAAAATGGCATCGTGTAAATGGGCCTTAACAGCTTAAAAACGCTTTGGAGAAGTGTACATTTTTTTTTACATATAAAATTACTATAAGTAAAGTATTTATATATAAAGTGCCCAGTATACAAATCCAAAAGAGATATTACCGACCTACTTTGCGTCATTCGAAATCCAATTTCTAGTAATATATCGTAACAGTGTTTTGTGTGAAGAAAAAACTAAAAAAAGAGCTTAAAAGCATTCTGCCGCAATTTTGTCCGCCATTTTGTAATTTGGTATAAGGTCTGGGCAATAGCTGTGCTCTTAAAAGTAGCACGCGATATAGCGATGTGGAGATAAGAAAAGCCGTCACAATTTCTCGAATTCTCTCCGCGACCGTTACTTTAGATAGACAGTTTTGCATTTAATCTGTAACAACGGCAATTTTTTACATCACTACATTGTTCTTTAACACAAACACATGTTTCGTTTTCTCAATCAATGAAATTATTTAAGACATTTCTTAATACGTCTGTTTCGAATTTGTTCATGTTAACAAGTATGAACTTATTCATTTATAGTTGTTAACATGAACAAAGTCTTATTGCGTATTAACAAATTGACAGCTAAGCGATGATCCAGTGAAAAGGGGAGTGGAAGGTCCAAGAGTGGAAACCATGATGTGACGTCAAATGAGCATCTGATCGAGAAGCGCATGTGGGGCCTTGCACAAGTTGGCTAAAATCCAATTGAATCTATCATCGTCATCATCATCATCATCATTTCAGCCTGTCAGAGATCACTGATGAACATAGGTCTCACCCACAGACCGCCACGTAGCACACCTGCATCCATCAGCTTCCCACACATTGGCTTCACGCTGTTAAGGCCACGCAAACACTCTTCGCTGTTACACTTACATGAACGGGCAGGTCCTTCCGGATAAGTACCGCGATTTCACAGTAGACCGGCGCGAAGTGTGAGTGTTATACTTCGTCTGGTCTGTTATACTGTTATAAAGCTGTAAATCTTCTTTTATAAAATATAAAATATTAACCATGCGATTTCATACAGTTTGTAAAAAAAATAACTTGTCTCTTTTCTCCAAGCCCAACCATGGCGAAGCAAGTTTACACAAACTTTGTGTTATACTTCGTCTGGTAATGTTATACTTCAAAATGGGCGACATGTGAAAAAATGTTATCACTATATATCAAATCAGGTGTGCAATTTTATCGAATTTTTTATATTTTTTTAGTCCTAGCTTACGTTTTTCACCTTCTGTTATATAATTTTTTCAATTTTATTTTATGATTAAATAAAAAACTGACAACCTTTAAGCGAACATATCATTTGCTCAGCCCTACAAAATGGGTAGAATATAACTAACCTATATTTCGCAAATAAATACATGATTATTATTATTATTATTATACTTCACGTGTTTTAAACTTAATAAGGTACAAACTATCGTTCACCTTCTCACATCATTTGCTCAGCTCGTGACTCGTGACTGGAATCTATATACGTGTTTTAAACAATACAAACTATTGTTCACTTCTTCAGTCCGATTAAAATTAAAAAGTAAACATTTTTCGTTCGGTACACCTTTTGATGTTTTTATCAAAGTAATGCTGAGATTAAATGTAGTTTGTGCCCTTCTGAATAAATGATGCAGATTTCATCGGTTCCATTTGTATTATCAAATGAAAATTTCAATCCACATATTGTTCGAATATATATATACGTTATCCGAATTTAACAACCTATTCGCCTATTTCCATAAGATGTAATTCACGCTATATCCCATTTGGCTCCAATCAGATCTTTACATTAATCTGATCATTTTACTCCCAGTCATACTAAGTATGCCACATGTTTTATCAGTTATAACCTATGATTATACTACAAACTTTGATTCTATAACCAATCTCAATATTTTTTAATTATTTGTGTGGTAGAACTATTATTATTATAGTTTAACATGGTAGAGCCCGTTACTATTGGCGTTTCTTGTTTTTGTTTTTGTTTTTAGAAATGTTTATGCTACTAATTCAATAGTAATTAAAATTTCTGTTGTTTTTATTAAATTTATAAGGTAATTTTTAGATCTCATTTATATCTTTACTAATTTGACTTTACTTACTATTTGAAATATTATTTATGTAAAATTAACTAATAATTGCAGCTGCTTTCGTAATATAAAAAGTATCTTGATTATTAATCCACCTTATAAAAAATATGGTTAACATTTTAATAAAAATCTTGCAAATATAAATTTATACATAGAGAGAAAACTTAAGACCATACTTGTTAGACGGCTATGGGTAACGCTTATTCATATGGATCAGCATGGATGACCATGAAAAAGCAAACTAACATTTCTAATCTTATATCAGGGTCAGGCTTGTGTTGTATTCAAGTTTGTTTCGTGGTCACCCTTCGATACGTAACGAAGCTTATATCAGATGCGAATCTAGCTAGACGGAGGGTATTGGAACCCCTATTAAAACTGGCTGTCTCACTGACTCTGAATCGATTATTTTATATTTGATTGCAATTGTAAATACATAGTATCTCTAAGCTCATTTATTTATGAATAAACAGGTGTACTGCACAAACACACTTATTCGTGCAGTACATCTGTTTATTCATAAATAAATGAGATTTTCACAGAAAATATGAATGAATATCTTCTTTTTATACATCCAACAAATGATTTTTTCTTTTTTTTTTAAACATTGCCCTTACTTTGGGATAACATTATCCTGTGTTATAAGAACGTTATTACAAATATAAAATTCACGCGGACAAACACCCAGATGCGGAACAATTATCTGTGGGGCACACAAATAGTTGTCTCGTGTGGGAATCGAGCCCACGACCCCCGACGCCGAAGCCGATACCTTGGCGACTGCGCCACGGAGTCATCTCAATTAGAACTGACGACCGCATTATTCCTTGCCTGAAATAGAAGTTAAGGATCAAGCAAATAACATTTTTTTGTAGGCTGCATTAGAATTTTGAAACGTACAATTATGAAATATTGAACAAGGAAATAACTAATTTTGATATTCAACATTGCTTTGTAGCAGTCCTGTCAACGTGCAGCAATGAAGTGCATCAACATTAAAATTAAATGTTTATAATTTTATACATATAATTATGAGAAATGAGTGCCTGGCTGTTTCTTATTTCATATTATGTGACCATTGAGCGTTTTAGCAGTGGCGGAAATTTGTAGACTGAATGTTATTTCCAAGTTTATGTGTTCTCTAAATCAAACAAGAAACGTTATGGAGTTGAAGTTGACGTGACCGGACGTAGCAAATTAGACTAAACGTAAAATTTTTGGAGTCTATGTAAGCAGCAAAATGAAATGCTACGCTCCAAACTCTTTCAGTAATCGTTTAGTGTTATTCATACAATTTTTGTTCTAAAATAAATGCGGCAGTAATAACACAAGTAAATAATTTATTATCGTGTGCTGTAAGACATAATTATATTGGGGATTATACTGAATACCGTATTTATTCAAAACTTTGTAATAATTGTAGTCAAAATTGCGTGTAAGACAATCGTACGAATACAATTTAAATAAAAGTTATTTTTATCAAGCAACGCATGTTGGCTGATGTAAGATAATCTTTATTTCATGCTGTAGGTATAAATGGATTTCCCGCCGTAACTAATGACTTCCGGGAACTTATTTTGACATCGAAGCATTCACCCACATTGGATTCTAGAAAATTCAAGTTTTTTTTATTAATCTGTCCTGACTGCGTCAAAGGGCTTATTTTATAGTGGTCAATGCATAAAACACAGATAATAAACACTATAATTAGAATGATCTCGAAGTGACACGATTAGCAATTGATGTTATATAATTTATTTATCTCAATCGCTAAGACAGTTTCAGCCTTATTACTTGGAACTTGGACCGTGGTCTGAGGTCGTGGTTCAATTCCGCACAATGTGTTTCGATTTTGTTTATAAATTTTCTAACCACCATTGAAGCCATGTTTAATCGTTTGTTTTGGTGTTTGTAAACCTAATTTTGGTGCAAAACGGTCATCATTTGTTGTAGATGTCTATGGGCGGCGTTAATTACTTAGCAAAGAGTACTTTTATATATCTGAGTCACTCATCATCAGTTGTCCCGCCTGCACAACTCTTGTCAAATTTTCACAATGTGCATTTTAGTTTAAAACCAAAGTTGGTGTCGTATTGCTGAATCTTACTTCAATTCAAATAGCAATTATTAGATTTTTTTATTTTAGTTTCTAGAAATGTGAGGAACCATTTTCAACTGTAGCGTTTCTGAGTAAACGCAGCTCGAATTAAAATTGAACCGCTATTATATCTTGTAATATACAAGATACCGCGTTATATATAACTTTTAAATTAGTAGGTATCAACATGACTTCGGATTCGACAACGCCTTCGATTTTTGTAAATCAGCGAAAAACTTTTCCATTACAAAGTACCTATGTTAGAAGATTTTTGCTATTATTAACTATCCCACTGCCGATTTCATAAGAAACAGGCTAGAGCTATTCCATTAGTTTCAATGACAGAGTAATGACAAAAGGTTCTGAATAATTATTCGCTACTGCAAAAAACTAACATGACGTTAAATAATTTCAACCAAATACTACGAACACAATAACAATAGGATGGTGGCATTATTGTTTTCTCCAGTTTTCAGTTCAAACTTGAAATTTATAAGTAATTCTTACGATCTTAAGATTATTAATAAAATTCATTGTACACGGAAGGACCCTTGTTAATTGTAATTTATTCCAATTGATAGTAATAAGTTAATAAACTATAAACTCAAAAATGAACAGGGAGAATTTTGATTGCTTTAAATGTAATGAATACATTAGAATAAACAAAGTGGCTCTATGCTTTTGTTAAAACCTTGATTATACTTATAAGTACTTAATCAAAGTTTGAAACGCATAAGTTGGTAAAGTGAGCGGATGCGGACGCTCCACATACAGTTCCCCGATACATTTCCCAAAGCGCCTGATTGGTGACAGAGAAATAATCTACTCGCTTATGCGTATTAATTCATATTAACTATAAGTTATAAAGATAAAACCAGTCTTCAATAGGAAATCGACAGATTTAACTATTAATACCGCATTGAGTTACAAAATTCCTTCAAAATCTGATTAGCACGTGGCTATGCGTAAACAATATTATCGACGATGTATCCGACGGAGATATTTGTATTTTTGTATGCTTAATTTATTATATATATTTAGGATTTATTATATTTTACGTCTATTTTAATTGGTTTTATTGAAATAATAATTTATTCAAATGTTTAAACAAAGTTCCGGCTGATTTTTCAGTGTTAATCATAGCGATTTATTAAACCGAGCCATCTATCTTTTCAAAATAGAATGACACAAAGACGAGTAAACACGCATACTAAGCCTGTTTATCGTCATAATTGCTATCCTGATGTGATTTAGCCTAAAACAGTTGTTTTTTTTTTTTGGTACTTCTTTTCTAAGTAGGTTAAAAGTTCTTACGTAAGTTTGTAATTGCATTATATATCTACCTACGTTCTCTTTACGTTCATAGTAAAATACCTAAACATTTGACATCTACTTTTTACTTATTCCTGTCCTGCTCACTCATGCAGGGGATTATTGTTGGTGGAATGCGCGCGTCGGCTAGTCTCACTACACGGGGCGTTAAAGGCGAAATTGTACTTACACGGTTACATGATACGACCGTATTGCATAGAAAATATGGTTGGTTTTAGATTGCTCTCGTCACATAAAACGTCTCCCGAACAAATTTGACGGCGGTACGAGACTATCCATAGTGACTACCTACTTTGTAAGAGCACATTCATAAATCTTATTTGTTATCAATGATAAATTTAGAGTAATATAAGCCTTATGTCTTATATTAAATTTATGTGAATAATTCAAAATATTTATTTCATTTTCATTTTAGTTCATATAATGCCAAAAATAGATATAGTTTGGTAGCTAAAAATGAAAAGTCCTTGAGAACTAGTCTCGTCAGGAGTGCGTCTACGTCATCGAGGGGATTTTTGTAGGTATGTATACCGCTAGCTTTGGCCCGATTGGCCAACAAAGCCTTGTCGGCGGCCATTTTGTTCAATGTTGAGTCACCAAAAGGTGAAAAATATATATGAAGCGCACTCCCCACGAGACTATACAACGGTATTGAGCATTTCCCTCGTGAACACAAAATTTGGGTTTCATGTTTCCCCAACCGTTGCGTGAACATCACACATTTTTCCCGAGATAAACTTCTCAAAATATATCGTTATCTGCCCTCAAAAGGATTTGACATTTTAGAGATTGCCGGGAAATTTATTGTTTTCAAAAAGTTACAAACGCCGAGACGGAAGTTTGTTTTCCACCTTAGTCGCCGCAGGCCATCGCTCGTAGGAGCACGCTCTTATTCGTTATGACTTCATGAAATAATTATAGTGTGTCTATTAAAGAGTGGACTCGTGTTTTATTTAAATAATAAGACAATCTGTGAAATATAAGTGAACTGAAGTGGTGTTACAGTGTGCTGTGTCAATGTTTACATTTATCTTGAGGATCTAGTGACAAACCTATATAATGTAGTCGTGTCCAGCACATGCGTGATATGAGGATCTAGTGTATAATTTTTGTTGGGTGGTTCATCAATTCGCAAAGATGACGGAAACATTGTCAGCTAAGGTAAAAACCGAGCGGCCTGATGAGGCGGAGATTAGAGAGCTGGCCGCAAAGATGGTGGAGGCGAATAAGGCGAAGGCCTTAGCTGCTTCTGCAGCAGCTGCTCGACCTCCCCCGGGAAGCCTTATGGGCGGGGGACCACCGGGAGCTGGCGGGCAAATGGGCATTCTCAACTTTTTAACCCGTAAACCCGGAGCTACTGCCGAGCAGCAGCGACCACCACCTGAAGAGAAAAAGACACCGGCGCCGGACGAAGCCAGTTGGAAAGGTCACTTCGGGTGGGACATGCTGGGTAAATGCCATATTCCTTATATTTACCGAATCGGCGAAAAGTATGTTGCCGTGCGCATGGTTGAGATAAGACTGCTCAACAAGTACCTGAACTATCTGCATGCAGATATCTACTCATGCACATGTATTAGGAGTTACTACATCACAGAAATAGAAGCGCGGCTTCTCAATGAGATCAACAACAGACATTGTGATGGTCAGTTCGGCCGTGAACCCTTCACGCAGAAGGATCTGGTGGTCCGGCTTTCAGATGCTTACGAGTTTTACAATTTCCTGGATGTATGCTACAACAAATTGCTACGTGGTACAACAAACAATAATGACAAGTGTGGTTTCATTCGGATAAACAAAGAATCAGTTGTTCCATATACTGTTCGTGACAATCAAAAGTTTGTCCCCCTGTTCTACTTTGAAGGTGAGACGGACAACTTGAAGTTAAAAGCAGACCAGTTGAAAGGGTGGGACCTGTCTTACTTGAAGTTCTGCTGTAAAGTGCAAGGAATACGCAATGAACTGTTTGCTAGCGAGACCTGCTCGGTGATAAGCTTAACGGACATAAAGAGTTATTTCCCACCGGGGACCGAGTTTGAGGAGTACTGGCCCAACAAAGTAGTCGAGTCACAGCTACTAATATCTGCCAAAGGTAAGATTAAGACAATATTAAAATGTTTATCTAAGAAATTAATAATATTTCAGTTGTAATCTACACCTCCCATTGACATGTATAATAAATTTGCACTTATAAATATTATAAAATACATAGCAAAGGAGTGAGAACTTTGGATAAGATTATAATAATTTCAAAATAAGAATATATTGTTACACATACTATTACACTTAATTCATTAATATGATGATAAGATGTATACAATAATTACCCTAAAAATGTGTTTACACGCTATAAACTATAAGTACAAATAAGAAGTAGATTCAGTCAAAATTTTTTTTATTTAACAAAGACTTATTTTAAGCTGTTATTGAATGTCAAAAACTGCCAAATGAATTTTAATAACTCGATACCCTTAATTAATAGACATAAATTTGAACTGTGGTATAGCGCCTCGCAGCAGTTTTTGTCAGTGCACAAATTGGCAGGCTTGTCCGGGGGAACCCAACACATTACAAAAGGCTAGCGTGAAGTGGAATTTATAGGGTGGCTACACATCTCCAACCCCTTGTGTGTTTCAGTTGTCCTTAGGTGGTGGTAAACAAAAAGTTTAACATCATGGGAACCTCTTTGCTTACCACCCTTTCACATACAAAATGTTATACAGGAACATCATAAGAGTTTTCCGAATTCCTACCAAACAAAGTCAATGTTTAGTAATTTCTTTAAAGTAGTATCTCTGTAAAAGTAAACTTGTAATGATAAAATATGTAAGGAGTTGAAATACGTATATTGCAGTCAGTCTATTTTATTTAATGGATTACCCAATGCAAGTTACAGTCGCTACAGTTTAATTTATACAGGCTTGAAATATATTTTGTAATTTCTTATTAATACATTGGGAAGGTTTAAAATAAAAGGACGAAATTAAACAAGAAAAAGTAAAAGATTATTCAAATAGACACTTGCATGTTCTTATGAATCATTACATGTACAAAGATAGAAAAAAATATCATCATAGATAATACTAACACAATTATAATAATGTCAATTAATTTCACATTATGTTACTGCTAGTACACAAATTTGATTACTTTTTTAAACAATTTGGTTCAAAACCAGATTTTTGGTAACAAGTTCTCTTACTCTTGATCAACTATAATCACTTGCAGGAGTTATTTTTTTTCAATTCTGTATTTTCAACACTATTTAAGTAATTTGCATATTTATATAACCCAATATGTGTTAGTTATTCAGGCTTTTTTTACCAAGTTTTGTATTTAATATAAGATAAAAAAATTAACCCTGGTTTAAATAACCATATAAACCTTGTCAAATGTTTGTGCTATTTTGTGATTTTTTAAATGTTACCCTATTGCGTATACTACTTCAAAATATGGAGTCTTTTAATTGTTTATTATTTCTCTCATGTACTTTTTTGTGGAGTAAGGCATAGGGTAAATACTTTATGTGCTTGATCCTCTTTGGATGTTGAGTTTATTCCGGAATCTGAAAGTTCCGAACTGATTAAAACTAAAAGTTTATAGGATTCCGTACCCAAAGGGTAAAACGGGACCCTATTACTAAGACTCCGCTGTCTGTCTGTCCCACCGCAATGATTTTATTTATTGACGCGAATGTTGAATGCTAAACCAATTTCAGCTTTGTGGTTCATTGGGTGAAGGAAATAAGAAAAAGATGATTGATCGGCGTAGTTACTAAGCTATTGGCCACGGCGCCACGGGTAGTGGATTCGATTCTCAGACGCATGCGGCTGGTCATAAAAACCTAGCATAATTAACGATATGATTCACATTTTAAAATAAATTTTCATTTTTAGCGCTAGTCCCCGGCACTCGAGATGAAACTTTAAATGTTCAGTTTCGTAGATAAATTATAAAAACTTTCGGCGGTGCTGGATTTGAACCTGCGTCTTCTGGATAACTGAACTATTGCCGAACACGCCTCAAGTGCGGTGGAGGTACAGTTTCATTGCAAATATGACAATGTAAACTGGATACATGCATAAATTTTGGTTATAATGTATAACCTACTGGGTAAATAACCTCGCCTAGGCTTAAGAAACTGTATCATGATTCATGATGAATATAGCTGATCATGTGAGACAATCGACAAGAGGTTAAAATTTCCAGTGCCATATTGAATATATATCATATTAGAATAAATAATTTTTCATTTCAGAATAGTGACTGTAAACATATAATTTAGTTTCGTGAATTTGTTAGAATGTAAAAGTCGAGACGTGGCGTGGGACATCCGTTTGTAACAAATTCCCTATGGCTGTATACAATGTATCAAACAACAGACAATAAAATAATTAACGTTTGAGAACACCTAAATCAAAAATAAAGAAGCATCTTGTACACCAGTACTACAGGAGTATTGGCCACCAGATGACATTGTGAATTTTAACTGCTGACTTATCACGTGCTCAGCGGTGAAGGAAATCATCGTCAGGAAACCCGCATATTTTCGAATTAATAATAAATAAAATATTTCAAAGACAGCTCTAATACCCTCTGTGCTTAGGAGGCCTTTGCCTGTTGCCTATGACTGTTTAGCTGATGTCTGCGAATTCGTCTGCGTTGCTATTGTATAATACAATAGTATTTTATTCAGCACAGCAAGAAAACATATCATCTGAACACGTAGTGACTAAAAATTGTCGTCCTTTAACACAATAAGAACTTTACATTAAATCTAGTAAGGGCCAAGGCTCTAGACACATTAACCTAGGGTGAATTAATTGACGTATATCCAGGGGGTTTTCTGTGATGCACCCACAAGGCAGACGTCTATCATTTTATTTATATTGAAAGAAGATATTGCTTTACACAATATAAATTTAACTTCTGTGAACGCAGCATATGTCGTGATGTATAAAATGTTAATCTTTTCGGGTTTACGTCTCATTAGCCAATCGTGCATATAATGTAATGACAAGGAGTCTCGTTTCAAATGCATAATTAGCATAACTCAGGAAAGGCTTAAAATAAACTTATTTGACCATTCTGAATATGGAGCAATTGAACGATGATTGTTTTGGAGGGTGTGCCGCAAAAATCTGTATTAAGCGCCGCTGGATAAAGAGAAAACAAACACTACATTATAAGTAACATCGAAAATCCATTGTGTCCCTTGAATAAGTTACATCGTTTCGAGGTAAAGGCTTGCCTTTCTTCTAATCCACGCTTTAAAGTTCAGGTGCAAAACTTTGTTGGCAAGTAAACGTAAATTAATTGAATGCCATACGTTAATAAACAGTTTGTTAAAACGGTTAACCGGCTATTGCTTAACCTCACCAGACTGCGGAAATGATATCCTCAAAGATACTTCGTTTCTGAAGTGCCACAGACTTTTCTATAGAAATCTTTATCTTCTGCAAACGACATTGTCCCCCCTCGTAATCTTAAGATAGTATGGTCGACTCTATAGTCGTTTTGGCCCTTATATAGCTCCAAGAAAGTTTCATGAGGCGCATTACGGGCTATAGTCGGTTTGACTTTTTAAACCATTTTCAACCGACTTCAAAAAGGAGGTTCTCAATTCTGCTGTTTTTTTGTTTGTTACCTCAAAACTCCGTCATTTATGGAAAATTATTTTTGCGCTAGGTTCGGGTTTTTCTCCCATGTCCTCCTATATTATATTTATTGTTATTGGACTTTGGCGATGCAGCAAGGAAGAACTGTGGGATCGGGGATCCTGAAACACCTATTGGTCACCAGATCAATTTCGTTGACCATTTTTCTTTAACATGCAGATAAATCACCTATCATTATCTTTAAATGACTATATAAATAATGACCTTTCAATTAATGATTATTTAAATGATGACATGCTCTGGTAATGAATTGACCAGGCTCTTTCAACCAGAGTTTTTATATTGTATTTGTAATATATTCATGTCAAACTGTGTATGTCAAAGAATGAAAAAAAAAAAGGTCGCCGAGTTTCTTTCGCCGGTTCATCTACAGTGGCTTTCTTATCCGAACCGGTGGTAGTATTTTGACTATCAATAAGCGAGTGTAATGGTGCTATGTTAAATAAAGATTAAGGTTGTTTGAAATTGAATTTTTCAAAAGTCGTGTTGGGTCGTTTCCAACAACGGGGTAGCCATTTGCTATATGTTTTGTGTTCATTTGAAATATCTACCTTACATAATATGTTGTTTAAAAGTGCACCTGAATCCTCTAGCGCCAACATTTGAGTTAAACCGGGGGGGACCTTGAATCGCGAGTTAAAATCAACACTATATATATATATTTCAAGCGATGCAGCTCCGAATAATATGTTTATTTATTCACGAAATGCATTCGGTGCCATCGATGTATCCAAAAGTATCATATATAGAAGTTTTGTACGATGAAAGCTTTCGGAGTTGTTATTTGATATCCATTATGTATACTATACTAAATAGTGGCCGACGAGTGGTCGAAATTCGACCAAAATGAATTTTAAATTATAAGTTTGAACAATATTATTCTATTCTCCAATGCACATTAAACAGAGTATATGCGTGTGTGTGTCAAATACATGGTATAGTGTGTTGTTTTTTATATATTGTTTAAATGTATTTTTATATGCATGATAAAAAATAGGATTCTGTGCACTCCTTCTCTATATAAACTACTATCTGATTCGGCAAACGTTGTTTTGCCATATAAATTATTTCTAGAGGAATCGGAACGCACGCATAAAGTGGTTGACAGGTACAGTTTGTATGGGAAAATAAAATTGTCGCTATTTCGATTTTCCATGCAATTCTTCCATAATTTCTCATCGTTTAAACCTTCCCTGGACTGCCACAAATATTTCAAAACTAGCCAAATCGGTCCAGCCATTTTTATCATATAAGTGTGCGAAATATCATTCTCCTCCGTCCGTGCAATTTTCGTAAAAAGTGGTACAAAGTTTTTGCTTCACGTATTAATATATAGATAAATGGAGAGCCGATTTTTTTGTTCGGTTATACTGCGAAAACTACTAAACCGATCACAATAATACTTATACCATAAGATGTAGCGTGTTTAATAGAAAGTTTTAGTACCTATATGATATGCTGGTGATTACTTATCCGAAACCTATATTTATGGATTTAAAGACGATTGTATGACCAGCGAAGCGGGCGGGGGACAGCTAGTTTGAAATATAAATATACTAAATAACGTAATCATAAGATTTTTTGCTCTCTGTCGTCGCCCTATACGATTCTATTTTCAAAAGCCAAGCTGCCGTCAATTTCCTTATTCATTTAACGGAGCCCGCCCGCCGGTCTCAGAGTGGCGGCGCGGCGAACCTTCGCCGGGGCCTTGACACGGTAAAAATAATAATTTGCATGACCGTCGCACAGATAACTTATTTTGCGTTGGTACGGATATTGCTGGTGACTGCGCGGCGCTGTTTACTCGTTCGTAAGCCTTCGACGCTATTGTTGTTTTTATTTTTTATTTTATCTATGATTCTATGATCTGGCCAGTGATTGACCGGTTCCCATTCAACATGTGGTCATCTAATTGTGTGGTGACTTGAAGCCTCTTCACTTTTGCTTCGTCTTTATTACACAATTTCCTAAGATTTCTTTTATACGATAATTAGTGATCCGTGCCTCAAAAGGTAAAAAAAAAAAAAAGAGCCCGTCCGTGTGTCACCACCGATTTTCTCAGATACTGAGGTCTGTAGTCCCTATTAGATGTATTAAAATCATTGCCCTGAGTGAACACGATAAAAATATATGAATATGGGCAAATTTAGTTTTTTCCGAAAACTTGTAAGTACCAAAATTGACAAAATTTTTCAACTTTTAATTTTTCTGAATTTTTTCTTTTTTTAAAATCAAAATTGACAATTCTAGGTCAACCGGAGTACGCTTATATAGTAGTTCCCGTTGACCTAGAATCACGAAATTTGGCAAAGAGCAACGTCTTACAGGACAAATAAAGAAAAAAAAAAGTTGAAACATAAAGGCTGTCCCCCATACATACATAGTCCACATACATACATAGTTTAATGGGCTCTCATACAATTTATAGATTTAGACTTTTAGAATTTATAGAGTTATAGATACGGAACCCTTCGTGCGCGAGTCCGACTCGCACTTGGCTGGTTTTTTTTTCCATAAATTTAAATATAAGAGACAGTTTCGCAAAATAAATCGCAGTAAGTGTTGGAGTCTTTATTCGAACACAGTTTTGGCTTTGAATTCGAATAGCAGGCCAGTAGGCCACTCGACCGTCGCCATTTTTTCCTCTTACTTATGAATTCCTTTTTTTTTAAATACACTTACAACGAAACTTTAAGTACGATTACATTATGACTAAAATCGCTTACAGTAAAACCTCTAAGTTATAATATACCTATGAGTACTACTTCAGCTAATTTCTTTATGATAAAGTTGCCTGTTGCCGATGTGGCGTTTGATGGGATCGATTCTGAGGATACAACGGAAATGTTTAACAGGAAGCGGGAGGGAGGCGCGTCATTCAATTTACTCCGCTGTACTTCCTCACTAAATAGAGCCTATTATACGGCGACTCTCGTAGGTCAAACTGCGCTTCGCATTTCGGCATATAACACGCGAGTCCACACGCTATTCGCTTTTCGCCGTATAATGTGCCAGTCTACATGTAACAGTTGGTGGCATTTAAACATGGAAGGAGGATGTTTACGTGCGACGATAGTTGCGGATAAACGGAAGTTGTGAGTGATGTCACTAGGTAATCACATCGTGTAAACCCAATTGTTCTACTTCGTACTATAAATTCACTCGCGTCTCTCCAATTGCGGATGATGCCCAAAAATTATAGTTGTGTTCGGTTATAAAGGTGAAATTATCCCGGAGCCTGAATTTCTGTATGTTGGTCTGTTTCTGTAAAGAAATTGCTACCATCCTCCATGATTACCGAAGCCTAGGATGGATAAACGCT
The DNA here is from genome assembly GCA_933534255.1 of Iphiclides podalirius. Taxonomy (NCBI): domain Eukaryota; kingdom Metazoa; phylum Arthropoda; class Insecta; order Lepidoptera; family Papilionidae; genus Iphiclides; species Iphiclides podalirius. The sequence goes on along the minus strand of OW152831.1, from coordinate 11,760,986 downwards.
TTGAGAAGTCAATTTGAAAAAATATTAGGTCGTGTTGCTTTCGTAAACATAGCATTCCTTACAGTTTATCGTAGAAAAATGTATCAATTAATGATTTTTTTACAGATATTATGATACAAATGTTATTCATTAAATATCAAAGATAGAATAAATTATTCACAAGTTGGCCTAGGCCTCCATACTTTGGCTCGTAGAAAACGAGTCTAGCATGTACTAGATGGCGCCAATGCTGCGCATTACCTATTTTAAAGCATTCCCTTCGCAACCACGAGACATGCTGCACCGACCGCCGCGCGCCGCGAGCCAAGAAATTTTGTATTATTAGGGAAAAAGATCTAATAAGAATAAAGTAGCGAGTTTATACCTAAAATAATTATAACCATCAAAATTTAAAATAACGAATACCAGTTGCATTACATTTTTAAACCGTTAAATGGTTTAAAAGTCGCACAAGCTTGTACTAGATGGCGCCAGTTCTGAAAAATCATCCTTTCTTGGATTGCAGAGATGGGTAATTCGAGTACAAGCGCGGATACAGGCCTTCAAAAAATGTACCTTTACTTATGGATTTAGGATGATGACAATTAAAGGAATAAAGTGAAAGTGCTTGTCTTTCAGCGCGTAAAATTGACGTAAAACTTGTAATTTCTATGAATCTGACTCATTCCTTTGCCAAGCGATTCGTAACGTTACCTATTGTATGCGTTAGTTAGCGGTTGTAATAAGGAAATATGGGAAGCTGACATAATTTTGTATTCTGAATTGCGTGTGGAATGACTTAAATTTTAATAGAAACCATCACTTATATTCATTCGTATTCAATATAAATATTAAAATCGCTAATTAGATTTCTGTGCTAAAGTAAGATAAAAAGTGGCAACGCATATACACGGGTGGCGGTTATCACTTAACATTATGTGAACCGCCAGCTTGTTTGCCATTTTCGTCCTATGCGAAAATTACTGGGAAACTACGGATTTCTTAAATTCAATTTTATCCACCTGACTACTCTCTCTTCCCATTCCTCGAATACTATATTCTGATCAATAAAATCTGCTGTTTATCTGAACCGAATAGAATGAAACTATAACTGTCGCTAAACCGGAAATCAGTGTTACGTCCGGAGTCGCTATAGCCAAATAATTTTCTTCCGAAAGTATTCTTTGAATTCAAGCGACTTGGTATAACCAAAAAGGCTAAGAAAGAATATTTCGCTATAACCAAAAAGTCGTTACAACAGAAGACGTCATGAATGAAATATGATACTCATATGCTTTTAATTATCCTATCACAATCTTTTCTTATTTTTTTTCTATTTTTTTTTAAGAAACATTTCCCTTGCTATGAGATATAGATATATAGATAAGTTTTAAGGACGTGTCAATTGCATAAATTGCACTTGGAGGAACACCCAGATGCGAAAAAGTTATCTATGGCTCACACAAATAGTGGTCTCGTGTTGTGATCGAACCCTCGACTCCGGTCGAAGCTAATATCTTGGCGCCGCGGAGTCATCACGTTCGTTGTAGTAGGTCGAAGCTCGTATTTCAGAATCGAACTAGTGATCTCTTTTTCATTTCATCACCGTTCACACCAACGGGTCTTAGCGGAACAGTTAGTGTATGCCCTAGATTCGAATCCACGACTCTCACTAACGATCGCTGGCTCGAACGATAGTTATATTTTTTATCACATTGTACCTCTATATAGTAATAATGTTTCTCAATCTATATGCAATGTCTGTTGTCTTAATGTTTCGTGTACAGTATATAAATGCAATGAAATTGTAAACATCTTCTTTTATTTGTAAACCGTGCACCACGCGGAAACTCGCAAAACAGTGAAATAAAATAAACAGCATACCAGTTAGGTAATTCGCGGTATAACTAAAACAGACAAGAGAATAGGAACAAATTTTCTATATAGGTCTCTTTCTATTAGTACCTTGCTTCACTAGTCAATAGCGACAATATTTATATTTATATAGTTCATTATTGAATTTAGCGATTTAATGCATTCCAATATGTGAAATTGGATTAAATTTCGACCCGTTGTTTCTTATAAAAGTCATCACACGAGGTCATATACTATTTATCATCAACCATCGTTACTGGCTGGGATATAGAACCTTTCTTTCTTAAACCCAATTATAATAATTTTTGCACCCTATCACTACGGGAGCTAAATTTGCTTGGATAAAATGTACGGTACTCTATCCATATTCGTGTGGAATGATTAATAGGATAATGGTGACGTTGGGAATCATTTGCTCATACCTTCGGGCAAATACCTTCGTATAGTGCACCCCAAAATATTATTTACTAACCACGGACCGTATCCTATTACCGTACTATACCACGACGCTATGATATCAAACCAAAGACCCCCGCTCATTTGAAAAATTGTAGGAGTTATCTTGTTTGCCACCTTCCACATAAAAAAAGTCATGAACGGTTTGAAACGTGCGCAACCAACCATTAGGGCATCATGTTTGCGAACCAAATGTTTCTGACCCCCGGTCTCTGCTCAGGCTCGGCGTCTGGCGGCGGCCAGTGGACGAGGGCGCCGCCCGCGCCGCCGCCCGCCGCCGCCGCCGCGCTCTCCGCGGGCGTGGGCGTGGGCGGGGGGGCGCGGGCGCGCGCGGCCGCCGGCCCGCCGCCGCGCGCCACTCGCCCGCCGCGGCCGCGCTGCAGATGCCGCACGCGGGCATCTCGGCGGCGGCGGTGCAGGCGCTCGCCAACGGCTGGACCCTGCCCGGCACGCTCACGCCCACGCAGACGCAGCAGGTGCTGCGGCTCGCGCAGGTAAGGCGGGGCAACGCATTCGTGAGCCCTCGTGGGCGGCGGTGATCACTCACCATCGGGCTAGCATCCCGCTGCGAAAAAAAAGAAAGGTGACGCCCCCGGCTGCCTGACTAGTCTGCTTGTCAAACGGTCGAGCGGATCACCCGATGGTGAGCAATAGCCGCCGCCCATGGACTCTTCTATTTTCTTTTTCTTTTAAAAACATTGCCCTTACTCTAGGATAACATTATCCTGTGTGTTTTAAGGACTTTTTTACAAACAAATTTCACGCGGACAGACACCCAGATGCGAAACGACTATCTGTGGGTCACATGAATAGTTGTCCCGTGTGGGAATCGAACCCGCGACCCCCGACGCCGAAGCCGATAAGTCCGCCATTGCGGCACGGAGTCATCAAGACACTTTTGCGTTGCCAGCCTTTAAGATAGGAGTAGGATCACTTCTTGAAGGTCCCTAAGTCGTATCGGTCCGGAAACACCGCTGGCGACAACTCATTCTACAAGGTAGCCGTGCGGGACAGAAAATTGCGCGAAAAACGCACAGCGGTGGACTGCCAACCGTCAAGGTGGTGTCGATGGTAATTGCCGCCTGGCTCCGACACACTAGGCTTGTTGCGCTGTCCTATAGGAAAGCTTAATGGGTTGAGGTGGATTGTTCCGCGGTTACTTGCTTTGGATGACAATCATTACTGAAGTACACGGGCTAATGCTATTTCGGTTATGAATGTAAAGGCGAGATTCGACCAGATGGAGGGTGCATGCAAGCCAGTGATCGATGAGGCAGACTGCTCTCACGATTACAGCGGTGTAAATTGGCGTGGTGTGACGGTCGTTGCACAGTCACGAATTGACCTCTACTGACGACGGCTACGCTGAGCGTACCCCGACACATTGGGCTATGTCGAATAGCACAGTCTAGAGGCGTTAGTGCACGGCCGATGCACCGTCTACCGGCATGCAAGCGCCGCGCGGCACGATGCTTACGCTCTGCGGCGGTCTCGCAGGCGCAGGTCGCGGCGCAGGCGCAGGCGGCCGCGCGCTACAACAACGCGGCGATCGCCGCCGTGGCCGGCCTGCCGCAGCACCGCTCGCAGCACCAGCGCAACGTGCAGGTAAATGACGGCGCTTTTTTTTTCTCTTTTCCTTACGCGTCCCTCGGTCGGTTGCCAGTACGAAAGGGAAAAAAATTCGCGTTCGTTTTTTTTATTTATTTGTCGTTCCCCTGTCCGCTAGGTTGCCAGCGCCAAAGGGATGAAAATGTTTGGTCCTATTGTTTTTAGTTCTTTATCGTGGGCTGCCAGCTAGAAAGAAATCCCAAATCGCAGATTATATTTCAATTTTTGATAAGTAGCTAAGTAGGTAATAGGTATATGACCGTTATCTGACTATGTACAACAGCAATATAAAGTAGATTAATTTTCGTATCATGATTGTGTTTGTCAATAAACAAAAAGTAGCTCAAAAATAAAGAAATTATCCATCTTCCAAGCTTTAATTTTCAACTGTATTTATTTTTGTAAAAATGTTTCGTCTTTTTTTGAAGCTACTACAATATAGGATGAGGCTTGGTGTAACGTGTTATAACGGCTTTCTTTTTACTTGTTAAAAGTTATCTTATGGCTCGTAACCTTATTTTTTGCCTAAAATTTTCGCCCGCAAACTAACTGCTTTTTATTCTGGAATATACGCTTTAAGATTCGCACAATTCTTCCCGAATAAGCATTACATATACACAATTCGCGCGAAGAAATTATATTTATTTAAGTGTGTAATGTTTCTCATATGTTTGTATTTATTCCGTATGCAGTAACATCTGCCGCTGATATATCTCCATAGTCTATATTTACGAGTCTCCCCTTTCGAAGCACCCTTGGGGCAGATGGAATTGTTCTCACATGCAGCCCTTCACCCCGAAACGAATTCGAACGCTTTTATACAGAGTCAGTTACTGTATCGATCGATAAAATTAATTAACAGATCAATAAACTTATCAACCGGTCTTGAATATATAGTTTCAATAAGAAGTACGAAAGTTATTCAATATTTTTTTCAAGAAATTAATAATATATATGGAAAATTGTGGGCGGGTGCGATTATGTATAATTGTATGGAAATAAGGTGACATTTTGTCTCTGTATACTACGAAAAGGATTGAAAACGTGTCGAGTATGAATGTGACAAAATAAAGATTAGAATTATAATGTAGGGCGTTTTAAGAAAAATGTTACAGACTAGAAATGAACACGTTTCAGAATAAAAATGTACAAAGTTTACTCTCTTATTATATTTAATTTAATTTATGTTTATTGCGATAATTCCTTGCTCTAATTTTCTTATTAATTATTATTTGTACTGGCCAGTTCGTAAATTACAAATTTATTCGTATAAACAGTTAATAAATACATTCCCGACATTTTAAGCACGGCCTGTGTAAAATTTTAAACAACTCATTTCGATAAGTGCATTACATTTGCATGCATTACATTGAGTATTGAAGAGCAACCCCATTTATGTAACCAAACTTGGGTTGCCAGCATTGTCCAGAATTTAATGGCACAACCGTGTAACACGGTGCAAGTTAAAGTAACTATATAGGTTTCAAAGTAATTTTATAATGTATAGGTTTTTTTGTACCCCGAAACTCGTATACAAAAATAAATAGCTTAATGTATAAGCTTTTAAAAGAAATAACGAATTTGGAATAGTAACCGACGCGTGTAGGCGGGGATGAGTTATTCACGCGAGATTTTTTGGATGCTATAGGACCTCTCTATGGTATTGCTGAATATACCTACATGGTAATAGGCGTACTAGCTTTTTAATTATGCTTCCGAAGTTCGTCAAAGCCATAGTGTACTACACTATGGCTTACTTAGTGTAGTACATTATAGGCATAAGGGGGGTTATGCCGGTTTGGGGGGGGGGGATATTAATTACCCTCACGTTCCCGCCGCAATTCAACGCTTTTCTATCTCACTTTTACTACAGAATAACATATTAGATATTACTTACTAACCCATATTTCGAACCTTTAGAATTATAGTAACCTATTTAAAAAAATAATCAATTTTTTGGAAACGTTAAATAAAGATTTGTGCACTCATGAACGAACGCGGTGATTGGAAGGGAGTGAAAGAGACCGAAGTATAATTTATGTAGCTTTCTAAAAACGGGCGTTGTTTTATTAAGAGTCGAAAAACGTAGTCGTTTCCCGATATAAAGTCAAAAACATGATTTTCTTAATTAGATTCCTTTAATTCTAAAGGTGTGCGATTTGTTCAGGGACATTTAACCCTTGTATTTCTTTTGTTTTTTTTTTTAAGTTACGATTAAAGACATGACGCCACTCCGATCGCTTTCTGCATACAGCCATCATTAGCACAGATTTGTCATTAGCGCAAGTTGAAATATTGTTTACATTGGCTTTCGAATCGTCGTAAAGTATCAAACAGTTCGAACACATAGAGGAACCTTTGATATTTTACGGCGGAACAAACTCGAGAGGGCTGTCATTTTTTTTTGTAATAACTGCACTTCAATATTTAAGTATAGACATTTATTATATCTTAACGCCTTGGGATTACTCCATTCAGACTATTCATCATTAGTTATGCCTTTATTTTTTCTACGTGCCTACTGACATGATTATTTTGACGTCTGTGACCATTGTGTTGCCAGTTGTGGTATGGTGAAATGTGTTTGGTTGCAGTTTCCGAACAGTGCAATAACAATGGCGATGGGCCAGCAACCGCCCCCACCTCTAGTGAGGAGCACCGCAAACACGTCGAGTATGAAGTGAGCAAGATTAACCATTATACCATCTAGTTGCTTCTTAGGTGCAGCCCTGTATGTAGCAACATACCTACACATTCATATGTATATATATTATAATTATTGCATACGGCGACGCCGGCAGTTGAGCTATATGTTTTTGGAACGAAGTCCCTTAGCACGGTTTGTGAAAGTTATGAGTCGAAATCGATACGTAAGGAAATTGAATTGTTCCCTCTCCATTTGACTCTCGCCGACTCCCATTTGTCTCTGTCTAAATTAAAACACACACTCACACAGATTTAAATGAAAGTACCGCTCGGAGTCCATGCAATGAGCAGCAGAAACAAAGAGAGAGAGAGAGCCGAGAGCCGAATGAAAGGGACAACGCTTTTGCCTTACGTGACGATTTCTGAAGGAACTTCGTTGCAATAAAACGTGTGCGGTCGAGAGCTCCTCTCAGGAACGAGATCCCTTACGCTCACCTTCGAATGCAATTTGTAATAAAATCTGGATATTTTTTGATTCCCTATCATCTTTCAAGGCAAATAATGCAGCATAATAAGCAATGCGTTTATTAAGTTTCATAACATGTTTTAGGGAAAGTATTATTTTCTTAAAAATTACATATAAAAAAAAACGCGCGGCTCTGAGGGATCGTGTAGGAAGGAGACAGCGATACTAGCCGAGAAGCAAATTGATGGGGCGTAACGCTTTTTCGTTACGTGACGATTTCTACCTACGCAAACTTGTGCCTACCGCAAACCGCGTTAAGGAACCCCGATCCAACTGTATAAATTGATACAATTGTTTAGTATTTACAAGGTACTAGGTTAGTAGGTACAAGTGTTGGCTATTTACGGTTTAAACACATTTTAGAGAGCTAAAATTATCGAAAACAGATGCTTAGCGTCAGAAAGAGTATCGGCAGCGAAAAAAAAAACCGAAAAACAACGCTTGTGCCCAATAAGACACCGAAAACGAACGCCGAAAACCAAAGACAGTTCCGACAGAGGCTCAAAAAGATGCAACAAAGTGATCCTATGAATCCATCCGTTCTTGCCAGGTATGCTTAAACTCTCGCGCGAGAATTATTAACAATCATGTTCGCTTTACTTTTAAAATAATTTCTGTTTCAAATCATATAAAACAAATCGTATAAAACAAAGTCAATCAATTCTACCAGTCAATGAATAAGACTCAGTAATTGAGACAAGTCATTCGACTAGGTTTTACAGCCCCCATACAAAGAAAACGATGAATACTTGAAAAGCTCTATGCGCTCATGACACACATTGCTTGCTTGGTCTTTATCGTCTATTTCGTCTATCCGCTATCATCTTTTTTTTTCGACAACAACTTTGGAATATCGCACTAGAATACTTCGACAGTAGTGCAAGAGAAAAACAAAATGAGTAGTCTTTGAATTTAACAGTTTATATTTCGCTCTTTTATATATAAAAAATTTTTGATTAAATGAATATCTTTCAAAATATGTAATGTATCTTTTTGACTTGATTCCTCTGACCTCGCATTATTTGCATTAAAAATGATAGAAAAAAAAATGTCCAGATTTTATGGGAGCTTAGGGAGGGGCGTAACGAACTTCGCTACAAAAGAGGCTCACCCGACCGCACATTTTTTTTATTTCATGTCCTTTTTTTTCATTCCTACCTCTGCTTGCTTACGCTAGAAACGTCACACTATACATGTTTGTCTATGTATATCGATTGAGCTGTCATCTGTCATTAGATAGCGCGCCATTTTCTTTTTTTTTTTTTTTCAAGGCGCCATATTGTAGGAGTTTAACCATTGTCGAGTTTTTCTTTTGAAAATGTTTTGTCGATGGAACCGGACAAGAACACATGCAGCTTTAGTCATCGCGATGACTAAGATCTATTAGGCAAAACAGTTTATGTTTAAGCGAATTAACAAGTATAAAGTGATATTTTAAAGAATGAATGTCACTTTTTTGCTTTTTATGCTCGAGCAAGTCTTAGTTGAAACGTCGAAAAGTGTAAAAAAAAAATTGTTCATCGTGTACATTTATGGTCAGATAGGAGTTATCCTTATCTGCGCACTAGATAACATCGGTCGTATTATTTTTACTAAACCACTAGTAAGTACAGCGACTACCACAAAGTACTAAGTACACATTATCCATACTATTTAATTGGACACAGCCGATTCTGTTTACTTAATGATAACGCTCTAGGCTTTTGCCCAAGCCATAAGAGCATCTCGTTCCCTTCCTTGGCAATAAACAAGGACAACATCTTCATTCGATTGCGTACTTAGGTAAATACATTTATTCAATGTACGATTTTGCATACGTCATATGAATTTTAATAATAATACGTCAAATACTCAATAACATACCGCGTACATAAACGCATCCTCGAGCTCTATGCTCCCGTTTTAATTTCACGCGAATTAGTGAATTTAATAAGTGCTTTATAAAAAAAAAATGTATGTAAGCAACGCAGTTTCTTTTGTAGGTTCGGCTGGTTGATTATGAAACTAATTTGTTGCTAACGTATCATAAGGAATATTAATTTTATTGCATGTTATGAAGGATGTCTTATATATCGTCGGTAATAGTTGCCGACTATGAAAGCTCGCCGTATGTTTGTTTATTTGTTTTAATTAAGGAAAATATCCATACAGAGGCTGCTCCTAAATCTTTATGTACGTGTTTGTCTCCCTTAGATTTCCACTCGCCATTGTCTTTTCACTCGTTCTAACAGATACAGTAGGTTTGGGGATTTTAATTTTATATTTACATATATTTTTCCGAGATGATGCGCAAAAACGAGCCTAATTCAAAGCAGTGAGCGGAGGCTATTGGCATGAACTATTTAAGAAAAAACACGTTGGTAGCTGTTAGATAGCATCTGGGAATCGAACCTGATTTTTATGTTCTGTGAGGTACGGCAGACTGAGGACAATTATATGTTAGTACCCCATAATATTTAAAAATATAGGTTCTTTGTTAAATATCAAATATGTATAGTTTACATACAATACACATTGAGTGAATAATAATATAATGGTGATTTCGTTAACCGACTCCAAAAAAGAGGACGAAATAAAAATGAAAATAACTCGGAAAACAAAATTATCAAAAACATCATTTTCGTGAATTTTCAATTATTGAACATAATTCAATTATTTAATTCAATTATTTATCATAAATGTCTTGGTCAGAACGTAAACTAAGTTAAATTTTTTTTTTTTTTTTTTTTTTTTTTTGTTTTGGTTCATTAACAGACTTTCTAACAAAGAATATTAAACTTTTATAATTTCAAACGTATCATGTAAAAGGAGATGCAATTAATGAAAAATGTATAAAACGAGTATTAATTATTATATTATACGGGGGCAACATCGTCAGGTACAAAATACCTTAAGTTTTGTCAGAAATGATTACGTAAACAAAAAGCGTTGTGACTGCGCCAATTTTATAACCATTTTTTTAACTATCATTCTCAAACGCTGTTAAATGTTTTCTGTGTTAGTTAATAATTATAACATTCAGGGTCCGTCGACACGTTTTTTATTTTCTATAATTTTTAATGCAAATATTGCAATGTTATCAAATCAAAAGTTAAAGAATTTAAAATAAAACATTTAATTACATTGTAAAAGAGAGATTTTACGTAAAAAATAATATATAAAATAAAATTCGGTCCCGAACGTGCTAATTTAACTAGCGTGTATTAGAAAGAGAGAGTCGTTAACGATTGGAGGGGCACGCTTTTTCCTGACATGACGATTTATATAAACTAATCTTAAATATAATATATGAAGTCTTTGGAAATAATTATGAATATACTTTTTGTATAAACACATATCCGATGAATCGACAACGTCGTCCTTTTTTTTAAGTCGGTTAAAAACATAAGCCTTTTTCTGTAATAATTGTTTTACACTTTTTCACACGTCACAGTTTTGACATAAAGTGAATTATTTCTTGCAGTGTTCCACCTCAAGTTACTGGGACAATGAATGGCCACTCAACCTCTCACTCCGTCGACAATCGAAAAAGGCTTACCCCGATACCAGACATCAGTATAACTGGCAGCCATACGCCGTATAAGGTGAGACAAGAATAGTTTACCTTTATCTGTGGTTACTGTTTCATTGTTGTGAGTTTATAATTCGAAAATAATATTTAAATTCGTAATCTAACATCACGTCACAAAAGATAGGTAAGCGCCGGTTCAAAGGCGTCAACGCCTCTGACGTTGTGGATGTTTGTGGGCGAACCGTTTAATATTGGGTGAAGTGAAATTCCAATGAAATAAATGCTAGATATTACGGCTCAGCAGATTTACCACTTCACCTACTTCACATTAATCGAAAAACTCGTCTGTTACAATATATATAAGATAATTAATCAAAAAAGGAGACGGATATAAAATTCAATATAAAATTTTATATCCGTCTCCTCTTTTGATTAATTATCTTGGATAATGGGTAAAGTAAAAGTGTTTTCCGGAATGTCTTCTGAAGAATACCGTTTCGCATTGCAGGTTCAAAAAGCGCTGGTGGAGAACACAATGGTGCCGTGCATCAACGCGAAGCCGTACCAGTACACGGAGCTGCTGATGACGCTGCCCGACCTCGCGAGCCACTTCTTCCCGCGCGTCTCGCTCGCCACCTGCCGCGCCATGCTCGACGCCCTCGGCCTCACGCTCTACAGGCCCAACTCGTGAGTGTACTCACCGCCCATTTCCATTTTTGGACTGATTCATTCGGGAATCATTCATGGAAACGTACTATGACTTTTCTTTTCGTCTGAGAAGTTGGCAAGCAACTGTTCACCGGATGTTAGTGATAACTGCCGCCAATGGACGTTCTACCCGTATGGTTGCAGATGCATTGCAATCTTTTAATAAAGTGGGCCCTGGTTAAGTCACTCGCCAGACGAAATGCAGAAGTGTAACCCTTCCATTTCACGGTGGTCTTCTGCGAGGTCGTGGTACTTTCCCGGACATACCTGCACATCCGTGCAAAAGCATTAAGTCGAAAAAGTGTAAATCCGGCAAAACGTTGTGGCTCTGTACACCGTGCCAGAGAATACGACGAACATAACCCCGCCCCTTCGGCAGTCTTATAAACCCAGAGGGTTAGGCGTTTAAAAATCTCCACGGTCGGTAGTTTGATAAAAGCAAATCGATGAAGGTGCTTCGCACATTCGCACAGGACCCAGCTGCAGGTGCTGCGCAACTCGGGCAAGTGCAAATCGGCGGCGGCCGGCGAGAACGGCATGGCGCTGGTGCAGATCCGCGACGTGATGCAGCACATGCCGCAGTTCAAGTACATGCTGCGCTCGGGGCTGGCGGCGGACGAGCCGCACGCGCCGCACCAGGCGCCGCGGCCCGCGCACGCGTCGCAGCCCTCGCACGCCAAGCGCGCGCGGGCCAACTGAGAGTGTCGCCCCGGGGGCGCCGACCCCCGGGCGGAACACCACCACCAGCACCAGCACCAGCACCAGCTGCAGCACCAGCACCAGCTCATGCCGCAGCCGCTGCTCTGGCCCGACTTCTTCGCCGCCGCCTACGGGGGGCCGGTGCTGAAGATGGAGTACAGCCCGCCGCGCTAGGCGGCCGCGCCCGAACGGACCACCCCGCCGGCGCGTTTGTGTCTAGACCAGGGTACTTACTGTATGTGGTGGCGCTCGATGCGATCGCGACGGTGTACGACTTTGTGTTCGCCGTGTGCCTATTTACATGTGTCATGTCAAGGGGAAAACGGACAAGAAACTCTTTGGTCCTTCTGTTTTATTTTAGAGAAAAACCCGATAGAATCATATCAACAGCGAAGACTGGGCAAATCAGAAAACGTCTATAATTGTTGAACTTTTAAGATTTGAATATTCATCATATTATTTTTATGCTGAAATTGAATTCTTACACTGAAAACTTGGTCAAAGTAACAATTATAGTAGTTATTTAATGCAGAACAATAATGGTCACAAAAAAAGTCCTTGCTTCGCCTATGCCGACCAATATAAGGTCATCAGTTATAGAATGGAAACAACATACTGAGATGCTAACAGTCATAAAACCTTGACATACTAAATGCTACAGATCAAGGTCGGAAAACGCGCATGGGGCACCAACAAGTATTACAAGTAAAAGTTTGTTTGTAAAATATTCTTTGTCTATGATTAGTGACTATTAATTCTGTGAAGGACACCAATCCACCAGTGCAAAAAAAATGACAGTAATTTTAATGGATGTCATATTTTAAATTTAAATGTGAAGAAACAAATTTTAGTGTAGGGAGCTTCACTAGGGAGCTGCCCTGTGTAAAATTTATGGATAATTAAAAGATGAATGTGGACTCTTTAGTGTATATTTATTAAGGAATTCAACTATTTAACAAGTGTAACTATTTAAGGTGTAAGTATGTTAAATTTCCTTAAGTTGTACAAATTGTATGATATAACTTGTAAATCTAAAGATCTAACTTATTATGATCTATGATAACTATTTAATAGAAGACTGAGAATTTTATTTTATAATTATTCCTAGAACAAAAATGTTTGAAGCCTAAAGGAAAATTTTTAGTTGAATAGCAACCCAAAGTAAGGTGTGGTGTTTTGATTGCTTGGCATATTATTTTGCATTTGTAAAGAATTTGTAAATTTTATACTGTGCAGAGATAACTAAGTATGCTATTATTTTATAATTTATACACTATGCAAAGAATTGCATGAAACGCAAATAAGCTTTATATATCATCACAATATAAATAGAAATTAATCACACAAGTTTTGGTCACATGTATAAAAATAAATGAAACTAATTTTACGGATTTATCGCGTTTATTTTTAATTTAAGTTCCCGACGTTTCGAACCCTTTACAGCGTTCATGGTCACGGGACAGACTGAGGTGTTAGACGTCTGATTGTCAAAGTTATCCCGGGCTACCGTCAGTTTTTGTATTATTGATTTTGTGTCCGATCTATGCAGAGGTAGCTAATTGTATCTTGTCTTGCAGTAGTGGTTCTTTTGGGCTTAGATTTAATTTTATTGATGATAGGATCCCAAGCTGATGGTAGTACCCAACCCTCTTCTCTATTGAAATTAGGGTGTTTTTTAATTTCAATAGCCTCGCGAATCATCCTTGGGAGGAATCGGTGTTCTTTTGCAAGGATCTGTGGTCTATCAAACCTGATGTAGTGGTTGGGCCGATTTAGAGTGTGCTCACGATGGTTCGAAACGTCGGGAACTTAAATTAAAAATAAACGCGATAATCCGTAAAATTAGTTTCATTTATAATGTGTAATCGCGTAAATACAAGAAATTATTATGTATTAAAATGTTCTTTTATACAGAAGAATTGATACAGACCTGAAATTTTCTTTGCCAGAGACCTGAATGCTTTATGTTACAAGTACACCTTAATGCTTTAATGTTAGAAAATGTGAAAATACCCTGGAAGTGCTCAGTCATTTGTCAGTTTAATGGAATTAGAAAATTGTAAGTTCTTAAGTGTAAACAATGTTAGTAAAATTGAAAAACCAAGAGGCTTTGCTGTGTTTATTATATTTGTAAAAAAAATCTTAGTACCAATTTTATTTCTACGCACAAATCTATACGAACACAACAATTCTATTTGTGAAATACATACTAAAATGCAGTGAAGTTCTTAAACTTTTTGCCCAGACCAGTGAAAAATATCCTTAATAAGGGTTTATTAGCCCAATAAAATATATTAATAATTGTTTCCTATAAATAATTAATTATTAAAGTATAGATTTCATTATGCAAAACTTAGTCAATGATAAGTATATCATATTACGCTACAATTGCGTATTTCAAATTTCTTTAAGACTCGCCCCATGCAATGATCTTTAATAATATAGATGACGCATGTCCTTACTGCGCGACTTTCAAAAATTGTTCCGCTTTACATTATATGACATATAAGTCAATGTGACATGATATGGAAAAAGATAGTAGTCTATAGAATTGCAATCTAATTACACCAATTGGTGTAATTTCAGTGCCTCAATTTCTGTTTGCATTTCTTTGTATAAAATATCATTGAATCCATTTATAAAAAATTGCTAACAAGCATTTTTAAATCATTGACATGACAAAATAATGAAATCTTTGCTTGTATATGGTCACTCAGACCATTATTTATGTCGTAGTAGTCTACATTTTCTCACAAATCTAAATGTTTCATATTTTTAAACATAACCTTTGATCATAAAAGGCATTATGTAAATTTTATAAACTTCTGTGTAACACATAATGTGTATCAGTGCTGTGTAAATTTTATGCTAAATTATTTATGATTTAGCTCGTAAGTAACTGTATGTCTACTTGATATAGTGTCAGCTGTATATGTTGTGATGATTCTTCAGAACACATTGTCTCGTGGAGTCAATTGTTTGGTTTAAAGAAATAAAAAGAATGTTTAAAACTTTGCAATCAGTGACTTTATTGTTGAAATTCGATTTTTACATTTCTGTGTGGTCGGAGGGGGCTCGTCAGGAACGTTTGTTCAACTTTGATGTATTTTGAAATAAAAGTCTATAGAATAGCAGTAAATTGATACATATATTATCGTTATATATTTTGTTTTTCATCATTTTTAAATGCAAATAATTTAAGGTCATTTGAATACTTCATGACAAATATTTTGTAGAGGTAATTATATTTCAGACCCATTTTACTTATGTGGAGATATTTTTTGTGTAGTGTAGTTTGTGGTTAAGTAGTCGATCCGACTCGGGAGAACAGCACAGGTAGCTGGTGCACGACGACGAGATGTTGACGCCTTGTTGACTAACGGAAGGGGATATGATACGATACAAGGGCCTTTAAAACGGAGGTTTTAATTCGGCGTGGATGGGACAAGAATTTAATTATTCTAGAAATTCAAATGATCAACCAACCGTTAACCTTCGAAAGTTAGAAGGGATCTGGCATATATACCCATCGGCGAACGCGCTGTAAAGCTTCGGTCACACAGAACTCGTTGTGTGAGACAGGCTATTCGCTGCGATTTGAATTAAGCATGTTCAATTTTACTCTGCGAAAGTTTGCCGCGATCCATTATGCTCAGCGTATCGCTTACAAAAAGTCATCATATTTATATTTGGCGTACCAAGAGAGTCATATTATCGAAATTTTCGATTGGGAAACTCGTGTGTGACAGCGAGTTTCCCACTCAGCGAGTTGTCGCTGCGAGTATTATTTGCAGCGGATACTCTCGGAACGAGGGTTAACTGTATATAACTTAAGTGCGGTCGAGGTTCGGGCTTCTATCGCAATCTCCTTGCGGCGACAACGAAAGATTAGCGGGCGCAGGACTACCAAAGCATACATGACATAAGTGATGCATATGGGTGCGTGCATTAACACAGCAATAATGGCTTATAGTTTACAGGTTGACTGATGAACATTTAAAGTAGAAGTGGGCGATACAAATCGTATCAGATATGAAAACTAGATATTAGTACAATATCCCAATATCGCTTACTGGCTCGTTCAATATCTATGTATTTTACAAATATCTGATATTTCCGAAATCTGATGTACCGTGCTCGCTCGCTATACCGACACGAATCGCGATACGGCGATATCATACGCGTTTGCCACAATATCTGATTTTTAAACAGATTTCGAGAGAAAAAACGCGTCAGATACAAAAGAGCGGGACGGCAAGCAATGCACGATATCAGATATCGAGCGACAAAGCGCGAAAGAGAGTGGGACGGCACGCAATGCACGATATCAGATATCGAGCGACAAAGCGCGTGAGATATAAATACTTACTAGTTAGAGTGGGACGGCAAGCAATGCACGATATCAGATATCGAGCGACAAAGCGCGTGAGATATAAACACTTACTAGTTAGAGTGGGAACGGCGGCATGCACGCAGATCACGATATCAGCGTATTACGACAACACAACGCCACAATATCTGATATAATTTAATAGTGCTGTGCTGCTTTGGTGGAAATCAGACCAAGGCTTATGTGCCTTGTGTGTATATTTTAAATTCTTCCGCCCTAAGCTATAATACTGAATGTATTATTTCTTACACAAATAATAAAAATATTGCCACTCGATTGCGTGTTCTAAAAATATGTTAAAGTCAATTATTAAGCGGTATATAAGATGTTAAAATAAATCATTTTTATATTACTTCAATTTATATTTTTAACGAAATTTTTAATTTAATAATTTAAAAAAACGCATTTTTAGTAAGACAGGGTTAATTATTAATGATCGTCGAACAAGACTTTCGACGAATAAAGTCAGAGAGCTTACGTTCCTAAACGTGAATTTGAACCCGGAGGGATATAAATAATTATTAACCCTGACATAATTGTAAATATATAATGTTAAGTTTTAAATATAAGGAAAATTATGTACATAGAATGAATCAACTTTTAAATACGCCTGCACAATTTTATATTTATAATAAGTATGAAATATTGCAGCCAGTCCTAAGCCTGGAAAAAGTATGAAGGGAAGTTATTTCATTCATGTTATATCCACTCCCATAAAGTATACAATTTTTTTTTTTTCGAATTAAATTAATCAACGTGGATAGGGAACCGTAAAATATCTAGATATTAAAATACATAGTTTCCAAATCTGATATTTGAAATCGATATCGGATTCAGATACGGTACTCAGAAAAAGCGATACGACCCATCCCTAATTTAAAGAATACAATACAAAAAAACAGCCAGTATACTGCTGAAGACTATTTGTGTTAAAAAAAATTCAAAAAAAAAATTAAAACTAGGTCTGTAGGGTCCCCCGCACATCAACATTTTTAAAAAGTTTATCCTCAATGGCTATGCGCACTATTATTACCACTAGTTTAACGTCCTTAATTAGTGTTAGAGTTTAAAAATACAAGACTAAATAGAACAGCAATTCACATGCTGTTAATACACCAATCGAGCCTCGTACTTCAGACTCATCATTTTCCGCAATATAATTATACAGCGTGTCGTTACAACCGCGACAATAAATGGAACCATGTCTAACGCTACTTGCCAATAATCATAAGAAAATATAAAACGTTAAAAATACATAATTAAAAAATATATTTTTTAAATAAAAAAGAAACAAAATTTGTATCATCCTATACTTCAACTGACTGATTCATACATTCAGAGACGTTTTCATTCGTTGCCACTCTTGAATGGTAGATGTGGCTAATGGGATCACTTTCAAGCCAAAAAGACACTTAAGGACTGATAAGAAAACTATTTATTTTAACTTTAACATATTTTGAACTTATTTTTGACGAAACCTAATCATTATGAAATTTATGTCAAGAGTTATGTCACTGAATTGGTTTATGGAGAACCACTTAGATTGCCAGGGGAATTACTAGTCTCTGCCTCAGAGCCAGATTTTCTTAACGACCCCCTCAGTGACTTTTGTCAGCCAACTCCGTAAAAAAATGTCATCATTGCGTCCGGTGCCTGCATCTAGACATTGTCAACCTGCTTCTTTCATCTTTAAAGATCTCGCATCGGCAACTCATGTTTTCCTCAGAGATGACGCTGTAAGAAAACCCCTGCAACCTCCATACACAGGTCCATACAGAATAACGCATCGGGCTGATGATGGAAAAACCGTGACGCTGGAAATAAAAGACAGACAAGTCACTGTCAGTATTGACCGAGTTAAACCGGCTTTCTTGGATCCCAGCAGCTCAACTCCGAACTCCCAACCTAAAATTCTGCAGAGCCCAATATCTCCTCAAACATCTTTTGCTCCAACGCCGACTCCCAAAGTACCTTCCTCACCATCCATTCCCAAACCAGACCGAGCACCTTCAGCCCCAGCACCTTACGTTACTAGAGCTGGAAGAAAGGTTAAATTTAGAGAAATTTTAGATCTGTAATGAAAAATTTGTGTTAATTTGATATTTGTAACTGCTCTATTTTATTTTATTTCACTAATGTGTGTTGTGTTGTTTTACTAACAATTTTAACCTCTCCGTGGGGGGGTGGTGTGGCGTCTTAAGATGATTATCTGTGGGTCGACGCGTTTTCTTTTTCACGTGAGTTGACACTTGACGTGGGACTTGGCAGACGTCTTGGAAAAAATTGGATATTTGGTCCATTATGGCTCACAGATTTTCATTGCAACAATAGCAGATACTGTGCCATCGGATAGCCTTAACGTTCAGTGTAATAAGTCGAACAACTTGTAAATATACGCCATTTATATACTGCAGGTTATTTTATTGACCAACAGTCACCTATTTAAGAAACAAGATGAAGGGGCCACGGGATGTTTTATCGACATATCCGGCCCCAAACATTCAACCCATTTATATGCTTTGTGACATTTACAAATGAACTTTACGTTACAGTTTTATACGTAAGGTGTTCTAAACATGTTTGTTTTGTAAAATTTAGTAACTCGGTAGTTTAAAGAATGTAAATGCTTAATACAATTTTAAAAAGTTATCCTCTATATATTATACGTGTTCATTTATTGTCGTGGTTGTACTGACACGCTGTAGAACATATTATAAATGATTGAAATGAGATTAAACGTGTAAAATGCGTGTTTTCTAATGTATATAATTTGGATTTAGTTAAATATAAGATATTTAATTATAATACATAACTTTGTTACTTCGCCCTGGCACATATATTATTATGTTAAATGGCTTACCCATATTTTAGGGGAAAAATATTTTTATATTTTTCCCCTAAAATATGGGTAAGCCATATAAAAAAGCCTAAAATATGGTAATTTATTTAATCCAATTTCCTCGTACACACACTGTTTTTTGCTGGAAAAGCTGATAAACTAAACACCTTACGTAAGCAATGGTCGCCCATTAATCGATAGTTTGGGGAATGATTGCGATACGGAAAAAGAAGGTTTGGGTACTTTCTTAAATTTTTACCCAATCGCGCGGAAGAGTACCGCGTTCATGATGAACTAATCGTTCGTAGTAACAAAAGTACACTTCTCAGCTCATTGCCCGAATGGACAGATCTCTTTGGAGATGCTGGGTTGGTGCACACGTTATTTACTTGTCTTAAATTTTATGCCAAGAAAAATATTTTTACAAAGGAGGGCTTAAAGCCAAAGGTATTTTCTGCCAGTCCATCTTATGGGAGATCCAGAGAAGTTGAGGTAGGTGCACAAATAGAACAAAACTATAAACGAATATACGTGAATTAGAGACTACTTGTATTATAAACTTATTTTACAGGATAACTGGACACAATATTACATTTACTAAGCCTACTTTCATATACAGTAGTATTTAAAAAAGACAAAAATACATACGTATAATCTTATAAAATAAGAGTGAAATGATTCTGTCAACAACTTTTTGAGTAAGTGCCGTGAGCTTTGCTTTTAAATACGTGGCGACTGTTAGCCATCCTTATTTCGAGAGGTAGCGTATTCCACAGAAAAATAGATTGGATGAAGAAAGAAGAGTGCATAAAATTAACGGTGAGAGGGACATTGGAGAAGACGATTATTCGTCGAACGAAGTTTCTTATTGCTTACGGTACTAATCGACGAGGAATCCAGGAAAGAATAAAATGTCCGATAGCTCCTCAGATTATATACGTATATACGTACAGATTTATGCGTATATGCCCTTGGTAGATTAATTAGTTATTCTAAATTCTAAGATTATTTTATTGTTTCTTAGGAATAATTTCATGCTAAATAAAAATGATTATTATTAACAAAGTGACGGGACCGTGATATCTACGTGCCCACCCAACTCCACCAAAGAGAATGTAATCACTATGCAACCCCACAACGTGCGTGCTTTTTTTGTTTCAAATGATATGACCTGAATGAATTTCAGTATATATGTCTTATCTATGGATACGACTCACGTATTTTGGTATATTTGTGATAGCAAAATTTTTTTGTATTATACGTAAAAACCTCATTGTGGCCAATTAATAAGTCTAATTTAGCTACTTGTCGATTTCACTAAACTGTCTATTTTAAAAATAAACGAACGAACTTACTCCATATGGGTATGAGATTTCTTCTGTGGTTACTTATCTTCTAACTAATATATTCTGCGGTTATCTTATTTACTGTCAATCAATTGATTGTCAATTGTCAATTCTTGCACGTAGTTTGATGCTTCATCTTTAATCTTTTTGTCTAATATTGTTTAAAATAAGAGTGAATGAGTTATGCTTAAAAGAATTAGGCTACGAAAACTTTAAATTTCAATAGACTTTAAAAAATGGAACTTACATACCGCAGAAGCTTTGGTCATTTCAATTATTTCATTTTCATTTTACGTTAATAACTCCCTATTTTATTTGATTACTCTAAGATTTATTGTAATTAATTTTTGCATAAGTTAAACTTAGCATTTAGGTTAGCTTGTGTTGTTTTTCAGGCATTTTTATAATATAGTTATAAGTTTAGTTTTAACATTTAGAATGAGCATTCAAGTGTGTAGGGATACTTCAGACGCTGTGGTTTTGTATTTACCACAGCGTTTGTATCTTAAATCGTTCGCAAAGCTTAATATTTCTGTTCAGCTTTCCACTCAAAAGCACTACGGCAAGTCATTATCAAATTGGGAATTGACGGAGAAAATACGAAAAATGATCCAACCTGACGCGTTTTCGGTGTTGAAAGTGTCGAAGCACAGTTCGGAAGTGATAAGGTTTGACGCGGAGTTGGAGAATCGCGAGAAAATCGATAGAGTGTTGGGTCGTCTTGATAATCGTATTATTCAACTTAATGATTATCCAGAGCCCTTGAAATTAAAGGCATCCGAAGCAAAATCGGACTTCCCGAGCAGACATACATGGGATTCTTTCTTTCGAGATGCTACAGATATGGACGAAATGAAGCCCGGAGAGCGACCAGACACAATCCACATATCAAATATTCCAATCAGTTGGTTTGTTCATGAACATGAACCAGATAAAGATGCTCCACCTTCTGACAGCATGTTTAAAAAAGTATTTGAAAAATTTGGTGCTATACGGCAAGTTGATGTTCCTGCTGCAGATCCTTTCAGAATGCAAATGAAGGAGGCCATGAGGGGTATCACTATTCCTATAGGAGACTCCGCTCTGTACTTTGAAGGCTATATTCAATTTAGTGAGTATGTTGGCTTTGTCCGGTGCATGGATGCATTAAGAGGCAGAAAACTGTTACGAAAGAGGGATGATATATCTGAGTGGTGTAATATCAAAGTAGACTTTGACCGAACTAAGCATATGACAGATGCTGCCGTGAAAAGAAGGGCTATAGTTCGTGAGAGGCTGATCACCCGTCAAAGAGCTAAGGAGGAAGAAGAGAAGATTGAGAAGGACAAAATAGCTAAAAGAGAAGCAAAAGAGAGGTAAGTTGTGATTTGTCTGCTCTTTTGATGTTGTTATTATTACAATTTATTACTTATTTCTTTACCTTTCATTAATTCCTTGTTTGCTATTTTTGATTACTTTTTTTCAACTTTGGAATTTGCTACTTTCTCCTGTCATTTAATCACACACTCTTAATGGCATGCTCTTGGAAGCTTAATTATGTAGCATTTATTTTGATTCCATGCATGTTCTACCGTACCATCCCTTTATATGACAATAATTTAAATTGCTCCACAACATACATACTCACTTTGTATATATAAAATCATAGAAAAAGTAGCTACCATCATCATTCTATTTATGTTTAGTTATGTATACATACATACAAATGTTATTTAACTTTATATGAATTGCAAAATAATAGAAATAATGTTTAAATCCCAATCTTTCCAGACTGAAGCTAGAGAACACTGAAAGGGAGAAATTAGCTAATATGAGGGAGCGAGAGGAAAAGCGGAAAAAGAAGAGGTTGGCAAAACTTGTGGAGAAAGATAAGATGGATGTTAATAAGCGTGTCGCTGAGGAAGAGAAGAAACTACTGCATGCACATAGAAGACTGCAGGCGATAAGACTGATTGAGGAGCTGTTTAAGAGGATAGAGGTGAGGTTTGAGGGGTTTTGACACCATCATGGGAGGGAGCATTTCAGTTCACTTTAGTTCAGTTTATTTAGGGATTTAATTGGCGAGTAACGTAACCGGACTCGCTTCACTTTTCAAAGGTTGCCAATGAATCTGTACCAGATGATACCACATGTTTCTGACAGTGGTGGTAAGCTTTACATAGAGAGAACCGGTCATCTGAAGCTTATAGCATAAAATAATAACTAAAACTGGTGGGGTTATGCAACAGTTTTCACTGTTGCACGTATGGGCAGATCCGTCCAGGGAAGTGTCATGAACACATAGAATTCTGGAGTGAATTGGTAGTGTTGTACTTCTGTGATTCGTCTGGTGAGTGTGGTAGCCGAAGCCCGCTTTATTAAAAGATGGCAACTCATCTGCAACTCTAGGAGTGTTAAAAATGTCAATGGGCAGTGGTTACCACTTGACATCAGGTAAACCGCCAGTACGTTTGCCATCTTCTAGCATAAGAAAGAAAAACAATATCTTGTAATCTTGCCAGTTTAAGGAGGCAGTTATGACCTAATATCAGTTCAACTGCCATCTATCTTGCCACCTTTTAGAAAGAAAGAAAGACATTTATATTTGTTAAAACATGGTACAATATAGGTCCTAAAAGTTACCCTTATCTTCTACCATTTCTGATGAACTAATATGATATTTTACATTGATATACGCGGACCGGACAGACATTCTCCTGTACACCCAACCTAAATCCGACAACTTATAAATAAAAAAAATTAAAAAGAAAGTTGTAGTGTACCGAATTATGAATCTAAACCATTCGAATATACTTGAAGACACTCAAAAAAATTCATTAAAATCGGTCCAGCCATTTAGGAGTTCAGTGACATACACATATACAGAAGAATTATATACAGCGTCTCGTTACCACCGCGACGATAAATGAACACACATCTAACGCTACTTGCCAATAATAATAATAAAATATTAACGTTAAAAAATCCATAATTAAAAAATTTTTTTTTCGTACAAACTAATTAAGGTAAAAAGAAACAAAATTTGTAACATCCTATACAACTACAACGGACTGATTCATACATTCAGAGACTTTTTTATTTGTTACGACAGCATTACAAGTCTCTCCTTCCAACAGTATGTTATGTCTCTTAAATTCATTCAACCCATTCATATGCTTTGTGACCTTAACAAATGAACTTTACGTTACAGTTTTATACGTAAGGATGTTCTAAATTTCTTTGTTTTGGAAAATTTAATAATTCGGTAAATATTGATGTTTAAAGAATGTAAATGTTTAATACAATTTTAAAAAGTTATCCTCTTCATGTGTGTTCATTTATTGTCGCGATTGTAAAGACACGCTGTGTATAACTAGAGATCCGCCCTGGGTTTGCACGGGTGCAATGTATTATACATATAAATCTTCCTCTTGAATGAAATTGAAACTGTATATATTAAAACGCATCAAGATCCGTTGCGTAGTTTTGAAGTTCTAAGCATACATAGGGTCAGACAGACAGCGGGACGACTTTGTTTTATACTATATATAGAAGGTATTCGAAGAAAACATAATTTAGCGAACTGTTTTGCAAATTTTTGTCCTATAGATAATCACTTTTGTCTACAAATGTTCCTCAGCTACGGCCCGAGCTGCAGCGGAATGGCCACGAGAGGTACTACGGCGATAGGTCCGCGCGCTCCCGCCTGGTGGAGCGCCACAAAAGGGAGCAGGAGCGCAGGCTCGAGGAGCAACGGCAGCTGCTGCAGCAGGCCGTGGACGGTAACGACCGCCGTTCTATGGCGCGAATATCGATATTTTTTATTCTATGCATCGATATTTCGACACAAAATATTCGATGTAGAAAATCGTATCGAAGCCGATTATTTTTTCAAATTCTAATCCGGCACAGTCCGTATATGTCAAATGTTTAATGCTTGACATACCTTTTTTTGGACACAGGTTTTTATTATTTATTTATTAATATTTATCGATATATTTTTTGACTTTCGCCATATGTGGGGATTTCCTTACATACATATATACACTAGGTCATCATATTTCTTTAAATTGTTATGTAAGAATTTTATAATGTATGTGTTTTATAATGTGTGTAATATGGAATGAGTGAGTGTATGTAAGGAAGTCCCCACACCTACAATGCCGGACAATGGCCTATCACGGCTCTTCGTAATACGTTAGGACAATCGTATATTTCTATATTGTGACCTCTGTTGAAGGATCGCTAAACTACCTATCTAATAACAATCGGATATAATACACAAAGTACTGTATCTATTGAGCAAGCCAAACCGTTAAAATGTAAATAGATGGCGCTGTTCTTAACACCCATATTATTCTGTCAAGGTGGGGATGGGCTCAATTAATTAAACGGATAATCTCGCGTCCAAATTATAAAGGAGGTAAGGACCTCCTTTATGATTAATGGCCGGTTCCTATATTCAACGAATGGCTGTTAGTTACATAGCTTCGTAACTTTCATAACGATAGATAAAAGGCGTGTTCGCCCGGTTCCTATATTAACAAAACGAGGCGTTTTCCTTACGAGCCGTTGCATTACCAGCGGAAAGTCAGTTACTAGTGTTCCCTTAATCTACGAGTCGTTATGAAAATTACGAAGCTATGTCACTAACGGCCGTTCGTTGAATATTTCTTTTTTTTTTTTTTTTTTTAAAACATTGCCCTTACTTTAGGATAACATTATCCTGTGTTGTAAGGGCGTTTTACAAACATAAGTTTGACACGGACAAACACCCAGATGTGAAACAATTTGGTGTGGAACCCAGATGTGAAACAAATATCTGTGGGCCGCACAAATAGTTGTCCCGTGTGGGAATCGAACCCACGACCCCCGACGCCGAAGCCAATACCTCGGCAACTGCGCCACGGAGTCATCGAATATAGGAACCGGGCATAAGGGATCGGTACGAGTGGGAGTACGAGCTTCATGGTCGCAATTATACTTCGAGCCCCGCCGACTGACGATGTGTACCGTTTCAGGGCGCATCATAATCCGGTCGGCGCTGGAGACCAGGAAGCCCAGGGCGGAGTCCTCGTCGCCGCTGAGCTCCCTCTCTTCGGAGGACGAGAGGATCAGGAAAAGGATAAAGACCGAGAAACTCCTCACCCCCGAGA
Source organism: Iphiclides podalirius (assembly GCA_933534255.1). Taxonomy (NCBI): domain Eukaryota; kingdom Metazoa; phylum Arthropoda; class Insecta; order Lepidoptera; family Papilionidae; genus Iphiclides; species Iphiclides podalirius. The sequence continues at coordinate 11,735,268 of OW152831.1, read as the reverse complement.
GGGGGGGCTATGATTATAAACCACCAGGTAATTACGAAATTATCGTATATAGAAAAATATATTAATTTTAAGTAACCTGACACAAGAAAAAAACAAGTCATTGCTGAGAATCATATCTCGAAAAATAAAAAAAACTGCTCCATAATTTATCTATTTGTTCAGAAGGTACGATGGCACAGACACTTAAAACTTATAAAACCCCTGTTTTTACGTCGGGGGTTAAAAAAAAGCAAAGTAACTGTCTGTACACATCCCATTCGTGGGCAAATTACATACTACACCATCTGTCGGAGTTTAGATTAGAAAGGCGTATTGCACCACGTAGCCTAACTGTGGATTCGCGGACCTCACTTGTCTTCAATCGATCAGCGTTTTGTCGCTTGCTTCGATTTCATATTTTCGAAGCCCAGCAATGGGGCGTGTCTCTGTTACTTTGAGTTAAGCATGTGATGAGACAGTACTTAAAATTGCAATTAAAAATTTCTTGGGTACCGGCTGGGGATTGAACTAACCTGAGTTATAGCTCGAGTATGTAGAATTTAATCGAGCGCCCGGATGATGAGTTATCATCGTATGAGTCGCGGGCAACCGGTGGATGCAAATGGAGTGTTTTGAAGAAGAAGAAGAAGAAGAAACGTTTATTCACGGTCTAAGCACAAATAGATACATATAACACTTAAAAATAATAATGTAACTACACATTATATAAAATAATATTAGAATAACTTAAAATAAATGTAAACATAACAAAAAAACTAAAAATAATAATAATAATAATTTAAGGTCTGTGTAGCAGCATAAGACCGTGAAACGGACGGGACTCGGTAAAAGTCGAGATACAGTAACTAAGATTCGTTCTGATCCCGACGCCGGTTTTCAGTCCGCCCGCACTTCGAGACAACTCGGACGGCTGCGTCAGTGCACTTGTAATACATACCTACAACGCAGTATAGCGATAATTAAATTATATAAAGTCATATTTTTCACTACTTCTCATGTGGCTCTTTTTCCCACTTTCTTATTTACTCTACTTATTGTACGGTTGACTGGTAGAGAACATCTAATGGTGTTGACTGTTAAGTCCGCTATTACGTTTTATCCGCAAAAAATTTTTGAATAAATAAATAATTAAGCTTATACTCGTAATAAGGCTATATTGAATAAAGAGATTTTGACTTTGAACGATGCTATGTTTCAGTTGCAGGTCTCTACCCGTACGGCTTCCCGTACCCGTTCGCCTGCGCGCCCACACCCGGATATCCGTTCCCACAAAGTATCAGTACCGCTCCACATTCATTATTTTTTTTTATGTGAGAAAGTGGCAAACGAGCTGGCGATTTAAATGATGTTAAGTAACAACCGCCGCCCATGGCCATACGCAACACCCGTAGGAATGCGGATGCGTTGCCACCTTTTAATAAAGTGTGCCCCAACTACAACAAACCGGGACGGACCTGCCCATTCTTGTACCAGCGTACACTTGCGTGGTCCTACCGCAGAAAAACAACAGAAATTTACTTAGCACACAAAATTTTCAAAGGCCTGAGGTAGCCACTAAGCCAGTGTCAACAACTGCCGTACCGCTTTTTGTCTTTACGTAACTAATTGTAATTTACCGCTTACTAAGATAGTAACTTTTGTATTGACTACTTCAGTCCGTATAAGAAAACCTCATTTGTTAGCGTAGCTCGATTCGTATACGTCGTATCGAGACTGAGATTACCCCATTCGTGGATAAGACACCCCCCCGGTGGGTTCATAGTTTTTATTTAGTTATTTATTAACTTTATTAGGAAACTTCACATATACAAGAAATGTTAGAAACAGATATAGTTAACAAAGATATTTAGCCATCGAATAAGTTACAACTACATACTTTTATTTTTATTAACGCAAGGCATGTGGAACAGGCGCGATATACACTTTAATCTGTAGTGTTGTGTGCGTGCGCGTGTGCGTGTGTGCGTGCGCGTGTCCGTACGCGAGCGCACGTGCCTCATTGGGGCGTGTTCACGAGTGCGTCCACGGCCACTTGTGTGTGACTTTGCCGCTGCGCCCCCCAGCGTCGCTGTACTACCCGGTGCGCGGCTTCTTCGGCGGCGAGCGGCGGCCCGCCAGGGGGCGCGGCCGGGGCCGGGGCCAGCGGCCGCGGATGCCCTACTTCGACGGGCCCGACGCCAGCCGCCAGTACTACCAGTGAGAGCGGCGCTCGAGCTACCTCGACCTTTTGTACCTTTCACCTTGCCGCCGTCTCCATAAACAAAACCCCGACAAGCCCTGAAGGAACTGGGCCACATGGAATGGGCGGGCTCGTTACTTGGAGCAGTTCTCAAGCCAGTTACTTGGAGGCCGTCAAGAGAGTCCATTCCTACCTTGAAAGCATGCTTTTCCAACCTTTCGGCTTGGCACCGTTCACAAATAACCCCGACTCGCTCTGGAGGCACTGTGCAACGCAGCAGACTCTATTGTTGCACGAATGGGCGGGCTCTTCTGGGGAGTCTCGCGAGTTACTTGGAGACCGTCAGGAGGGCCCAATCCTACCTTGAGAGCCTGCTTTTCTAACGTTTCGGCTTGGCACCGTCTCCATAAAAAGTACTCACCCGCCCTGAAGGAACTGTGCCATGCAGCAGATTCTATTGTTGTACGAATGTGATGTCTCGCAGAAGAACGGCGTGAAGTGGAAAAAAAGATGCACTAACGACATACGTATTATACAAATTTAAAGAGTAACGACTTTCGAGATGCCAATTACACGTGCACACATAATGCAGCGCTAGTTAAAATAATCTGAGTTAACAAATAGTAAGCAATTATTATATTGCTTGACAGTGTTCTTTCGTTATTTTCTAAGATCTTCTTATGTTGTATAAAGTGAACTATTTTATGCTACAATGTGGTATACGAGCTTTAAGAAGCTTGTAGGCCCCTATTGACGCAGTCATCAGATAAAACGCAAAAGTATAAGTTCCGTTTCGCACTATCCGGCCTGACTATTGATGCTGGTGTACACCAGTTTCGTTGACAAATGAATCTCTTTTATGATATAGATATCTTTTAAAAATATATTAAGCCATAACTTTCAAAAGGTTGTTTCTGCAACCCTCGGGTGTAGCAGATGTCCATGAGCGGCGGTATTCACTTAACATCAGGTGAACCGTCTGATCGTATGGCAAATCGATATCATTGATGTCGACATCGATTTACGCTCAGTTAACGCCCGATTTGGTTGATAACGTTAAGAGGCGTTAAGTACCAAACCACTGTATTACACTCCAAACAAAAGAATCCTTTAGGTAATATCATTTAAAAAGAATTCTTCTAATTCTTTGACGTCTACGGACCCCCTTCCCGCGCGCGGCACATACGAGTGCTCGGCCGTCGCACGCTAGCCGCGGCAGTGCGTAATTCCCTCTCACTTCCCGGCGGAAGTGTACAATTACCGCGCGGAATTTCCCCGGTTCCGCGCTCCTACCGCGGAATTTGACGATTTCCGCGCCCCACGGTCCCGTCCTCCGCCGCAGGTACTTCAAGAAGCTCACGGCGGAGTCGCGCGGCCACAGCGACCACTCCCGCCGGCGCTCTTACTCGCGCTCGCGCTCGAATTCGCGCTCGAATTCGCGTTCGCGCTCGCGCTCGCGCCGGCGCTCGTACAGCCGCTCGCGCTCGAGAAGCAGACGCTCGAGAAGCCGCCGCTCCAGAAGCAGGAGCTCCCGAAGCAGAAGATCAAAGTAAAGTATTCTTCCGGCGCCGAACCTGTGCCGTTGTGTCGGCTTATTACGATTCCTAGGCCGACTCTTTAGCGTAATAACTAGTCATCATCATCATTCTTCTGCCCCTGTCCACATCTATACGTATACCTTTCTCTTGAATCTCTCTATCTATTGCTGAAAACTGCATTTAAATTTAGTTGCGTATTTTAAAATATGTTAGCGGACAATCATATGTAACAAATATTAATAAAGTTATTTTAAAAGATGCTACGCCGCTAATAACCCCAGGTCCTCCCACGGCCGGTCCCGGTCGCGGTCGCGTCGGCGCTCGAGACCGCGCGGCCGCCGCTCGCGGACCAAGACCCGGTCTCGGACCAAGACCCGGTCTCCGACCAAGACCCGGTCTCGGTCCAAGTCGCGCCCGAAGACCGACCGCTCGGCCGAAGACCGGCCAGCGACGCCAAAGGAAGTGCGCCGCTCCAAAAGCTGGTCTATGCCCCCCGAAGGCGGACCGCGCGAATCCTGGTCCAAGAGCCCCAAGGAAGCCCAACAATAGACAAGTTTTCTGTACTCGCGTAATAAATGTTTATATTTGTGTACGTTTTTATTCCTGCCCTCGGAGGCGGATTATCCTTAAGGCAAACTAGGCGTGCGGGCGGAGTTGTGAAATAAAGAAAAAATATATAATATAGCATAAAATTAACTGCGCCAGTAATTAAGCCACCTACTTACACAATAAAAACTATTATTTTGTTTAGAACCTCAATTTGCTTCAATTTATAACAAAATATAAACTTAACGGATGGGACTGACAAAAACTTGCGCCTTTAAAATCTTATCTCTGATTGAAGTAGGAAAGATACGTCAAATAGATCGCGACTTGCGATATCGGAATCTGACGTCTCTGTTTCTAAAATTGCGGCGACGAGGGTGCGCTGCGGGGGCGGAAACTAAGCGGTCAGGCGCAAACAAATGAGTGGAGAGTGACACGACGTTCAACTTGTTGTGTTTTGTCTTTTTTTTTGTATAACGCACGCTTTATTTTTGTATAACTTATGTTATGCTTTCAGTCCTTAGACTACTAAAGCTGAATCGAACGCAGCACCGGTGGGCTAGCCAGAACCTACGGGTTTGAGGTTTCCTCAGAGGCTACGGTCTCCTTCTGCCCTGGGTCCCGACGGCATCCCGGGTTGAGCATGGGCACTGGCCTTGGAGGACGTTGTTTATCGCCTGTCTGACTCAAGCCATTATCCCACACAGGCGGAAGATAGGCAGACTTGTCCTCATCCGGAAGGAAGGACGTCAAGCGGACTCCCTGTCTGCCTGTCGGCCAATCGTGCTTCTCGACGATGTGGGCAAACTCTTCGAAAGAGTGATCGCATAGTCGATCATTTGGAGTACATCGGCCCGAACCTAGCAGACAGACAGATTGGGTTTCGCAGGGGTCGGTCAACCACCCACGCGGTGCTGCGAGCGAGGTCCCTCCCACAGGAGGTGGTTTTCCAGGTTAAGGTCATTTTGGCAGTGTCTCTCAACATCGCTAACGCCTTCAACACCTTGCCCTGGGTTTGCATAAAGAAGGCGCTCCGGTACCGTGGAGTGTCTCTCTACCTGCGCCGTCGTATGGTGTACCCGTGTCGAGACTGCCACCGGACAACAGAGGTGACGTGTGGAGTTCCACAGGGGTCGGTGCTAGGACCACTCTTGTGGAACGTATGGTATGATTGGGTGCTACGTGGCGCCTACCTCAAGGGTGTCGAGATATCATGTTACGCTGACGACACCCTTGTCACCGCCCGTGGCACCAATTTTCGCTGGGCCGCTCTTCTTGCCCGCCGCCGGAGACCAAGGCGCAGGAGGCCTACGCGCGCAACCTTCCCCTGATAGCAAGCCCCGGGGCGGCAGATGCGGGACTAACTGCTGCCCCGCGGAGGGCTTGAGAGGGGTGCCGTGTTCATTGCACCGACACGGCACCATTTGGCTGGACCGGGTGTCCCTAACACCCGGGGAGAGGAGGCCTGAGAAGGCCACAGTCGCGCCGGGGTTCGCGGAAGATTGCGTTCTCGTGTTCCCGTGTCCCCGGCAAAGCGATAGCGCAGGTGCAACTTGAGGTTTTTAGTGGGTACCCCGTAACTCCACATACCCCTGCTGCCTACCCACAAGGCGGCGTAGGATCCATAAAGGATTTTTTCCACTTAAAAAGAGTGGCTACGGCCTCCTCATGCGTGCGTTAATTATGGCATGTCCCCTACGGGCCGTACGATGGGTCCCATTTAGTTAAGTCCCCTTCTTCGACTGGGTCGATGAGGACGTTGCGAGGGCGACGCTTTTTGACTATGATGTTCAGCTCTGTTGAAAAGCCATTTGGTGAGATCTTTAAAATGTTCGCGAATCGGCGGGAGTCTGTAGCCACTGTGCAGGTCGACGTTGCGATGATACCACTGCGCACCGGTTTCGCGGCGGATCAACTTATATGTACTATTTGCAACTTGTAAAAGCGGTGGGCGTAGGTCATGCACCCGTAGATATAATAGGTCTTACGCAGGCCTTATATTATAATAAATTTGTGCTTTAAGGGCATTTTACTTCAAGCATTGTTTAGGTGATAGAGTATGCCGGAGATGAAACGCGGCTCTGTTTCTAATATCGTTAATATGCGATGTGAACGTTTTGCGTGAGTCGAAAGTGACTCCTAGATATATATATTTTCTTTTCTCCCAAGGGAGTGGTTGGCCGTAAAAAGATATTAGTCCTAGTTTTCTGCATTGGCGAGGGCCTTTACAAAGGTGTGACGGGTAAGTACTTCGTGTGAAGTGAATTGTCACACTGTTGTCGGGATTTACCTCTATTCTCCACTTGCGGAACCTATCGCTGAGGCGATCGGCGGCGCTTTTTATCTGTGTAAAAGAGCGCCGTGTCATTCACGAAAATGACGTGCGGGTCTTTTTGTATGTCTCTCGTGCAGAGTGTAAAAAGCAAAGGGGAGAGTCAGAAGCCGCGAGGAACGACCGTTGTGAGAGGGCAGTTCGTAGAGAGGGTGCTCTCTACTCGATATCAAAAGGAGCGATTCAACTGGAAGGCCCGGATGATGTGCGCGAGTCTGTCTGGCACGTTGAGTGCGAACAGCTTGTAAAGCAAGCCGTTGTGCCAGATCTTAGGTGTTTGGGGTGATTAAGGCTTTTCAGAATGTGTTCCGTCAGGCAGTATAATTGGTCGGTAGAGTGTCTAGTTCGAAGGCCGATTTGTTCAACTGTAATAAGTGCGTTTGAAAATACCTACTCTTTGAGTCTATTTAATACGAGCCACGCGTAGAGCTTCCCCAAGCAATTGAGGAGGCTGATAGGTCGATAACTAGATGGCTTATTAGCGGGTTTAAATAAAATTCACGTTGCTACAACAGAAAGTTTGATGCGAGAGAATTTTACTCCTCTTTTAGGTTTTTAGAAATAACTAGTTCCTTCAAATATGTTGGATTTGCAAATTTTACACGATATGACATGACAAGTTTCTTTAATTATAATTTGAAAAAACAACAAAAAAATCTTTGTGACTAAGGTACCTGGGTAGAATATGGCCACCTTAAGGTTTGATACACAGTTTTTCATATTTTCTAAGATTTTTAAACAGTCTTTTGCACATTATATTAATACTTATATATCTAGTTTTTATGTCGTAAGCAAAAATCTGGCAAATGTATTAAAAATTAAAAGTTATGTTCTCTTTTTTTTTTAAAAAGTAAAAAGGGCCATATCATTTTCACCGATGTAGGTTAATATGGACATTAACATGGCCATATTTTCACTATTGCTATTTTAGCGGTCGAATATGGCCATTTTTGTACTTTCTATAAAAATGGCCATATTTACTAATAATGTGTGTCAGTTAAACCTATAGGTTTAGCTGACACACTATGCCTTTATTTGGATTTCTTGATACGGAAACAATGAAAAAAATTTTATTATTTTTTTCTTAATAATTTTTTTATTCATAATAATGGTAATGGGACATTCTGAGGTCAAGACTAGAATATAGAATGTCACTTACAGTAAGAAATGACATAATAATGTAACAAAAAACGTTCAAGTTTTCACGAAAAAGATGCTGCGCATTAAATCAAATAAAAACGTTATTATTAAATTAGGAGTTTTGTGTAAATTTAATTGACAACCTTTTTCATCGATATTATAAATTCGTTCTGGTTTCTTCATTAAATCATATTTTTCCATTAAATCCTTTAATTTCGCAAAATAATCAGATACCACTGGCTTATTAAGCTTTTGAGCTCTGGCAGGATTTCAATTTTTGGCTTTACGTCGACTGATATTAGGGTAGCGTCTTAAAAATCCCCCTAACCAATCTCATTTAATCATTATTCCTTGACTTTTTGCTAAAATGTTGTTTTCGTTACAGAACGTTTTAACACATGAACGTTAAACACGCTGTGTTAGTGGGTAACCATCGCTGCAAAGTCGGGATTTCAAATCATTTTCTTGATCCGAATTTAACAATGGTTTTCTATTTTACTTTGCCAAATATCGTCTCAAAGTCCGCCTTGGTACATTAAATCTCTTTGCAGCTCTCTATGTTCACTCTCATAACCCCTCTCTTTACAGCAGCATAGCTAACTTCATATCATCTTCCACCCAATTACCGCGAATACCTTTGCGTTTGTATCGCATCACCTGAAGCAGAAATAAGCGGGTAAGCAAAGATAAGCTTCTTTAATAATTATCAGTGGATAAAAATCCATACAGGAAATATGGCCAGTCAGTGGCCATATTTTCAGTCACGCCACTCGTTGTCTTTCCATTATGAAAAATGAAGGGTTAATTTGAACTTGCCTACCGGCAATTAATTAGCCAGGTGTCATACGAAACTGAATTATAACAAACGCGTTATCAGTTGATTAAAACACTTAATTAGGTACAACTTTATCTATTAATCACTTTAGTGTCAAGATTAATTCGTACAGATATACTTTATCAATTGATAAATATCTAATTAGTATAAAATAATTAATATGTTCAGTTATTAGCGGTTCATATTTCGATCAGTCATGAAGGTACTCGGTCTTTGTGTTTTGGTATTTGCTGCCACGGTCCAGGTGAGAATGCATATATTTCAATAAATGAAAAATAACCTTTATCATTCATTGTTCTTAATCATCAGCTAACGCCACTTCAATAAAATTCAGAATGATGACGTTAATAAAACCCTGTTATAAAGTGATAAGAAGATATAAATTATAAGAACATCTTTATTATCTTACATTATCTTCACATCTTATATAATCACAGAAGTCGGAACGTTCCTTTGATTTTTGGCGGTTATTCCTGTATTCGGTTTCCGTAGCAAATTTGGTGGTTGTGGGCCGCTTTTCCTTGCGTTCCATAGTTAAGAATAATTTAACTTAAATTATCAAATTAATGGGGACTGTATGTACGCTTGTCTATTGTTAGACAATGAATTGTCAGCTGAATTTTTTTTATGTGAAAGGTTAAATATCTGATGTTAAGTGAATACCACCGCCCACGGACAATTTAAACACCTGATGATTGACAACTGTTAAAAAGGTCAGCAGACGAAACGCGACAGTTAAAAACTTCCCCTTTACGCCGGTTTTCTGTGAGGCCGTGGTGACTACATCAGTTAAGGCCCATTTACACGATGCCATTTTCTTGAACATACAAGAGCAATAATTGAATGCAATAATTTGCGCGCAATAATTGTTTAGACCATTTGTTGTTTAGACCATGCAACTCATTTATTGCTTCGATTTAATTGTATACAACAGGCAAGAAACTGGCACCATGTAAATGGGCCTTTATACTATTTATTGTAATCGACAGGCGGTTTATATCTCGCCGCGGCAAATCACGTGAATTCAATAGAAGCGTAACGTGCGATATAGATTATGGTCGTAGACGAGGCCTGTACAATGACTTTTAATGTAGGACATTAAAAGTCATTGTACCGGCAGAATACCCAGTATCTATCTACTTTATTTTTTTTTTTATTTACATAAATTTTGGTTGGTTATTTTGTTGTAGTTTTGGGCTTTGGCACGTAATGTACAAAGATAAATTTCTACGTGTTACCTTAATGGGAAAGATAGAGGTTTACATTTAGATTTGAAATTTCAAACGTGTCTGGTCAATATCTCTAATTCTTTTATGTATATCCTATATGTTATCAACATGTACAGTTATTACAACTTAAAAGTTAGGTTATTTCACAGCCGACAAAAAGTGTGGGAACCAAAAGGATTTAAATTTTACTTTCTCGATCGCCAATTACGAAACGAGAACGATACTAGTCACGTTTCTATCATTCGACTTGATTGTTGCATAATGCAAGATTATAAAATTAAATAATATTATAAAGGCGAAAGTTTGTATGTATGGATGGATGTTTGTTACTCTTTCACGCAAATACTACTGAATGGATTTTAATGAAGCTTTACAATAATATAGCTTATACATCAAAATAAGAAATAGGCTTATAAGAGTTCTAAAGTTTTTACCTTGATCCTAATATTTTAACTATTAGTGAACTTGAATATTAACAACTATTAACGACAAGCAGCACTAGTGGTTATATCACCGTCCGGGAACGCGGCCGAAATCCAAGTGACCACTGCTCCATGCGACCATGTGTCCCTTGGCTCGAGTAGATAACGTCATATCCGGTATACAGTGTTGCCAGCGCCAACATTCGGCCGGGCATCTGGCCTTCATCTTCGAATGGCGTTGTAGTCTGGTACAAGTAACCTTCATAAAATTAACACCTTAATCCCTCAACTTAACACCAAAACACTTACCCTGTGGCTTCCCTCTCATCCCTCAAAACACTGGGAATCCCTCACAACTGGGATGCATATCGCCACGTTCAAAAACTGGACTTACCCTATGGGCTTATCCCTCTCAACTGGGATGCATATCGCCACGTTCAAAACACACTTACCCTGTGGCTTATCCCCCTCACAAACTGGGATGCATATTGCTACGTTTATCAGAACACGTTCAGACCACCTTACCCTGTGGCTTATCCCTCACAACTGGGATGCATATTGCTACGTTCAGAACACCTTGCTTATCCCTCACAACTGGGATGCCTGTGGCTTATCCCTCACAACTGGGATGCATATGGGAACACCTGCATATCGCTACGTCAGAACACCTTACCCTGTGGCTTATCCCTCACAACTGGGATGCACATCGCCACGTTCAGAACACCTTACTCTGTGGCTTATCCCTCAAAACTGGGATGCATATCGCCACGTTCAGAATATCTTACCCTGTGGCTTATCCCTCACAACTGGGATGCATATCGCTACGTTCAGAACACATTACCCTGTGGCTTATCCCTCACAACTGGGATGCATATCGCCACGTTCAGAACACCTTACCCTGTGGCTTACCCTGGGATGGTTCTTATCCTTATCCCTCACAACTGGGATGCATATCGTCACGTTCAGAACACCTTACCCTGTGGCTTATCCCTCACAACTGGCATGCATATCGCCACGTTCAGAACACCTTGCCCTGTGGCTTATCCTTCACAACTGGAATGCATATCACTACGTTCAGAACACCTTACCCTATGGCTTATCCCTCACAACTGGGATGCACATCGCCACGTTCACAGTTTTCAGTGATTTATCAAACTTAGGTGGCTTTACCGGATACACCAGTCGTGTATCTCTACGTTGTCTAAGTACCAGTGATGGTGTTCACAATGGATATCCATCACAACTTCATGCCTTAAATCTTCCAACTACTAAAATGCTCAGTAGCTTAACCGGGTAAACCAGTTGTGTATCGCTATTTTACATTTTCTCAAATATGATAAGTAATTAATTAACTGGAAGGTACTCACAAAAAGTTTCGTTACATTTAACCAAAAGATTTTATCATCATTACGTATATTAAGTATAAAACACATTGTTTTATTTTACAAGGGTAGGTACACAAGGAGAACATATGTCGCGGATTGTTTGAACAGCCAAATGCGAGTTTTCGTATTGAATCCCACTTCTGATATTAGAGTTCTAAAGTTTTTACCTTGATCCTAATATTTTAACTATTAGTGAACTTGAATATTAACAACTATTAACGACAAGCACCACTAGCGGTTATATCACCGTCCGGGAACGTGGCCGAAATCCAAGTTACCACTGCTCCATGCGACCATGTGTCCCTTGGCTCGAGTAGATAACGTCATATCCGCTATACAGTGTTGCCAGTGCCAACAGGCTATGTTTTATGTATATCCGTATGTATATGTTACGCCTTCAGCCTATTCTACGCAGACGTAGTCGCGGGCAGCAACTAGTAGATATATCCATAACGAATGGATTAGTCAATATAACCTAATATGGCATATAAAAAGGATAATAACGATGAAATATATGTTAATTATAAGTCACGTGCACTTGTTTTATTATAAAGTGGGTACGGTTTAGGCATTATGTAGCAATAACCATAGTTACATTAATAAATTTAATGTTTTAAAATGTGTATTTATTAGGAACTTTTCTTACTAGTAGATTAAAAGGCAGGAAGGGCAGTTCTTCCCGCTTATTAAACATTTTATTGAACGAGATTATTTGAATGGTCCCTACAATAGATATATATACGATCAAATGATAGAAAGGCCTTATAAATCCTTTTGGCTCCTGTCCACTATTGCAATGATAAAGAAGAGAAGGTTCTCTTCTTTATCATTGCAATAGGAGTAGGTACTCCAACACTTCGACCAGCACAGTATTATGGAGCAACTATGTGAAACGAAAGTACTTGGATTCTGTTGAGCTATCTTGTTATTAATGTGATCTACGTGTTACATAGTACCGTGTGGTCGTATCTCACGAGACGCGTCACATCTGAAGTTTAATCGTCCCCCTAATCTCGAACACGTCCGACAAAGCGAGGTTTAAGTTACCCGCTAATTTCGCCTCAGCCGAGTATCCCTAGCGAAAGCTAACAGCCTTCGCTAATCCTCTTTCTATTAAAGTACGGTTGTACTTTGTTATAAGTGTCTTAATTATAATACGTAACGAAAACGTTTGCATTTTATAGTATAACGTTATGTTTATTGAGTGAATAGTTATGAATAGTAAGCTCATGACATGTTGGTTTATTTTTAGGATAAAACATAGATTATTTAGTAGTCTCTTTTTTATGTTTGACCTCTGTTGGAGGAATCCTATGTTAAATAAAATGACTGATGACTTGAGAACAGATCATGTTTTGTCTCTTGACCAGAAACGCTGCGTTTTGTTTGAAATCTCGGGAACAGAAAAAGAAAAAAAAAATTATATATAATATAGAATAAAAAAAATTTATATATTTAACAATATGACAAAGTGTAGTAGTTTTGATGTTTAATTTTGGAGACATTACATAGAATGGAATTTGAGATAATTAAACTCTTACTTCGCTCAATTGTCACAGTTCAATTATACCAAAGCGACAGCTGGTACAAATAAACTTTGACAACAATAATATTAAACTTTGAGACAATTAGAGTATCGCCATTTGTAGGGAATTGAGATAACTCTGCTTTTACGATATTCAAATATCCCCAGAGTTTAATTGTACTCAATTGGCACCTACAAATAAACTTCGACTTACTATAACTTTAAACTTTGGAACAATTATCGGTAGGTGAGTGTTAGCGTATATATAATTTGAGCATTTATGAATTGTCATGTATATGAGAAATAAATTAAAACTGTTGTTGTTCAGAGCACAGGAAATATTATGTTATCAAAGTTTTTTTATCATTTTAATTTGCGCCATTTGTAACTTTTACGCTGATAAAAATAACAATCAGAGTTTTGCTAATTTACTGTCGCGTTGCGATTGATTAATTGTGTTTTTGTAATGAAATGAAATATCTGACAGCGTCGTGAAATATCTAATCTAATACCTAACTTATAATTCTTTATGTTTAGAATATTGATTGCTACCTACGTGTACTTAAATAGAGTTTTAATCGTAATCGCAATCGTTCTTTAGTTCCACTATTATTAATTGGGTACTTTATTGGTTCAATAATACCTAGCCGAACGCTCCAGAAAAAATCAATTACGTTTCTCGAGTATAAATGTATGTATTTTTAAAAACATAATAATAATTTATTTCCAAACACACTGGTAATAAAATCCAGTTATTGGTTTAGCTAAAACTATGTATTTATTTGGTATACTCGGTAGGTTAACGGCATTTTAGTTATTCGGTTCCACACGGTGACTTATAGACTTATAGTGGTCAGTTAGACTTGTCGTATTTGTAATGTATTAAAGATTTTTTGGGATTACAGACACAACGAGTTGTTGTTTTGATTTTAACAATTGAAATGTCTTTTTAATTCTTAGCTTTGTTTATTAAAATTAAATATATTTATATAATATATATATATTATTATATGCCCAGTCAATTAGTCAACTATTTTATACTAAATGTGATTGAATCGTAAAACGACAGTTTACGAAATGCGAATAAATATAATAGTTACATTTTATTCATAATTTCTGTTTTAGGCTAGAAGCGCTGGAGTCCAAGGTGAGTAAAAACAATTAATTGTACGAGGCGTTTTTCTGTTATTTTTTTTCTGTTAATTTTATGTTTTAAAAAAAACTTACTACGAGTAATATTTTTAAACGGTACATGATAGGTCATTGTTTGGACGCTCGCTTGTTATTCCATATACACGAACAACCTGAGTTCGATCCCCGGTGACGGCACCAATGTTGTTAATTTTAAGTGCTAATTTTAATCACGTGCTCAGCGGTGAAGGAAAACATCGTGATGAAAGAGGCCTTTGCCCAGCAGTAGAACATGTATTTTTTTTATGTGAAAAGTTGCCAAGCGAGCAGACGGTTGACCTGATGTTAAGTGAATACCGCCGCCCATGGACATCTGCTACTACCTCACTCACCAGACGAAACGCGAAAGTAATTTACTTGGTCTTCTGTGACGTCGTGGTACTTACCCGGACGAGCCTGCTCATTCGTGCAACAGCCGAGGCTTCTGCGTGGCCCTACCACCGTCTATAATTTATATGCTGTTCTTTACTTTTTTTACGTTTACATGAAATTTTTCTTTTAATTTTATTACGCATATTCGAGATATCTTATGAATAGTGAATTATTATATAGATAGCGTCAAAAATAACGCAATAATTACACTACTCAATATACTTATGTATATTATATTTTAGTTTCTTTGACGTAGATTAAATATGTATTCATATTTAAAACGGACTGGCGGAACGTTTTTGGCGTTTTCGTTAACGAGTTTTAGTGAAAAGGATGACGTTTAAAATAGATGTTGCGCCAGTGTCCGCGACGGCGCCTAGCCCCTGGGTGGTGCACCTGCGCATCGCTGTGGACAACAGGGGTGGACTCCTCAACTCCTGCGTAGGATCCCTCATCGACAGGCGCTGGGTGCTGACGGCAGCGAGCTGCGTCTCTAAGTAAGCCACTTTATTTATTAAGTAAACGCGTGTGAATAGATTGCATGAAAGTTGTTCGTGTTTACCGTCTATGGATATCTATGACACTTGAGGAGTTGACCTTTCAAAACTTGGCATCACCTCACTCACCATGACAATCAACAGTAGTTCCACTTCTCATTGTTCGTCTGTGAGGCCGTGGCTACTTCTGAGGCCGTTTTGTGCAATACTGAAAGCTGTTGTTGGCCCTACCCATTTGCAATACGTAACGTTATGTACTGATGAATAATGTCAACACAGTTCTCTTCAGTTCTCTGTATACCGTCACTTACACTTTTCTCTCAACCTTGTGTTATGGCAAGAAATGTATTTTTGTTTTGTTAACTACTCCAATCTAAGTAGCGATGCGACGTCAGAACAGACAGAGAGACTTGACTTATCGAACATTGAAAAGACTGCGCCAAGGAATAGATCTATGAAAGCATTTCTTTCGCCAGTGGCCGCTTCTTCTGGCTCCGCTACGCCGCTGCCAACGTCATTAACCCTACCCTGGTGACGGAGACTTCGGCAACGCGCTCCAACGGTGATCTGGCGTTGATCTCAATCAACCGCAACGTCGAATACACCGGTGAGTAGTCGCTTGACCTATTTATTATACAATCTTAATTTCGACTATAAATTATTCGATCTTCATTTCACTCTTTTGTCTCTGCTAGCTTGCTACCAATATATTTCCAAGGTAGGTAATGTTTATGAATATGTCCAGCTTTACAAGCTTTACTTTATTTCAATTTAAATGAATAATAAAAAGCGGACTAATTTAATATAAGAAAATAGCAAATAGGGTTATTCCATAACCCCCCCCCATACATTGATTCATATGACACAAAATATTTTCAACCTTTAAGTAAAATTACGTAAGATTTATGAACAGCAGTGACGTCGCAATAATGGTATAATAATTGTGCTTTAAAGCAATTAAATCTCAAGAAAGATTGATCAGGTCAAAAACAATACAAAACACATTAATTTAGGATTGGTTTTGACTTTTTAATTAGTTTTTTTTTGATTTTTAATAAATTTTTAAGTGAATCGTTCAATTACGACGCGCGTATTTCAATCAAGCGTATTCGTTGACATGATTTGAAAGTGCTTTTTCAAGAGATTGAAATAAAATGTGCTCAATTTCGTAGAGAGAATAAATCGTCATGGACTTAATGTTAACACGTTGGAACTTCGTCAAAAATGTTTTGATATTATGCAATTATTTTTTATACTGTAGTATTTTATACGATTAAATAAAATTGTGTTAAAATTAAAGTATTATAAAGACAAATGACACGCTACAGTTCTTGTGATTAAATTGGCTCGTTGTGTGTTGTTGCATTGAGGAATGAACATTCTGTAAATAATCCGGATATTTTCCAGACACAATCAGCGGCATCGCATTGGCTGGTCTCGATGACGAGCTCCCGGAAAGCGGTACGCTCTGCGCCTATGGAGCTGGCGAGGGAGGCGGTAAGTGTGCTATATATTTATTTATCACCAACAAAGTACACACCGTAACAGAATAAAAAAACATGGTTTGCAACAAAGTTACGAGTGGTACCTTAATTATAGGTAAAAACTACTTTTTGCCAGACAGTAGTATAGTATCTAGTACTGCAGTTAACTGATATCTACAAATTTCGTGCGAAACAGTCTTCGCTGTTGCACGAATGGGCAGGTCCGGGAACTACCACGGCCACTTGAAGACTGGTGTGAAGTGGAAGAGTACTTCTGTGTCTCTCAATTTATTAAAGTGGCAACGCATCGGCAACCCTACGGGTGTTGCAAATATCCATGGTCGGCGGATATCACTTAACATCAGGTGAACTGTCATCTTGTTAGCGATTTGAATTTATTATTTTTTTTGCATAAAAAGATCTTTCTGATGGGAGAGACCGAGAAAGGATCCATGCACTGTGCGAAGAATAATAAGTCTGTGAGTATTGAAATGTTGTGCCGACCCTACCTATCGTGGAGTAGGGGCAGGAGAAAGAGTAGAAGACGTCTAATGCGAACTACTGTCGGTCGAAGACCGCTAATTAAAGAAAAATCTCATATGACAAAATAGCAAACCTCATTGCTTCTAAACTTCTTGGATAATAAGAAGAAAATTTATATCTTTTACTTGCAGTCGCTGGGGAGGTGCAGACCTGCTCTGAATGGACTTTGCAGGACCTGGGCAATGGCCGCTTCGAGGGTGTGAGCGAGGAAGGTCAGGCCACCGAGGTAAGTTGTAACACTTATGCTTCTGTTGACGGTACACGCAGCCGCAATAATGAGCGGCAATAAAAATGTGAATCACTTTATTTCAGACCATAGATATAATAATTTAAATTGTCTACAAGTAAAATGAAATGAAAAGAAAATCTAAAATAAGTTGTTGAAAACTAAAATCAATATATATTTTTAATCGAAGTGTTATCTAAATTAGATGTTCAAGACGTGGACATTTTCCCAGTGCCTTATAATTGGACTGTCCCATTTGTATGCTAAATCGTTCAGAATGTTTCCGGGGCTAATTCCTAGCGAGAAATCGAAGAAGATTTGGAATGATGGCATAAAAGAAATCAGTCGGGCCTCTGCGAATGCATTTGTAGTACTACAATGTTTAGGCAATCCTAAAAGAGTCTTAAAAGCGTTATAGTCCTATCCTTGTATACATTGAAGGATTTCAGTGTCAAAAAATATCTATTCAGTTGTCTTGAACGCATCGACTTATATGGAAAGACAATCATCGATAAACTCATAGATTTTACAATAAAGATGGCATAAAATAAAAGTTAACGGGTTAAGGAAGACTGTACCTACTATCGCGTAGTATCACAGACTAAATGATTAATCATTAAATGCTTATGAGTAGCCAGTTCGTCGTAAAATGCGCTATCATTCTCCACGTGTCTTTGAACGTTTCAGTTCGACGTCGGCGCACCTTTGGTTTCCAACGGTGTGCAAATCGGAGTGCTCTTACGCCCGGCTGCAAATGGCTCTAATGCTGGTAAATATAAACACGCCTTAAATTATCCTATGACCTTGTAATTGAATAGTGTTTAGAGTTCATTTCTAGAAAATATAGGTGCTCAGTTGGACGTGGATAAGCATTTGCACAACTGGTATTGAATGTCATTTATAACTATGCATTGGATATATTTATGTATTCCGTGCGTGACTTTACCTGTCCTGGTTACCAAAGTATGCAAACCCTCCAAACTCTCCATGGTTACTTCGAGTGACGAAACGTGATTCGTTTACCCCATTACTTACTTCTAGAAAAAAAGTGTGGGTTTGAAATGATAACCCAACAACAAAACCAGAGGATGGTTAATGTTATTATAAGGTTATTTAATTTATTTTATTATGTTTGTGGTTTATATAGTTAAATAACCACATTTCTTCCTCAGTATTCGTGAGCCCGGCCAGCTTCAAGGATTGGATCGAAAGCGAAATTGCCGCTTAGAAGAGGCTAAACAAAGCTCCTTTGATATTGAACATGCGTTTCTAAAGCTTCTTAGATCCATTTGTCGATTTAATAAATTATAACGTACAGTAAATCGTGTTTTATTTGTGTACTATTGGTGGAAAAGTACGAGTATGATAGGCGAGTTTTGATTTATTATCTCAACTACCGTGTTTCGACCTTTCAATATAGATATGAATATTAAAAAGGTGTCACGACCCCGATGAGATTAAAGGTACGCAGAGGTCATTATCCTGCGGTTGACAGCTAAGGTTTAACGATGTGTAATGATGAATGACTTGCCCAGCGTAGCTGTATTAATCGTCTTTCTGGATATACTGACACAAAACGTCAAATTTATCATTCAATATAATGCCCTTAGTAATACTAGGCTGATTTATAATTCAAAGTATAAATCAATTTTCAAAAACTAAATATTTAATTAATATTGATTTATTGGTTAATTGGATACAGGTCTAAAAAAATTTAAACTATCAAAAACAAAATATTTAACATAACAATACTTATAGTAATAAACATTTGGGCATAATTAAATTTAATTATTTAAATGATATTAAATTAATTTAAGTAATAAATAGGTAAAATAGATATAATAAGTGAATAAAGTAAACACATCGGTCGGTTTGAAAGTTGAGATTGTAGAAAAACGCGTCTTTTATACAGTTCTCATCCGGTAATGGACAATACTACAATAATTTCTCTCATAACGAAAAGGAAGGTTTTGTGGAAGGATGTGTTGTGAATCAAACTCGGTAAGTCGTATAACACTGGGCCGGGACTACTTAATTGTAAGCGACCTAATAACATCCGCAGTTGATATCCAGAAAGGCCGACGAGCGTCGAGATTTCCGAGAGCAGCCCATTCCAAATACTCTGTACACCCCATCCATTCGAGTTACGCACTGACATATTTTGCGAAGGAATTGCTCCACGTTCTGGGGAATGATTTCGAGAATGCTCTGCAGTTGGAACAGTTAAAAAGGTTAGGTTATTGCGACGCAGTAGTCTTAACTCCGCGCTGACCCTTTTACGAGACGCGATTGGGTAAAGTTACGGGTGTCTGCGAGTCCGCCAGAGGGCGCCCGGGGGCCACTCTCGGATGGAGGGATTTCGCCCTAAAGGCCGTTTCTCAGCTCCATACTTGAGCGGGCGGCGTTATTCCAAATTGTTGGAATTGGAACGGGACGGTAATGTTTTCCCGCGCTTTATTGTGTACTACAATTGAACTTGCACCCGCGCACTTAATTCTGTTTTGCGTCCTACGTATATCACTACGGTTTTAAGACAACGCTGCCCATAAAGTACAATGGAAAGAGAATGCGTTCGGAATTTCAATTTGCATCTGACGGAACAGTTTAGATTGATATTTCAAATTAACTACCTGCGCTTAGTTGCAAGTTGAGTAGAGCTAGACAGAACGCAATGCAAGAATAACTTTTAAAAATCAAGAGTTTTGATGTAATAAAATAAAAAATAGAGTAATTGACAACCTGCTCCACTTTTTAAGTCGGATATAATAAGGGTATATAATAATGGTGATCATTCCTACTTTATTAAAAAAAAATAATCACGAAAACGCTATGCCAAAATGATTAGTATTAATTATCATAATAGTTAGTTTCACATGTGTTTTGTTTCTCAAAGTTTAAAAAAATTTGCTTAAGTGACTCCCATTTCCTCTACTAGTCTCCAAAAAAGTTGAACTCTCGCTCATACAGGGCAACCTCGTTAGATCTATATGTTATATGTATGTTCCTGATCTGGCTCGCTTCTTCTTACTGCAAGACAAATAGAAATGGCGTGTGAGCTTGAGTCGCTGCTGTCATGTCCTTATGACTAGCACGGAAGGTAAAGAATTTTAACCACGCTACCGCTAAATAGTTATGTTAAAATTTAACAAACTGCCCGGCTATTTCTACTTATACAGCGTGTCTTTACAATCGCGACAATAAATGAACACGCATATAGAGGATAAGCTTTTAGACTTGTAGTATATACATTTTTATTAATAATAATTCATTTGTTTCTCCATAACAGTCACATTGTATTTGTTTTCTTTTTTTCCGTGAAATGTAGTAGTTTCTATCGTGTTATTTTCTATTTGATTAAGTTCTAGTTAAACTGTGTATGATTTATAAAAGGTGTGTTGTAATATAACTTAACATGAAATAAATAAATAAATAAAAAATGCTACACCTGATTAATGTATTTAAGCGGAATATACTGTTCCCAATTATTGCTCACTTAACAACGGGTGAAGTCTCCACTACACTACACGTTACGCTATGAAATCTACGATGGAATGATGTAAATCTCTGTGCAATTCGGGAGGTGTCGTTAAACGTAGCGTGTATTAAGTATAATATCGAGAGGCTCTATCATGTGCCTCCATTAATTTAATGGCTTCTCTTTACGTCGCGGCTCGAGCAAATTTGCCGTGCACTCGGCGCGGCAGCGGTTTTATGATATTGAATAAATTGCTCTATTAATGCCAGGTTGTAACAATGCGTTGAATGTCGTTAGTGATGCGTGCTCCAGTACTCAAAAAAGTAAAGGCCTGTAAGCCGCGAATTCATCAGTACTCGTGTACTTTTTCAATAAATAACTGTGAAGTCGTGGTATTTCTCCAGTGGTATACCACGTTTTGGTTATGTTCCCCGGCACTATCATATACAAACATAGGCTGTTAATTTACTTACTTTATATTATAAAAGTGCCTTATTAATTACAAGAAGCGAAACCGAATTCAAATGCCTCCCTCGTTTCATATTTTCCGTTTGATTTTAACGAGTTTCCTTTTTCAACTCCGGAGTCAAAGGTCCAATTAACAATGCATTGAGAATTAAAATTCGGTTCATGTATGACGGAGTTCTCAGGTAAAAAAAATATAAAAAATACAAGCAAATTGAAAAACCCCTCCTTTTTTGAAGTCGGCTAAAAGTAAAGCCCCTTCGCCTCGACTGACTGCCTGAACGCGATAAAATCAAAAACTAATGGACGGATTTTCATACGGTTTCCTTCGTTTAGATTTAGGTGAAAAATTTCAAATCACTAAGTTTTTGTGTCAAAGGTTAAATGCGACGGTGATTTTTTGTAGATTTCGGCGAGCAAGAGAAAATCCATTAAAGCATATTATCTGCTCTGTCAGTAGTGTGAAGCCAGTGCGGGTTGCTAGTATACTTTTAAACATATTAGCGTCAGAAATAGCTTGCAACACCATTAATGGACCAAAACTAAGGGTTTCGAAATAACCGGTTTACGTTCCGAAATTAAACTCGATTTAAGTTATAAATATACTGTTTCATAATAACGTTCTCGTTCTTTCCGCATGAATGGTTAAACAGAGTTATTTGTTTTTCAAAAGAACCACACGAATAAAGCAGGGGAGGGATATAGTAAACGAAAATCAGGAAAAGATAGTAGTAGTAGTATTATCGTTATGCGCATAGAAATTGAACAAAGAAGCAAGTAAGGCGAACGAAATTTTCTTCCAGATGACTTTAAAGACACATTATCCTGTGTTCTAAGGACGCTTTTGCAAACATAAATTTCACGTGCACAAACACCCAGATGCGAAACATATATCTGTGGGTCGCTCAAATAGTTGTCCCGTGTGGGAATCGAGAACCCACGACCCCGACGCCGAAGCCAACAGGGGGTCGTGGCTTCGGGCCCAAACGGAACAACTATTGGTGTGACCCACAGATAGTTTTTTTCGCATCTAGGTGTTTTTCCACGTGAAAATGCGTTTAAACGTCCGTTCAACGTAGGATAATGTTATACTAAAGTAATTGAATTGTTTTTTTAATCAAAAAGAAAATAACTTTCATACGTTCACACACGGAATGTAGGCATATAATTTTATAAAATCTCATTATGTATTTACTAATTTGTTTTGTTCTACTTTATTTAAAGCTTTCGATTTTTTAATTTCTTTTATTTTTTCTTACAATAAGATTTTTCTTCTCCTTTGTTGTCGGCGTCCTTTTTTGATAAGTAAATGTATTTTCTTTCTTCCTTAATATCCAAATTCGGTCGTCAGGCCATCCACTAACACGTTGGATTAGCAGAAGTCGTTGCTCCCTTGCCTTATTGCGGTTAGTGGGTCGGTTCGGAATCAGGTTCTTGGAACTTGTCGATCGGCTTCTATATATTCCGCCGCATTATGTCACGTGCCACACAGCTTTGACTATTTTCACGTTAGAGTTATTTCACGTTGTTCTCAGCCAATCTATAATATATATAAGCGATGTCCACCGATAATTGACTCATCAAGATATTTCTGGAACCATAAGGCGCAGAGACTTGAAATTTGGCAGGAATATTCCTTTCGCCGAGTAGAGGGTCCGCTAATGGTATTATATACAAATATGACTCTAATGTGACGCTAGTGTAACGAAACTGAGGAACTCAAATTACGCCAATTGGTTGATTAGATTGCAATTCTATAGACTGCTATCTCTTTCCGTATCAAACGTTCTATATCATGTGTCACATTCACTTATTGTTATGTTCATACGTGAAGGAAAAACTTTGTAGCCCTTTTTACTAAAACGCGGACGGAGGCGTATGAAATTTCCCACACTTATGGTTTATGTAGAGCTAGAGAAGTAGTGCAGAATGCTAACAGTTTTTTTTAAATTATGAATAAAATGTACATAAAATCAATAAAAAAAACATTAAACACACTACCCTGCATTTAATTATGGTCGAATTTCGATCACTACTTGTTACTATTAATACTCACAATAGCATATTGATTTTCAACGGTGAAAACGGAAATTAATGTTAGTTTATCTCCGTCTACGTCTTCAAGTATTAATATATATTTTTTTAATGTGAAAAGTTGCCAAACAAGCTGACGGTTCACCTGATGGTAAGTGAATAGCGCCGCGCATGGACATCTGCTACACCCGAGGGTTACAGATGCGTTGACAACCTTTTGAAAATTGGGCTTCGGCTACCTCACTCACCAGACGAAACGCGAAAGTATTTGCCATACTTCCACTTTACGCTGGTCTTCTGTGAGGTCGTGGTACTTACCCGGACGGGCCTGCCCATTCGTGCAACAGCCGAGGCTGCTGCGTGGCCCTGCCACCGTTAAATCTGTTACCTTTAATTAATAGATCGCTCAATGTATTCATCAATTGTTGTCTTTCTCTTGTCATTCATCTTAGCGTACTTTAAACTATCACACCATATACAAAAACACAAAAACTGTATTATAATATGTTCCCTTATCGAACAGTGTTTAATACTTTTCAAATACACGAGTTTAACCAAAGCAAAACTTCGTTGTTTATAGTATTGATAACGGAACGATCGATGTTACACGCCGTTCAGATCAATTTTTTAAGCTGTATAACTCATAACAGTATACTTTTGACGATTGTGTACAGTTTTCGCGTCTGTACTGGTGCTGTGTAAGTCCTCGCTTGTTGAAATGTTTATATTGATAATAAATTGTCTTCGAATCACGAGTATTACGAAGTCAAACTGCTTGTAAGCAGTAGTGGAGACCAATTAAATACTAAATAAATAAATAATGACAATCTTTATTTGTATCCAAAAATACATCTGCACATTACAATCATGAAATAAATTATTATCTAATATATTACTTATTCTAGAATACAAATGTTTCGTCAAGGCAAAATTTAATTGGAACGAATCAATCCCATATGATTCCCAAAGTACCAAAGCCTTTATAAAAGACTCCATATGTAATTCAAATACTGCAAAGAAAGTACGCAATTCACGGCGGAGTGCCTCGTAAAATTTCCCTGCGATCTCGTGGCGTAACGGTTGGAGGTCTTTGTACGGTTTGGAAATGTCGTCGCTAATCTCTTGCCATCACTCCGTATAAGCGGTGCTCTTGAGTCACCGAGGAGCTCGTGTGTCCCTCGCTGTGTGCATTACACCTAGTGTTGTCACCTTAGAGATTGCATCACTAAATCTAGTTTGGCACCAAATCTACGTTGGCGCAGTGATCGCAAAGTGATTCACGTTTTGCCAACGCTACCTTTTTTTTTGGGCAGGCGGCTCACCTAATGTTAAGTGAATACCGCTACCCATGGACATCTGTCACACCCAAGGTGTGCAGATGCGTTGAAAACCTTTTGAAAAATTGGGCTCCGGTTACCTCACTTACCCGGACGAGCCTGTCTATTCGTACAACAGCCGAAGCCGTGGCGTGGCCCTACCACCTAGGCAAGGTAAGGGCAGGACCGTGATGATTTATCAAGAAATTGTAAGCAGGTTCATGACTAATTTTTGTTATTTATGTTATTCATATATATTATATATCTATTTATGTATGTTTATGTACGTTTGTTATAATTTCTTTTTATTTCATTATATTTAAGTCTATTTTGGTATTAAGCAAGTTTATTGAGTACACCACCTCCCACTATTCATTAGTTTATTTTTTCCTCGTCCTAGGGTCGTCTGGAAGAGATCGCTTTTTAGCGATAAGACCGCCTTATAATAATAATAATAATATCTCAAAGTATTCGCTGATATACTTGCTTTTGCTAAAACCGAATATATGGGAAAACACACACACACATCAACAATCGTATAAATACACAAATATCCGAACACATCATAAGCATATTGAAGTACGGTTTAGCCAGAACTTGGTGTGCTTGAATTCGGACGTCCCTTATTATTGAATGTCTAGTTAATAATATTATTAGTTATTATTAAAATTTATTTCGGACTAATTTTCATAAACGTTATCAAATAAAAGTACTACTTAAGTATTCCTTTAAAGGCATATTTTTAGTATAGTAAATATATCGATTATTGCATTTAACACAGATTTAGTAATCGATTAATTGAATTAGTATTCGAATATTTAACATCACTACATAGTATAAAACAAAGTCGTCCCTATGTATGGTTAGATCTTTGAAACTACGCAACTGACCTTTATGCGGTTTTTTTTAAAGATAGAGTGATTCACGATGAAGGTTTATATGTAATACATTGCACCCGTGCGAAGCCGGGGCGGGTAGCTAGTAGATGATAAAAAACATTATGCTAAAAATACTGTCGTAATCTGAAATTGCGGTCAAAGAATTCGAGCAGTTTGAAATCTGTTACATTAAATCTCTTACATTTAAATAAAATACGCAAATATAACTGTATAAAAAGATATTTAAGCTTTGAATGCTATTTAGCTGTTTTTAAAAATGACTTATGAATAATTAATTGAATTAATGAATTGCTCAAGTTATCAGTATAATTCTTGGCTTGGTTGGCAAAGTTTCTAATAAGATGTAGCTTTAGCTACCGCGGCTGATTTTGTATATTTGTCTATCTTTAGTTCTTTTTAACCGACTTCTAAAATGGTGGAGGTTTTCAATTGGCTTGTATTTTTTTATATTCTTTACCTCAGAACTTCATCAGCCTCTCCGCATATACCGAACTACAACTCACTCCGTGCAGAGAAAATGAGTTAAAGAAATTTTCAAGTATTAAATCATCTAAAATAAATTCTGATAATGCCATTTCATGATCGATTTTCGATGAGATCTCCAAATAGACTTATTAGAAGAAGCGTAAATATTTTTTTAGGTTCCTTTACTATTAGATGATACATATACACGGGTTGTCCCAGGATAACACCAGTCAAATGTTAAAGTGAGCCAACGAAATTTCGATTTTAGCAGCTTATTCCATCACAGTGCCATATGTTCAAGTCGAAATTTCGAGATTTCGTGGGCGAAATACTTGCAAAACGTGTTGTGTAAAATATTACTGTAACTTCTTAAGTTATGTGGGACGTACGAGTGTATTATGATTATCATTATTTTCAAGAGTTTAATGAATTACAGTTAACCAATCGGTGCTTATATCAGTATAGTTGCTTAACTCAGAAAATTACTTGTACAGACTGCAGCATGTTGAAATCGTTTCGAAATTGAAAGGTTTTAGTTTAAAGTCAACTTCAAAAAGGGTGGTGGTTCTCAAGAGGTTTTATTATATTTATATTTATTACCTCATAACTCCATCATTTATGAACAGACACATAGTATTATTCACATAAGAACTAATCGCAAGCATAAATCGAATTAGTAGATGAGATTGGGGAAGCAGGGAAGAAAACAAGAATTTAAAATAAGTACTTTGTGATGTATTCTATCACATTGTCTCCGTTTTAATCATACACATTTACGTGTTTGTCTCTTTGTCGTGATTTAGCTACATCGAGTATCAAATCATAACGATCTTAAAAAAAGTTTCGCTTCAAAAACATAGTGTAATGTAAAACATGCACAATTTAAATACTCTTTTATAGGTCTTTTTTTAAGGTTCAGTATCTAAAGGCTAAAAAGGGATCATATTACTAAGGCTCCGCTATCTGTCTGTCTATCACCATGCAGTTGAAATTTTCTCAGATGATGTAATTCTTTTGCCGCTATAACGACAAAAACTAAAAAACAGAATAAAAAATACTTAAGTGGAGCTCCCATACAACAAAAACTTTGCCTTTTTTATACGTAATTCTACGGAGCCTTCGTGCACGAGTCCAACTCGCATTTGGCCGGTTGTTTTCATCCAATTTTAGCAGCGTCTCGTGTATGGGTCGAACCCATAGCAGAGCAGTGGCGATTGTTGTGAACACTTAACCGTTGCAGTATCCATGCCTTTAACTTTAAATGTAGTGCTTAAAGTTAAAAGTCATTAGAGAATGTTGAACCAACTAATAGGCTAACGAAGGTCTTTGCAAACAAAAGCGTAGTCTGTAAAGGAAAACAAAGATCTAGTCCGAGATGTGTACCGAATTGCCAATGTTACGTTTGCGACGGCATTACGTAATAAAATGGATACTCTAACTTTTGATGCGTTACGGTCGTACTAAGAATTGTAAATAAGATCTCGTTCCCCTTTGTAACATTACTCTTAATGGTACATTACCCCCGGGATATAGCGATGTGTTGTAAAGGCATTTTACAAACTCAAAGTAAAGCTGCTCACCGATTCGTCGAACAAAAGTATCCGGAAAATCATCCGCAAGTCTGGAATAAAATACTTGGCCGCGTGGGAATCGAACTGGCGATCCGCGGCGCGAATTCAAGTCAGTAACGGCGCGAACAGAGTGTCTACAGACGTTTCTACATACAGATGTTTCATACACTCTGTAAGTGCAATCTGGTGGGCCCTACCCAGCGAACTACAACTCACTCCGTGCAGAGAAAAAGAGTGAATGAATGAATGAATGAATGAATGAAGAGTATAAATATTCAAGTATAACATCATCTAAAATTAATTCTGAAAATGCCATTTCATTATCACGCTGTAAGTGAAATGTGGTAGGGCCATTACGCAGCTTCCGCTGGTACGCGAACCCTCAGACGTGCCTTTATGTAGTATTTTTATTATCTGTGAAACATTTTTTTGTTATTAATTTAACTGCGGTAGGGCCACGCAACATTGTTCACTGTGTCACGAATGGGCAGGTCCGTCCGGTTAAGTACCACGACATCGCTTGGCCCGGTGTCATAATCACGTTTTTATTCAACATTGTTCAAACGAACTTAAACGAATCTGGGCTAAGGTGACAGCCGCTAGTGTCACCTAGGACAGTGATGCAATGAAATGTTACCAATGCGCAGGGCCGGACTTAGGAGTAAAGTATTGGAAATTAAATCGCATCTTTTAGCCTTATAGTGGAGAAGGATATCTAGAACCAGAAATGTTTGGACGACTACTGTTATAACGATGTTTTTGCAAATAATACCGATGTTTAATGTGAGGCCTAATACATAATTTGCCCATGAAGTAAACAGAAATGAAAAAATCAGAGGTTAACATTTATTATACTACATTTTGAAGTTATATGTATGTATATAACATATTTTTGAATAGGTATGTACATATATTGTATACTTATTTTTAATACATCGTTTTATGATTGAATCTTTACGATTTTTTAAAAGATTTATAAAATAAAAAGAAAATAATATATTGAGGCTATTTATACATTTTTCAGCTTTCAGTATTACTAAGACAAAAACCAGTTAAGATTGATGAAGTAAGGTATAAAAATATATACAATGTAATAATAATTATTATAATCCATACCAGATTTTGTACAATTATGAAGTACGTAAAATTACACCATTTTTTGTTAAAATGTTAGTAATGATTGATGTAATGTATTTCAAATTAATAATTGTAAAAATTTGATATATAAACTTAGATACTTATTAAAAAGAAAAGGACAAGTGCACGTATAAGAAGACAAAAAGTCAAATTAAAATAAGAGACTATTTCAGAATTTCTTTTTAAAATTTCATTGTGAATCTTCTTGTACATTTCTATCTTGAATGCACTGGCTAGTGATACAAGTAAAACATTTTTATTAACAAAAAAAAAAGAACCGACTTACAATTATCTCAACCATTTTACAGTTTCTATTTGATTTTCAGGAGTTCTCAAAATCCAATAGCGACAAAATTAACATAACACAAAGGAGCTAAACCGGACCTTATCCAAAAAGAACTTTTAAAATCACTTCGAATGACTTAGTTCTGAGGTAACGAACATAAAAAAACAACTCCACTTTTTTCGGAGTCGGTTGAAGACGTAAATTCAACCGTGAAGCGTTCATCCAGCACAAGCATAATCCGAGGCGAGAGGCGAAAGTTTGCGCGGGACGAGCGTCGAAAAATCGAGCCGAAACGCGCAGAAACGAATGTGGAACGCGGACCTAGCCGGACTTTCTCTGTTACAGCACCGGCGCCGATTCACAGGTTTCGTCTGCCCGAGCGTTCAGTGCGCCCGCGCCGTTCTCGGCGAGCGATTTCGAACCGCGGACCTCACTATCGTGACCTGCCGTCGCGCAAAATGCCGTGCGTTCTTACTAGCGGGTCTCGCGATATGTGACTAACGAGGTATTAGAATAAAATACCATCTCGCTTTGCTCTGTTCATCGTATCCTGATAAGTTATGTGGTGATTCTGTCAAAACATAATCACCTTTGTTGTCTACAAGACGAGGAGTAATTTGGTGTCTAAATATATGATGTATGTGATTGGCGACGCATCAAATTCATATCTCACTTTGTTTAGTTCGATATCATCGAAATTGATAAGTTTCCTTCTATGTTTCTGACAATATAACAGAAGCAAAATAACTGTGATACACTGCGCTTGCATGAGTTCTTATTTTTATCATTCAAATGTTGATAATTAATCGATTTTTTTTTGGGCTGAATGTGTGTTTTGCTTTCTAGGGTATAGATCATTCTTACATTGAAATTTTCAAATAATAATTGATTAGATTAAATTCATAAGAAATCGTTCAAATTAATTTCATATCGTATACTATTCATTATTACGATAATCTTTATATGTATAGAATATAAAGTTAAGATTAAGCACAAATCTTATACATCTTAGGCACAAATCACTCAGCAGATTCTTCTGGTGCAGGAATGTGTCAATTCGACCGAGGAAGTATCAGGGCGTCATAGAATACCGAAGTAACTGCATACTTCTGTGTTCTATCCGATGAGAAGAAAAATTAAACCAGTTTTAAGGCGAGGTCGCATCTTCATAAACGCAAACCTTCTAGTATTAAGAATGTCGATCAACGACGATGGGCAGGGATAAAGAGATCGACGCTCTTTCGCAGTAAAAAATCAGCTTTAGTCGGAGAGGAACATGCTGTGAATGTGATGTGAACGTGTCAAAATGTTCGGATTCAAACGCTCCGTGATACGGACAGTGCTGCTCCTGTCGGTGGCCGTTCAATTTTGCACCTTCGGCAGCGTGGTCTTATGGTACATGTTCGCTGGATCCCTCTCCGTGGCCGTGGCGCTTGCCGTGCTCACATATGACCACGACTATTGGGTCAGAAGGGGTGTGTTTTCGCCCCCGGCGTGGCCCCTGGTCGGCCATATTAAGTCCGTGGTGGCTTTCAAGGAGCAAGGCGGAATGTGCTTCAAGAGGATCTACGACACATACAGAAACGAGAGGTTTTTAGGTGAGTGTTATTAACTACTATCTGCTACCCGAAACTATGGGTATAATAGGCTGAAGGCGTAACATTCAGACAGAAAGACAGATATATATAAAAATTTATCTTTATATACCAGGGTTTGCTTTATGTTGCCTGGGAAAAATAGTAGGACTATTTAAGATAAACATTTCCATTATACAATTACAATATTTTGGACAATTCACACAATATCTTTATAAATTATAGCCTATGTGTCTTTTGATGTATAATCTATATTATTGTAAGGTTTCAATAAAATCCATTCAGTAGTATTTGCGTGAAAGAGAGACAAAAATTCATCCATACATACAAACTATCGCGTTTATAATATTAATACGGACATTTGGGTGATGAACAATTAGCCATTTACTGAGCTAAAGCGCCTATCACCAAATACATCACTATTTGCTATCAGATATTTCGAATCGTTGTTCTAGTGCCATTGGCTAGGTTTATTACGGCAGGTCATCTGCCTGTCATCAATCCTCCTTGGGAATAATCGCCGAGATCAGGGACAATTAATTACCT
The DNA here is from genome assembly GCA_933534255.1 of Iphiclides podalirius. Lineage (NCBI taxonomy): Eukaryota > Metazoa > Arthropoda > Insecta > Lepidoptera > Papilionidae > Iphiclides > Iphiclides podalirius. The sequence continues at coordinate 11,704,035 of OW152831.1, read as the reverse complement.
GTGGTTAACACAAAAACCTTAGCTAGCTAGCTTAACTACTGCCCCACCCACGCACCCGTGGTATAAGTTGTTTCGCTTATCAAGGGGTAAAAAGTACACCTTCCCAAAAAGCCCTTCATTGTAATATCGGAAAATGTCAATTCATTTCTTTACCAAATTGTTGACATTTTCAAAACTGTTTAATATTTAAACACTTCATAACACACACAACGCAGGTCAGGTGGCAGACTGCGGTGACACCCGAATATTATAGTTGAACACCGATAGAAGTTTCGGTTCCGGCGGTCATTTCGGCTTCAGCCACGGTTAGGACGAAATTGAGTCCCGACCGAAACTAGCCTGCTATACATGACACTATATGATATGACCACAACAGAGGCATAAACATACGTAATAAATTCAATTTGTTTATATAATGTTTTTTAATTGAATACAAATAAATAAACGATAAAAAAATATTTCGAAGATATGTGAAGTTTGCCAGTGGGGCCGCGTGGTGGACTATGCCCTCATACCCTCTGTACAGAGGAGGCCTTTGCCCAGCAGTGGGACATGTATAGGCTGATACTTTACTTTACTTTTACAAAATATTTATAAATATTGTCGTTATGATTTTTTTGTATATGGTCTTTCCTGTATATGGCAAGAGAAGGATCAATAAAAACCAGAGTAAGAGAAAACAAAACAAAGGAGATTTATTGGACGTTTGAAAACGTTTTAAGACCTTTACCCATAAAAAGTTAGCGTAGTATTACTGGGCAGGATTGCCGTTGTTGGTATTAGTTGTTAGTGAAAACTTGATTCTATTATTATTACTTGCTTGAAAGCAAAGTTTTGTTGTTATGATATTTTTATAACAATATAGGACGATGTTTTTGCTTAGCGGTAAAGTGATTTTCTAACAGACAAAAGAAAATGGCGTGGAATATGGGAAGGGAGGTTTAATAAAACCCGCTTCACACATTTCCGCGAGCTCGCGTGAAAAGTAAGTTTAAAATTAAATTCATGAATAAAATCGTCTTCGTCGACTTATTCGAGATTTCTCTTTATTAAAACCATTGCATTTTAATAATAATGAATATTTTACTAAATGTTAACTTAACAACTTAAGTTGTCGGTCAGATACCTATTATTTAAATTCCTTTATCTCATTATTTAAATGTATACTTTCGCAATGATATAACTACTAACAAAAATAAAATGAACTCGCCGTCAAAAGTGAGAATTTGGGCACAAAAAAATCGCTCACGTCACCACTGGAAGATCAGACGAAAATTATTCTAAAAAGCTACCTCGTATCCGGGCTGTTTACGATTGTACGCCAAACTACTCAATGTGTCTCTTGACCATTCTCTGACTTGTACGTGAAATATTTTTAAAAATAAATAATTATTCTAGCAATGAATATTACTATTTATGATTAATTTTATTTTTAGCGTTAGTCGCAACACTGAACGATAAAACTTAAAATGTGATTTTGTCATAAATAAACGGAATTCGAATCTGCCAATACCTCGCGAAAATATCATAACATCTTTCTACTCTCTTTGTATTGATTTTTAACTAGCGCCATCTAGTGTTCATAATTTACTTACTGTATTTGTACTTACTGTACTGAAATTTTTTATTTACAATGAATATTTTAACGATGTTTTCGCCTTTCACATTTAAATTTTCACTATCTTTATTTTTAATGCACGTTAAATAGTCTCTGCACTCATGACGAAACTTAAAATGTTAAATTATATAAATAATTTGTCGAAAAACTTTCGAAAAGACGCAGTTTCAATTGCTGCTCTTCGAAAGTAATTTAAGAATTTTTATCCCGGGAAATAAATAATTATTCTTAGCCGTTGTTTATGAGAGGGATTCTAATGCCTCTTCTTATATAGAAAAAACTATTTTTAACGTAAATGCGACGGATATAATACACTTATATATACACACGTGCGATGTTCTGAAGTTTATGCTAACGTAATGGCTACCGGCTGATTTATTACGTGTTCATCGGTGAATACAAAGATCATGAGGTACCTGAGCATATGATAGAAATTTCTGGCAAACCACAGAGGGGTCACTATATACATTCACAGAGAGATATATACAGTCACAGAGGAGGCATTTACCCAGCAGTGGAATATAATTATAGATTAGACTGTTATTTTTACTTCACTATATCCACTAAATTTAATAGAATACCACGTCCGTGTGCAACGATATATTTTATGCAAGTTATTTCAAAATTACAAATCACAATACACTTATGCGTTTCGTCTGTTGAGTGAGGTAGCCAAGGTCTACTTTATTAAAAGGTTTTGCCAACGTCTATGGTCGGCAGTTATCACTTAACTGGTGTCAATAAGCTTAGATTTTAAAGCGAGTCAAGCATTAAACTTGCCGTGATGAAGCATCATCGTGCAAGGCCGTTGTCAACTAAAGTCTCTAATAATTATTCCTTGCTATTCAATGTATCTTCAAGCATTTTTTTTTATTATTGCCCATGGTAGAAGTTTGTTTCGTTTTACTTTTGCGACCGGCTTGGTTGAGAAATTACCGTAATTCGTTTTAACGAGGAATTATACGGAAATATTTTAACGATGGGGAAATTTTCTTTTGCTTTGAAATGTTTAAGTTTGCGTTCGTAATACTGAGTCAACAAGTCGATGGTCTTTGGTGTTAAAAAGTCTAGTCGTAACTTTCGTTGGTTACTTACTGTAAATTAGTATAGCTATCATGATGAATCATGACCGATCATGACATTTTTTTTTTCTTATTTTTAAAAATATTTCCCTTACTTTGGGATAACATTATCCTGTGTTGTAAGGACGTTTTGCAAACATAAATTTCACGCGGATAAACACACAGATGCAATACAACTATCTGTGGGTCACACAAATAGTTGTCCCGTGTGGGAATCGAACCCACGACCCCCGACGCCGAAGCCGATACCTTGGCGACTGCGCCATGGAGTCATCATTACTATGCGGTAACTGATTAAAAATAAACATTAATAATAGTTTATGAAAGTAATAACTAACTTACACAACACTATCATAAACATGCCAATTTTTGATATCCAGTCTAAATGAAATAATATGATTCGCTACCGTCAACCTCGTCACCAGCAAAACATTACATAAAAAAGTATGTGTTCTATGACTATGTAATGCTCGTAAGAGATTATACTTCTTTGGCGTAAAGACATTAAATGTAATTGATAACGGTTTATTTCAATAACTAACTTGGAATCATTGATAAATATCAAAAAGTTGTTATTGGTTGCCATGGTAATGCCGTCAGGTTGGTTGACTCTCAACTAATTTCACGGTATTGCTTGGCAACTAACTTCATCATGTCGGTGTGCGCGTATAGTAAAAATTTTACTCTGACAATTTTTCCAAACGCGCCAAATAAAGTATAACTTCGAAAGGACTAAATAAAATGGGGCAATGTTAATTTATACAAAAATAATAAACATACTGCGAACGTATTCGGACTATAACCGTTAAAAAACAAGTCGGTTGCGCGCTTGCGCATAAACTGGTTACCGTTACCTAACGTAGACGAAAACGAAGCGATTGTGCTGTATTAATAAAACGGTTGTCCGCGAAACGCTACACGCGACAGACAATAATTTTATACTTTCGTGATTCCTATTAAAGATTTTCAACGCATCTGCCAGCCCTTGTGTTGTACATATCCATGGGTGGCAGTAACACTAAACATCAGGTGAAGTGCTTGCTCGCTTGACAAATTTTCACATGACAGATAACCTTAAAACCAGGTATAGCATAATAATGATGACTCCGTGGCGTTGTTGCCAAGGTATTGGCTTCGGCGTCGGGGGTCGTGGGTTCGATTCCCACACGGGACAACTATTTGTGCGACCCACATATAGTTGTTTCGCATCTGGGTGTTTGTCCATGTGAAATTTATGTTTGTAAAAACTATATGTTATATTGTTGATAATGTTTATCCTAAAGTGAGGGCAATGTTTAAAAAAAATAAAAATAAAAAGAATAATAAATATTGACAGTGTTAACCGTTGGTTTGTTTTTTGTTTTAATTGTTTATCTTTGGTTTTGCAATGGTATAAATCATCGGGCCGTTTGCCGCTTCATCTGAAAAATATGGAATAAATTTTAATGTTTGAAGATAATGTAAAGGTCGATTATTAAACTACTAGCGACTAGCCGGGGCTTTGCACGGGTGAAATGCATTATACCTATAAACCTTCCTCTTGAAACACTCTATCTAGTAAAACAAACCGCATCAAGATTCCTTGCGTAGTTTTAAAGATTTAAGCATACATAGGGATAGACAGACAGCGGTACGACTTTGTTTTATACTACGTAGTGATGATATATCAACTAGTTGACCTGATATGAAATGTTCACACATTACCGCGACCAGTCATATGGTAATATGTATTAATAAATGAAAAGTAAAGTAATCTATACATGATACAGCCTATACATGCCCTATTACTGGGCAAAGGCCTCCTCCGTATAGAGGGTATCAGGGCATAGTACACCACGCGGCCCCACTTCGGATTCGGATTGGCGGACTTCACATATCTCTGAAATGTAGTATTTTTGTTTTGAAAATATGCAGGTTTTCTCACAATGTTCCTACACCGCTGAGCACGTGACAAGTCAGCACTTAAAATTAACATTTTCATTGGTGCCTGTTGACTAGGAATTGAACTCAGGTTGCTCGAGTATATTGAATTAAAGACGAGTGCCCAGACATTGACTGAGCTATTACGGATCGGTAAAATGAAAAGTGTAACAGTTTTTAATTCTACTTCGCTATCTTTAATTTAAACGCTATATTACGCTATCACGCATTCTTTATAATTTTTTTTTCTGAAAACATGGACTTTGTACTATTTGTTTAATTTTCTTCAATGGCGACAAATATGTGTTGAATCATAAAATGTTTGAATCATAAAATTTGATGAATAATTATAGAAGTTCTGGCGTACCGACAAAAACAACTTTGAGAAATATTAACTATATTTTTTACTTTATTGAATCATAATATTTGAACACATGACCGAAATGTGGGCTTAAGATTACTGATATACATTTGGGCTGCCATTAAAAACCTAAACGCTGCTATAAATTACACCCGCATTAGAAGAAGTTACAGTTAGAACATTCCTAATCAGCACCCTAGCCACATATTTGTGGATATAGCTATGTCATTCCAGTATATCATGGTGGATTTATCAAAAAACTCAAATCATTTCACATATCTCTAATACTGAAGTTGCTCACGGTATTTGCCTTTCTCGCCAAGCACGTAAATCAGTATTTTTTTTTTTAAAAAAACATTGCCATTACTTTAGGATGTATTTAAATCTACCACTTACCAATCAATTTATTTTATCCCGATATAACAGGTTGCCATCAGTTCTATCAGCGTACGCTGGTTGTGAGGGACCCCGAGCTCATAAAGAGGATCTGCGTGAACGACTTCCAGCACTTCACGGATCGGGGGTTTTTCTTCAACAAGGAGGTCGACCCCCTCGCTGGGTCCGTCCTCTTCCTCAGAGGCAACGAGTGGAAGCGGCTGAGGGCCAAGATTTCGCCAATATTCTCGTAAGTAGTCACGGCCGGATTTAGGTTAGGGTAACCGGGGCTACAGCACCAGGACCGCCACAAAGGAGGGGCTCCCACAAAGGAGGGGCTCCCACAAAGGAGGGGCTCCCACAAAGGAGGGGCTCCAACAAAGGAGGGGCCCCCACAAAGGAGGGGCCCCCACAAACATCTTGATCTTTGTGAGATTTTGATCTTAATAACTTATGTATGTGTATATACTTGACATTACGTTTCCAGATGATACAATTGTAAGGGATGAGTTTTCACTCCCTCGACCTTAATAATATGTGTGTTATTTAACCTTGAATCTCAGATTAAAGAACTCTCAATGTTCTTCCCTTCATTGTAACTGGCGATAGCTATGCTTGTATACTGTGCATAGAATAGTAAGGACCAGACCGATACATAACCTGCCATAATATATTTCTAAAGCATCAGCCAAAAATAATTCCACCTACGCATTTTAATTAGAGTAATCTCACAATGGCTTCGGGAGCTTTTTGTGTCATAAGATTCCTTTGTTCCGAATATAGGTTTTCATAAGGGAATGCGAGTTTTAATTAATTATGTAGTCATACGACAATGGTTACTTCGCCGACCGTCCTACATATATTTCCTTCTTGCCAATTACTCAGCAGTTGATTGAATTGAATTCAGCATGGATCGGATTTACTCGACACTCGATCTATCTATAGTGTGGTAAGCGGGCGTGGCAAATAACAACTACGTAAATAAGTCCACACTATGTATTTAAAGTTCAAACAGAGCACAAGCGAAGTACAGACGTGAGCACAAGAGAAATAGAAAGTTAGAATAGAGGCAAGAAACAAAGGAAAGGCGATAAAAACATAAAAACAATAAGCTGTGTATAAGCACTCGCGTAACTATATCGTAAGGAAGCTGAGACATGCATTCGCCGTCGCGGACGTGATGGCACTGTTGGCCGCCGGCCGGCGCCGGCGCTTGCCTTCTCGCTGCTTCGAGTATGTCCTCTCTTACCTACGCCGCGCCCTTTGTTGACCGCGCGCGCGGCGTAGGAAATTTCCATATATGGTCTCCTCACACTCCCCCACCGAGACCGTTGCTTGCTACGGTCGATAGTAATCAGGGAATCGTACTGATCGACCACTGCTTGTTTTTTTAGTAGCATGTCGATCTTAAAGGTTTGTTGCCTCTTTGTATGACTTTGTAAGGGCCTGTGTATGGAGAATCTAATGCTCGCTTTGCTGGTCCTTGTCGAAGAAACACGTAGTCAGCGTAGTTGAGGTCTTTGGGGATGTAGAAAGGCTTTTGAGCGTGTCGAGTACCTGGTACAGGAGTCAACTTCGATATGTGGTCCCGTAGTCTGGCTGCGAAGTCTGCGTAGTCGACGGTAGTGTCCTTCGTAGGCTCAAAGAACTCACCAGGCAGGCGTAGTGGCTCCCCATAAACCAGTTCTGCCGCTGAACATTGCACGTCGTCCTTCCAGGCGCTGCGGATGCCCAGCAGCACTAAGGGTAGGACTTCAGTCCAGTGAGTGTTGGTATGGCACATAATTGCTGCCTTCAATTGCCGGTGAAGCCGCTCGACCATCCCATTACATGCTGGGTGGTACGACGTAGTCGGACGGTGCTCGGAGCCGATGATTGCTGACACGGCGCGGAACAGCTCGGACGTGAACTGTGCGCCCCTGTCAGTGGTGATCTTGTTCGGGCAGCCAAAGCGGGCTACCCAACCCCCAACAAATGCTCGTGCGCAGGACTCTGCAGTGATGTCCGGCAGTGGATATGCCTCAGGCCAACGTGTGAAACGATCGATGACCGTGAGGCAGTACCTGTAACCAAAAGAATATGGTAATGGCCCTACTATGTCCATATGGACATGGGAAAATCTTGAGGAAGGAGTGGGAAATGGAGATATGGGTGATGTGGTATGGCGTGAAATTTTGTTTCTTTGGCAATCTGCGCATTCTTTTGCCCACTGACGGCAATCTCTTTTGATTCCTGGCCAAACGAATCTTTGCGTCACCATTTTAGTTGTCGCCTTGGCACCGGGATGGCTCAGTCCGTGGATTGCGTTGAAAACTAGTTTTCGAAAAGCATCAGTCACATATGGCCTTGCGTTTGCTGTTGATATGTCGCAATATATAAAAGAGTTGACATCAGGTAGTTGGATCCTCTTTAAATTGAGTCCAGATCCGTGCTGCATCAGGTCATTCATTTCAAGATCCATTTTCTGAGATTGTGCCAAAGCTTCGTAATCTATGGGCTTGCGAATCTCCTCCACTCTGGATAGCGCGTCCGCTACGACATTGTCTTTTCCCGCTATGTACTGTATGTCGGTGCTAAATTGTGATATAAAATCCAAGTAACGAAACTGTCTCGGGGAACATTTTTCTCTTGCGGAGTGGAATGCGTACGTTAGAGGTTTGTGGTCTGTATATATGATAAATGCCCTGGCTTCGACCATGTGGCGGAAATGCCGTATAGCCTCGTATATGGCTAATAGCTCTCTGTCATAAGGGCTGTATTTCTTTTGCGCTGGCTTAAGCCGCCGGGAGAAGAATGCCAGGGGTTCCCAGGATCCACGATTTACACGCTGCTGTAGTACTGCACCAATTGAAACGTCTGATGCGTCGGTGTGGATGGCAAGTTCAGCATCAGGATTCGGATGTGCTAGATTGGCTGCGTGGGACAAACCTTCCTTGCATGCTTCAAATGCTTCCGACATCTCCTTCGTCATGTCAATCTCCTGTGAGGCCTTCTTCTTAGGTCCGCTAAGTACTAGGTTCAGCGGTGATTGTAGAGCTGATGCACCTGGTACGAATCTGCGGTAAAAGTTGAACATCCCCAGAAACCTTCGGAGCTCCTTCACTGTCTTGGGGATGGGATATTTCAAAATGGCCTGCACCTTTGACGGTAATGGTCGAATGCCTTCAGATGATACTTCATGCCCAAGGAAAGTGATGGTCGATACTCCGAATTCACATTTAGCGGCGTTGATTAGTATTCCGTAGTCTGTTAATCGTTGGAATAACTCACAGACATGTTGCTGGTGTTCTTCTTCAGTTGCGGAAAAGATCAGGATGTCGTCCAGGTAGCCGTAACAGTTGTCCATGCCTCTGAGTGCTTCGTCTATAAAGCGCTGGAACGTCTGTGCCGCGTTCCGGAGTCCATACATCATGTATGGGAACTGAAACAGTCCGAACGGTGTTATAATAGCTGTCTTGGGTATATCAGCTGAGTGGACCGGAATCTGGTTATATGCTTTGACCAGATCCACTTTGGAGAAAACTTTACTCCCAGATAATTGTTGAGCAAAGTCCTGTATATGCCGAATAGGGTATTTATCTGGGATAGTACGGGCGACATAGCCTCAAACTCCTTCTGTGCGATCTTGAGACGATCTGGTGGCAGGCGTCGAGGTCTACTAGATACGGGCGGTCCAGGCGTGGTGCGGATATGGTGCATAGTATTATGCTTGACTTCCGTAGGTGTGCCTGAAGGGCGAGTGATATGTGGGTAGTTGCGTAATATTTCTAAATACCTGGAGTCCCCAATTGTCACCTTCACCGAAGATATAGCCTCTATACCAGGTTGGGCTGGCACATTAACGGTGAGCGAGGTGTGGTTGTCAATCAGGCGCTGGTTTCTGCAATCAACTAGTATATTATAGTGTGATAGAAAGTCAACGCCTATGATCGCTCTTGCCACGTCAGCAACCACGAAGTTCCAGGTGAACGCTCGGCGTAAACCCAGATTAAGCTCCAAGCGAACCGAGCCGTAAGTGTTTATAATTGTCCCATTTGCTGCAAACAATTCATAATTAGTCTTCGTACGGTGCCCTCTAAGCGCTGTGCGCGGATACACGCACAAATCTGATCCTGTGTCAACTAGGAAAAGTACCTTAGAAGTGTTGTCCACTACGAAGAGGCGGCCCGGTTTTGATTGGCAGTCGTAGGCCGCTAGTTCCGGCTGCCGTTGAAGTTTTCCGCCTTAGGGTGGCTGCAAGGCCTGGTGCAGCGGCTTGCTTTGTCACCAAATCTGTTGTGATACCAGCATATTGTTGTATCCCTCGGCTTGGATGACGATCGATCTCGACGACGGAAGGGTGTTCTGCTTCTTCTACGACTACCACCGTCTCTGCTGTGTGATCTTGATGGCTGCGCGTGGTACTGGACTTTTAGTGAAGCTATTTCTCGTGTTAATTCTGCCATTTGCTTTGCCATCTCCGTAATGTAGCTTCTACAACCTAACGCACAAACCTGAGGTGCCTGTGGTACTATGTCATGTACCTTGTCCGCTAGGTCGGCCAACTCATTCAACGTGGCACTAGGTTGCGACGCGATAACGGTCTGTAAACTGGTAGGTAACCGGCTGGTCCACACTGTTTTCAGAAATTCTTCCGTCACAGTTTTACCGGCTAGCGTCCTCAAATGTCGCAAAAATTGTGATGGTTTCCTCTCACCTAGTTCCTCGTGTTTCAGCAGTTGCAACAGCTTTTTTTCTTGCGAAGCTGACAATCTCACTATAAGCTCGTTTTTCAGTTCTAAATATTTATTTTCCGCTGGAGGATTATTAATAATTTCTTTTACTATCACAGCATATTGATGTTCCAATTGCCCAATTACATAATTAAACTTTGTTGAGTCACTCGTGATTCCAGACAAGGAAAATTGTGCCTCCATTTGCGAGAACCATAAGGCGGGTTCCTCTGGCCAAAATGGCGGCGCGCGTACAGAAACTTTAAACACTGAACCGTTATCGATGTTGTCGGTTTCGATGCCTGTAGGTCTGCCGCTTATTACTTTACCGGATCTATTTGCTTCCATTGTGTTTTGCGTTGTTCACTCGTAAATAACAGTCGATATTGTCCAACGTCGGGGTCACCAGTATAGTGTGGTAAGCGGGCGTGGCAAATAACAACTACGTAAATAAGTCCACACTATGTATTTAAAGTTCAAACAGAGCACAAGCGAAGTACAGACGTGAGCACAAGAGAAATAGAAAGTTAGAATAGAGGCAAGAAACAAAGGAAAGGCGATAAAAACATAAAAACAATAAGCTGTGTATAAGCACTCGCGTAACTATATCGTAAGGAAGCTGAGACATGCATTCGCCGTCGCGGACGTGATGGCACTGTTGGCCGCCGGCCGGCGCCGGCGCTTGCCTTCTCGCTGCTTCGAGTATGTCCTCTCTTTCCTACGCCGCGCCCTTTGTTGACCGCGCGCGCGGCGTAGGAAATTTCCATATATGGTCTCCTCATATCAATACCGAGCGAGGTTACTCTGATTGCATCCTTAGGGACTCATCGTTTGTGCGAAACGCACCGCTATCTTGTTATTAGATGATATCACGTTGGAAGTTCTACAAGATTGATTGAGACAGCGGATGAAGTGATACCTGATTTATTTTTAATTCACTATAACGGAATACAAGTCATTGTTTTTAACACAAGTGAGTTTTAGTTATTATGATGGTCGTCTTGTGTAGAATTTGAAAATATTTTATAGCTTTAACTTTAAAATGACAAAATGGCTATTTCGATAAATAAAGATTGTTCCATTAAGACGTTTAATTTTTAATAGCCCACCATTTTAATAATTGTCATGGCTCATCTTGTAACTAATTGAGAGTTATTAATTTGTTTTTAATGCTACGAGTAGTTTCTGGACATTTTTAATTAATAGTTAATTAATAGTTAATAACTAAAAAAAACAAGAAAGGGATTTTGCACAAAATAAAATTGTTTCAGTTTATTTGATGTAATCAAAGCTTTCCGTTTTAGTCCAAACAAATTGAGAGGAATGTTCCCGCTGATAGAAAACACTGCGAAAGAATTCGTTCACCGCGTTCGCGAGCTCGTGACGAATGCCATAAACGTAACCAAAGATGATATAGGCGCCATCAATGGTGATGTGATCGAAAGAGAGAAGAATCGAGGAGATACAAATGGAGTAGCCGTCGTAGACTCGGAGAAGCTGGTTGGAGGTTACACAGCAGATGCTATCGTTCCATGTGCCTTTGGCTTGAAAAGCAGTGTCATGGATAACCCGAACGACCCCTTTGCAGTGGCCTTACAAGCTTTTTATGAAATGACTCCATTCAATATATTTGAGAAGTAAGTATCTCGATTTTTGCATATTAGTAGAATAGTAGAACTGCATTGTATATTGAAATTATTTAACTGGTCCTCCTAAAACTATAAATTTAATATTTTTAGCAAACATTGAGGGTATATCAAAATAAACTTCATAAATAATGATTGACATCCCATATATTTTTTTAAATTGTTTTTTTTTTAATCGGTTTATGAACAATGGAGTTCCGAAGTAACAAACAAAATAAAAAAGAAAGTATGTTGTTGTTATTGGTTGCCATGGTAATACTGTGAAGTTAGTCGCTTTGCAACCACCTTCATCGTGTCGCTTTTTGGCCGTCGGATAGGGTACTCATTAAAAAATTTTGCACTTATTTTTTTTTCCAAACGCGCCAACATAAGTATAATTTTAAAAACCGAACTGCGAAAGAATAGAAGAAGGATGCGTCTATTTAGGTTTCCGTACTCTAAGTGTAAAACGGGACCGTGTTACTAAGACTCCGCTGTTTGTCTGTCTGTCCGTCTGTCACCAGGCTGTACCTATCGTGAACCGTGATAGTTAGACAGTATTTTTCACAGATGATGTTTTTTTGTTGCCACTATAACAATAAATACTAAACAGAATAAATAAAAAAATATTAAAGGGTACTGCCATACAACAAACTGAAGGCGGTTGCTAGGCAACCTATAAGTACTTATCAATTAGTTTCTTATAGATAGTGGTACGGAAGCCTTGATGCGCGAGTCCGACTCGCACTTGGCCAGTTTTTGAGAACATTTGAACAGAAATTTTAGAAAGCGGAAAATAAGTCACGATTGACCACCCATTAAGTTTCGTTCTATGTACTAATCGGGAATTAAAATTTTGCAGGACCATGCGTCAGTTCTGGCCGGCATTTGTGCTGTTCTTCCGGATGAGGATCATCCCGAAGAAGACCCACGACTTTTTCTACAACATCGTCACCAGTGTACTCCGAGCCAGGGAAAATGGTTTGGAACCACACTTATAATCTTCTTTGTCTTTAAAATTTTTGTTTTGCACCAATGGGTAGGATCGTCCAGGAAAGTAACATAAACTCCATATGAATGTGTATCCTCCACAATAAAATGCTGAGTAATTTATATAAGTATCCTTGCTCCCGCTCAGCCAACAAAACCTCTATCAAAATGCTTATGTACAATAAATATTTTACCCTCAATTGTAATACTCACTCTCTTGTGTTTCAGTATTTTTATTGTTCTATATCTACAATAACGCATGATTGTAATTTTTTCTTTTCTTTTTTGCGTTGTTAAAATTTAAATTAAGTAATGTGTCCTCCATAATTGTAACAACTAATAACGAACTTCTTCTCAGTGAGACGATAGTTAAGGTAGCACCTGTAAACGTCTGCACGCTTATGTTAATTTTTATTTTCATTTTGTTTTTGTCCCGTTAGTCTCCGATATAGTAAATAAATAAATATGACGCCTGAGGTATTATACTTGTTGGTAAAAAATGAGGTAATTTATTTTCTAAACGTTGCAACGTAACTCTAGTTTCTCAGGTACTGTAGAGATATCGCAGCGGTAATCGCTTAACATCAGTCGAATTGTCTGCTTGCTTGGAAACTTTTCAGATAAAAACTTTACTACTTACTAAAGAAACTTAAACCATAGGAAACTTTAAGTAACACAACGCAACGAATAGCCGCTAGTGAATATTTTTACACCTTTCTTCATATTTATTTATTTGAAAAATAGTGTTTACATCCCAACATAAGGGCAAACAAAAGGCAAAGTTAATGCTAATAAGCATTATCTTCCAGTCGACCCTGGGAGTAGTGATTTGACGTAGATGCAAAACAAAATCCGAAATTCCGTTTTAAAAATGAAAAAGCAAAAAATGGTACTGTAGTATTTAAAATTTTATTGTGCTAATCTCTGCTCTTAAGATTAAAATAAAATTTGTAGAAAACTAGAAACGAAAAGTTTTTCGCCGCTGTGGGAATCGAAACCACGTCTTCGGAATTCGCGCCAAGACGCATTAAGGCACTGTACGCAGTGAATTTTTAACTATTTGGGTGCTGAAGTATGAGGAAGCGATTTGGTACTTTATCTCTAGAAAGTTTCTAAATCATGGTATCATGTCCTGTGTTGTAAGGACAACGTAACAAACATAAAGTCCACGTGGACATACATCCACATGCGAAACAGCTATCTGTGGGTCGCACTGATTGTTCTTCCGTTTGGGAATCGAATCCACGAACCCCGGCGCCGGAGCCAATACCTTGCTAACTGCGCCACGGAGTCATCATAATACATACATTATATATATTACTAGCGACCCGCCCCGGCTGCGCACGGGTGTAATGTATTATACATATAAACCTTCCTCTTGAATCATACTATCTAGTAAAAAACCGCATTAAGATCCGTTGCGTAGTTTTAAAAATCTAATACATAGGGACAGACAGACAGCGGGGCGACTTTGTTTTACACTATGTAGTGATGTACATTTCTACTTGCAGGTGTACAGGAGAAACGCGGTGATTTCATTGATATGATGATGGCTCTACGAAGCGATGACAGGAACAACAATTTGGCTAAAGCCGATAGTGAGAACGACGTGGAAATAAGTAAGTGGACATTACGTCAGAATTTGTTTCAAATTCTTCTACGTCACTGTAATCTAAATCTTATAAGAGGTGATAAAATTTTAGATTTTTCTGCAGTGTCGGCCTTACGTTTTGTTTGATAAAGGCAATTTCTGATTGAATGTTATTGATAATAGCTATATGGATTATAGTAACTGACTTTTTTATATGAGACGGTGGCAAGCGAAGTTGCGGATCACCTGATGTTAAGTGATAATCGCCGCCCACTGACATTTGCAACACCCGCACCCGTGGGGTTGCAGATGCGATGCCACCTTTCATTAAAGTTTGCCTCGGCTACCTCACTCACGGACGAAACGCAGAAGTGTAACAATTCCACTTCACGTCGGTCTTCTGTGAGGTCGTGGTACTTACTCGGACGGACCTGCCCATTCGTGCAACAGTGTTGCGTGGCCCAACCGCGCGTATGAAATATGCGGCTATTTTGAGTTCGAAATCTGATGCATGCATGAGTATACGAAAGTCGATAGAAGTGTGTAAATAAATTACAATATAATATAAATTAAATATAATTGTTTTCAAGACAAGAGTGAATAGGTTTTTACTGAGTTAGCGCGCTTACCATCAAAGGCTGCATCGCCACTTACCATCAGTTGGGATGGCAGTCAAGTGCTGGCCAGTTTTGAATTAAAAAATAATTGCGACGAAATAAAATTGGCTACATTAAATCGCTCTTTCCTTACGGTCATAATATTATTAGCGTTTTCGTCAAGTGTTCGTTCAAAGACCACTTCCGGCACATCAATTCGCTATCTAATATTACGGTTGGCTCGCGTCGGTGTTGCGGAGTAATAAGGGAACCCCTCAGAACGGGGTCACGAGGAGGCAATATCGCGGAGTGGCCCACGCCAACTGAACCGGAGGTCTTGAGTTAAAATATTATACCGAGATAGGGCGAGCCAAAATTAAACTTTGAAACTTACAGCCGACCCGCTTAGCTTTATCCGCGTCTTAATCTTCTTTAAATTATCGCTAGGCTGACTTTTCGACTACAGATAGGGCCTAGACTTGCGTAGTGCCCTAGAAATGTGCTAACACATACGAATTATTCATATTTCTGGAGACCCACGTTTCAATACTCGAAATACATTGTCTGTATAACACCAGTATAGGAAAAGTTTGAGTAGGTTTTCTGATAATACTTTCAGTTTGGATTAAACAAGTTGTTTGTGAGGTATCGATGTTTTTGAAAATGAACTAGGTCATATTACGTAAGGGATGGATATTGGCCTTTTTTGTGTTCAACAACGTTCAATGAATAACCTTACATGAATTTTAGAACCTTTACATAACATTTAATACTTATTAATTTACGCATCATTCATGATTATTTTATTTATGAAAGAATTAATGAATGTAATTCATAAGAGCTTCTTAAACATATTTGATTGATTAATATTTATGAAATTGGATTCGTCGATTACACTTGATTGATAGGTACTGAGATTTTTTTATTAAATGTAAGCAATAATATCTTCTATGGCGTTGTGGCACCCCTAATGTTATGGTATTATTTACAAAGTTACTTAATAATCATTATGTACGTGCAATAACATTTGATTGTGTATTTCTTTCCCGGCGCCTGTGTTATATAAGCTTTTTTCCCTCTAGTATCTTCTATGGATCTTGCTATGACCACTTGCTGTTGCCACTAATACAAATCCAATTTAATTTTCAATCATACTGTGGTAGAGTCAAGCAGCAGCTTAGACTGTTGCACGAATGCATAGCCTTACAGAAGATCAGCGTGAAGTGGAAGTATGTATTGGTTATTGGTTTCATGCCTATTAGGTTTTACGCCTTTGTTAAGCTCTTTTAATTGTTAACATAACTGTGTTTGTTGAAACTAAATAAACATTCATTAATTAACTTCGCGAGTCGTCTCGAAACGCCCGAAAGTTTCACATTTTTAATGTCGGCAACGCATCTCCAATCCGTCAGGTGTCGTAGATGTCCATGGGCGGCGGTAATCACTTAACATAAGGTGAACCGCTTGCTAGCCAACTGTTAACATAAAAGGTTATGACCACAATCGATCCAGTGTTAAGTACACGACCAGGGTACTCTAAACCATGCACCAACGATTTTATATACAGAGTGATTTTATAGACGACGAACATATTAACAAAGCATATGCAAAATTTGATTCTAAATCTGAATCTGGTACGTACTTGTGACCTCATTTATTTTATTTCAAAGATTATTTAAATTTTTTAAAAACATTATGGAGGATAGAAATTCCTGCCTTACCGTCTGTGCCGTTGGTGTTCGCTGTTTGATTTGTTGCCATTGCATTTGTATCAAGTTCAATGTCTGAAATTATCTCGTCTCAGTGGCCTTCCTTTAATTTTACTTCATGCGTACCAACAGACTGCGAACTCTTAACGGTAAAAACAAACAATATTGGAATTGACATTTTTATAGTTATTTCATGTCAAAATACGTCTTTTTTGGGTTATGGAATGCTCAATTAACATTATGTCAAAGTATGTACTTCGTCTAAAAATCAACCCTGTTTAAAGGCGAAATTTCTTTCATCTTCGCAAGCGCTGTCGAGATGTAATTTTCGCGTTCTTGTTAATCACGCCGCAGTCTCACCGAGCGGTCTTTCCTAGGTACGATCCCGGGCCATTGAAATAACGTCCTTACTCTAAAGAGCACGAATGTCCCATTTCATGTAATTCACGTATCGTAAGTTTTTTGCAATTTCAAAAATTAGCTAGCAGATGTTCACGGTTTACCATTCTCAGATTGGCATGTTAAAAGTCGGTTTCTGGTAAAAAAATTCGTAGTATATTGCATGCCCTTTGATGATCTCAGTGCTGCTTTTTAGTACGTTTCCCTTTGAGAATAATACTCGTTGTACATTTGTTCGTGACGTTGTCATTCGCAATTACGCCGGCTCTCAAATGGAATAAAAAATTACGCGGTGCAAACGGAGTCGGATTATTAATGTCTTTGCGAAATGTCATTGCCCTTTCTTTTTATTGTTTCTTTATTATTATTTTTTATTACGTGTTCCGATGTGAGGGAAGCATGGTGAGGTAATCTGTAATTATCACGTGAGGAGTTAGTTAGCGTTAGTCAGCATACGGTTCATTTACTGATTTTTGAGAAGATTTTCATTGGCTTCGTAGTTGGAAAATCGTAATGAAGTCTTGTATTAGACTAGGCTTTGTCATTCCTATTTCGGTTAAAGAGATAAATATAAAAAGAGATAAAAAATCGTAGGTAGTTTTTTTTTGTCAAGTCTTTGACAGAATTTCATGTGTTTTATTTGTTATAAGAAAATAAGTTTACAAATTACTACAATAGCACAATAGCAACCGTCCGTATCTTCTCTTCCTTGGAAGGATCGATAAGGATAATGAATGAGTGAGCGTCGTTTGAATAAGCGAAGTTGATTCTTGTTTTTACCAAGCTATCCTAGCTTAGACAAATTCAAGTCTACTAAATATTTAGAGTTGTTTGTTGCACTGTTTGTATCTATATTAATTAATGAAGAAAAAACTTTTTGCGAAAATTGCACGAACGGAGACGTATGCAATTTCCCACACTTATATTTTATATACGGTAGTGCAGAATGCTAATAGTTTTTTTTTAATTTATGCATAAAAATACATTAATTCTATAATTAATTTCGACCACTAGGTGACCACTGGTATAAATAAATGAATAATTTAAGTTTAAACTCTTGCAGCGGACATGGTGATATCAGCGAACGCATTCATCATCTTCCTCGGGGGCTTCGAAACCACCTCCTCGACGCTCGCCTTCCTATTCCTGGAGCTGGCTGCGCATCAAGAAGTCCAGGAGAGGATGAGGAGGGAGATAATGGAGGTGCTGAGTAAACGTGATGGAAGGATGACGTATGAAGTGCTCCAAGAGCTGACTTACATGGAAATGGCTATACAAGGTAATGCACATAATGTTGTTATTCTTCAACGTTTATTATGCTAGCATATATTGAAGTCAATTTTAAGAATAAAATATAAGTATCACTACATAGTATAAAACAAAGTCATCGCGCTGTCTGTCTGTCCCTATGTATACTTAGATGTATAAAACTACGCAACGGATATTGTTGCGGTTTTTTTACTATATAGTGAGTAATTCAAGAGGATGGTTTATATGTATAATACATTGCACCCGTGCGAAGCCGGGGCGGGTCGCTAGTAAAACATAAGTACACAAATGTAAATCAATAAAAGTAGCAATAATAAAAAGGATGGAACGTACATCAACGGTTACTTGACGGCTTCTTTTTATTGAATAACTTTATATAGTGTTGGGCTTCTCATAATAGAAAGAGGGAACTTAAAGAACTAGCAAAGCGAGGTAAGGAATGAATTCATAAAATTTAAAGCGCCATCTCGAAAGATTCAATAGCAAAGCTTCATTTACCTTCAGGTAGATAGAAAAAGTATGTATGTATTTATGTTCGCACGCAAGATGTTATGCTTCTTTAGCGCAAACACATTAAATGCACTTGATAACGGTTTATTTGGATAACTTGGAATTATTGGTAAATGTCGAAAAGTTGTTATTGGTTGCCAAGATTAAATTTGTTTACCAAGCATCGTAAAAATTTTAACTTCATAATTTTTCCAAACGCGACAAGAGAAGCATAGCTTCGTCTGGGCGCCAATCCGGAAGTTGTGAGTTCGATTCCCGCGTTATATTATTATAGCTGAGATGAACCTTATTCATAAATTTTGTGACCAACTACATCTGATTCAACTACATATTGATACTACAATATCAGTATTGCCAGTAACTTTTAACGTTTTGAGCATTTTTTGACTCTTATCTTAATTTTGTATTTAATAAATATTAATAGTTTACCGCTGCTAATGAAGAAAAAACTCCTTTAGGAATAGTTATTGAATAAAGCCAAAACATTATGCTATTTTATTATGTCAGGCGCTTACACACAGTTATGAATTAATACTAATCTGATATATAAGATTTTTGTGTCACAGTTGTAGTGTCTTTACTCTTCCGAAACGGCTTGACTGATTTTGATGAAATTTTATATGTATATTCAGTAGGTATGAGAATAGGTTTACATCTATATTTGTTTTTCTACCCTTGAAATAATTTATATGACAAAACAACGTTTGCCGGGTCAGCTAGTATCTATACAGATAAATAAAATAGAAGAGTCTTTTTGTAATATTAAAATAACCGCTTTTTACTAAATGCATATGGATGTATACTCGGTATATATTCCAAAATATTTTTTTTACAATTTTTGTCTGTCTGTCTGTCTGTTTGTTCCGGCTAATCTATGAAGTGGCTGGACAGACTTTCACTGGCAGATAGCTGATGTAATAAGGAGTAACTTAGGCTACTTTTATTTTAGATATTTTTTATTTAAAATTCCACGCGGACGAAGTCGCGCGCACAGTTAGTACTGTAATAAAAGTTGACACGAGACACTTAATTTAAAAAAAAAAATGGAATGTTTGTTACTAAATGCAGTTTTAACTTATTCCAAACTATATCCAAAAGTCAAGTTCTAATCAATAAGAGCTACGAGTCCTAAAAATATAAATTGTATAGGCATTTGAAGGGCAAAGATGGCTATTATTGTTTAAGTATTTTGTCTATCTGACACATATTTTTGGTGGATCATTTAAATATTTTTAAAATAATAATGGCGTACCAATGGAGTACAAATGCGAGCACTCAAACAAAAGAGAACTCCTTTTAGGGTTAACCCTAAAAGGAGTTCTCTTCCGGTGAATTTTAGTGGATTTTAGTGGGTTTTAGGAGTATATTTTTTGAACTGTCCGTAACACTGGTGCTAGTTCCGCCTTGGACTATCAACGAACCTAAAATCATTTGTAAAATGCACATAAATGTACTGAATTCGGTTTGGTTCTTTGTTAAGAGAAATGTACTAACCAATACTAACAATGCAAAAGGCTTGTATGAAAGTAGAGACAATGCACATCCCAATCGATGTCTGTGCCCTTAATGAGCGCCGTACGCCTTCCAGAGACCCTACGCCTGTACCCGCCGTTCCCCAGCATCCAGCGGATGTGTACAAAGGACTACACAATACCCGGCACGAGTACAGTCGTGGAGAAGGGCACAATAGTCCTCTTCCCCACGCTCGGCATTCAAAGGGACGAGCAGGTGATACCCTTTCTTGTTCCTTTCGTGATTAGTCTCTCAGCTGTGCGAAGGGTGAGAGCAGACGTGGTAATCACAATGCAAGACAATACAGACACATGTGCACGGCAAATATGACTGTGATTTTTGTAAGGATATTGTGTGAAACGGGCTTCAGTAAGATTCGAATCCGAGGCCTTAAGGTCACATGGAGTAGTGGCTAACACTACTCGATTACTCATTATCGAAATACATTCACTTGTAAATTGATACTACTATGTGACTTTTCACTAAGTTTCATTAAATTCTTTCATTTGAATTTGAATTTGAAAATGCAAAATAAAAAGTATCCAACAAGGCTTTAGGGTGGACGGGAGGTAGCTAACGTCGCCTCCATTTCAAAGATATAATTTTAACCCTAAACACGTCTGGGACAACGCTTTGTGGTTGTACACGGATATATAGGAGACAGTGGAATAATTGTAATTTTGATAAGTAAGTTATTTATTTAAAATGTAAAACAGATGCGTTGACGACCCTTAAAAATAATAGGCTCCAGTTACATAACTCACAAGACGAAACTCGAAAGTATTACTACACTTCGCGCAGGCTTATTGTGAGGTCTAGGAACTTTTCCAGACGAGATTGCCTATTCACGCCACAGCAGAAGCTGTTGCGTAAATACCAAAGTAAAATCACTAACAGATATCCCTCCCAAAAACAAAGAAGGTGAACTGATACGCTGGCTAATGTCGAATCTTAAGCGCCAATCGATAGACGAAAAGTCTGGAAAATAAAGAAATAACTACTTTGATAATAATTGCAGTATTTCGAGAACGCGTCCGCGTTCGTGCCAGAGCGGTGGGCGGACGACCAGCCTGTACCAGCGCCTGGTGTCTACATGCCATTCGGTGACGGCCCCCGTTACTGCATTGGTAAGTGCTTCACACCAGTATGAGCTATGCTTTCTGATATACAGCTACGAAGCGGTAACTACTGGTACAATAAATGATTTAGTTATCGAGAGACGACGACGACAATTATCGTCGGTCTTCTGTGAGGTTGTGACACTTCACTACCAGCTATTACACTACTACTTAAGCTATTACACAACGCTACATTACACTACTAAAAGTAAAAAGAAACAGCCTGTATCTGTCCCACTGCTCGGCAAAGGCCACCTCTGTAGAGAAGTATTAGGGCATAGTCCACCACACGATCCCACTGCGTATCGGCATTCTTCACATATCTTCGAATTATTGTTTGTTATTATTTCGTAAATACATAGGTTTCACGATGTTGTTCCTTCTTCGCTGAGCACGTGATAAGTCAGCACTTTTGTTGTAATTAACAATTTCCTTCGCTTACTTGAGTACTAATAAGTGGTAATACTATTGCGTTTCGAGCTGTGATTGAGGTAAACGGAAACAACTTTTAAAGCATGTAAATACTTTGAACATCTTTTAATATTTACTTTGCAACCACAAAGCAAATGTTAAATTGAGGAGGTACCACATAACATAGAAAATACGTAGCATTTAAGCACAACAATTACTTTAAAGTGAACTCTTCATGCATACATGTATGAGTAAAAATAAAAATTCACAATAAAAGAAGGTTTTACAAGTTTCTACTTACTGTCAGGGGAACCGTTAGCTCGAGGGTTGCTATCTTTTCTTTAACATATAAGAGTACAAAAACATAAAAGAGTAATACAGTTAGCACTATAATTTTTATGGCATATAAGATCTTTCCATACAAATTTTAAATTAATTGTTTTATCTTCCTTCCTCCATCGTCAAATTTTCGTTAATTTAATCAGACGAATGTAAATAATGAATAGTCAAATAAAGTTCATTTAACATAGCGAATCTTTTATACTGATATAATTGAAAGTCAATGTTTGTGTGGCAATTATATTTTGTTCAACATTTTCGAGTTTTATAAACAAGGATATCGTATCACTTTGTAATATTAATAAATATTAGGTATTTGCTTACAATTTCCTTACAGTTTTTTACAAGCAAGTTCGAACAAAATCTGTATACTGAAAAACACGCTTAGAAAAGAAATAATTATGACGTATACATACCACACACATTATGTATTTTGATAAAATATAAAATTGACTTCATAGGGTAGGTTAAACTTTCATAGGGTAAATGTGACTTGAATAAGTTAATATTGTTAGTATATGATATATTTTATTAAAGACGTCATTCGGCAACGCTGAATTCGCCAATTGGGGATCGTTCGGTTGAAAGTTATTAATTTCAAATAACAGCGCTATAAAAGTAACCTTTTTATTGTCACGTGCGCGTGTTCCGAACTAATATAAAGATAGAACACTAGTAATACGGCTGAGTTTACCTATGTACAGTCATATACAGATGCTTTGTGAGTGAAGAGAACACTGATTTATTTAAACGACGAAAATACCGCCCTTCCAGTGAAGTATGGACCACACATTCGATAGGGAACCACAGCGACGTGGCGATAAGCAATGTCGCTTAAGCGGAATTCGGTGTGCCATAATCAGTCTCCCGTTACTTAAGAATTATGTTACTTATTGTTTCGAGAACTTGCGAACAGAAAGGTTTGTTCCACTTGAGTTTATGCGTGTTGCGTGTTAGTTTGTTTGAATCGCTCTGTACAATACAAATATTTTCAAAACTATGTTTAATTTAACTGTGGTAGGACCACGCAACTGTTCTCGCTGTTGCACCAATGGGCAGGTCCGTCCGGGGAAGTACCACGACCTCTCAGGAGACCGGCGTGAAGTGGAAGTATTATACTTCTGCGTTTCGTCTGGTGAGTGAGGTAGCCGGGGACCAATTTATGAAAAGGTAGCAACGCATTTGCAACCCTACGGATATGGCAAATGTCAATGGGCGGCGGTTATCATTTACATCAGATGAACCACCAGCTCGTTTGCTACCTTTTCACATAAAAAAATACAATTACTCGTACCAAGTCATCACGTCGTTTTTCTGTGAGGCTGTGGTCCAGAAGCCGGCCGCTGTGTTGCCCTATCGTAGTAAAGAGCTGAGGCAATGTATTTTAATCTCTATTTTAGTTCATCGGAATTACTTCTCATAATTAATATGATGCCTTTCCATCGACGGTCGTGGTCCTAATCTCAGGGGCATGCAACGTTAAATCAAGTTATTCTGAAAATGATAAATCGTCACCATAAGAACACAGATAACTGAAGTCCTCCATTCACTATATTATTGGACCAAATAAACGGCTTCATTGTTTTATTTAAAATGTTATCATTTAGTTCATTAACATATTAATTTTATGATTTTACGCGAATATTAAACATATCTGTCCCGTGACTATGAACGCTGGAAAGGGTTCCAAACGTAACAAAAATTAATATCAAGATTAAAACACGATAAAATATTTAAAATAGTATCATTTAATAATACGTATATTATGAGAATTACAAGATACTGTCAGTTCTGCGGTACAGTGTGGTATGAATTCTCCTGATAAATATGATACTGTGTTGTGCCCATTACAAACTGCATGTGAAAATGCAATTTGAGTTATGTTATTTGAGTATCATGGGCGGAAGGTGATGACATGTTAATCTTTTAACCATAGGTAATATTTGTTCAAATATAATGTTAAGTAGGCAACGTATGTTCAAGAGCTCTTAGTTAAAAATCAAAGCATTCCTAGAAAAATAAGTTCGAAGTCCGTTTCATAAACAAAAAGAGTCTCAGACAATTTGCAATTGATATGTTTTCAGTTTTTCCGTTTTGATTTCATTTATTGATTATATAAGATAGTTCATTCTAGAAACAAATGTCACACAACCCACCAAGACCAATAAGAGGCGAGAACAATTAACTTTTTATAACCAAGAGACTCTTGGGACAGAAGGTGTATAAAGTAGTTATATTTAATTCCGACGTATTATATAAACGATCTTACAAAGAATCTTATAAAAATACCTTAAAATTCTCTATATATTATTGACGCGCCCATATATAATTGTTGGTCTGGATGTTTGTTCAAGTGAAATTTTTGTATATAAAACGTCCGTTCAACACAGGTGTTATTTATTTTTTTATGTGAGAAAGTAGCAAACAAACTGGCGGTTCACCTGTATTAAGTGACAATCACCGCCCATGGACATTAGTAGCACCCGTAGGGTTGCAAATGCGTTGCCACTTTTAAATAAAGTGGGCCCCGGCTACCTCACTCACCAAACGAAACGCACAAATGTAACACTTCTACTTTACGCCGGTCTTCTGTGAGGTTGTGGTACTTACCCGGACGGACCTGCCCATTCGTGCAACAGTGTTGCGTGGCCCTACCACCATAATCCTAAAATACTGGGAAAAGTCTTTTCGAAAAAATTACAAAAATATCTTTGTTCGGCAGCGAGACGCCATTTTCGAATCAATTCAACTCACTTTTTAAAACCTCATTCCGTTATACTTTTGGTTTCAGGTAAACGTTTCGCCATGATCCAGATGAAGTGTTGTCTAGTGAAAGTCTTGCAGCACTTCAAGATTAGCCCAGCGCTGGGCGTGGGCGCCTTCAAGCCACGTACAGAACCCTTCGAAGCTGACCCGCGCTCCCCTCTCGCCCTCCACCCGGCTGACTCGCGTGTCAGATTGAGCCTCTTATGACATTAGAATGACATTAGACAGATCAGGCCTGTTATGACAATTACGGTTGAAAATATAGCGCGAGTGTGACAAATAAGATGTAGTGTGATTATTAAATAAATATAATTGCAATTGGATTTTAGCGTGTACGTAAGATTTATAGGCGAATGTGAACCATTATAAATGTTTTCTGTATAATATAAAATATGTATTTGTTAATTTGTCATCAGGTACTGCATAATACATAATAGTTAATTCGAAATGTTACATTATTTGATGTGGAGGGTGGGAACAAAACAAGTTGTTGGCCTAACAAGCTGCAACATCTTATTAAGGGGAGATAATTATTAATGATTTCTAATTAATTATTGTAACAAATCAGTAATCATCATTTATCATAATAATTGATTGTCATTCGCACAGTTGTTTCTACAGCGATGGTCCAGTCAAAATATTTACAAATATTTAACATGACGTTAAACAGTGTCTTCTAAATCGCAATACTACCTCGAAATCCGTATGTTTGTAATCGCGGGGTTTATTATATTAAGGGTTGTGATAGAAGTAAAATAGCTTAAGAAATTGTTTGTTAACGTTACCAAGTACATGTGCTAACATCGATTGTATTTGTTTAATTTGTTTTGATTATAAAGTTAGGACTTAATGAGTAAGGTAAGGTGTAAGAGTCGTGGTAGCTCAGTGTCCAGGTACCCGCTTTCATTTCAATATATTAGAGCAAGTCGTCCTGCCAATCTCTGGAGGACTATGCAATAAATTTTCAATTCTTAATATCAGTGCAACTTATTGCTTTTTCGTGTTTGACTTTCTACACCAGTAAATTGACCAATAAATCAATAGGATTAGACGGTATTGCTAATCTGCATCTTTTAAGAAGAAACAAATTTAATAGAACTGTCTACTTATATAGGTCCAGAGTTTCGCTTTCATACTTAATAAAAATAATAACTTTATTATATTTTATAACTTCTTTACGACTAACATATTATATACGGTATAATTAAGGTGTAATAATATTATTATAAGGTATTAAGCTCTCTCCGTACGAATTCAATCGAAATCGCTGGGATCTTTTGCACCTTTCTCATTCGCCTTGGCAAGTACGGGATAAGCAACTTCAGTTTTTATACTATAAAACAAATTTAAGCTTCAAAGTAAAAACGGGGTGGCAAAGTGAGTTTTCTTTCTAAATTGAAAACAGTAATTGAATTTACTCACTTTTGGTAGAAGCGGTGTGCTTCGGCCAAAACTAAGTAGAAATGTCAAAACGATACAAATTTTCCGATAAAATTAATGAAATATATTGTCAAAAATTAAGCTTTTATATTACCTCCGATCGTGTTACAAGATAATGAGGTTGTGACCCAAGCAAGTCTATGGATAATCTCTGTAGTTAAGTGTGTGTCACTTTACCACTTCGATTGAGGTCCATAATGGAACAGTGGGAGTCGAATTTCGCATATCGTGAGCTCCTTTTGTGTTGATATAAATTGTGTAACGCGAACGATTTCCTCTACAGATCAGGACTCAGGTGGTGAGAAGTAACCCGCGTAGGAACAAGTTGTCGAGAAGTCGTAATAAAACCGTAACGATATCACTGACAACTACCTAAAACCTTATTTACGTGCGTTGGTGGTTCCCTAAGTGAAGTGCAAACTGGTCAAGTTAAGCTGTTCTAAGCGAAATTGGATTATGAATGTGACACCCGTGTTTGGCTCAAACACAATGGAGCTAATAGTTGGGGCGGGTGCATTAAATGTCTATTACTTTAATTATTTATTCTCCAATAAACTTGACACGAGTAAGGTATTTTTTGTGGTTTACAAGCGGTGGCGGTTTAGTTTCAGGTTGGACTTGCAATTCAAGGTAATATGAACATTTCACATTTAAATATAACTTTCAATTGATTATTCCGTCGATTGAGTATGTGTAAGCGTTATTTGTTTTCATTTATTTAAGAATCCGTATCGGAGATGCTTGATATTTTTTTATTTATAAAGTTCTGCTTAAGATTAATGGTATATAATACTAGTCTGGATTTACGACCAAGTTTTAAGACAAAAGTATATATCTAAAAGAAATTTGAAGCAATAGAACAAATAAATATTAAAGAGTTTGCATTTGAAAGGTTTATATTTTAATGTGCAGGAAAGCATTAATGAATGAATGAATGAATGAATTCCTTATTGCACACAACATGGTAAAAAAGAATACATTAAAAATAACAATTACGTAAGGGTTGTACAATGGGCGGGCTTATTACTTAAAGCAATTTCTTCCAGGCAACCTTTGGATGGACATAATATGGAAACAAATTTTATAAGAGTATTTTTATAAAACAAAAAGTACATTAATGACCATGATAAATGATTCTAGCTCTGTATTTGCATGTCTCCGAGGTACAGCTAATTTAAATTAATTTTACTAAAGTAGGTTTTATTTCAAGATAAATAATACTTTGTTTCATAAAACCGATTCTTTTCTGTACTCATATTTTGTGCGACATGTTAGCTCGAATTAACTGCAATAGTTACATTTAAAAACTTAGAAGGACCAAGTAGAAGTCAAGCTGAAATAATTTAAAAAAATTCTCGCATTTTTTTATGCGAATTAGAAAAATCTTTCGCTGAAGAATTTTGAATTCAATTACATATTAAAATTGAAACTATGTCTTAATGCTTTAAATTTATACTATCTGTATGTTGTCATTGTAAATTCCTGATTTTGTTTTCTTTCCAATGTTAGCGGCTAATCTGATGGTGAACTTTCGTATAAGTAAATAAATATTTTGGAAAACATTTTTACACAACGTTCTCTAGTCCCAAACTAAGACCCATACATTGTAAAAACACTATAACTATCTTACAATATTTTTCCAGTAGTGGGGATCGAACCCACACCCTCTAGCGCAGGAAGCAAGTACACTAATACAATATAAGTACGCCATTCGGGTCGTAGTTGTAGAAAATTATTTAATCATGTCAAGCGTCAAACGCCTCAAATAATTCATTCTACAAAATTAAAAAAAAAATCTCCCGAATCCCAGTTGACTTTTGTGTGTGACCTTTAAGGATATTTTTGTGGTTTGCGCTGATGTTAAGTGAATACCGCCGCCCATGGGCATCTGCTACACCCGAGGGTTGCAGATGAGTTAAACCTTTTGAAAATTGGGATCCTTATAAGAGACCGACTTGAATTGGAAGCGTTATATTTTTGCTCTTCGACTGGTGAGTGGTGTAGCCGAGGGCCACTATTTTAAATGATTGGTAACCGATCTGCAGCCGCGCTCGTATTGCAAATATCCACGCGGCGGCAATCAAATAACAGGCCGAACACGTGCACGATCTTTTCTAAGTGTATCCATTTTTTTATTAAATTCTAGACATAAATAATGTTATATAAAAATTATAAATATTTAAAATCACTCGTAAGTAATTGATTACATTCATTTCAACTTATCTCAAAAAGTGCGTGATTTATACGCAACTCATTCATTTTACACGCATTCATTCATAACTAACACGCAACAAGTTCGTGCACAGTAAAATTTAGGTATTTATGAATGACTACTGCATTGTCAACATGTTCTGTTTTTTAGGGAATAGAATGGCATTTTTTTTTGGAAAAAACTTTGTTTTTTATTTCAATAAACGGTTATACTACCGAGTCTGAACCTCCTGTGCAAATTTGGGCACTTCTCAAAAAATCTCCCTGTATAAACAGCGATGTTTTTCAAGTGGATCATTAAGATTTTAGTCGGCCCATAACGGGTACCTATAATGCGGTACGCAGAAATAACAACAATATTCACATTATTGTAATCTGGTATTGTCTCACACAAACTATGTCATTAATTAATGATTTATCTCAATTTGACAACAGTTTGATACATTCGCTGCTTACGACGGAACTTTCGTTGCTAATTGTGTTTACTTTGTGTCAATTTCTCATTATCTCCCAGCCCCACCATTCCTTTGTCCCGTAAATACGTTACGTATTTCACTAATTAGGTTTGAGTATATAATCGATTGATTCTATTTTCACACATCATATAAAGTTTTGTCCCGTGTCGAGTGAATTTATTATTGATACTATTGAGTTTGTTTTGTCAGTGTAACTTTGGAGCAATTTGGGTGGAGTTGATAGGGTAGGTTAGGTTGGTTAGACAGATACAAACTGTACGCAATAACAGTGCTGACACTGAGGCATTCTTAAGTTCCTAAATGTTGTTCCGAGCTACCTTGTTGCTCTGGTGAGTAGTTTAAACCTATGTACTGATCTTCTCAATCAATGTGAAAGGTCTGAAGTCCTTTTAACTATTTAAACATTAACTAAACCCAGGCTATATTTCATATGTCATAATGTCATAGACTCTCTTCTAGTTCTCATTTCTTCATCATATCCACTAGCTAGAATCAATATTAAGGTAGGCAAAGACTCTAAATTACTGATTTTATAAAGTGTAAAATCTAATGCATGGATGGCTCAACGGTGTATGTAGTCGCCTTTTCATAGGCATTAGTGTGCTAGGTTGTGGGTTTGATTCACAGGGGCAAATCTGTTTGCTCCACAAATAGTTCCTATGAGTCTGGGTATACTTTCTGTCTACCATTTTCATTTTCTAAGTCTCGTTACAAAGAGCGGGAGTCGTTTTATAAGATGAAAAACGATTGAATAAATGCAAAATCATTATAACAAACTTACTAAAACTGACTTTATAGTAAACAGAAATTGCTACAGCAAGGGTGAATGACCTTTCACCAAGCGTGTCAGCTGATGAACCTGTCATAGTATATAGGGCGTTTATTATTGTGACAAATGTTTATTGTTTTCTTCTTTATGAGAAAAGTTTGTAGGTGGCAAGTTTTTCTGATGTTAATGCCATGGAAATCTACTAAACCTAAGAGGCTACAGACGTTTTTCCAATCTAAAGAATGTGGGTCCCAGCCATTTCAGCTACCAGATCTTCAGACAGTCTTCTGTGAGGTCGTATATTACAAGTGTTTGTCACAATACAAGCGAAATTCGCAAACTAAATTATAATAAATCAATAAGTCATATAAAAATGAAGTATTGCATTAGATTCTACATTTGATCCCACATTAGAAACAAATTGCTAAATTAAACACGGACACTAATCGTACTACTATTATACTATGTTAAATTACGTAACTGAATGAGATAATTTCTTTAAGTGATAGTTAAAACTAATATGCAAAATAAAATACCTTTTGTTATCTATCACCCATCAATTTAAAAATTTAATAGATTGCAAAAAGTCATTCATTTAAATATTTTTCTTATTCTGTTTTTTTTTAGTATTTGTTGTTATAGCCGCAACAGGAATACATCATCTGTGGAAATTTCAACTGTAACTATCACGGTTCATGAGATACAGTCTGGTGACAGACGGATAGACAGACAGACATACAGCGGAGTCTTAGTAATAGGGACCCGTTTTACCCCTTGGGTACGGATCCTAAAAATAATTGAATTTTCATAACCAAATTTGAGCAAAATAGTTCTACATCACAAATTACTGTAAGAGAACTCACAGTAAGAATCAATGTCGCGAAATTACAAAAGGACATGCAACGTCGCAAAAAGTCCATCCAATCAAGCAGATGATATCACGTCAATTTTTTTTTATTTTTTCATGTGAAATGTTGCCAAGCGAGCAGACGGTTGACCTGATGTTAAGTGAATACCGCCGCCCATGGACGTCTGCTACTACCTCACTCACCAGACGAAACGCGAAGGTATTTTACTTCCACTTTACGCTGGTCCTCTGTGAGGTCGTGGTACTTACCCAGACGAGCCTGCCCATTCGTGCAACAGCCGAGGCTGCTGCGTGGCCCTACCACCGTTAAATTTAATGTGATACAAACATATTATGTTTCGGGATATTTCCATTTCGCAACAGCCAAAGGTTAATTTACTCAATTGTCAAACTGAATCCCAAATCTTACGATTCATTGTCCATTAATAAGTTTTCAAATTATAAAATTTAACTGTGGTAGGGCCGCGCAACAGTTTCCAACTGTTGTACGAATGGGCGGGTCCGTCCGGGTAAAAACCACGACCTCACAGAAGATCGGCGTAAAGTAGAAGTGTTACATTTCTGCGTTACGTCTGGTGAGTGAGGTAGCCGGGGCCCACTTTATTTAAACGTGGCAACGCGTTTGCACCCCTACGGGCATTGCAAATGTCGATCGGCGGCAGTTATTACATCAGATGAATCTTCAGCTCGTTTCCCACTTTTTCACATAAAAAAAGAAAAAAAAAATAACCAAATCATAATACGATCCAATCAACATAAACAATCAAAAAATAAAAAAATGTTACACTCAATTGAATGTTTTTTGTTGTCTGATTGAACCTTCCAATTTGCTTATAATAAATAAAAGATATTCTGTCAAGAAGATACTTTATTTCTTGTAATAAATGCAAAGCTACTTGTTTGTTTACAAAGTTGCAAAGACTTATGCGTAAGAAGTATGGAAATATACTGATAGTGATAGTGACTCTTAACTTATATAACGCAATAAGAGACTTGTCCTTGGAATGAGAGGGTGAGGCCTGAGATAAATAATAACTAATAGATTCAAAGTACAATTATGACTTACGTAATAAGAAGGGCAGTTTTGTTTTGTTGCTTACGAGAACTGTTTACAAAAAGGTCTTTTACATAAAATTCAGTTTAATTGTTATTTGGTGTAATAAATAATATTAAAAGCGTCACACCCAGTTTCCGAAAGCGCAATCAATTTTAATTTACGATAAATCTCTTGTCAAACGTTGTTTAACATGATCTGAGTTGCTAGAACGTCTGAAAACAACATTGATTTTGATTTGCAATTAGTCACTGATTAACGGACAATCAACAGAAACTCGAGTTTCTGAAAGCATTTTTCGGTGATCAACGAGCTGTCAAAAGTTTTATTAAGTAATCTGTCAATTTGGACGATCAATCGTTGGTTAAAAATGTATTTTATCAAAAATCTTAGTTTTTATTAAAAATAATCATAATTCCCTAATACGTCGTAAGGAAATTCATGTATTCTATTACCTGTTTATTATTATTATGCGAACAGATCATGCGATTAGAAAAAATAAAAAATGCAATTCAAAAGTTAATAAATAATATGGATTCTTTCTTTTTATAATACTTACTTGTTTATTATGGATAAAAGTTCATTTTTTTCACGTTCTGTAAAGTTTTTTCTTGACATTTTGCATGTATTTATATAAATTAAATTTTATTATAACTCTGATTTTTATACAATAGAAAGAGTTAGTTGAAGTAAATCATTCATTTCATTCATTATCATTGGTTATACAGTGATTAGCTAATTTTTCTTGAACAAACCTTCCAGAAACCCAAGGCAGTTTAACAAGAGATTAACAGCTGATCATTTTTGACATAGTGTTATGTGATTGCTGCTTTGATTGGCCTTTCGGAAACTGGGCATCACTGATTTAAACTAGCATTAATTGCGTGTATGAAAATTTAGTATTTTTAACTTTATACAGCGTGTCTTTGCAATGGCGACAATAAATGAACACACATATAGAGGATAAGTTTTTAAAATTGTATTAAAGATTTACATTCTTTAAACATCAATATTTACCGAGTTATCAAATTTTCCAAAACAAAGAATTTTAGAACAGCCTTACGTATAAAACTGTAACGTAAGGTTCATTTCTAAAGGTCACAAAGCATATGAATGGGTTTAATGAATTTAAAAGAGACAAAACATACTGTGAGAAGGAGAGGCTTGTAATGCGACGCTGTGGCGCGAGTTGTATAGGATGTTACAAATTTTGTTTTTTTTTATTTATTAGTTTGTTTGAAAAATGTTTTTTTTTAATTATGGATTTTGTTTAAGGTTAATATTTTTTTATGATTATTGGCAAGTAGCGTTAGACGTGTGTTCATCTATTGTCGCGATGGTAACGACACGCTGTATAAATTTCGTAACGTTATGTCAAATATGTAAAATATTTATTATTATAGTTTTATCAGAGAGCGTATAATTTACATAAGATCCACCTTACGACGTCACAGCTGTCAATTGAAACCAGGTAGGGTGAGCAATACAGATATTTTTGAAATAATATTTACTTACAAATAAATTTTGTATTTAAAGCATGAAAAAAAAAGTTTTAATCTGAATGTAGTTATATGTATTATGTATATGTATATTAATGTAGATATACTTCAATTAAGCTCATTTAGTAATGAGCGTAATTGAAGTAGTCGTGACTGTGTGTGTAGTCATCATCGTCATCATCAACACTGGTGCTTTCCCTTATAAATACAGAACATGTTTTTACCCGACTGCGCCAGAAGGAGGGTTATGTTTTTCGAGAGTAGGTATGTATGTATAATTGACACGCTCTGCACCCTGAACGGCTTGATGGATTTTGATTTGAGAGGTGTCGTTAGATTCGTATTTACTGTGAGAGTGACACTGGGTATATTAAAATAATTTCCAAATTACACAGAAACGCAAGTAGGGTTTTTTAGTTTTTTAATTATATCTACTTGTTAACGTTTTCCATGGGTATTTAAAATATTCCACCGACTGTTATTTAAAAGAAAAGCCATGAATTTTATACCTGCTTTTATAGTAAAATAGTTATCGTCGTCTTGAAATATTTCTCTTTGCCAATAGATTTGGTAATACTTTTTTATAAATATGTTATAAAAAAGTTTTTAAATTTTTATTTTGTTTGTAAGCGGTACCATACCTTTCCTATTCTTATTGGAAGCGCATTATAATTTCTATCGATTTTATTATAAACTGACATATATATTGATTATGGTCGTACGAATTACCAATAATTCCGATTGCGTTGTTCTCTCACAATCGTCGAAACAATAGAAGAAGAAGAAACGTTTATTCACGGTCTAAGCACGATGGATACATACAAAACTTAAAAAACTACAATACATATATACAATAGGAGCTAGTATCAGTTTATTTATTTGTTTTTCAAAATAAGTTTTATTACATATTGCAATTAAATTACACCAGAGAAATTACACCATTTGGCGTAATTTGCCACAGTTTCGTTGCGCTATTATCTACCTCGTATTTGTGTATATGTCATTGTGTTCATGTAAAATGTTACTTAAACTTACTTAACTCACTTAAGCTAAAATATGACACTTAACTATGAACGTGTCTCTCTATGTGCCGGTTAGTATTCAACATTATGGACCTCCTTGCCCCAGACAGACGACTATGGTCTTCCTCACATAAATTAGCTAAGTAGTTGTAAATAAATCTGTTGTGTAACATGTACTATATTACCCAATAATATTAGTTATGCTTTTCTTTATGCGTGAATTCTTTATGCGCATTAAACGTCTTTGTTTCCTCACATTATGACTATGAACGAAATATGAAAGAAAAAAAAAGACAGTCCGTTTCAATAGACTTCAGAAAATTTTCTTTGTTAGGTTTTATTTTTTATGTTTTTTCCCAATCGACTTCAAACAGATCTCAAAATATCAAACTCTCCCAAATGTATAGTGCGTATGGTGATTGTAGTTGGTTTTGTTTTTTTTGTTAATAACTCAAATTCAAAGTCTAAATATCTTTATTCAACGGAGCGTTACACTCACTTATTGATAGTCAAAAAAATATTCCACCGGTTCGATAAAGAAAGCCCCTGACCTGAGAAGAACCGGCGAAAGAATCTCAGCTACTGCTATCTCGGCTACTTTTTTTTTCCAATTTTTGACAATCCTGATAAAAAATTACGTGTTTATTAGCACGTCAGAAACTTTATCTTATCAAAATTAGCTATTTTAATCGAGTAAAAGAGAAACCAGAGCGTCAAGTAAAAACTAGTATAGAATATATGATATATGTATTAGTGATTCAGATCTACTTTGAAGAGAACTGATTGCGAGAGATATGAACAGCTGTGCCAGTATTGGAGTGAAATTTCAATTTCGGCTTTGTAGGATACTTGCAGAGTATAACGGACTTTTCAGCCCTCGAGTTAGTGCAACAGACTTGAGACACAATCTTTAGTCAAGAAGATATTGGGAGTACTGGCAAAGAGGGATCAAAAATCAATGTCTTATATGTGTATAAGACATTGATTTTAAGCCAGTGTGCTCGTTTATGTAAACTTACGTGGCTTAAAACGTTTATCACGTGCTCAGCGGTGAAGGAAAACATCGTGAGGAAATTTTTGGAAAAAATAACAAAAAAAATATTTCGAAGATATGTCAAGTCCGCCAATCCGCAGTGGGGCCGCGTGGTGGACTATGCCCTAATACCGTCTGTACAGAGGAGGCCTTTGCCCAGCAGTGGAATATGTATAGGCTGATACTGTAATTTTTTTTAAAGTGGTTTCATACAACTGTGCCAAAATTGAAACTTCCGTAAGGCTGCGTCAAAATTTTATATTAAAACGCAATTTGACAAAACACCTTGTGACTTTGGACGTTGGTCACCGACGAAAATCTCACGGTGTTTTTTCGCATTTTAAGCAATGCTTGAATAGCAAACATTTATATTTTCGTCTGTGTGTCAATCAGCCGTTTAGCTGAGTGGTTAAAGCGTCTGGGCGCGATTCCGCAAGCTTTTTTAATTTTTTTTCTTATTATATTCGATTGTTAATTTTTCTACAAGTTCTAATTACTATGCTAAAAGTTAGGGACGGACGTTTTAATAAACTACGGATTAGGTCGCTGTTAATTATACCGGACCTATGGAAAAATTAACTCAACAATTATTGTGCAGGCGAATTAACGCAATCCCGGTAGCGTTAAAAGACATCAAAGCATGTATCTTTTAAAATAAAACGTGCTCCATTTTGTAGGATGAAAATATCCTGTGTTGTAAGGACGTTTTACATATATACACATTTCACGTGGACAAACACTCAGATACGATACTATTTGTTGGTCGCACAAACAGTTCTCCCGTGTGGGAATCGAACTCACGACCCCCGTTGCCGAAGCCAAGACCTAAGCAACTGCACCACGGGGTCATCTATTAACCATGCTAAAGTTAAAGACTAAAGAAAACTAAGATTGAGAAGACTAAGATTGTAAGAAGAATTAAAAAGACTAAGATTGTAAGTTTAAGATAAGATATATATCTTTTGTAATGTTACGTCAATCCGGTGGTCGTGGGTTCAATGCCCCCACAGGATATGTAAATACTTATCCCGTGTTCCCGGGAATATGATAAGTGTGAGCCACAGATAATTCTTCCGGATCTTTGTAGTTGTTCCCGAAGAGGGTTGACGTGAGACAGACGGTCCTATAACAACTAGACAATATCGTTAACAACATGAGTCACATATTAAGCTAACCCCACAAGTGAGATAAAGACGGAGCATATAAATTAGCAAGAGGGAGAAAGACGGAGCATATTATATTTCATGAAACTTAGTACGAGCAACCTCCAATGATATTTTAATGATATAGATAATGTATGTCCATACTGCGTGACGTTTAAAAATTTGTTCCGTTTTAGATTAACTAACATAATTCTATAAGTGAATTTGACACATGATATAGAACGGCAAGGGATAGAAACCTATAGAGTTGGTTTAATTATACCAATTGGTGTTATTTGGGTGCCTCAGTTTCGGAGCGCTAGTGTCATATCTACATCTTATTTGTATATAATATCATTGGCAACCTCAGCTAAAGCTATTTTTACAGAGTTTCCATAGGAACGATAATATAGCTAGGGTTGCCAGTTTATTTCTAATGTCAATCGCTCCTTCCAAATTGGTTCGTCCGGTAGGTATATTATGAGAAATTTAATCCAATGTTCGATATGTTACTACTGTCAATATATAAAATCCTAACGAAAATGAGAAGGTAACTTCTAAAATTGATCGATAGAAAAAGTCCACTGATAAGTAATAAACTAACAAGAAAATGCGTTTATTGAGAACTTACCTGTTTTCGTAATACCCCAAAATGGATTTCGTAATATTCATGGGGGTACCTATGAAATTGACGTTGACCAAGAATTGTTTACTGTTTTGTTCGAGTGATTCGTAAATGGCATAAAGGGAAATTTAAGATTCATACTGCTTTATTAATGTCAGTGTTTATTTTACACTTTTAAAATTATAACTTTGACAACTCATGGTCAATCTTTGTGTAGTTATTTCATAATTATTTTCTTGTCGTATCCTCATCCTAATTTATGAGCGTTATATTATTTTAATAGGTGAGTTATTGATTTCTTCTGTTCTTTTAAATGTATAATGAAAGAATATTTATTTATAACAATTTATATATTATTGAGGTTAATATACTCGTATAATTGTAATTATAGTTTCAGTAGTAAAAGAGGTGTAATTTAGAGAGATTAAATTGGAAATAGTTTTTTAATTTTACTAAAAGGTTTAGTACTTATCCGGTAACAAGATAAACAATATTTTTTAAACCAATAACTGGATGATTGGACAGAGCAAAAGTTGACAAGACAACAAAAGTGGTTGACAGAAACAATTTTAAGAGCAGTAAATAAATTTCTTACAACTAACTAAAATGATTCTGGTAACTATTAGGCTCTTTGATATATTAAAAAATTGCAAATATATATATATATAATATATGAAGCACGATCCTGAGCCACCTGCATCCATCGTGCTTCATGGCAGTCTGTGGGGGAGGCCTATGATGATATAATATATATATATTTTACACTTTTATAAAAATTATAGTGCTTGTAAATACTTGAATTTTTCAAATTTTAAAAGCTGTTAACCGGAAAACAATTATGTATTATTATAGCCGGACAAAGAAGTAATTATTATAGTTTGTAAATTTGCCGTAAGTGGCAACCGCCGCCCATGGAACCTGGTTCTAGATACAATTCCGAGCCGGGTCAAATGCGATGCCAACATTAAAAAAGTGTATCCCGACTACCCCACTCATCTGATGAATCGCGAAGGAATAATAATTTCACTTCACGCCGGAGACCGTGGTACTTCCCCGGACGAGCTTGTCCATTTGTGCAACAGCGGAGGCTGATTGTACCACAATAAAATGTATAGTTTGTTTAATTCAACTTGTTTAATTCATTCAAATTTCTTTCAATATTAAAAACGTTAATAGTGAAACGACGAAGATTTATGTTTATTATGGCTCAAACGCTAAAATTTTCCCTTTGTTACCGCTAAAACCAACCGTACGGATGTATGATATAAATGATTATCATTTTAAATATATTTTATCTTATTTCATACGTACCTTAAATTCTCTTTTTAAAGGTGACAATACCATGGATGCGGTTGACACAGACGAAGAATATTTGGATGATCCAATAACATTGATTGACTCCGAGCAATACCGATTTGGATGCTACGCATCGCAGACAAAAGGTTTCACACTAAATTTTAAATAGAATAGTAAACATTTCAGAGGAAAGTCTTGAAGAAATCAAAATCAAAAGCTCAAATGAACAACAAACTACTTGGAGGTTTACTACAGAAAAAGACATGCATTCTAAATTAATAAAGGTTTTGGTAACACTCAAAACGATATAATCAACAAAACGGCAGTTTCTTACTTAGGCAGCGAAGGGGGAACAAAGAAAATTATATACACATGCTAGAAATATTTCAAAACTGGTTTAAGTTTTTGGAAACGAGCGGGATTAAATTCATCGTTACATTGCACAGACAATATACACTTGCGATAAATCATATTAAGCATAAGCCATAGTACATTTTTTATATATTTGAATTGAAATCTGAAATTTTATAAGTTGGTTAATTAAAACATGTAGAAAAAGTACAAAAAGATTGTCGCCGCTGTGGCAATCGAACCCACGTCTACGGCATTCGCGGTCTGACGCTCTAGCCACTGAGCTAAACGGTTGATGGCGACAGCGACGAAAATCTTAACGCCTTCTTTCTACATTGCTATTTGGCATTTGAAGCAATGCTTGGCGCATCTATTGTTATATCCTTTGCACTTATTCCTTATACATATTCCTTCCCACAGCGGCGACAATCTTTTCGTACTTTTTTACATGTTTTAATGTTCAATCTTAAGTGCAGAGATTAGCACTATAAAAAAAAACTTTAAAAAAAAGTTGGTTAATGTTATAATTTTAATCAATTTCTGATGAGTAATTTTTGTAAACGATTATTTGTTGTTTTTCCAGATTATGCACATAGTATAGATCAAAATTCATCAGTCGACAAAAGAGACATCAACCTACCAGGAGCGATTACTACTCGAAGTACGTATTCAAAGTTATCTGAAGAATGTCGCCCTTTAAGCATTCAGTTAGTCGACTGTGCCAAATTTCCCTGGTATTATAAAGTTAACCAAAAATTGATATCGTTTGAAACTTCTGCAGAACATACGAATGAAAACCAAGAGGAATCAGACGAAAATTCAAGTGAATTATATTTTGATGACATTATTTGTCTTAATCCGATGTGCGAAAAAGTAATGGCCCAATCAAGTGGAACAGACCTTCAAACAGATAATGAACTAAATAACTTTAATGAAAAACAACTATCCTGCTGTAAGAGTATTGTTCGTCAACGGGATAGATCAAATGATTCTTTGTGTGTTGATTTCAAGAAGAACCGAGGTTTAATAGGAATGAGAATAATACGTAGTGTATCATTTTCTGACGCAATAATACAAACTGATAATGTTTTAAGAAATAATGCAATAAACGCATACAATACGACAAATTTTCAGTCGTCTAAATTTTCGAAAAAACTATTGCAAAATAGTAATACAATATTAAAAGATAAAATTGCCACTATGCAGTCAAATAGTAAAGTAAAAGAAAGCACATTCGTAAATAAAGAAAAAACATTAAATCATCATGAGCTTGATAAAAATAGTATTATTAATAACGAACAAAGAAATTTAAGCCCAATTTTGAAAATAAATGTGAGTCAGAGTTATTACGATTGCATTCCACCAGTAAGAATTACCGCTAATTGTAAAGAACAAGATCATATGGAAAAATCACTTGTTAAAGACAATCATAAGAAATTGGGCAAAAGAGGCAAGAAAAACCCTAAAGATACTATGAATGTAATAAAAAACACAATAAATGAAAAGAAGGAAATTTCTGTGGATAAAGCAAATAAACAGAACAATAAACTGGTACAGAATAAAGAAGCAAGATGTAAATCACCTGTTTTCCCTTGTAAAATTAAAATAAAGGAAAGACTAATTAAAAAACTGTCACAAAAATTAATCACTAATGGTTGCAAAGATACAAGTTATAATAAATGTCTAAAAGATAAAGTAAAATGCCGTGGAAATAATTGTTACAATGAGGGAATTAGTCAACCTGAAAACAAACAGACGCAAACAGAAGACAGAAAAGACGCTACACCTGTGTTACAATCTCAGTTATTTGAAGGCCACGTTAAAAGGACTAAATTGCCCACTCCTTTTAAATTAAATAATATTGTTCAAAATCTTTATAAAAATAAATTGCAACAAAAAATTGAGAATGGTGATACTAAAATAAAATTTCCTGATGAAATAGCACCTCGAACTAAAAATAATTACAATTTAAATAACCTTAATCAAGTCAAAGACTCAAATTTAAACGAACATACATACATTCATATAATAAACCGTAAGGAAAAAAAATTTAAATGTAACGACGTAAAGAAAACTGAAAGTACAAGTAATCCTTCAGTGTGTACGACTCTTCCTATTCCAAATGAGTATAATTGTAATTTTAACAATTCGTCCATGCGCAGTAAAACAGATGCTCCACTTAATTTCAATTGGGCGTCTGAACAGTCGTTCTTGCCTCCATTTACTTCAAGAACTACGGTTAGGCATCGAATTCCTCACAGTCATTTGCGCATTCGACCTGTTTCCGAAGTGTTGCTTAGTTCTATAAGAGAAAAACAGAACTCTACATTTACACCAAGATTAATGCAAACAGATTTACCACCAAAGGAAAACAACAATAACATACGAACGGAGCATGCTAATAATTTAACAATAAGCCCGAGGTTGACAACAAAAGCAGTTAACGAACATAATTCTAACAAAAGTTTGTTAAATAAATTAAAGGGATCAAAAGAAAAAAACAATAACCAAGAACTGATACACAAAAATCTGAGGAAGGGTTACTCACCCCCTATTTTGCCAATTCCCACGTATCAGGCGACATTAAAATACTTGGCAAATATAATATCAAAAGGCGAACTGAACCCCGATGCTCAATCAGCTATTTATAACGTTAATCAAGTGGATATAGCAAACGGAGCAATGTTGGCACCTTTGGATAGTGCGTCCAGTACTACTAACGATTTTCAAAGATGTAAGGAACCGTTAAGAAAAAGAAAATTGGCCACAATGGACAACGGTTCGAATAAGATCACCTTGCACGAGTATAAAATGCGATCAAATGAGATTGGTCATGTGTTTTATGATCAAAAGTCCGAAAATAAACCGTGTAAACCACTGCGTGTACCAGATACCAATCTGACTTCATATGCTTGGAATAATGTTGAAAAAATATTGAACAGTAGTTTAGAATCTCAAGATTTGGGATACGATTCTGATCGTACAATTATATTATAGTTCGTTTTTGTACGTCGATTGTTACAAAAATAATACATCCAAAGGATGAAATTTATTATATTATCTTCTCAGCTATAATTATCTACGTTTCTCCATAAAATTCTTTTTGATCTTCCCAGTATCATATGGTGTTTATTCGGTTGCTATATATAAAGGAGTTTTTCAAAAAGAAGTTTGTCGGATATCTTTTCGTGAATATTCTAATGTCATTATGAGAATTTGGTGTATGAATTGAATGTTATTTACATTTAGTGTTACTAAGATCAATATTCATTCACTATAGAACTGTTCTCTACTATTGTTTCCTTGGCTTGTATTACGAGTAGTCATTTTCAAAATCCGAAAGGATTTAAATTACTGAAACATTAATATTATAATTAAAAAGTGTTTATGTTGAAAATTATGTTCTGTACTATATACTTAACTTTTGGTCATAAATACTAAATAAATTCATTTAAGACATTAGTTATTCGAGTTGTAATAAGTTATAAGTTGTATAATAAAGCATAAAATATTTTTATGCATTGCAATTACATTTTTTTTGTTATTGTCATCTTAAATAGAACTTCTTTATGACTGACGAGTTTCTTATACTTAAAGCAGTTATATTTTTTTTTATTACTCGCAATATATTATTATTTATAGATATGTAGACGAATTACACATATGTAATTTCAGTTGATCTATGTAAATATTCGTATATGTTTTCTTTATATATTAAGTGTTTATATTTATGTTAAAAAATTAATTAGAAGTAGGTACATAATTTGATTACATCTACATGTAATGATAAATTAAAGTACATAACAGAACTGATTTTTGACTAATGGGTTTCATTCGTACAAATCAATCAATACATATACGTCTCAATTTTTTTTTTACATTCTAAATATCTTACATATTATATACTTTAGGCCTCATTTAATAAATGAAGAAATTTGAACTCAAATTTTGAGTTTTTTGTGGTGTTGAAAGTGGTCAACAAATTTCACGGTGTGTCACGTTTGGGATTAATTGAGCTCCGCGAAACGTCTATATCTCTGCCGAACACTCTAAGGTCGTAAAAATCTCGTATAAATCGTGAGACCTTATTTTTTGTTGTTGTTTGTAGTGTCTGTCTGATTGTAGAACTAAATATATTTCTTTGTTTCTCTTATGTGAGATGACGGCAAGCTAGCTGGCTGCTCACTTGATGTTAAGTGATAATCGCCGCCCATGGACACTTACAACACTCGTTGGGTTGCATGGGTTACATATGCAGCGTATTTAAAAGCGGGCCCCGCAAGTGAGCAAGGTAATGCTCACCAGACGTGACGCAGAACTTTTAACACTTCACGTCAGTCTTATGTTAGTTCGTGGTTCGTCCGTCCAGACCTGCCCATACGTGCAATAACGAAGATTGATGCGTGGCCCCACCAAAGAAGTTGCCAACTATCGAAGTAAAATAATTATGGAATTCAAAAATAAGGGTTCCGTACAATGGCCTAGATATCTATAAAAAAGGCAAAAAATTCATGTCTTGTAAATGAGAGCCACACTTAAATATTTGTACTGTTTTTTTAGTATTTGTTGTTATAGCGGCAACAGAAATACATCTTCTGTGAAAATTTCACCTGTCTAACTATCACGGTTCACGAGATACTGCCTGGTGACAGACTGACAGACAGACACACATACATACAGGCAGACAGCGGAGTTTTAGTAATAGGGTCCCGTTTTACTCTTTGGGTACGGAACCCTAAAAATACTTGTAGAAGAACAGGTGAACCCAATAAAAGCTAAAAAAACAACTGGCTCTGGGGGATCCTTTTCAAGGACATGCTAAGATTACACTCGATATCGCTGAAACGTTTCCAGCCTACTATTGACCTACGCTGATATTTACCGAGCACTTTGCTCGTCGGTTAATTGTTTCTGTACGAACAGGCTCATTTGTTTGGCACTTTTGCACGTTGGATACGGGCTAAGGTGTTCCCGCGTTATTTGCACCTAGACGTCTTATATAATATCGATCTCGCGTTGTGAAGTATTCGTTGTTATCGTAATTTACTGCAGATCTGGATGTGAAGTAGAAAACTCGAAATGGGACAAGCTATTTTGGGAAAAAGAAAAGACACCGCGTGTTATAAAAGTATAAAATAAAATAATAACTGCCTCAAAATTACGCCCGGTCTCTAGTGATGGGCTCGTCGCCTGTCACGGCTTATACATGATGTATTCAAGTAAAAATTCAAACAGCAAAACGGTACCTTATTACTAAGATTCCGCTGTCTGTCACCAGACTGTCTCTAATGAACCTTGATAGTTATAGTCTAAGATCCCGATCAAACGTAGTGATTACATTCTCTTTGATCCCGATGTAAAACGACCTTCATCGTGCTGGTTAATGTATGAAACGTAATTTATATTCAATTTAATACGTCAATAAATATATTGCATATTAGGGTTGTCTAAAAGATTTAAGTCGAATATGATTAATTAATAATTATTTTTTTTTTAAATATTTCACCGGTTTGGTTAATTAAAAAAAATGCATACCGATAGAAAGTATAAAGCCCATAGAATATGCAAACGTCATGTTGCCTTTTTTTCCCGTCACATCTCTCGGGTAGGCAGGTATAAACAGGTAAATCGATACTAGTAACTTGCACCGGTCTGGTTAATGAATGAAAATAAAGGTTATTTTATAACGAACACGGTGGTATAGGGTTGTCTGCGAAAAATCAGTACTGAATTGCGGTTGTCGAATTTTAAAAAGTGAAATATTGCTGCGAGTGAATATGTGCCACTGAGAGGTCCAACCAACCATGCCATGCGATAGAAGAGGATAGAGCATAGCAACTGTTTGTAGTCCATTCATTTAAAGATATTTGTTCTTGAAAAGTTTATTTTTAATTAACAAAAAAAAAA
The DNA here is from genome assembly GCA_933534255.1 of Iphiclides podalirius. Taxonomy (NCBI): domain Eukaryota; kingdom Metazoa; phylum Arthropoda; class Insecta; order Lepidoptera; family Papilionidae; genus Iphiclides; species Iphiclides podalirius. The sequence continues at coordinate 11,659,439 of OW152831.1, read as the reverse complement.
CCGACTGTATTCATTTTATTATTATATCGCCTGTACAGGCGACTTAAATCCGACAAAAACTTATAAATAAAAAAAATAAAACTAATTTTGAATCTAAACCATTCTCGAATCGATCTGAAGACACAAGAAATTTCATTAAAATCGGCCCTTGTTTGTTGCATGGGATAAATATTTATATATATTATACATGATTTTACTGACTCCCATACAACAGGCACGATTTTTTTCCGATGTTTTTATAGATAAACAGTACGGGACCATTCGTGCGAGAATTCGACTCGCGCTTGTAATTTTCGTTATCTTTGTTAACATCTTTGTATGTGGGTAAAATTTCATGAAATTCGTAACAAAAATCGCCCGTTTTTTATCACGTCCACAAACACTCCCCGTGTCGACTCGTGGACGAAATGCCGCAAATTGCATTGTTGTCATATTTATGTACATACATCGTACATCCCCACAGACCCGACCCAAAAGTAGCGTCGAGAAATTTCGTTACATCGTTCTCTATCCTGTGGCAGCAGCGTACGTGACGTGTGCTCTGTGGCTAAAAGTAGTTATTTATACTTTTCGAAGGAACGTGCCTTTTCTCTTTTTTAAAGAATTGATTGAATTTTGTTATGGACATAGAACCATAGCGGGAATTCAATAAGACAAGAGAAAAACAGAGTTCGCAGTCGGTGTACGTTTTTTAAAGGAGAACGTTTGTGTTTTGGAACTAAATATTATCGTCATGATAAATACATAAATATATAAGCTGGTGCGAGAGTGAAAATTAATACATTACACAGTATTTTACATTCTAGGTCTCTTTGTGCCATGCTTCGAAGTAAGTGATATCCGTCGCATGGTCATATGCTACACCCATACAGGTTGCAGATGCATTTTCACCTTTGAATAAGTCGCCCCGACTACCTCATTTATCAGTCACAACGCAGAAGTATAACACTTCTACTTTTTTGGTCTTCTGAGAGTTCGTGGTACATCCCCGCAAGGACCTGCCCATTTTGCAACAGCAAGACTGTTGCGTGGCCGGACCACGTAGTAGGTATGAATATCTTGTACGGTGTATTATTTATTTGTTTTTTTTTTGTACGGCCCTGTATTATATATTTACTAAGCCTTTTTTTTTATCTTTAGTGTGATATATTTTCGAGTGGCAGCATCGCCCTATCGCAGTGTAGGACGAGCCCCCACTAGATGGATATGTGCAAATGACCTGTGCAAATTGCGGGACTAGTATACTTTACTAAGCCTAAACAGTAGTATAAAAATTATCTATTAGTAAGGTATATAAGAAACTACTTAACGGATTGTCTCACATTATATTCGTACCTTCCATCCGAATGTTTGACGTTGTTTGTGTCACTATGTAATGTAATCGAAATGTGGAATATGTTTAAATTAACACAAGAAAATAATTTGCACTCTTATAATACACTAAGCTTTTTTATTAATTTATTAGAGACGCGCGTGTCAGTGATCCTCGTTGCGTCCAGTGAGCGGAAAACGTGAATACGAATCCAATTTACTGGCAGCGCGTCTAGCAATTGCTTTCGCATATCACGAGTGGGCAACGGTTTAAGAGTCAATCAGATCCATCGGCTACAAAGCGATAGCGAGCGGCCCTCATCACATATTGCCTTTTAGCACAAGTCAGCAATAAAGCTCACGTGAGCGCGCCTCGCCGTCATTTAATATTCCTTCTGTTGACTGTCGCACTTGACAAAGGACCACTTGGACCAACCTGGAACAAGTGCGCGCTTATGTCCTCGGTTATTAGACGACAAGCTTTTGCCCTCGGCTTTGCCCGCGCTTGTTGTTGGTATGGATTACATTATCTGATATTATGTAACACCAATGATCTGAGTTAGTAATTGATGTTGCAAATATTGTTCGTTAAATATATTACGGAACAATTCAGTTTCCAAAAATTCCAAATTAAGTAATGTCGTTACTACAGTGTAAACGAAACTTCTCAATTAAACCGTTGAAATTCCATTTGTCTTATCTAAGAGTAATATAAATCACTCCGCTGTCTCGTCCAAAAGCCTAAGCTGAGAACAGAAGGTCAGACATTGTTGCTTGATAACTTGGAGGTTAATCGACCGAATCTTGTATACAGAGATTGAATTGCTTAGAGATGACGGACTTAAATCTTAGTTTAACTTAACTTATAGTAATAAATTGAAATTCAACATGTAGACACTGTATATCTAACTACCGTGTAATAATTACTCGACTATCAAAGTGTTTTAAGTCAAATGGAGTTTATTTATTAATGACTTACATCAGTACTAGTAGCGGTATCTAATGTAGGATTATTTAAAAGTTCATCAAAAGTTGTAGGTGTAGCAAGAACTTTGAAAGAATTTCCTACCATCTAACATTTTCACCACTGATTACATATTTTGTTCTCAGATTACGATTATTTATCAATATGTACATTGAATACTACATCGTTGACTCCGTGGCTTAGCTGTCGGGTAGCTTCGAAACCGGGAGTGGTAGGTTTGATTCCCACACGGAACAACTGGCAAGGGCAATGTTATGTGTGTGTGTCCTTATGTACACACGTAAGAAGTTATACTTCTTTAGCGTTAAGACATTAAATGCAATTGATAATAGTTTATTTAAACAACTTGGAATTATTGGTAATTGTCTAAAAGTTGTTATTGGCTGCCGTGGTGATATCGTGAAGTTGGTTCAACAAACTTCATCATGGCGCGTTTTGGCTGGCGGTGTGCACACACATCGTAAATATTTTACTCTCATAATTTTTTCCAAGCGCCCCAAAGTAGTATAACTTCAAAATATAAGTAGACAATAGACAATCCGTAGCTGTTACCATACGAACGTTACGATTTAAAACTAAGAAACGGGGTCTGTGTTTAGAGCCGAGTCATTGGACAAATTGCATATGCGTGCGGCCCATTCGTTGCGAAATAACGCGCGCTGCTTTATTTCCGAACGCAAATTCATCACTCGAATTCCAAAACGTGAACTCAGAACGCCTCGTCATTTGTAGCCCGGACCATGCTGGCTGACGAAAACGCAAAGGAGGTAACGAAATCAAACTCATGCTGTTTCGAACTTTATGCCCTAATGTTAAGATTTTACCGCGTTCTTGGCTAATTGCACTAAATCTTGTGCATAAGGATACATTTACTTAAACAATATAAGTTAATAATTCAAACATAAGAACACTATTTTACAATAACCCCAAAAGCGATCTAGGGACGCTCCTTAACCTAGGCCCTTCCGTGCTAATTGTAGTTGATCTTAATTGCAAACATGCATCATGGGACCTAACAATAACATCAAACTAAAATGATAGGATGCTTGTACTTCAATGATGATCTTAACTTTAGTAGAATCGCGCCTACATCTCCCATTGAATATCCTTCTGTGGATACTTACCACCAAGTAACACCTAGCATTCTAGATATAGCTTTATTCTAGGAGGTTTCGTTTGACTCGATAGAGTCAATCCATGAACTGGAATGCTGTCAGAACGCCGGTGAGGCACTTCCGACTAAAGCCGTAGTGGGCTGGCATCGTCTTGAGAGCAAACTAAAGGCCTTGGGTCCGAGCCGCGGTTCTTTCTTAACATAAGGTGAACCGTTATCAGCTTCTCATCTTCTTAATTAAAAAAAAAAAACTACGCTAAGAAATTGACGTCTAAATCAAGTACTGAATACTTTAATGTCTTTTTAAGTATTCGGTATTTACATTCGGCTTTGGATTGCTATACTCGTAAGACTCGGGGCACAAGAGCTAGTTTGTATGTAATATGCAATGAACAGTGCAATGCGGAATTTACATAGACTTGAAGTCTTGTATCGTTATATTGTAAATTGCGGCGCGGACTTTAAAAGGCGGAAGCATTCCCTTCTGGACGTGAATCATAAAGCCGTGAATGTTAGAAACGTTTATATTTTGGAGAAGGCGTTCTGCGAATTTGTCAAGATTGGACGACCAAACCACTTTTTGAAGATACGTGCAAGACCTAATGTTTTGATGCAATAAGTTATTCATCAGATTAGCACAGAATATCCAGATGGAGCTGGGACATGTGGAAAGATGTTGAAAATGATTATGTGAATCAGTTAAAGTGGTGTATCTGTACGAGGCCTGTGTTATAGCAGTGAATGAATGAATGAATGAATGAATGAAATATATTTTATTATATAATCAACAAAAAATAACACAAAACTGTACAATAGGCGGCCTTATAACTAAAAAGCAATTTCTTCCAGGCAAACTAGTAAAAGGAGATAGTAAAAACAGTGTTGTGGTCTGTGGAAGATGGTAATAGGAGGATCAACTAAATAATTAAAAAGTGCTGGACGGGGCATCACTGCGAACTCATCCCATTCACCCTGATGAAGGACCTCGGATAGGTGCGAAACAAATTTTTAAATGCACCTGTTGTTCTCGAGTTTAGTTTTTATTATGTATATTTAACAGTAGTAAGGCCACGCAGTAGCCTCGCTGTTGCACGAATGGGAAGGCTCGCCCGGGTAAGTCCGAAAGTGGAAGTATAATACTATCGCGTTTCGTCTGGTGAGTGAGTTAGCCGGAGCCCAATTTTCAAAAGGTTGTCAGCGCATCTGGAACCCTCGGGTGTAGCAGATGTCCATGGGCGGCGGTATTCACTTAACACCAGGTGAACCACCTGCTCGCTTGATAACTTTTCACACATAGAAAAATATTTAATAGTTTTTCACAAAAGTTTTAATTAATTTAGTAGGGGTTATCATTTTTAATTGTACACACGCTGATTGTATACATTTTAAATTAACTGAATTAATATAATGAACAGATGACTCGATAGCGCCGTTGTAAACCTACTTCCGCGTTGGGGGTCGTGGGTACTGGTTCACACAAACGCTTCTCCCACACGTGACAAGCGCTTGTGTGAACCACTGGTAATTGTTCCAGATCTGTTGTTGTTTGATCTGATCTGTGTTTGTTTCCCAAGGGGGTCGATGTCAGGAATGCGGCGCGGTCGGTCGACCGTAACAAAATAGCAAAAAACACTTACAACATGATTCATATAATCATCAGCCTGCAATGATAGTTGCAAGTTGATGTATAAAATAGATAAATAAATAAAAATATGTTGTGCCAACCCCACCTAGGTGGGATAAGGGCAGCAGAATGATGACGAACACAGAGAACAAAACCATGTTTCTGAGTAGAATCGAATAGATCATATCCGAAAAACAAAACCGACTTCAAATATTTCGCTCTGTATTTTATAATTGATTTTAAGGAGTTCCCCCAGTATCTTCGGAGCCCAAGATCCAATACCAATGAAATTACTATGGGACCAAATGGAAAGCACCAGCCTTCAAATAAAAAAGGAACATCAAAATCGGTTTACTCATTCCAAAGTTCTGAGGTAACAAACAGAAAAAGAAATGCAGTCGAATTGAAAACCTCCTTTTTTTTTGAAGTCAGTAAAATAGAACATTAATTAGTCGAGAATGAGAGAAGTCGCGAGTAAAAGCGGGAATAATGTATCTAATATATGTATGTATGGTATTTATTATTGTTTATCGTATTTATTAGTTACTCTAATTGTATTTGTTATCATCCGAAATGGAAAAAATGGTAATCCATACTTCCATACCAATAGTATAAATGCGAAAGTAACTCTATCTGTCTGCCGCGAAGCCGCGGGCGAAAAGCTAGTATTTAATAAATTATAAATGTTAATCAAATTTTCCTAATTTCCGTCTCATTAATGCAACTAATTAGGTATATGAAAAAATTTCAAATTAACAAATAACTAACAACTCTGTATAATATTAAAATTGTACGCCAGCTCCATATTTCATATTGTTGAGTTGCACTCTAGCGGAAGTAGAATATACCGCCGCCGCCATTATCGCCTGAAAATGTATTTTAAAACGTATATAGAACCCTCTTAATTTATCCTAAGTAAATTTTTCCATATGTTATACATATATGTATTATATGTCGTACTGATAAGCAATCGTTATGTTTAAAAATATTCTGTAGTTTGACCATCAATTTTGATTTATTAAAACGAATACGTCCTTTGTTTCGGTAATATATAAAACGTTGACTAGATCAAACAGCGCTATTCTAGAAAGATGTCTGGGCCGCCTGAAAATCAGAGCCGCAATTTTGCACGGCATATACTGAGGCGGTCCGTTCCGCCACTACTTAAAATTTATAAATACCTTTTATTTTTGTTTTACTGTAACTGATTTTTTTATTCCTTTTATGTTATTTTTTAATTCTTTATTTTGTTGTTTTTTTTAATTTTAAACTGTAACTAAATGTATCATAATTGTGTACAGATTAAGTCAAAGAGAATGTAATCACTACGTTTAGTGGATTAAGTGACGGATTAAATGTCTTATGTCTTAAATCCAAATCTGTAGTTGCCTAGGCAATACACCAACGTAGTGATTACATTCTCTTTGCAATACACTATCACAACCCCAGATCGAACACCGGACAATGTTGCCAACCCGCAATGTGCAAGTTATACCGTAAAGTTTTCTACTATTGCATCACTGGAAACGGATATGGACACAATATTTGAAGTAATTAAAATAGGGTATAATGGACTTAAAACTCATGATTTTACAAGACAGGTCTCAGGATAGATTGAGGTGTCTTATGTCCCATTCACAGTTAAACGGTAGCCCGTAACAGTACGAAGACCTCACAGAAGACCAGCGTAAAGTGGGAGTATGACAAATACTTTTGCGTTTCGCCTGGTGAGTGAGGTGGCCGGAGCCTAATATTCAAAAGTTTGTCAACGCATCTGTAACCCTCGGGTCTAGCAGATGTCCATGGGCGGCGGTATTCACTTAACATCAGGTCGGTGTAATATAACGTCTGCTCGTTTGGCAACTTTCACATAAAAAAACGATAATTCTTTTTTAAGTCTCGCGTTAATCCTTGGAAGAAATCAGTTTTATATGAACAATCTTGGGCTGGCTGTTATAACATCACTGTATACACACGAGACGAAAAACAGTGTATGATTGTGCAAGATTATTTTTTAATTTTTTTGTTGGTTATATATTATAAACATAATATGATTTTTTATAAACATAATATGATTTTTTATAAACATAATATGATTTTTAGTATAATAAGTCCAAAATTTAAATGTTTGCAATTGACATAGATTAAATGTCAATTCTTTTATGGAACTACACAAAACTTTACTGGTCAATAAAATTTATTCATTAAATATACTTGACGAATTTCTAAAACAGATATGCCAACGGTATAAAAGAAATTGTGAAACAATGCAGATAAGCGCAATGCTGAATGAAGACTATATTAGAGTGTCGTGCAAATCATATTTCAAGACCGCATCTGTATTAAGGAAAAACATCACGTACCGGTATTCCTTCCTTGTTTACTTCTTCGCTTTTAGAATTTATGCAGTCGAAATACGGCTTTGTTGAAATGCATTGCACTCCTTTCTGTAAGCCACTATATAATAAAACCGGTCAAGTGGGAGTCGAACTCGTACGCCGAGGATTCCGTACCTTTCCGAACCTCATTATACCGCCATAATAAAATTGATAAATAATCACCATCGACTTTCTCAGGAACGGGTGGACGTAGCAGGTTGAAATTTATATCAGACACATAATCTCAAATCGCCTTTTTGCCAAATTTTGTAATCTAGATTTTCTAGATTCACGCATTAGATCTAGATTCAACGGGAACTACCATAGGCTTTCGACCCAAAAACTATAGGGTACATCCGGTTGACCAAGAATTGTCAATTTTAGTTACAAGCAAGGTTTTACAGCACAAGTAAAGGGAAAATTTCGAAAAATATAAAAGGGGAAAATTAAGGTAAATTTTGGTACTTACAAGTTTTCACAAAAATCTAAATTTGTTTAGTTGATTCAGGACCTTCATATTTATACACTTAATGGGGACTATAGACCTCAGCATTTGGTATATATTTTAAATTACTAGGTCCACCCGTTCCGGAAAAATCGGTGGTGACACACGGACTGACAGAAGGACAAGAGAGTGATCTTATAAGGGTTCCTTTTTTACCTTTCAAGTTACGGAACCCTAACAACATTGTGAATTCTTCGTAAAACGAACATTATTTGAAATGCTTTTACTTTCTCCATGACTCTTAGTTTAAGTACGTGTATTTCCATAATTGTATGCATTAATCATCTTCTTTATACCCAGTGGACACAATGTCCAATAGAAAAAGATCGGAATTACAAATCCAATTTCCAACATCTGGTTTTTGGATTAAAGCACACACACACACACACACACACACACACACACACATATATATATACTGGCAACGAAACGTGGCCGCACTCCAGCTACTTAATGGGAAAAGTTAAAATAACAGGCGTATTTGAGCACTAACGGTATAACAGTTTTAAATTGTCACGTTGCTTATTTTGCCGCGATGTGAGATGAAAATGCGAGGGTATGATAATAAAGATAGTCGATGTTTTAACCGTGGCAGGGTTACGCAACAGTTTTTGCACGATTGGACAGGTCCATCCGGGTAGTTCCACGATCCCACAGAAGACTGGGATGAAGTGGAAGGGAGACTTCTGTGTTTCTTCTGGTGAGTGAGGTAACCGGAGCCCACTTTATTAAAAGGTGGCAATTCATTTCCAGCCCTATGGGTGTTGCAATATCCATGAGCGGTCGTTATTACTCAATATCTGGTGAATAGCCAGCTATCTTCTCATATCAAAAGAAAATCGTCACAATACTCGTAATTAAACTAGCAAAAAGCTGAGCTTTGTGAGAGGCTCGCCTAGTTTTTCTAGCGGGTAATGATTTTTAAAACAATTCTTTACAATTTTATTTTTGATAATGGCGAAGCCCATATCATATTTACCGAAGTAAATAATTCATACGACCAATCATTTTAGATATTATTTTATTTATCAAACATTGTTTAGTACTTATATTAAATCGGTAACATTAAGTTTCTCATACGGATTTCTTTCTCTTCCTACATTTAAACATATAAGAATTTTTAATATTATTTAATATATAAAAGGGAAATCGTCTATAAAAGGGAAATCGTCTATATAATGCTTTTTTTTAGTGTTGTTACAATTTTTATTGAAAAAAAAAAATAAGACCAATTTTTCCCCAATATCTATAACAGCTTTACCTTATGTTAAGCCTTGTGACTTGTAAACTGTAATAGCGAAAGCTAATTGCAGTGGGAATTATTTTTTTGGAACAATTGATATTTTCACTTTGAAAATTAAATTAACATTTTTTTGATGAAAATTTATTACTTAGCAGGTATATTCACATTCAGAAGAGCATTTCCACCACGTTAAGAATAAAAAGTATATCGACGTAGACTCGACTCCTCCTCGGTATCAGAAGACAGGGAGAGTGGGTCCTCCTCTACCACCCTCTACCTGTCCCCTGCCCCCTCAGTACACCTCCAGAGTGGGCTCAATGATCCCACTCGGGGCGGCCGTGTCGGGCCGGCCTTGCACCACGGGCCGGCGCAGTGTGGATTCCACTTAGCTTCGCGCTGGGTGACCAAGCCACGGCTACTAAGCCCCTCCGCCACGGCAAGGCGGAAACTCGATCGAAGGGGTTTAAATCGATATACTGTAATAACCTGGTGAATTTGAGCAATTAATTGTTAAAATTAAAACATGTAGAAAAAGTACGAAAAGATTGTCGCCGCTGTGGGAATCGAACCCACGTCTTCGGCATTCGCGGCCTGACGCTCTAGCCACTGAGCTAAACGGTTGATAGCCACAGCGACGAAAATCTTAACGACTTCTTTCTAGATTGTGAATTGTTCTTCTAATAATTAATTGTTCTTCAAGAAATGTTAACTTTTTAAAAAATCAGATTGTGGTCCAGTAACGGCATTTTCGTTAGAAAATATGTTCAACTCATTTTTTATTTGGAATTTGTGACACAGAGTATAAAGTCCATTGTAATCAATATTTAATTTTTTTTATGCCAAAAGTTGCCAAACGGGCAGACGGGTCACCTGATGTTAAGTGAATACCGCCGCCCATGGACATATGCTATACCCGAGGGTTACAGATGCGTTGACAACCTTTTGAAAATTGGGCTCCGGCTACTTCACTCACCAGACGAAACGCGAAAGTATTTGTCATACTTCCACTTTACGCTGGTCTTCTGTGAGGTCGTGGTACTCATCCGGACGGGCCTGCCCATTCGTGCAACAGCCGAGGCTGCTGCGTGGCCCTACCACCGTGAAGAATCAAACCAACGACGATGACATAAATTGTACCGTTTTAATTCCAAATTTTCTGGGCATTTTCAAAATTATTTATTTACAACCTGATTCTATTTGTGTCATTCTAGTATTAACTAGTATAACTAAGATGTATTTGAGTATTTAGTTCTGTTGCGTCGATTTTAACTCTTTGGTGTTCTAACAGATGGCGTTAGTAGTACAATAACATTCTATCCATACCAAATTGTTAATGTTCATGTTTATTATGGTTGTGAAATTATTTTTTTTTTACAGATAATACATCTTGATATGAAGTTAAATTACTATGTCAAAGCACAAATCTATAGGCGTGATAGCTTTTCAGTAAAGTGTACCACAAAAATGCTCAGGTTGTGGGATAGTGTTAGGTCTCGCTTCGCTCGCCCTAATTATTATACAAGAGCAGTTTTCATATTACACTATTCCAATAGTAATTTAATAATTATTACAATATAATTTAATTATAAAATAATATTTTTTGATATTTTTCTTATGGTATCCGGGTATTTAGTTGTTAATTCACAATTTGTAGTTACATTGACATTTTTCTCGCTTTCACTTTATTATTTTATCAGGAAGAGAGATAGAAAACGAAACGAGAAGGGAAACGAAACATTTATTTTAATAAATAATATTGAAGACTAAAAACAGCTGTTTTTGAATAAGTCTTATATTATAGCTGTCGTGCAAACGTTGGTAACTGCAATAAAATTTAACTGTATACTGTAACAGTAATAAAATGGAGAATTTAATCAAATAGATTTTTCAAACCGCACCGTGCCTCCAATGTTGTTTTGTAAAAAGCGTCCGTTGACAGAATACAGCGATTTCATATAAAAACAAAAAATGCGAAAAGCTGCAATCAACTTTATTGCGTACATTCGCCAAAATTTAGTGTGGCGGACGGCGTAGCGATCACATCGACAGTGGGCGTTACAGTAAGCGTTAGCGTCTTTAGAGCGAGCATCCAAATTGATACACAAATCATTAATTTAAAATCCTTACTTATATTATAAACGCGAAAGTTTGTATGTATGGATGGATGTTTCACATACTATTTCACGCAAATACTACTAAATTGATTTTAATGAAACTTTACAAAAACATAGCTTATACATCAGAATAAGACAGGATATAATTTACCTATATCTAGTATGTAATACTACTGAGATACGTGGAATGTGACTAAATGAAACTATTTTTACGGTTCAACAAGTTTATTTAAAAAAAAAAACGTATTTTATTTTAATTAAAATCGATTTAAAACTCTACAGCGTCCTTGGTCACGGGAAATAATGAAGCTTGGACGTATTTATGTCCCTAGCCGGGCTACCGCCAGTTTTTAAATTATGAATTTTGTGTTCGATCGTACCAGAAGGTGCTAATTGGATCTTGTGTCGTGTATTGCATTCAAGGGCGGATCCAGGGGGGGGGGGGGGGGTCATGGGGGTCATGACCCCCCCCTGGGCTGGTCCAGGACCTAGGTGGACCACTAATTAAAATTGTTAAACATAATGTTTTTATATATTTTTTGCCACGATATAGATTTACCTTCAATATTTAATTAATTTAATATAATATTTTTAACCGAATTCAAAAGGAGGAGTTTCTCAATTCGATTGGTATATTTTTTTCGATGTATGGCACCTCAATTACGTTGAGATTTATGATCCGATTTACGTGATTCTTCTTAATTTTGATGCAGAATAGTTGTCATTTGGTCCCATAAAAATTGAACATAGTTTGGCCAAGTAGTTTTCATTTTATGAAAATTTTACAATATTTTAATGTTTGTCATCAAATCTTGAAAATTAAATTTGATGCTCTTCCCGGTTACCGGTAGAGCTGAAATTTTGTATACATGTGTAAATCGCAAGATATTACAATATGATTATGACATGGTGCTGATCTGATGATGGAGCTGGAAGGTGGCCAAAGGAACTTCGCAATGAAATGACAGAGCCTCATCGCGTTTGGAAACATTTGAATCGTATTGACGAGTAGTTTGTCTTTCATTGGTAACCAAGATCTGATGATGGAGCTCCATCTTCAGCAGTCCATGGACATATGCATAGGGTTGTAGATGCGTTTCCTCCTTATAATAAAGTGGGCCCCGGCTACCTCACTCACCAGACAAAACGCAGAAGTACTTTACGCCGGTCTTCTGTGAGGTCTATGAGGCTATTCTGTGAAGTCTATGAAGCTATTCTGTGAGGTCTGAGGCTATTCTGTAAGGTTCCTCTGTAATGAAACGACTCAATCCCATCGAGTCTCGGCTCATTTGAGTCGTCTTGGCGAGTACTTTATTTTTAGATGGTTTCCAGGGTCTGACCTGATGATGGGGCTGGAAGGTACGCAACCCTATTGTGTTTCGGCTCGTTTGATTCGTCTTGACGAGTTCTTTGGTGCTAGATGGTAACCAGGGTCTCATGACAGAGCTGGACTGTGGCCATAGGAACTCAGTAATTAAGGAACACAACTGCTTCGAGTTTGATTCGTCTTGATCTCGTTTTTGATGGGTGGTGAGCGTTGGTGATTTCCTGGATGTGAGTATGCAACCCCATCTTTTGGAAATAAAGTTTGTTCGTTCCGTTTGTTATGAATGTGGATTCTGTCTTTGATTAAATAGATTAGATGGATGAGCGCTGAATATTATGATTGAATGAATTAATTACTGTATAAATGTTTTTTTTGTTATTTATGAACATTTTTTAACGTGGACGATGTAATTTTAGTTTGTGTACGGTTATTTTAGGACTTTTCATTTGGGTTCATTGTATATTATTATTTGCCCGTGTCCCGACAAGTGATCTTGTGGAAACGAAGAAATAAATAAAAAGAAATTTCAAAAATAAGTAAGCCTACCAATAGCTACTAAAAAAAAACTATTTAATATATGCCATAAAAAGCAACGAAATGTTATATATAGTTTACCTGATGTAATCTAGAAAAATCCTACTGTAGTTTATAGAACAACTGATTACAGACATTAAAATAAAAAAACTACGTTTAAAAAACCGACTTCAAAAACTAAAAGGTATAAAATAATAATATTAATAAAATATGACTTCAAACCTATCAATAAGTAGCACATAACTTGTATTTTATAGGTTTACGTAGTTATTGATAGGTTTACGTAATTTACGTAAGTACTTACTTGTACAAGTACTTTATTAAATTATTTTTTACCTTTTAGTTTTTGAAGTCGGTTTTTAAACGTAGTTTATTTTTTATTTTTGTATGATTACAAACGCATTATTCGGGAACGAAAGCATCGAAAATTTGTATAGTACCGCACCACCGCCACCTTTCATCTGATGTCACATTTCGTGTTACACTTACACTGACACTTCTTGACACAAAGAAATTTATAATATAATAATCTTAGTTGAAGTTTTAAAAATAAAAAAAACTTCAATCCAAAACTATTACGCGACACAAAATCATTGCGTTTTATCAACGAGCGTTTACAACAAGTAAATAGTAATATTAATTACCTACCTACTACTTTTTACTATATATGCCTTTTACCTCTTATCGTTTAAACGAGCAATTCTTGTATATATATATATATATATATAATCGGAATCTTGGAAACGGCTCTAGCGATTTTCATGAAATTTAGTATGTGCATAGATTCGGGGGCGAAAAATCGATCTAGCTAGGATTCATTTTTAGAAAATGTCCTTTTATCCCTGTTTTCAGGGAATGAAAAATATAATTCGAATATGACGGTAAATTTCGCCGCAAGAGAAAATATCATAATAGCTCAGTAATTTGTATCAAAATGTAATTTCCTAAATACAAGATTTACCAAAAAAAAAACAAACCGAGCAAAGCTCGGTCCTCTGGGTGTTAAATTTTTAAAAGCCATAAAATTATTAAAAAAGCTAAAACCGTTTTGCTTGTTTTAACTTTCTACCTAGAGTATTGCTTAATAGGTATACCTAATAACTATTCGATTTACTACTTTTTTTCTACTTTTTTTATTTTTACTTTTTTGATTTACTACTTTTTTTCCCTTAAACGTGCTAATTACCGCGACTACTAATACTTAATAATTTTGAACAAAAAAAAAACGACTTAAAACAGGAAACTAAAAACATTGTCAACATCTATGACATTTGAGGATTGCCTTGATTTCTCTGGGATGCCATGACCAGATCCGGGTTTCCTAATCATGGTGCCATCCTTGAGATATCTCCTTTCCAACAAAAAAAGAATTATCAAAATCGGTTCATAAATTACCAAGTTATCGGCGAACACATAAAAAAAATAAAAATATATACGGTTGAATTGAGAAACCTCCTTCTTTTTTGAAGTCGGTTAAAAATGACTGCTCCTTTAATTTAATGGTGGGATTTCTGGTAACTAACCTAAACAGAGAACGCGTTTTGGGAGAAGACGTAAAAGAAAAATTGATTTTGTCATTTAAATATAGGTATTTTCAATAACAGTAAGTACTTACATACATAAATATAAAAAGTTTTTTACCAAAATAAGAACTGACTTCAAGTTAGACCCGAACATACATAAAAAAATATAAACATCCGAATTAATAACCTCCTTCTTTTTGAAGTCGGTTAAAAATACCTACTTTTTACTTGTATCTATGATTATAAAAATTAAAGTATAACTTCTTACCACTTGACCACAACTATGTGACCCCCCCCTGGCACCAAAGCTGGATCCGCCCTTGATTGCATTAGTGGTTCCTTTGGGCCTAAAAACTTTATTAATGATAGAATCCCAAGCCGATGGTGACATCTAACCCTCTTCTCTAATGAAAGTAAGAAATTACCATGATGTAATACATAATATTATTTAAAATTCTTAATATTAGTGAAATTAGAGTAGAACTTTTCTTATATATAAATTAATAATTATGTTCGTTGTGACATGTATCCTTGTGAATTAAATAACTTTGACGAACCGTTGTTAGCATTTATCCCGCTTGGAACTTAAAAGCTTATTTAAAGAACTAATAATATAGAATGATACAACTAGTAGGTCAAAGGTAACTCCATAAGTGACTGTAAAAATCTTAAGGAATGGTACACTCGCCCCAAGCACTGTAAGAAATTATAGTCACAATCAAACTTTCTAGGTAATTATATATGAAAAGACTTATTTTGTATGAATACTTCAGGCAGATTTATATCACTCAAGAGAAGAACAGGAAAGAGGCTCCATGTTTTAAAATAAATCACAGATTCGGAGTAAGCTTGCACAGTTACACGAATATAACATCATTTTGAATGTGAGTTCGCAAACGAATTAATTGGACAAACATGCGGATGTTTGTTTATCGAGCGCGAGCGCAGTTTGCAATTATTTAAATTGTAAGAGATCTTTATTCTCTCCTCTTAATAAATGAATGTAGGTTTCCATTACGAGAACGTAGAGAGGAGTAATAAACATATAGATTTTTCATTGTTAAAATGTTTATGGAAAAGCCTAAGTGGTTCAAAAGGCAAGAGAAAGATTGTTAGAAAAAAATTGGCAGGGTACGGCTCTTTGAAAACCTATAGATTTTCTGAGCATATCCAAACGTATGAAAAAAGGTTTTTTTTAAATCGGTTCATAAATGACAGAGTTATGAGGTAACAAATAGTAATGTAAAATTTCGAAAAGAACAGACATAAATAAACGACGAACAACAGTATACGAAAATAAAAATTCAAAAAGTATAAAAGAAAACATTTGATGAGCCGAATTTTATATACATAAAACTGCAGTAGGGCCTTCAACACTGCACACTGCAACAGTCTTCGTTGTTACACGAATGGGCAGGTCCGACCAGGCAAGTACCTCGACCTCACAGAAGACCAGCGTAGAGTGGAAGTTTCATACTTCTGCGTTTCAGGTAGCTGGGGCCACTTTATCAAAAGGTGGCAACGCATCTGCAACCCTACGGATGTAACAAATTTCAATCGGCGGTGGTTATCACTTAACACCAGGTGAACCACCACCTCGTTTGCCACCTTCTCACATAAAAAAATTAAACACAAGGCCTAACTCCACCCCATTTATAATTATGTACATACATTGATACCACACAAGTGTTTAACATTGGGTGTAGAAAATTTTATACATTTAGATTTATTGTCATTTAACAAAAATGCAGGGAGCCGTGATAGCTCAGTGTCCGGGCGCTCGTCTTTAATTCAATTTACTCGAGCAACCCGAGTTCGACCCCCGGTGCCGGAACCAATGAAGTTTTTAACTTTAAGTGCTAACTTATCATGTGCTCCACGGTGAAGGAAAACATCGTGAGGAAACCTGCATATTTTCGAAATAATAACAAAAAAAATATTTTTTTTCGAAGATATGTAAAGTCCGCCAATCCGCAGTGGACTATGCCCTGATAACCTCTGCACAGAGGAGGCCTTGGCCCAACAGTGGGACATGTAAAGGCTGTTACTTTACTTTTTACAGTAAATTGTTAACATTAAACCAATGAACTATTTCTTACATAGCATTATTTATCTCATCAGTTGTAACAAGATATCAGTCTTTATTTATTTTATTTCTTTATTTTTTATTTTAATAAAAATTGGTCTATATTAAAAATTGGTGATGTATATCGGCAAACAACAAAAACAACCTGACTTAGTAGGGAATAAACATGATATAGTCATCATATTTACTCCTTATCAAGTAAGGGGAAATCATTAATGTAAATGGGAACCAAGAAATGAGCCGAGAATCGAACTCTGCGGAAGGGCCATTGATACGATCGACACGGAAGAACTTGCACCATTAATTACAACTTTTTGAATTCTTTTAGATAAATATGAGGATCAATTACGATACTTCAGATGGCGTTGGAATTTCAAAAAATGAAACCGTTCATTTTGTGATTTTAAAAAAATAATGTCATACGTATAGCTATTATACCTACGAACTAGAACTACGTACTCGAGATTTTGTAAAATATCTAAAAGGCTCTGGAGTGGCAGCCTCGTACTGGTCATCGCAGTGTTGGACGACCCCCCAATAGATGGAGCGACGACCTGTGCAAGTGTGCAGTCGATGGATGCAGGTGGCTCAGGAACGTGCTTCGTGGCAGTCTGTGGCCTATCTTCAGCAGTGGACTCAAACAGGCTGGAATGGTGATGATGAAAGTTAAAAGTTTGTCGCAGGCTTACTTAACTTACTGATATGAAATATTTAGTTATTATATATATCTATAAAAATGAATCCCTGTTTCTCTTGGTCACGCCATCACGCGTGAACGGCTGGCTCGATTTCACCTTTTTTTGTTGTGTTTGTTATTATCAAAGGGTTCTTATGAAAGAAAAAAAATTAAAAAATTACCTGAAAAAGTGTAAAAACAACACTTTTCTATATTCGCGTACAAAAGATTCGTAGGTAATAGTACTTTAAAGTCAATTTAAACTTTAATACCATACCATAAAGTTTAAGTGTTAGTGGAGGGGTTCTGCGAAGGCAAAACAAGTGAGTGACTGTGGTAAAATGTCACTTGAAATGTAAACGTCTCTTTGCTGTGCATCACTACATAGTATAAAACAAAGTCTTCCCGCTGTCTGCCTGTCCCTATGTATGCTTAGATTTTTAAAACTACACAACGGATCTTGATGCAGTTTTTTTACTAGATAGAGTGATTCAAGAGGAAGATTCATATGTATAATACATTGCACCCGTGCGAAGCCGGGGAGGGTCGCTAGTCCACAATGAATATCTAATAACAAGTCAAAAGTTGGCCAAATTGCCCTGCGTGGGGAGATAAATCACCAATCATTTGTCGATACATAAGTGGGTACTGAGAACGTGTGGGGAATAAATTCATTTTTCCTTAAGGCTCGTACACTCATGTGGAAATGTAGCAACTAATATTGTTGGGTAACTTTGAATGTTTGGTTGAATAATTGGTTGCGTATCCAAAGTATGAAACGGGAAGGACAGACAAACAGTTAGACAGACACCGGAGTCTTAGTAATAAAAGACTCCGCTGTCTGTCTGTTTGTCCGTTTGTCAGCAGGCTGTATCTCATGAATCGTGATAGTCGAAATTTTCACAGATGATGTATTTCTGTTGCCACAATAACAAGAAATACTAAATTACTACTATTTTACATCAGAATACTCCGCAGATGGCTGATTTTTTTTCTACATAATTGACACTTATTATTATCTATATTTTGGACAATTCACACAATATCTTTATTAATTATAGCCTATGTGTTATTCTGATGTATAAGCTATAATTAAAATCTATTTAGTAGTTTTTGCGTGAAAGAGTAACAAACATCCATCCATACATTTAAACTTTCGCGTTTATAATATTAGTAACGTATGTGTAAAAAATATTAAAGATAACATGCGATCGCGATCCATCATATATTTATGTATATAATTTTGCTAGGTATAAAGTACAAAATTCCAACCATTATGCAGTATAAACTTATGTAACATGTAATATCTAAGGGTCTTCCCTGAAACGTATCGTTGCGTCGGACCTTAATTAGAGGTCCCGCCTTTTTACGGTTTCGTTTTGATAAATTTCATTAATTAAGCTGACCCCTACATACTAGATCCTTATTAACCGACTTCAAAAAAGGAGTAGGTTCTCAATTCGACTATATTTTGTGTATAATAAATCATTACTAATATAAATTAATAGATCAAACAACGATTTTGTACGAGATATTTCGCACACTACTCGACATCTATGAAATAAACAAGGAAGGGTCAATATATGATAGACATGATAAACTTTAACATACACAGTTCGATTTAAATAAAACCACCGTATTTCATTGCGTTTTCACGATCCATCTCACTAAATTCAAGTTCAGAAACGGAATAAAGATGACAAGAGTCAATCGATGGCCAAAGATGTCACGGTCCGCATACCAGACGTCAACAGTTGACAGTTGACAGTTTCCTCGATTTCTTTTATAAGAAGTCACTCATGTGCACATACGTAAATTAAAATATACATATTTCCAATGATATTGAATAATACAGATGACACATGGTCAAACTGCGCGGCGCTTAAAAATTGTTATTTTTTAAATTATCCATACTAATGTTATAAATGCGAAAGTAACTCTGTCTTTCTGTCTCGCTTTCACGTCAAAACTACTGAACGGATTTAAATTAAATTTGATACATACATAGTCGAGAGACTGAGAAACGACATAGGCTATTTTTTAATTGGAAAAAAGTGTTGTAAAGGTTTGAAAACATCTACAACATGGAAAAGCTAGTATGAAATATGTAAGCGAATGTGACAGATGACATAGATCCAGTAAGATAATAGCTACCGATCGAGCCGAGGTTCGGCCCTCTCGGGCACCCTCGAATCGGAATGCTAAACGCGTGCTGAATGACAGCCCAAGCCGAGGTCCCCTCTCGGGGACCCTTGAGCCTGATCACTCATGGAGCGCCCGCCAAAGCGCCCTAAGAGCTTGGCGGCCTCCCAAACCCGCAACAATAATAGCGTGACGGCCCGAGCCGAGGCTCCTCCGGGAGCCCTCGAGCTTAGTCACCATAACGCGTAATAATTCAGGCTAGGCGCCTCGTGCGCCAGGCCACCTCAAGTCCGTCGGATCTGTAAAGGCCCCTAAGGCCAACAGTGGCTCATCCAGCCCAACTTAATGACATAGAACACCATAGATAATTACACCAAACATAGCGTAATTTAAGTACCTTAATATCGGTGTGCTAGTGTCATGGCTATTGCTTATGTCCATATGCTGGACTCTTTAGATAGGGTCTATCAAGCTTAAGCTATAAGTTCTAGCTTGTTGTAGCTGCATAGCACCAATTTTTACTTCCACTTGTACAAAATCGTTGGCATCAATAGCTAAACCTTCAATATAGAAATCAAATTAGCGTTACTTAGCTCCATTTCAGTCAGAACCTTGAGAGGTTGAGACACATTACGAGTAATGTGTCTTACAAATATGATTAAATTAAGGAAACACAAATTGAAAAGCAATCAAATTGAGAACGAATTGCAAATAATAAAACAGTTATGAAAGCATATATGAATAATTCAGCGATAAACATAAAAAGAAATAAAGCCACTGATTGACCAAAGATTGACCATTTTAATCTTAATTTTCAGAAAACACATTACATACTGAACTGTATTTAAATATTGATTTGTATGACGTTTTATATGTGTATGAGTAATGTAATAATTTTATCTGTAACATATGTAAAAAAAATATAAAGTTATATTGTAAAATAATGAATTGTGGAATTCAAAATAAAGAATGAGAATAAGCTTTATGAATATATATCTAGCAGGGCATCAGCACTCAGAAGTAGGTACGATTAGTGTTCTAAAAATTGTATGTATAATGTATTGTACTGTTACACTCATTTGCAATTCCAATATTCAAACTTACGTATTAACGAAGAACCGAATTTAAAAACGATAACATATCTATAGAACTTATATTTTTAACTAGCTGCCCGGATAGACTTCGTTCTTTCTTTTATAGTATCAAAACCTTCCGTGGACCCTAAGGAACATACAAAAAAAAATACCCGAATTGGTCCAGTCATTCTCGCTTCAACATTCATTTTTATTTCTTAAGAATACGAAGAAAATTGAACATCGATTTTTAAAAGCATGCCACGAACGCTGTCTACTTTACGTTTACGAAAATGTCGAATTTAAAAAATCGAAAGGGTTTCTAACTGCTGGATCAATATTATATTTTACACAAAGAGATCACGTCTCTCCATTCGCCCGCCTTGTCATCTAACTTGTGGAAGCTATTTCATGAATACCTAAAACATTCGGAATGTTTAATATTCAAAAAAGTTATTCATATATAAGATCTTGTTAGTGAACATGAAATTTTACTGTTTTTTACTCTTTTACTCTTTAGAACAATACAACTCTTTTAGAATTTCTATGAAAGCTGGTTTCTTAAAGCAACATAATCAATGTGAAAAACTCCTTAAAGTGAAAACGCCAATAAAAACAAATGGGTATTGTCAGCAATTCAGAGTAGGTACTTTTTAGTACAAATCCCTGTCAAACAAATGTCTTTTGTAAACGTTCGCGCAAAACTCGACGAAGGATCCTTATAATTCTCCATGAATCAGTACAGAGATTTTTCTCTTTTGACATAAATATGTTAAAATGTAGGTAACATATAAATAAATAATAATAAATAAATAAATATTTAGGACACATTTTTACACAACGTTCTCTAGTCCTAAACTAAACAACGCTTGTACTATGGGTATACTATAACTGATAAATATACTTGAACATACTTTTCTTTTGTAAATAAATATATAAACACCCAGCCACTGGAAAAATACCATGTTCATCACACAATAATTTTCCTGTCAGCAATCGAACGGAACACCAAAAAGCATTGTGGTAAAGAAAACTATTGATGAACCAATTTATGCCCATAAATTGGTTTGTTGTTTCGAAATTATGTAGTAACAATAATTATTTGAAGTGACAAGTAACCCACATATTTTAATCAGTGGGTCATACTGATACTCATTCCGTGTGGGAAGCGAACCCACGATCTCTTGTGCCAATGCCTTGCCAACTGCGTTAACAAGATCTCTGCATATAAATAGACAGTACCTGGAGGACCGAGCTTTGCTCGGTTTGTTTTTTTTTGTAAATCGTGTATTTTGGAAATTACATTTAGATACAAATTACTGAGTAATGAAATATGCATAATATTTTTCGATCTTACCGACGTAATAATAATAAGAAAATATGAACTGATGTTTTTCACAAAAGAAAGAACTTTAAAAAAAGGGAAAAAAATAACAAAATAACAAAATAACAAATCGACAAAAATTAAAAATAAAGAAAGCAATTATCTGGAATCGAAAAAAAATATGTAAATGATCGTGATACGAACCGCGGCCGTCTGTTTTGGGGCCGCCCGATTACCGACCGAGCTATTATATCCCTGAAAACAGGGATAAAAGGACATTTTCTAAAAATTAAACCTAGTTAGATCGATTTTTCGCCTCTGAATATACACACATACTAATTTTCATGAAAATCCCTGGAGCCGTTTCCGAGATTCCGATTATATATATATAATGTATTTCAATAAAAGCGCGAATCATCGCGCTTTGTCCTCTTATTTAGCATTACTACCGTAGAAAGGGAGTACATGAAGAATATACACGGCACTTTATAACATTCATAAACATTTCGCGTATGTAAATTGCGCATCTTATCTTTAATGGGAAGACAGACAAAATACCGCCGGTATATCACCCGAACGGCGTACATTCCCCGCGTATATGCGTCATATAATACATCAAAGTTACCAGTGTTTTGGTACCAACGGCGTACAGCGATACTTTTTTGATTAATGACAAAAAATCTTTAAGTTTAAAACTTAGCATCGTCACTCTCGGTAATAATGGACTGTCGTGTTGCGTCTGTCCTGTCGATTATCCTGTTACACTTTCTTTATCACTTCCATGTGTATTAACTTATAGCCCCAAAAAATACTGAGAGCTAAAGTATCATGGAGAATCTAGAACTAGACGAAGAGAATCTAGACTAGAAATTAACGACTTATAGACGGGGACGGACTTGACTTGTAATTTTTTTTGTACATTTTTATATTCTTTCATGTTTCTTTTGATTTAATAACATCGTATGTTTTTTGTTACTTTTTATAAGATTTTTATGTTAGTTTTTGTCCTTTTCTTTCTTTTTTCTCGTTTCTCGCACTAAAACCGTACCATTAACTGAAAAGTAAGCACATGCCTGACGCACGCACATGTATGAATTGGTGGATACATTTCCGATCCTAATTGACTTTCCCATTTTTGTTGTTTTTTGAGTTTTTATTTTATTATAATTTTAGTTTGTTACTTTTGTTTTATTAAATGTATTGTTTTTTTTGACTCGGGTCTGTATTACCCATTTTTTTGGTCATTACTGAAAATCAGCGTTGCAGTTTCAATTCAACATTCTGCTGAGTGATGTCCTTTTTGGCATGAACCGCGACGTACTTACTATAATGAATGAAGGGAAAATATGCATATTTGAGTTTTATGTCTAAATTTTATTGTTTTAAATGATTGTTGTGGACGTCAGTCTGTTTTACGTCAAATAAATCTCTTTCTTTTTGTCTTTCTCTAATTATCTTAATAAATGTACAAAATTTTTAAGTATTTTCTGGTTAAATGGCGATTCTGTTGTTTGTTGACGCTAAAATTTATTTACGTAAGCGACTTTAAGAATGTCAAACAGTTTCTTTGGATTCGGAAGGCAGGGGACCCTGTTAAAAATAAGCCAGGGTAATTTTTTTATTACATGAATAGTTTTAATCCGAGCACAACCGCAATTTTTTTTTAATTGTTATAATTTGTTATTAAAGTTATTAAATATTATACATTTACATATATAATATTTATTTATTTAATCTTAATGCACAGAAATTTATGTACAAAGGTGGACTTAATACCATCAGCATTATCTCCCAGTGAACCTTAGGGTGCTCCAGAAAAGTTATACATTGTTAGATATAGTAACTGTGGTAGGGCCACGCAGCAGCCTCTGCTGTTGGACGAATGGGCAGACTTGTTCGGGTAAGTACCACGACCTCACAGAAGAACGGCGTAAAGTGGAAGTATAATACTTTCGCGTTTCGTCTGGTGAGGTGGCCGGACCCCAATTTTCAAAATGTTGTCAACGCATCTGCAACCCTCGGATGTAGCAGATGTCCATGGGCGGTATTCACTTAACATCAGGTGAACCGCCAGCTCGTTGGGCAACTTTTCACATAAAAATATATATGGTATTGTCTTATTTATATAATAATAATAATAATGCAATTTCCAGCTTTCACGATCACGGGAAGACCACGAGTTCTTCAAAGGATATGTCGGGAATTAAAAATCAAATTTAAAACGCTATAAAATCCGTAAACTAGTTTCATTTCATAGGTATGTATAATATTCTAGTATTAATTATTATAATATAAGGTATGAAAATATGTATCTTATCCTTTAAACGAGCAATTCTCGTATATATATGTAGGATTAATTATTTAATAGTTGAGTAAGAGATGATTTTTGAACGAAGTATTGTGTGAATGAGAAGGATGGATGCTGTAAAAGGGATTGAGGGACTTTTCGCAACGACGCCACGAACGAGTAACGTGTATCTGTGTCTTAAAATGTATTAATTTAATTAAAGATGAAAATAGTAACAATATACTCAAAATAAAGATTTTATTTATCCTACGCCTACATATATATAGATATATATATATATATATATATATATATATATATATATATATATATATATATATATATATATAAATATATATATATATAATCGGAATCTCGGAAACGGCTCCAGCGATTATCATGAAATTTAGTATGTGCGTAGATTCGGGGGCGAAAAATCGATGTAGCTAGGTTTCATTTTTAGAAACTGCCCTTTTATCCCTGTTTTCAGGGAATGAAAAATATAATTCGAATATGACGGTAAATTTCGCCGCAAGAGAAAATGTCATAATAGCTCGGTCGGTAATCGGGCGGCCCCAAAACAGACGGCCGTGGTTCACGTCACGATCATTTACACATTTATTTTTTTACTTTTTTTTCGATTCCAGATCAATGCTTTCTTTTTTTTTAATTTTTTGTTATTTTGTTATTTTTTTCCCGTTTTTTTAAAGTTCTTTCTTTTGTGAAAAATATCAGTTCATATTTTCTTATTATTAGATACGTCGGTAAGATCGAAAAATATTATGCATATTTCATTACTCAGTAATTTGTATCTAAATGTAATTTCCAAAATACACGATTTACCAGAAAAAAAAACAAACCGAGCAAAGCGACCCGGTCTTCCGGGTACTATAAATTGTAGCCTATGTCTTGTTCTGATGTATAAGCTATATTATTGTAAAGTTTCATTAAAGGCCATTCAGTAGTATTTGCGTGAAAGAGTAATAAATATCCATCCATACATATAAACTTCGCCTTTATAATATTAGTAAGGATTAGTGAATTATTAATTAGTAAGGATTGTCGAGAAAAGTTATTTTCTAAACACGCTGAAATAAACAATACTGTTTACTTTTAATAGTTCGTCTTATCCATTTAGTATATTAAACAAAGACACATAAGGAACTTGAGTTAAGCGAGAAATCTTTTAAGTTAAGGATTATTGAGCAAACTGAAGCAATAAAGATCGCGGGTCGCTTCATTTTACCGGAAGTCGGATGAGCAACTTCGCTCGGGGCTCATTTGAAACTGCTACTAGAATTCAACGACTTTCGTCAACGATGGGGTCTTTGACCTTTCCTTCAAAGTCAAAGTCGATATACTTAGGTTTCTTTTAAGCCCCTATTGAACGTCAATAGCTACCACCGGTTCACTAAATTACACCTGTTCAGAGAAGAGCCGTTAAGAATCTCGGCGCACAAAAACATCGACACCTATGAACTGTTAAATAATAGAACATCAAAATATTACAGGAAAATCCATGCTTAAACAAAACTATCTAAAGCCGTCATTGACGCGTAAAAATTGAATAGGAAACTTTTTATTTTTTTTTTATTATAAAACATTAGAGAAGAAAAAATATACATTTTTCAGATATATCCAGTTCTTTAAGGAAGAGGTTGCAACAAGTACTTGGTTCAAGAAGTAAGTGATCACCGCCGCCCATGTACATTACATCTGCAACTGCAAACATCTGGTTGTATTTTCAGGTACGGATTCTAAGGAAGAGAAAAGGTGCTATTGTCACGTCTACCTCATATTTGTATATAATATCGTTGGTTATAGCCGGGTGGGAGTTGACTTCAATATGTGGTTGGTGCATACAAACTTGATCATGTTAGAATGCGTATTATTTTTGACATGGGCTCTTGACGCAGCTAAATTGGTGGAAAAATACATTTACATTCATCATTTAAATCAGTAAATACTAATGTATTATGAAAATGGCTTACGTAAGTAGGATCTCTACTGTATAACTAGGAAAAGGTACAAAAACCTAAAGTACGGCACATATCCTATCGCGTCCGCAATGTGTCTGTCATGTAGACCATAGATAAAACATAAAAGGGTTACTTTTTATATGCCCACTTTTTTATAAAGCCGCTAAGCTCTATCATATTTCACAGACAAAAACGAGTATTTCTTACGTCATATCTCGGATCCCTTTTCTACGAAATAAACGGGGTAAATTTTTCACGTCATCTGATTCAAAGAGCATACACCAAATGATAGAAGTTGTTAAAGCAATTTTTATTCTAATTCTAGTTACATAGAAAAATATGATTTTGATGTATAAGGTAAAAATAAGAAAGGTTACGTTAAAATGTATTCATATTTATCACCTGTTTAACATTATTACAGATAAAATCTAATAAAAGGAGCGCGATATTTTCCAACATGCATCTTTAGAATCCAAAACGCATCTAATCCCACAGATTGAAGATTTTTCAATCACACAATAGAGGTATAAATATGACTTGTACTACATAAAATTTAATAGTGTGAACCTATATGGACCTTTTATATACAGACGATTCAAAAGTATTTTTAATTGAACGATCGCAATGAATGCATTAACTGAAGTGGGTCGTTAGTGAACAAAATGGAAGGATCGAATCCTTTTACCTCAATTGTAAAACCATTACGTGTGTGCAGTTCATCATAACTTCTGCGCGGTTAACTGAGTTTAACAAAAGCAATTAATTTTTCTTTTTACTTTTTGAAATATTGTCATTGATATATTTGTCGGTGTCGCATTGTCGACACTATTTAAACTATAGAAATATCGCTTTAGGACACGATTTAAACTAAAGGACTCTGATTATTAGATCTAAGTTAATAAGTGAAACAAGAAATAAAGTATTATTCCAACGAGTGCAGTGCACGAATGTCGCTTCAGTATTCGCCAGTTACATAGGATGATGGAGGGAAGTTAGAAAAGAAGTTAGAACGCTTGGTGGCGTGATCTGCGACTCAAGACGAGGATATTTTTTGACAATGACTACCACATTGTCAACAATTTCTGTTTTTAGGTCATAGAATGGCATTTCTTATTGAAAAACAAAAAGTTTGTTTTTATTTCAATAAAAAATTATACTACCGAGTCTGCACCTCCTGTGTGTATTTGGGCACCTTCAGAAAATCCACCCTGTATAGTAATAAAAATGCTACATTTGTCACTTACTTATGAAGGAAAATTTTCACAAAGTAGTACAAATTATAAGCGTCTATACTTCCAGACGTTTTTGGAGCTATCGAAACGCGAGTTATGTTGGACCCATTTCTTCGTTTCAGTACATTCAGCTGAAAGTAATTTCGGACAGAATTTGTAACACGAGAACATTTATATTCAAGAAAGATTTGTTAGAATGCGTTCCATCGATAAAATGTTCTTTATATAAAAATTCAGAAATCGTCCTTATGAAAATGTCTACGGCAACTCAAAGGCTGCGTTAGCGTTGCCTCAAAGGCGTTATTAACATTCTCGTCGATAGCAGAAAGCAACGATAACGGCATTTTAATATACCCCCTGTGAGTTGTTTTAAAAGATTGACGTAAATTAATTTCGCCTCGCTGAAGCGAACGTATGAAGTAAATGAGCTTTTATGTCATGTAAAATCGGACATTGTTTATATTAATAACAAAATTCAAAAGATTGTTATCTTTTAGCCAAAACACAGATATCAATAAGATATTTTAGAAAATTAAATTTTAAAATGTTTCCAAAATATGAATAGATAGTAAACTATTGTTTCTCCCCGTACAATCAGTGAGACTAAATAAAATTTGGTTAGCGTTACCCATCTCTTTCTACCGTGATAGTTACTCGTACTTACAACAGTTGATAGTAGTAATGTATATTAAAAGCACATTTTACTTTCGACTTTGACACTTTCCAAGTACATTCTGGAATTATTTTGTTTTCTTAGAACTTTTCTATTTTGGTGAAACATCGATACAAGAGGAAAACCAAGTTTGATGGATTGTTTATCCAGCGAAGTCTCAAAAGACATTAAGATAAAGACTTCGGAAACATTTTCCTTTCATCTTTTGTTATTTGTAATTCCGTTTT
Organism: Iphiclides podalirius; assembly: GCA_933534255.1. Classification (NCBI taxonomy): domain Eukaryota; kingdom Metazoa; phylum Arthropoda; class Insecta; order Lepidoptera; family Papilionidae; genus Iphiclides; species Iphiclides podalirius. Next base: position 11,631,082 of record OW152831.1, on the reverse strand, counting down.
AAGTCCCCTGTAAAAAGTTCTCTTCACTAGGCATATATCAGACCAGACAAGTGTTAGTATCCCCAGCTGGAAATTTATACCATAGGAAAATATCATATATGGTCAAAGTAATTTAATGTTCTTGGTTAAAGTTAAACGTATCATTCATTACTTGTTATAAAAATGGCTTATGTTAAAACTATGTTTAACATAAAATTCCCTGTAAATGTAATAGTTTCAAGGGTCTCAAAAATATCATATATCTGCGTAGTTCAGATAGAAAGTAGCGCGCTCTCGGGCAATTGTGCACGAAATGCTGTCAAATCACTTCAATTAAGCAGAGTATCTCAGTTTGTATTTCATTTGAACACACTCGCCATGAAATTCACCAAATTTACTTAATATTACACTTATTACTTGTTAAAGACCAAGGAAGTCTTTTAAACAATGGTTGTGTACACTATGAGGTTTATAAATAAAGCGGCTGAACCGTATTGTCGTCTTTTCATGTATATATTGCACTCAACTTTTTGGTGACATAACTTACATCTGAAGTAAATATTATAGTAAGTAACCGTAATCTGTTCCATATAAAAACAACAAGGTCGATATTCCAATGTAGTATAACTTGTTTAACACATTTGGTAGGATACCATGTAAATACTTCGATATCCACACATGAACGGGAATTTAAGTTGTAACACTGTTTTCTGTATTGCGCTGTGTAGAAACTATGGTACCCGAAAGATGCTTTATATTTATATTTTATTTCGTAGACCAGAATTTTAGACGGAGAAAGGACATAATAGCTAAATCGATTTATCGGCCCGATAAAGCATTTCTCGGCAAGTAAAGTGTCAAGGTAGCGCTATCTACTGGTTTCATTCAAATATATAACTACATTGTATATATATTTCATTGTATTTATTATTTATATGTATAAATATTGTATATTATATTGGAAAGTAAAGAAAAGACAATTTTAGGGAAAGCTTTGAAATAAATGTTGAAAATGATCCATTTAGTCCTAAAGTAGGGTTTTATGAACATTTGTTTACATTTAAAGTCTAAGCGTTATTAAGAGGCCGTTAAGTTCACTATATAATAGTGATAATATTGACGTTTCTTTAAAATTATTACTTATTATAAAATATATGTAAAAAGTAAGAAAAAGGGAAGTGGGCCCGCGTGGTGGACTATGCCCTAATACCCTCTTTACAGAGGAGGCTTTTGCTCAGCAGTGGGACATTTACAGGCTGTTACTTTACTTTACTACTTTTAAGAAAACCTGTATCATATCGCTGCAGGCGACAGGCCTTATCTACACTAAGGGATGAGGATACCACTGCCGTATGGTATGTAGTGACGTGGATTCTAGTTCCATATACCTGTGAAATGTATTTATTCGCAGCATTCGTACGAGTCTAAACGAGTATTGCACAAATATTTCTTTAGCTATAAAATAAATTATTGGAAATTCATCAGCGTCAACAGAGAAACTACTATTAATTGCAATTGCAGTTTGAGGTATGACAAAAGACTATATTAAGAACCAAAACACGCGTATTGTCTTAAAGCTCATAATTTTAATCTTAGCACGGGTCCCAGCTTTAAGCATAAGATTACACCTTGTTTCGTAAACTGCCTGTTATAAATGGTAATGGCTCCCAAAATTGCGAGATCGGATTAAATTCACGAACCGCATTTGTACGATATTTGTTAGCGGCTTACATAAATGATCACCGGAAGTTTAACCTAATTATATGATAATTAGAAATATATATTTCGGCGATTAATTTTCAGGTGCCTATTTATGTTGCTTTATAATTAATTTTTATGTTTTTTTTTTGCTTCAGTTAGGTAAAGTTACAGCCGATGATATCCGCAAGCCTCTTTAAGGTCTGTATCGAGATTGATCAGGCACAGTCCAATCAATTGCGGATTGGCAGATTTCCATCGTCAGCCCGGGGCCTGGTGAGAAACTGTGTCAGGTACAAGTATTACAATAAATTATTTATATTTATTGACATTATACAATGCAGTTATGCACAATTATAAATATATCAAAATGTACTAAAATGTATTTATACATAAAAAATGTTAAGGACAAATACACACATATATATATATATATATATATATATATATATATATATATATGTGTATATATATATATATATATATATATATATATATATTTATGTCCTTATTATATACGAGTATGTATGTAATCATGGAAAAGATAACATCAACATTCTATAGTATTAATGGCAAATGAAATTTTGCAAGTTCCACACTTCTGTTATCCGTCATTCACTCACACGTAAATGTTTTGAAATGTTAGTCACGTCATTCTACAAATTTTATAGAGGGTCCATAGCATTTTTATTATTTTTATTACAGTCAGACGTGCCGGCCCTTAACATTTAAACTAAAATATGTTGGGCAATTTCATACGTTTTATTTCAATACATTGTGAAGCAAAATATTTTTACGATAAATGATTGTCACAGATGTGTTGTTTCGACTGGCGTTCATTTGAGACCATAATGCGCAAGCGTGTTGTATTAATTAACTAATGCTCGTTTACAAATTAGCGTTTATCCATGTCCAGAAAGCTGTCACGCGACTGTATACTGATGGGTAACCTCTTTGGCATCCGTTGCCAAGGCCGAAAGACACGATGCCAACCTGCAACAGCGAATGGCGGGGTATTTGTACATGTATTTTGTGTGGAAGCGGTTGGGTAGAGAGTCCCAACGATAATTGCGACTTAGGAGATATATTGTAGTCTTCCTTTCATAAACATTGCTCCTTCATCATCATCATCATCTTCAACATTTCAGCCTGTTTGAGTCCACTGCTGACTCAGGCCTCCTTCACTTCCCCTTGCTGTTGGATAACATTATCCTGTTTTGTGAGGACGTTTTAGGTACATAAATTTCACTTCGACATATATCCAAATTTTATTATGTGCCTATTTATGTGCCGGTAATACTAACAGTTGTTTCGTTTGCGAATCGAACTCACTACTCATATCGCCGAAGCCAATACCTTGGCAACTGCGCCATGGAGTCATAAATAGTGACGTAACAACTGTGACAAAAAATCTTTCTTGTAACATTCCATGGAAAAAAGCTGGAACCTTTTTTTATTAAACTTAATGTTGTTTTTTTTATTTATTTAATCAAAAATAATGTACAAATTATTTATATATATGTAGATATATTATTTGAAGTAAGAAATAAAACTGGACTATCTAACATTTTATGTTTCCAGCAAATAAAAATTCTGATAAGCCTTTTTCTTTTTCTTAACACGCATATTGACTTTGCGACTTTGATCACGTACTTTGCGCAAATAAAAAAAAATCACGAAAGCTAATTCAAAATTCAAAACCCGCAACTCATTGTAAGTAAAATGAAAAAAAAAAAAAAAATTGCCTAAACCGCTTACAACATGATTCACAGATGGGATGACGGCAGGAGGATGATGATGACATAGTACTGTTTCAGAGTTTGTTTGTTAGATTGAGGTGTGACACCAAAAACAAAAATAACTTCCGTACCAAAATGCGTCGATTACGCCATACGACGGTCAGTGGACCGCCAGAGTCGCCGTCGCAGGTTCCAACACCCCTTGCACCATCCGTGCACAAGTGGGAACCGTGAATCGGTACATTGAAGCTCTTCTGGCATACAGAATTGGCAATAATGCTGACTGAAACGTGGTGCAGTGTCGTTGTGGTCGGAAAACTGCTCTGTGCTAGAAAAGAAACAAAGGAATGTGCGAAAATTCAGTCAATCAATACAAGCCTTATTCTTCTTTTTCTAATAAGCTGTAGGATAACATTATCCTGTGTTGTAAGGACGTTTTATGAACATACTAGCTGCTGCCCGCGACTACGTCTACGTAGAATACGCTGAAGGCTTAACATTTAGACAGAAAGACAGATATACAAAAAATATATATAAAAATTGTAGCCTATATGCTATTCTGATGTATAAGCTATATTATTGTAAAGTTTAATTAAAATCCATTTAGTTTTTGCTTGAAAGAGTAAAAAACATCCATCCATACATACAAACTTTCGCCTTTATAATAATAGTAAGGATATTTCACGTGCTCAATATAAATTTATATTAAACGAAGAATGAAGGGATTCATAGATAAAAGATAAGTGAAGCATGTAATCAGAGTTCCAAGTAATGAGCTTTTACCAGTTTTTTAAAACGAAAATCAGGCTCGTTGAATGAATTAAGAATGTCTTTAAAGAGTACGTGTTTCATTATAATGTATGTGTACTTGAAAAGCAAGTTTCTGTGCCAATTCTGCTTTCTTTTATACTCACCGTCACTGGTTTTTCCGTAGCCGGAAGCGGTACCTGTTAAGCCAGCGAAGTTTTCGTTGACCTCTGATATTGTCGGCAGCGGAATGGACTGAATTTCATCTAGGAATAAAAGAAGTTGAACCGTGAGCAAAAGGCAAAAAAAAATACTGAAACGTTGGTATTAATAGGTTATTTACTAGTGTTATATACGTATGTACATATATTTATGTAAGTTCGTTTTGACAAAATCAATAAAGCCAAGCACGAAGTTTCTTCACTGCAAGGATCATCATATAAGTCTTCTATATCTTAGTTCTTCATATCGTCATAAGGTACAACGTCCTCATCGACCCGGTCGAGGAAGGGGACTTAAGTACGTCGGACCCACCGTCGGGGGTCCCGCCAAATAACACTACACACTCAGTTAGTGCATTAACAAACACCATACGTTGGTCCTCGCCTTCGAGTGCGGCGAAACCACCAGAACGAGTACATTAGAAACACCCGCATTGCAGGGCGGTTCTCACCGCCCCCAGTCACCGACTAAACAAGCACGGTCAATGGCCATCGGGGTCACGCTCTGCACCGAACCTCGATGTCCCGCATGCCATAATTAATGCACGCATCTGCGGAGTACATGCGCGGCCCTACCTACTGAGGAGGGCCTCAAACCCGTGGGTTCTGGCTAGCCCACCGGTTCTGCGTTCGGTGAAGCTTTAATAGTCTAAAGACTGAAAGCGTAACATCAGTTCTACAAAAAAAAGAAGGATTTTTTTCAGTCACCCACACGAAGCATTTGCATTTGTACGAATTAATGTCGCAATAACAATTGGCAAGAAAGGGCATTATTTAGGTACATTAAATTGTTCACACATTTATGGTCGTTTCGAAGAATAATAAATTAGAGCAATGCTATTCTACTATTACAATCTACGGCTCACTTACTATTAAAATCTACGGCAGGAATTTTCACCACAGCAATATCGTGAGTTATCTCATTAGTATTCCATGACGGGTGTGTTACGACCTCCGTCGTTTCGACTCTCACTCCGCCAGAGAAGATTCTGAGCGAGCCAAGAACGATAGTGAATCTCCGCGCTTGACTCTGTCCATCCCACCAACAGTGGGCTGCGGTGAGTATCCTGCTGTTAGAAATCAAAGCCCCACCGCAAATTGATGTCCATCCCGTGGTGAGAGTGGCTATTATACCAGCCTGAAAAGTGGTTGAGTTTTTAGAATGAATTTAACAAATTTCGGTGATGTTTCCCCAACAGCAGAATTTATTATAATGTCTTTACTCCAACTGGAAACTTGTGACTTGCGAGCCGATTCAGACCTCAGACCAAAGATTTTTCTAAGTGAGGAGGTGGCGGTTCACCTGATGCTAAGTGATAACCGCCGCCCATGGACATTTGCAACATCCGTAGGGTTGCAGATGCATTGACAACTTATAAAGTGGGCCCCAGGCTATCTATATAACACTATATACATAGTATAACATAGTATAACACTTTCAATCCACGCTGGTTTTATGTGAGGGGATTGATACTTACCCAGACGGACCTGCCAGTTCGTGCAACAGTGCAGACAATTGCGCGGCCCACAATTGCTAGTTATGTGAGATGGAATATACAGTTACTTCATAGTCAATATCAATATTATTTTGTTTCGTATTGTTGTAAACGTCATAATTTGGTATAGTCTTTAAAATTGTTAACCAATTTAACCCAGAAGAAGCAAGAGACAGTTGTCACATAAAGAGTTTATCACTGGCGTTCAAGAGCAGAGCATTAGTCATCTCTCCACTCATCTTGGTATTCAGTGTATTCGATTCGGTTTGTATTTTCGAAATCGGCTACTTACTTGATAAGGAAATGATGAATGTGTCACCGCTTGTGAGCCTCCGACGATCCGCGATTGCTCCTCTGACAGAAATATATCCATAGCTCGGGGTATTCCCACTGATACATGATAGCCGANAAACCGGTTCACACTTGACGTTAATGATTGCGAATAACAAGAATATGATGAAAACTTTAGTCAAATGCATTTGTAAACGGCGTCGTGAAATCACTCAACGGCAATTAGCGAGGTGATATTATTCTGATCTTCTGATATGCGTATAATGCGATCGCTAAATGATATCTTTGTTATATTCCGATAAATGTTTTTATCGTCTGATACGGTTAAGAACTAATAGTGCAATAGATGGGTGAACGTTATCATCTATTAGAAATTAAATGTACATGTAATGTAAGCAAATCAATGTTGCCTCATCATTAATATTTTTAAATTTATTGTTTATCAATATTATTGATAGAAAGGGGTGGAACATCGGCTCACCAACTGAACTTAACTAATTTCAATTTTGTTTGAAAAGTGGTACACAAATGTTAATTTAAATTAGCTGGAATCGCACAAGTGCAAGAGTTCACAAAAATAAAATTTGTAAACGATTATTATATGTATCTTGTATTCATTATTATTAACGTAAAGACGATAGAATGGCAAATACACATTTGCCAAAGAAATTCAATTCGAGAATAAGTCATGCCACTAATGATCGAGACCACATATTGCTTTCTCGATAAAAAACATACTGCTTTTGATTGGCTACCCGTTTAATCCAATAGACTGGGCTGTGCGGAAAATTAAAACGCCTTGGACGTAAAATCCGTTTGTGTTAATACTGTTTAATTATTGCAATGTGGATTGCGAAATCAATTCAGTTGATAAATTCAAAAAAATTGTAAAGGAACGTTTGTGTGCTAGAGGCTATTATAGCATTAGTGATTATTTAAATGATAACACACTCTGGAAATGAATTGAGCGCTCCAGGCTCTTTCAAGTGGAATTGAATATAAATATAAATAAATGTTTTAGTACACATTTTACACAACGTTTTCTATTTTTATTTATTTTTTATGTGAAAAGTTGCCAAGCGAGCAGACGATTCACCTGATGTTAAGTGAATACCGCCGCCCATGGACATCTGCTACACCCGAGGGTTCCAGATGCGTTTACATCCTTTTGAAAATTGGGCTCCGGCCACCTCACTCACCAGACGAAACGCGAAAGTATTATACTTCCCCACTTTACGCCGGTCTTCTGTGAGGTCGTGGTACTTACCCGGACGTGCCTGGCCAGCCGAGGCTGCTGCGTGGCCCTACCACCGTGAAGTTCTAGTCCCAAACTAAGCAATGCTTGTACTATGGATACTAGATGACTGATAATCATACTTTTCTTTTGTAAATAAATACATATTATAATTATACAAACACCCAGACACTGGAAAAATAACTAAATAAAAGTTCATCACACAATACTTTTCCAGTAGTGGGGATCGAACCCACACCCTCTGGCGCAAGAGGCAGAGTCACTACCCATAACACCAATCGGGTCGTCAATATATTGTATAAATGTTTGTTATATTTGGCAAATTATGTTTAAAAAAATTGTTTCGCTGAGTTTCTGTCATCGGTTTTCTCAGGGTCAGTGGCTTTTTTTCTGAACCGGTGTTTTTTGACAATCAATAATTTAGAGTAATTCATTAGTATTAGTAGTACCTTCTATATTGACTAAAGATATTTGAATTTGTATTAAAACAGTAAAATAAAGGGAATATTCATCAATATATGTATTTGATATGATTCCTTAAATTATTTTGAGATTTGGTTTATTCATTTAGTTTTATTTTGTTTCCTTCAAAATTATCGTACATTAAATACAGAATTTAGGAATTCTCATTACATTAAATAATCACTAATGCTACAATAGCCTCTAGCACACAAACGTTCCTTTACAAGTTTTTTGAATTTATCAACTGAATTGATTTCGCAATTCACATTGCAATAATTAAAACAGTAGGTATGAGTGAAGTAGAGAATACATAGTGTATAAAATTAGTAAATCACTTAAAATAGTAACTCTTAGCAAATAGGATGGTTTTAATATTTAGCTGTCAGAAATGTTGATAAAAGGTTTTTGCAAAAGATTTCAATACTTTACTCAGAGTACTATACAGTGAGTAGCTTCTTTTATTACCTTGGTTTTTTAGGTTTCGGTATCTAAAGGGTAAAATGGGACCCTACTACTAAAACTCCTCTGCCTGTCTGTCTGTCCGTCTGTCACCAGGCTGTATCTCGTAAACCGAGATGGTAAGAGAGTTGAAATTTTTACAGACGATGTTTTTCTGTTGCCGCTATAATAACAAGCACAAAAAATATTTAAGTGGGGCTCTGATACATTAGACACGATTTTTTTTGCCCTTTTTATAAATAATGTTACGGAACGATTCGTGCACGAGTCCGACTCGCACTTGGGCGGTTTTAAATTGTTTTCAAGACTAATTACCACTATCATTGATGACTAGTTTGTATGAAGATTTTATTTTAGGATCTCAACAGTTTTCATTGATTTCACGTAAGCTTGATCGAGTTTAAAGTTAGTAGAGATCATAACATGCCTTTTTCAATTTTATAGTATGAGAGATGCGTTTACACGCATCTCTCATACTATAAAATTTACTATTTCTCGAAGGAATTTTACTATTTTATAAAATTACTATTCTCGAAGGAATTTTACTATTTGACATCCGAAATATGCTTTATTCATCTCACATTAAAATAAACCTTATCTAGAAATAAAAAAATGAAACAAGACTGTTAAAATAGATTACAACAGTTCTAATGTGATTCAATTAAATATTAATTCTGTTAAATCATTTTTTTAAACCGGCGTGCTGACAAAATTGGAAGCAACAGTAAAACAAGATAAAGTTGGTTTATATAACGACTATCTTTAAGTAATATTTATACGAACTGACTTATTAAATGGGATAAAGATATATGTAAGTACATAAATAACGGACATAAAAGATGAATAGAGTGGTAAGAGAATAGCCCATGATTTTCGACGATCGTTTATCAATTGCGTCGTTCCCTTTCGTTGCGGAGTAATCTTCTCGTTTGCTTAAGAGCAAGATAACAAAATTGGGGTAAGACGTAAGGCAGGGATTAAACAATCTGGGTTAGAATACTGATACATTTTCTGACGCTAGTGGCCTGAAATAAATGTGGTTTCATTTTAACGATTACTTTAGGGTACTGGATATATTACTCACCACACGAAACGCAAAGGGACATTTTTTAGGACATTTTAGGATATATTCTTTATACACAACGTTCTCTAGTCCCAACCTAAGCAATACTTGTACTATGGGTACTAGAAAACTGATAGACATACTTAAACATACTTTTCATTTGTAAAAAAATACACATTATACATATATACATATAAACACCCAGACACTAGAAAAACACTATGCTCATTACACAATATTTTTCCAGTAGTGGGGATCGAACCCACACCCTCTGGCGCAGAAGGCAGGTACACTACCGACTACGCCATTCGTGTCGTCACGGCCACGATGGTAGGGCCACGCAGCAGCCTCGGCTGTTGCACGAATGGGCAGGCTCGTCCGGGTAGCTACCATGACCTCACAGAAGACCGGCGTAAGGTGGAAGTATAATACTTTCGCATTTCGTCTGGTGAGTCAGGTGGCCGGAGCCCAATTTTCAAAAGGTTGTCAACGCATCTGAAACACTCGGGTTTAGCAGATGTCCATAGGCGGCGATATTCACTTAACTTCAGGTGAACCGTTTGCTCGCTTGGCAACGTTCACATTAAAAACTTCTCCGTGTTGCGAGGCCCTACAACGTTAAATTATTAGTAAAGTATTTCGCACAATTTTTCCAAATACTCTATTAATAGTGAAACGGGTTAAAGAGTATTTTAATAAAAATTTGCTTATTCTTTTCTCGAAGACATTACCATAATATTTAATGTACAATATATAATAAATAATAGTTTAGATAGAACCAGACGCACAACATATAATAGTAAGAGTTAAGATAGATCCATAAAATATCACAAATCAATGATATAACAACCTAAACTGCGAAAAAAGTTTAAGCATCTTAATAACCATATTTTATGTCGCCAGCCTAGTCAAACGTAAGATTAAAAACGTGGTCTGCATCTCCAAATACTATGTACGACGAATATAATAGCATATTGTCATTTATTACATATTTTATACAAGATCACAAGAACAGGGCGACTATTTGATTATTCAAATATATTTATATATATTTTGATTTTAAATTTGCGTGTGAATATTAATCATTGAGTTAAATTGAATAGTTCTTCAATAAAAATTTTGAATATTTTGAATGGGATATCATGGGAAATTACGATATAGAGATGAGATACTTGAAGAGTAATTTGTTCTACTTACAGATAATAACTAAGAAAAAATACACAATAGTCGAAAATAAAGGTTCGGTGAAATAATAAAACATATACAGATAAGAAGCTTCCAATAAATTTGTTACAAAAGTGGTCGAGGGTATCCAAAGTTTCAGGCGTCGAGATATCCTAAGGATCACCCAAAATGAAATGATTATCTATTATACCTACCGACTAACTCTACTTGTTTTGTTGCTGAAGAGATAGTTTATTTTTTGCAAAATAACTTGCTTTCAGATTTGTTCGCGTAAAATTATGCCTATTACATTTAAATTTGGTAATTTAAGTAAAGACGTTTTAAGTTGTTGAACACTGATATGCTAGTTTCTTTTTTTATTAACTTGAAAACTTGAAATTTAACAAAAAATTATGCTAATTTCGCATGTTTCACTAAATGTTTACAACTTACGAATAATATTTTCCTTTCCTTAAATCTCAATGTGTGGTTTAGTCTCAATCAGCAGGTTGTATTAAATTACAGATAAGTACCTAAATGATGTCCATAACTTAATGGTTTTAATAGTTTTTCCTTTTATGATAATAACAATAGCTTAAATACAACTTATAAGATCATCTATCTGCAACTAAAAGTCCCGTTAAAATTGGTCCAGCCGTTTCTGAGATTAGTCAGGGCAAAGTGGAAGACAGAACAACAGATAGATATTTTAATGAAACAAATTTACGTCTATCAACTGAGAAATGTAGCTAATAATGTCTCCCTCCTCATACGTATGGAAGAACAGCAGGTACTCGCTCTGAGGCTGTTTTAACTCAGTCGGACACTCACTTAGTTTCCCGCAGAACTTGTTTGACATGTAACTTGCTTGCAAAGAAACACAGTTACTGGCCAACGATCGCCCAGGAGGCTATTGAAATAAAGAAAAATGAACATTTAAATTGAGAAAATGGTAGAAACATTGGCTCGGGATCCTGTTATCAATAAAATAAATTCCAGACATGACCACACCACCACTACAAGAGTAAAAGATAAAGTTAGGGTTCTCTGCGTAGTCCCGATGGTAGCTCGCGCTAACATTGACATCACGACGCCTAACATGACGGTGACCATTATACCTGCCATTTAATAGGCAGAGAGTTTTAGATAAAAGTAAAGCGCAATAGTTCTTTTTAAATGTTTCAGATTCACGTAACAGACGCTATTATATATTGACAAATGAACATTTTTTAAATAATTTTTGTATGTTTCCTGTTTAGTATTCACATGAATTAAATTAAAAAGTTGTCATTCTGACACACAGATTAACACAGACAATTTTATTTCAATTATCATTAAGTATTATGTGTGTGTATTTCTATGATAAAATATTTACGTTTGGAAGATTTTAATTTAAAACGATTAAAACTAAAATTTCAGTTTTAGCAACACGTTGAACAGTTTTTAATTCGAACGAATTAGCTTTCCTTTATATTAGATTGCGGGAAGTTAGTTGCTGTTTCTTTGCGCTTGTAGGGTTCCATACCCAAAGTGTAACACGGGACCCTATTAATAAGACTCCGCTGTCTGTCTATTTGTCCGTCTATCTGTCCGTCTGTGTGTCTGTCTGTCCGACTGTCACCAGGCTGTATCTCATGAACCGTGTAGTTAGACAGTAGAGATTTTCACAGATGATGTATTTCTGTTGACGCTATAACAACAGATACTAAAAAACAGAATAAAAAATAATTAAGTGGGGCTTCCATACAACAGACATGATTTTTTTGCCCTTTTTTATAGTTCCATATCCAAAGGATAAAACAGGGTCCTCATTTTTATTACTATTAATGGTACAGAATTATGGTACGGAAACATTCATATGACTCAAACTCGCACTTGGACGGTTTTTAAAGAGCTATTTAATAATATATGTTTTCGTTCTTTAATTTAACACATTATGCAATAATTATGTACTACAAACTGCAAATTTAATGAAAACATTATGGAAACTACGTATCATAAGCCTTTTAAAGTAAGTTCTAAATCTTTAATGACGTACAATTTCCTAGCTATCTTATACAATGATACTAATTTAACTAAATTTTACAGGTTACATTTTTAACACATTATGCGATAAATATGTACTAGAAACTGCAAATTTAATGAAAACATTATGGAAACTACGTATCATAAGCCTTTTAAAGTAAGTTCTAAATCTTTAATGACGTACAATTTCCTAGCTATCTTATACAATGATACTAATTTAACAAAATTTTACAGGTTACATTTTTAACACATTATGCGATAAATATGTACTAGAAACTGCAAATTTAATGAAAACATTATGGAAACTACGTATCATAAGCCTATTAAAGTAAGTTCTAAATCTTTAATGACGTACATATTTCCTAGCTATCTTATACAATGATACTAATTTAACAAAATTTTACAGGTTACATTTTTAACACATTATGCGATAAATATGTACTAGAAAACTGCAAATTTAATGAAAACATTATGGAAACTACGTATCATAAGCCTATTAAAGTAAGTTCTAAATCTTTAATGACGTACAATTTCCTAGCTATCTTATACAATGATACTAATTTAACAAAATTTTACAGGTTACATTTTTAACACATTATGCGATAATTATGTACTAGAAACTGGAAATTTAATGAAAACATTGTGGAAACTACGTATCATAAGCCTTTAAAAAAAAATAAAGTAAAAAAATATTTTTAATATCAAGTTTTCATAGGTGCTTCAATTCGTAGTTATAGTGATGGTGAGGTACAGCAAATTTAGCTTATTAAATAAGTAACTCCAAATTTCAAGCTCAACGGAATGATCACGGCCTCACAAAAGGCAAAAATACTATACTTCCGTGTTTCGTTCAGTGAGACAAGTTTACAACGTATTTGTTGATACTCTTACGTCCGGTTTTCTAGATATCGTATCTACGATGATCAGTGTTTCAGAAACCGGGCGTTAGTAGCCAGTGATATGATTAATGCGTTAAATCGACCAATAGATCAGTTGCATACTGTGCTCTTTGAAATAAAGAATAATGTAGGTGTTATAAGAATAAAGATCCATTAATAATTTAATTCTGAGATTGTGCAAATTATAGTTATATACATATATTATTATATAATATTATATATATATATTATATAATTTGCACAATCTATAAAATAATTAAAAAGAATACTGTACACGCCCATCAAAACTCAACGTAAGGTATATTTTTCTTTGCCAATCATTTTTTCCTAAATAAAGAGACAAATAAATAAAAAATGCAATTGTATGTAAAATGATTTATTAAAATTATATAATGTAACAACTCAAAATATATCAAGGCTCAGATTCAATTGGCTACTTTATGAGTGTTCAAAACTAATCAGTGTAAGGCTTACTTAAGACAATATATCAACGGGGGTTTGACCAAGTTAGTTTCTAAAGCTTCTAAAGTTCAAGTTGCTAGTTATAGTGCCGACGTTCATTTGCTAATGACGAAATGAAAAAGGGTCGCAGTAAATTCAAAGTATACCCATTAATAACAGATCAAGTTTTCTTCACTATACACATAGGTAGTACATTCTTCACTATATACCTTTTCAGCAATATTTGTTGATTTACGAAGTCTCCTACTTTGAATTATGAAATTCTTTCAGTCTCCACTGGATGAATTTCGCAATTATTATTTTTATAATATCTTTGTACTGGTTTTTAAAATCCCTACAGTGAATTCTGTTTCTTAAAGATCAGATATGTGGCGAGAGAGATATGCAAAAAACCTACTGTTTACATTTAGAACTGTTTATAACACTAGGTAATGGTACTTGACATCCACGATTACTGCATTACAAGTCATGTAGATATTTCCTTTAAAACCACTGAAAATCCAGATATTACGGAGTGAAGGAGGTAAGATATTCCAACATTTAGACGCAGCAAACTTGGAAACTGTCACAAGTTTGCACGACAGTACCCGTCGAGCCCGATTTATTGCATAAATAATTTGTCACTTCAATTAGGTCAAGAAATGCATAAAGCAGTTTAGTCTCAAGCGTCTCGTATACTTCACACTTAGCGTACGTTTATGATTCAAGTATGGCATTTTTCTCTTTAATATAAGCCAGATTTTGCTATTTACAAATATTCACTGAAAAATGTTATTTGAAAGGTGTTTCGTGCTGTAAAGTATGAAAACTTGCTTCACAAAGAATCGATATCTAACTGGTACAATTTTAAAGCTGTTATAAATTCATTTGCAAACTATAAAACAAATCCATAAACTTTATCCATGTGTCAAGATTCTAAATATATAAAGTGTCAGTACTATTCAACTCTTCATAACACGATAAAAAAGTTGCATTATTACATCAGACATTAAAATATTACGGACAGTAGGTTTTAGGTATTATACAAAGCTTTATATAAAATGTGATTTTTTGCAGAGAAATTAACAAAAACTTTCTGCACTGCGGGTATCGTATTTGCGTTTTCTTTATAACCCACTCAGACGCTTTACGCGCGAAAACCTCGACATCTATCTACGTTCTTTATATTGAATTTTTAGCAACGATTGGCGCCATCTAGTGCCAATCGTTGCTAAAAGTGCATTCTTATTAGTATTGAAATACCCTATAAAGAAATTTTTATGGTGAACATTTGAAAAAAGAGATGTCGCCTTTGAACTTAATTTTTAGCATTAATTTTATTGTAGATAAATTAACAAAAAAATTCAGAGCCGCCGGTAATGCGCTCAGACGCTTTACCAATTAAGCTACGTGGCCGTTGACCGCATGGCGCAAAAATCTCAGCATGTAATTACGTTCTTCATTGCATTTTAAACAATGATTTTATTATTACAATAGCGTAATACTCGTAACGCGATGGTTTAACGATATCATAACGATCGCAGTAAAAACGTGAATGCGATGAAAGCTCAGGGATGAATGGCGCAAGAGGGCTCTATGCCCAGCAGTGGGCTGATACGGGCCAACGATGATGATGATAGTGATGAGTACCCATAATCCAAATTTTGCGGTGTTTACATTTCACAATTTGAAGAAAACTATCAACGCGTCGTCATATTATCAATAATGTCAGATTTTCTTTCTGACTTGAAATAAAAAAAGGACGAAGTTTCTGGCACAAAAGTGTTTCATTTTGGTGTATCATCCTTTAACTTTCTAGAATGAAGTAGCTACATTCCTAAAATGCTACAACTAGTTTCGTATCAGAGCTCCTTTATCAGGGTGATCGGAATGAGTTCGTGGTCACGGTTGAATTGCGAGACAGGCCAAAACTAGTCGGTATAATGTATATATAATTAGATGTGCGTTCAGACTTCTTATTTTTTTTTAATAATGATAATTCTCACGAAAGTTTTAATTATTTTATTCACAGACTCGGCCATCGAAACGAAAAATACTGACTTTACCTGTTTTTACAAATTTTTACGTTTAATTTATTAAACGCCATATTAATTTCACATGACGACTCCCTGGTGCAGTTGCCAAGGTATTGGCTTCGGCGTCGGAGGTCGTGGGTTCCATCCCCACACGCGACAACTATTTGTGTGACCCACAGATAGTTGTTTGTCCACGTGAAATTTATGTTTGTAAAACGTCCTTACAACTAAAAATGTGATGATCACTTGTTATAAAAATTCAACATTTATATAATAGGAAACGATATTGCTCATTAATTATTATAATTAATGATCTGTCAGCAAAAAAAAGTTTAGACTGCGTGGTCACGAGAGTCATTACAATTGTATTAATATTTCTCTGTTAATATTTATGACGGTAAATTTTTTACGATCCGTGCGCACCGAGCGACGCCAAAAAAAAAAACGACATGATCAAGTTGGTTACAAAGCGACCGACCTCAACCGACCATGGCAACCAATAACAACTTTTTGACATTTGCCTATAATTCCAAGTTATTTATTTAAACCGTTATCAACTGCATTCAGTGTGAAATTCTTTTATAATGTTAAATAAGTATAACTTCTTACGTGCGTACTTAAGTATAAACACGTTTTTTTTATTCTAAATGCTACATAAACGTACACTAAATGGAAAAAAAGCCACCAAATCTGACCTAATAAACGGCCTTCTATCAATCTTTGCCAGATTTATGTATAGCGGCATAACTCAGCGGTGCTAAGCGTAGATTTTCTGTACGGAATACTTAATCATAAAAAACAAGTGGAAAAGAGGGACTTTCTTAATTTAAATTCACTGCTTATAACATTTAACTTTAAAAATTCGCAAAAAAGTAAGTAAAGTAAAGTATCAGCCTATACATGTCCCACTGCTGGGCAAAGGCCTCCTCTATACAGAGGGTATCAGGGCATAGTCCACCACGCGGCCCCATTGCGGATTGGTGGACTTCACATATCTTCGAAATATTTTTTTTGTTATTATTTCGAAAATATGCAGGTTTCCTCACGATGTTTTCCTTCACCGCTGAGCACGTGATAATTCAGCACTTAAAATTGACAATTTCATTGGTGCCGGCACCGGGGATTGAACTCGGGTTGCTCGAGTATATTGAATTAAAGGCGAGCGCCCGGACACTGAGCTATCACGGCTAATACTACTGAATGGATTTTAATAAAATTTTACAATAAAATAGCTTATACATCAGAATAACATATAGACTCTAATTTATATACATATTTTTATGTATATCTGTCTATATGTCTGAATGTTTCGTCTTCAGCCCATTCTACGCAGACGTAGTCGCGGGCAGCAGCTAGTGGAAAATAAAACGTATAATGATTATAGGCCAGCATTACATATGTCATAAAATAAAATACGGTCACGATTTTTTCCGCTAAATTCGTTCGCGAGTGAATACCCTTCAATGTCTGTTGGCATCATTCCTTAATAGTTTCGTATTCTGTCGTCCGCTTCTTTTATATTTTTTATCTGATACTCCATATTGAAAATTGTTTCTACTTCTACGCTATTACTCTATTATACATTTTGTAAATGTACGTATCATTTCATTTCTAGGACGGTCAGTAATAAATAAGAGAAAGTACTAAAAATACGTCAGGGATAAGAGAAGAATGCATGACGACATGGTCCGAAAATTCTTTAATTCTTGAAATAAAATAATCTACGAAGTCAGTTACGAGCAATTCTTTATACTCTATAATTAATTAAGCCATATCACCTTCATCAAAATTACTTGGACATAACTCTTAATTCAGCTCTTAACTGGAATTTCCCGCTTCGTCCGTCCGATACTTCGGTAGTGACTAATTCTCAACTTAGATCTTATTCAACAATAAAAAAAGTTCTCGAAGTTATCGTCAGTAATAGAAATTAATTGAATTGTTTCAAAACATACTAATACTGTGGTACCGTCCGGGGAAGAACCACACCCTCTCAGAAGACCGGCGCGAAGTGAAGATGTTACACTTCTGCGTTTCTTCTAGTGAGTTAGGTAACTGGGGCCCGTTATATTAAAAGGTGGCATCGCATCTTCAACCCTACTGATGTTCCATATGTCCATTACGGACGGCGGTTATCAATAACATCAGATCAACCGCCAGATCGGTTGCCACCAGTGCAGTTTTACGGTGGTAGGGCCACGCAGCAGCCTCGGCTGTTGCACGTTTGGTTAGGCTCTTCCGGGTAGGTACCACGACCTCACAGAAGACCGGCTTAAAGTGGAAGTATAACACTTTCGCGTTTCGTTTGGTGAGTGAGGTGGCCGGAGTCCAAATTTCAAGGGTTTTCAACGCATCTGCAACCCTCTAGTGTAGCAGATGCGTTCGGGCGGCGAAATTCACTTAACATCAGGTGAACCGTCTGCTCGCCTGGCAAATTTGGCAAAAAAAACCTAATATAAAAAAAGAAAAAAAAAATCAAACAATATAAAGGAGGAAAACAAAATTAATATAGAAAAATCGTAAGTGTTAACCTATCAAATTTTACTTTTAACAAACTATGTTTCCTATAGTTCAAAAGTTTTCCAACCAACCCAGCAACGATTCCCGAGCCCTTAAATTGTTTTGTTGAAATGCATAAAAAAAAAACATAATCGTTCCCGACACGAGTGTCACCTAACATGCACAGGCATAACATAAAAGTTATAACAACGTATAATAAAGGAAGCAACAAAACGTTTGCCATGTATATCAATTTGTTTTCGCAATAAATGTTTGACCCATCGCAGTTTTTACGACGTAAACGACAGGACCCTCCTTATGGGATGGCCATGCCGAAATTTCTCTTTAACATAAAGAGCCAAATTGGAATTACCGATAAAAAAGCTCTGCTTTGGAATTCATAACAGGATAGAGATAACAGTAATATCTTAATTCCGCGAAGTATTGTTCTTATGAAGTCTCTAATAATATTCTTAGTGAGTTTTGCGAAATGGTGATACAGTGAGTATTAATGTTCTTGCCCTCCATTGGATTCTGACGGGATGCTATATAAAATCTGACGATTAAACGATTAAGAATAAGACAAAGAGGCGGTAATTTATTCTTGCTTTTCCTAAAACCTTGCAACCCCAATGAGAGTGACATAATCTGAGAGAAACAAATGGTTCTACTCAGTAAAAATCCTCTATACATGAAGATATTCTTGAGTGTTCGAGATGTTATGTAGAAAACGATAAAAACAAAAAAAATCACAGAACACGAAGATCTTGAGCGTCAGTCGTGATAAACTTTTAAGCACACTTCTTTGTATTTCATAAACAGCCTTCAAAAACGGAGGAAGTTCTCAATTCGACTGCATTTTTTATGTTTGTTACCTCAGAACTTTCAACAGAGTGAACCGAGCTTGATGATTTTTTTTTATTTTAAACTTGCTGCTTCCCATGTACGCAATTCCCCCTACATTAATTCCATTTATATTGGATTTTGGGCTCCGGAGTTACTTAGGAAACTCCTGAAAATCAATTATAAAATGAATACAGAGCGAGACGTTTGAAGTTGATTTTGTTTTTTTTGTTAATAAAAATGTAGACTTGTTACGATGTATATTAGAAACGCGTAACATTCTACTGAGCTCGTCAGAATATTTAAATCCAGAGAGGAGCGTGGAAAATGACAATGTTCTCAGCGAAAACCTAATAAAGAGTGTATTGTGAATGAAATGGCGAGAGTAGACGGCATGCAGGATTTCGCGAGAGTCGAACAATGCCGCAATATGCTGTGGATTTAGTAGAAAATGGCTTTGTCTTGCTTTGAGATTTATGAGAGCTAAGGTCTACAAACGGTTTTGTATTGTTAGACTAATATTCACAAATATGGGATACCTTCAAGAATTTAATGGATTTAATTTAATTTACATGTATAACTTATTTTAACCTGTCCTCTTCATTTTCGCTTATAAGATAATGTGTCAATTAGCTAAAAGTTTGACAGTAATAAGCATTATTTATGATTTCAAAATATTTGCTAAGTTTATGTGAAACTTTTTTTTTATTCATGCATTGCCTAATCATAAACGAATATTTTTAGTGGTCCGTGTGTCAGTCTATCTGAAAGTTTGTCAAGTTGTCCTAAAACGGTTGAACAGAGTATAACGATAATAACAGGGTTAAAACATTTAACTTTCAAATGATATAAAGTTAAAAAATGTAAATTAACAGCATACATATGTTCTACCGTTGGGCAAAGGCCTCCTCTGTAGAGAGGTTATTAGGGGCAATAACACCCAGCCCTGTAGTTCCGGGCTCATAGAATAGGAATAATGTATCTCCTGCCTGTCGCAAAAGGCGACTAAAAGGGAACACGGGTTGGCAGCAGCTCGAAGTGGCCTCGAGCTGCTGCAAGATGGGGAGGGAACCGGGGAAGATTTACCCTTCTCCGGGGCGTAAGCACGTGAGGGGCAAATGGACGAATGAAAGCCCAATGAAGCCCAGTACCGATGGACACCGGTGCGTTCCCGTTCCCTCCAAACGTACAGAAGGTGGCCACCGGGGTTTTAGTGGTAAGAACCCCACAGAACCCTGTCAGGTAAAAAGACACGGTATCTTTTGAAGGTCCCCCCCCCCCGATAGCAAAAAACGGGGTTATAGCACCACGTAACCACACTGCGGATCGGCAGATTTCACATGTCATTGAATTATTTTTTCTTTGTAATAATTTTTTAAATGTGTAGGTTTCGTCACGATGTTTTCCTTCACCGCTTAGCACATGATAAGTCAGCACTTAAAATTAACAATTTAAATGGTGCTTGCATCGGGGATCGAGCTCAGTTTGTTATCGAGCTTGTTTGTTTGTGCTTGAGTATACTATATTAAAAGCGAGCACCCGGACAGTGATATATAAGCTGTTACTTTATTTTACTTTTATCTCTGCACCCGGGATGAAATTTAAAGTGTGAATTTTTTAGATAAATGTTCAAAAACTTTCAGTGAAACGGGATCGAACCCAAGTCATCCGTTCCATTTCACATTTTAATCTTCCGATTGTTTAAGTGAAAGGTAGGAGCGTGTTGAAAAAGCACATTGGCATATAAATAATATGAATGAAATAATACTTCATTCATAAACATATAACTATATGTATATTGGTTTGTGTCTAACTAAAGCATATTTAGTACTTTAATTAGATATCAATAGAACATAATTATTGAAATGATATCTACGTTCATACATGCACATGACTTCTATCAAAAGTATGAGTACTTTTTTTATTTCTATATCCCAAATAGGCTTCAAATTAGAAGATTATTGCCTTTATTCATAAAGAATCACTACTGTTCAATCAAAGATTTATTTCGGGAAGTGGCTTTTTGAAGTTTTACGAGTGGAGCATGTTTTGTATTGTGTACCCTTGGAGAAATCAATACTCTGAATTGCTAATAGTCAAGCTTGTAGTAGATTGGACTACAGAATGAACCATACCACGATTGTCCCTTATATAGGGCGAAGTAAATGATGGTTTGTAAAAAAATAGATCGGCGTTTCAAAATTATAACTAACGAGTTTGGCATTTGGTTTTGATATAACGTAACAGTTTTTTTTCCTACGTTGCAGAGTACCGTGAAAGTGGCTATTAGTTATTATTTTTCGTGCTTAGTTATTCTTCTTCATTCGAAGTATAACATAAACATATGTATATTATGTATTGATGTAGTTTTGTTATTTAAGTGACAAATATGTTATAGTGCAATATCGCACCGATAAATTGTTTTCACAATTTGAAAAAAGCGAAAAGTTTTTATGTTGTTTGCATGTTTTTCTTAATAAATAAATAAATAAAAATAAATAACCTTCCCCGCATCCCTATTGCATGCAGAGTATAATGTACCCACTAGTTAATGTTTTGGGCTGGCATAACATTAAAGACTTGACCAAGCCACAGCTAAGCCACTGTTGGCTTCCTGTGTTCCTGTGAACCCGCTACTAAGTCCCTCCGTCGCCACTAGGTGGAAACGTGGTCGAGGGTCGGTACGCTCGATATCGAGTCGAGGGCACCCTCTCCACAAGCCGCCGCCTCACGGCTGGCGTACCACAAGGCTCCTGCCTCTCACCTTTGCTCTTTTCTCTTTTATTCAGACCGCAACCTTAGAATACTAACCACTCGACTCCAAAGCGCCGCCGACCGCCTCGGCGATTGGTTCCGCAAATGGAGAATAGAAATAAACCCCGAAAAGAGTGTGGCGATTCACTTCACACGAAGTACCTACCCGTCACATCTTTATAATGGCCCTCGCCAATGCAGAAAGTTGGGGCAAATATCCCTTTATGGCCAACCGCTCCCCTGGGAGAAAAAGGTCAAATACTTAGGAGTCACTTTCGACTCGCGTATGTCATTTACTACGCACATTAATAACGTTCGTAAAAGAGCCGCGTTCGTCTCCGGCCGGCTACACAATTTAACTAATGCTAAAAGTAAAATGCCCTTAAGGCACAAATTATTATTATATAAGTCCTACGTACGACCTATTATGTCCTACGCATGCATGATCTTCGCCCACACGCACCCTACTCGCTTGCACAAGTTGCAAATAGTACAAAATAAATTTATCCGCCGCGCAACCGGTGCGCAGTGGTATCAGCGCAACGTCGACCTGCACAGCGATTGCAGACTCCCGACGATTTGCGCACATTTTAAAGATTTGACAAAACGGTTCTTCGATAGAGTCCAGCATCATCCCAACCCTCTGGTGGTAAGCGCAGCAAACTACCAACCGGACACTAACGCGAACGTAAACAAGCGTCGCCCGCGAAACGTCCTCATCGACCCGATCGACGAAGAGGACTTAGATACGATGGACCCACCGCCGGGGGTCCCGCCGGATAACACTACACCCACAGTTAGTGTAACAACAATCACACCAGTTCGCCCTCGCCTCCGAGCACGGCGAGACCCACACAACGCGTACACAAGGTACACCCGCGTTCCGGGGCGGTTTTCACCGCGCCCAGCCACCGATTAGCTAAATGCACAGTCGACGGCCGTGGGGGTCTCGGTCCGAACCGCGACCTCGACGGCCCTTAGATGACAAACCATAATTAAACGCACGCATGAGCACATGCGCGACCATACCCATAGCGGAGGGTCCAAACCCGTGGGTTCTGGGTAGCCCACCAGTTCTGCGTCCGATGAAGCTTTAATAGTCTCGGGACTGAAAGCAAAACCATCAGTTAATACAAGATACAAGGGGTCCTTGCAAAACACTTGATCCAAGCAAAATTACAAAAATATTCGTTCGTGAAAATAAAGTTACTTGTTTTTATTTCTATAAACACTGTGAGTAGCTTCAATAAGGGGGAGACGTCTCGAGCACTTGTTTTACTCTACGTTTTACTTCGTTAAGTGAAGATGTTTCTTTTTTGGGAAGTAGGGTGCGCTCTCACAGCCGAGGACTAATTTTGAGAGCATAAAGTCACGCTTTTATTTCAACCTGAGACAGTGACACTTTAAAAAAAATTTAATTATGTTTTATTTAATGGGTAATTATTAATATTAAATTAAGAATTAAATTAAGAATGTTTTATCGTTCATTGATCAGGTTTAATAACAGGAAAATGAAAATGATGTAGACATGTGTTGGCGCTGGCAATACTGTATACCGGATATGACGCTATCTACTCGAGCCAAGGGACACATGGTCGCATGGAGCAGTGGTCACTTGGATTTCGTCTGCATTCCCGGACGGTGATATAACCACTAGCTGCTTGTCGTTATAATAGTTGTTAATATTCAAGTTCAGTAATTGTTAAAGTATTCGGATCAAGGTAAAAACGTTAGAACGAAGTTTCTTATACATGTAACAAAATAATGGTGATTTACAGTTGCAATATGATAATGTGCCTTAATGAACATATTAATAAATATCTACGTTTAATTTATACAACATAAACCCATAAAACAACAACTACTATCATCTTCATCGTACCTAGTATATCTCCGTTCAGAGTTCACGATAAAAATAAAGAAACATTAGTTGTTAGGACTATTCAAATGGCCACTTAGAGGTTGTTGACTGTCTGCCTTGGAGCAATAACTTTAGTTTTTCACTGGAAATGTTTGAAAATATTATATTATTTCAGTGGAAACGTTTGAAAACACAAAGAACTTTGTTAGACGTGTTAATCAGTAAATTTATGCAAATAATTATATTGTTTCTGAAATAAAAGTCATGTAATGTGTCAGTGGAGGTAATAACCACTATACCACAAGTAATAAGATAAGAAAGAAACCTTAGAATGCCGAAGAGTTGATATAAGGAAAAGATATAAAATGTACATCAATTTTAGATTGTAATGAAAATTATGTTAGTATCTACTCTATTACATTGTAGTTTTAGTCCAATAAATAATTTATCAAGAGGGTGCGTCAACGTTCCTTAACGTTAACAAAAACTCCAGTCCGCAATAATATTTTATTAAAAAACTAGCTGTGCCCGCGACTTCGTCCGCGTGGAATTATATTACATGTATTAAAAAATAAATTATGTAATAAATTAGCCTAAGTTACTTTTCATTACATCAGCTATCTGCTAGTGAAAGTCCCGCCAAAATCGGTCCAGCCGTTTCCGAGATTAGCCCGAACAAACAGACAGACAGACAAACAAAAATTGTAATAAACGTTATTTTGGGTATACACATATGTGTTAAGTAAAATGCGGTTATTTTAATATTACAAACAGACACTCCAATTTTATTTATCTGTATGTATAGATTGCTGTGTTTCTTCATCTCTTATGAACACTGCAAAATTGAATCTCCTCTGCAATTGTGGCGCACAGTGTCAGTTTTGTGACATATACAGTGTCACAGTGCAGCGGTATGCAGTGGCAATGATGTTTTATAATTGTTTCACATTAGGTTACATGAGATACTAGCTGTCCGGCCAGACTTCGCTCTTTTTGAAGTAAAACTTCTTTAGGCGCGACTAGGGAGTAACTCAGATTTTTCTGACGGAAGTAACGCTTTTTCCGACGGAAGTAACTTCATAAGTATGTCATATTTTTAAAATATGACATATACTTATGACGTTACTAAATATTTAATCATTTCAGTAATATATGCCTTCCACGCCAAAGAAGTTTTGCTTCAATCGCGCGTAAAGGCTAGACGCACACATTTTATTTTTTTAAAGTAAACCCTTCCGTGGACCTTAAGGAACATACAAAAAAAAAATAAGCCGAATCGGTCCAGCCATTCTTGCGTTATGCACTTATCAACATTCATTTTTATTTATTACTAGCGACCCGCCCCGGCTTCGCACGGTTGCTATGTATCATACATATGAACCTTCCTCTTGAATTACTTTATCTAGCAAAAAAACCGCATCATGATCCGATGCGTAATTTTAAAGATACATACTAAGCATGCATAGGGACAGACAGACAGCGGGACGACTTTGTTTTATACTATGTATTGATGCACAGCAAAGAGACGTTTGCATTTCAAGTGACATTTTACCACAGTCACTCACTTGTTTTGCCTTCCCGGAACCCCTCCACCAACATTTAAACTTTATGGTATGGTATTAAAGTTCAAATTTACTTTTAAGTATTACTACGAATCTTTTGTAGGGGAATATAGAAAAGTGTTGTTTTTAGACTTTTTCAGGATTTTTTTAAATTTTTTCTCTCCGTTAGAACCATCCACGTCCTTCAAGGAATATTAAAAAAAAAGTATTAGCGAAAGCGGTCCAAGTGCTCTCGAGATTTGCGCTTAGCAACACATTCAGCGATTCATTACATATATAGAGAAGATATAAGTGACAGAGAAGAATAAATGTTACAGATAATAAATCATCTGTCATATCTATATAACACTAGCTGACCCGGCAAATGTTGTTTTGCCATATAAATTAATATATTTTTTTTTATTTATTACATAAATAAGTTATGGGTAGAAAAAAAATTTGTTACAAATCTATTCTCGTATCTATTGAATATACATATAAAATTTCATCCAAGTCGGCCAAGCCGTTTCGGACAAGTATAAACACTAAGAGTGT
Source organism: Iphiclides podalirius (assembly GCA_933534255.1). NCBI lineage: Eukaryota > Metazoa > Arthropoda > Insecta > Lepidoptera > Papilionidae > Iphiclides > Iphiclides podalirius. Next base: position 11,605,054 of record OW152831.1, on the reverse strand, counting down.
CACACAAGAATTTTATATTTTAGGAACTATGATTTGGAAAAAGATAAAAGTCTATGTAATAGAATTACACCAATTGGTGTAATTTGAGAGCTTTAGTCCACCACACTGAAGTGTGCAGTAGTATATAAACTGGTATGAAAACAACCTTACGGTAAATTCAAATCTAAATATCTTTATTCAATATCGAAGCATTACACTTAATGATTGTCAAAATACTTGTACGGTATACATGGAATTTAAATTGAATGACGCACCTGGTGGGAGCATCATTGTGCCAAACTATAACAGTTTGATTACCCTATTTCCAAAAACGAATTATTTTATTAGCCATTCATTACAGATCTATAAATTCAATACTAGTGGAAATGTTATATATAAAATTCTCGTGTCATGGTGTTTGTAATTGAACTCCTTCGAAACGGCTCGATCGATTTTCGTGAAATTTTGTGTGCATATCATCTATCATCATCATCCCCCGAAACGTTAAGGGTGGTCCACCCCAAACATTTTTTCCTACCCTACAAATAATTTATATGTCAAAACAGCGTTTGCCGGGTCAGCTAGTACTTATATAAAAGTCTATTCGACGGGTGTGAAGTACAATTCTAGAATAAGTGATTATTTATGGTTTTTATTGCTTTAACAATTTTGTAAAGTTAAAACACTGTCTTTTTCTACACTGTGTTCTATCGTCTATGTCATTTTACATAATAACATTGTTGTAAAGCTTTTCCATTCTACTGTAAAGCCATGAGAAATAAACGAACGCAGGATAAGGCATCACACTTTTAAAATTGAAAATCAAATAGGTTCGAAAATAACATTTTATTAATCCAACATTACATAATATATAAATAACATTACATACAATGGTATAATGATGCCTTAGTGATGAAGGCATTTAAAAGATAAAAACAAACTTAAATTGCCTGCCTTGTTCGCCGTGGCAGAATAATTTTAATTTCAATCTTAATCGACAAGGATACCACTGGGTAGTTGTTTTCGTAAACTTGCGACTTGAATAAACAAATATAATTAAATTACTTATCATTATGGTAAGTTTACAATATGTTTCACATACAATATTAAAAGTCGTTGATTTCAAGGTATAAATCATAATTGTGGTCCACTAATTAAAGAAAGATGGTTTCTTTTTTTCTCTTTAGGAAGGTGGAAATTAATATAATAGTTACCTTGGTGCAACATGAATTCCAAAACATAGCTCAACTAGCCAACACTATTTAATACAAATATCGTTTTTTTATCATAGTTTTCGTGGAGTACGCCAGCCACAGTATAAGGCGATTGACTATTGCCTTGTTACGAAGGACGTAGTTTGTCTCTACCATTAGTAGATTGCGAGTAGCTCGACTGAAACTATAAAATATTTTAATTTCTGCGTAAACCTGTTTTTAGGATTACGGACTGTAAGAGTAAGACGGGACCCATAATTATTAATAAGACTCCGTTGTCTATCACCAGGCTGTATGTCATGAACTGTGATAGTAAGATAGCTAAAATGTTCACTTGATGATATATTCCTGTTGCCACTATAAAAACAAATACTAAAAAAATATTTAAGTGGGGTTCCCATAAAACTGATATGATTTTTTTCCATTTTTTATAGATTATGGGACGGAACCCTTCATGCACGAGTCCGACTCGCACTTGGCCTTTTAATATCACATTATAGGTTGTGTTAAAGATTGGTGCGACAAAACTATTAGTGTGTTACTACCCTGTTGAGTGATTTTCGGAAACGCCATGACACGACTGAAATAAAGAAGTTAGCCTTTAAATTTACGTAATTCTTGTAATATAAAAATACGTAAAAGTTAGATAATCATGTTACAATTTAATATATATAAACATTTGAATTACATAAATTTACAAACATAATATATTAATTACACACATGCTATTATTAAAATTTCTGAAATATTGCTCGTCGACTTTATTACAAATCGTAAAAAGACATCTTATCCTTTAAACGAGCAATTCTTGTATTATATATAATCGGAATCTCGGAAACGGCTCCAGCGATTTTCATGAAATTTTGTATGTGTGTAGATTCGGAGGCGAAAAATCGATCTAGCTAGGTTTCATTTTTAGAAAATGTCCTTTTATCCCCGTTTTCAGGGAATGAAAAATATCATTCGAATATGACGAAAAAAAAAATGTTATAATAGCTCTTGAACGAATTTATCCCGTTTAATAGCTTCTATGAAATTCTATTAAGGTGTTCTTTGTGATTCTACTTCAGATGTGTTATATATAATATACACAGTAAGATAAAGAGGGCTTGCATACTCTAAGTAATAATTGCTTTCAAATTAATGGCTATTGACACGCAACGTCAGTGTTCACTCTCGGCCCACTTAATTGAGGCTGTCCAATTTGGGTCATGCTTTACTTACATTTAATTACTGAATTAGAGTTTTTTGAATTAGCATTTTTGATGGTAAGACTTGTGATAGAAATAATTATACACACATTTAATTTTAAATTACTATCTGAATATCACTAAGAATCAACATTATAGTAACAATAATAGTTGCCTTATTATGGAATTTTATAAAATGGGTGTCGAAAAACTCGTTTAAACGTTTATTTTTATTGCGTCTGATGTTATTTTATTGGTACGATATAAACGTCTGTTGTAAAATACACAATGTGAAAATCATAAATTAGGATTTGATTGTTCGAACAAACAACTTTATGTGACATAAATTTCAAGCCAGACAATTCAACAGGATTTGCAGGTTATGAATGAAACGAATAACTGGATAATATAAAAACGTTAGGAATTGAGTGATCTTCTAATAGTGCGTATGAAAATAATTTGACATTTTTATTAGTGTGGCTTAGATAATTGTAATGTACTATACGTAATTATTGACAAAATAGATGTTAAGTATCATGGATACTCTACTTATGAGAATATACAAAGGCTTGAACTTTGTATATTCCCATAAGAATCAGAAGTAATCAGCAACTATAAAAGTACCTTATTGCAGAAGAGTGACATTTAGTTTTGCGTTGTATATCATTTTGTCAATTCGGTTCTAGTGTCAAAGAAACTGATGTTTTATATATAGGAGAGAAGACAGAAACTGTACAGTAAATATTGATTGCAGTGAAGAGATGAATTCATGTATACGCTCGAGAATTATTGTGTAAAACGTGCAAAAGTATTCAGCGCGTGTTTCTTTTTCGATGTTTAGATAAAGTAAATGAAAGTGATGAAGTAAATGTGAATGATGGTGAAACTAATACAATTATTACAATTTCTGTTGTAACAATGTTGACGAATGTTGTATCCATGATTGGATTTATCACTTTTTAACAAGCATGCATTAGTTAAAAACCATCCGGCGCTTTCCTACAATATTTTTTTTAGAAAAACCATTGTAAGAGCGATTAAAGCTAAAAAAACTACTACATCGGTTTCCGCGTGAGCACCCGCTGTACTAAAATATGCAAAAATACAGGCATTTTGTTATGCATAGTGCTAAATTTAATGCAAGGATTTATCCGTGCAAAGCTGGTTTAATTAGCAAATCCGAGGCGCCCTGTTGATCCATACAGGATTAAAATTTTTAAATTAATTTCGCACATGTGCAAGCACACCGTTAAATCGTATTTTCAACCGACTTAAAAAAAGAAGGTGATTCTCAATTCGGCTTTATTCTTTTTATGTTGTCACCTCAGAACTTTCGGCTGGGCGAACCGATTTTGATGATTCTCTTTTTATTTGAAAGCTGGTGCTTTCCATGTGGTCCCATATTAATTTCATTGGTATTGGATCTTGGGCTCCGGAGATACGTAGGGAACACCTGAAGATCAATTATAAAATGAATACAGAGCGAGATATTTGAAGACGGTTTTGTTTTAAAGTAAAAAACGTAAGTAAAAAATGGACTTGTTTAGTTAATAACTGTGGTAGGGCCAGGCAACTTTTCGCCGTTGCACGAATGGGCAGGTCCATCCGGGTAAGTACCATGACCTCACAGAAGACCGGCGTGAAGTAGCAGGGTTAAACTTCTGTTTCGTCTGATGTTTGAGGTAGACGGGGCCCAATTTATTGTAAAGCGGCTACGAATCTGCAACGCAACGGGTACTTGCCACCCTCTCACATAAAAATAATAGACATCTGAAATATCAATGGGATTCAAGGGCGAACAATTTCATGAAGTTCGGCCGAATAACTCCGGTTACTCACGACGCGATATGCAAAAGTGCAAAGAATACTTTTCGTCAATGTTCTTTTAGACCGTGGTCTTCTCCGAAAAGTCGGCTTATTCATGCAGCAATAGAAATCCCTATGTCGCTCTGTCACAGTAAAATCTGAGGACGATTCTAATCTCAGTGGCATACTGTAACCAGTTTCCTTTCCTCCGCGCTTTTTGATCCAAAAATTACTTCATTTGAACTCCGATAGTGGAATGTAGGCTAGCATATTCCCATTAATTATGTCTACGAGATAACACTGGCCTTTGTCCCGCACAATGGCCGTAATTTAGCCAAACGAAGGTCGACCCTTGTTTAACTTGATGACTTATTGGTCAATTTACCCAACCTATAATAATATGGCAGTTACATACGACAAATGTACAAGTATATCACAACTAAGTTAATATCACGCTTTATATATGTTGTATTGATAAATTTTAATAACAGTGATATTAATTGAGGAGTAAAATGTATGGAGATCTAAATGCTGTGATGTCGACTAGTATTTCGTAGTTACGAATTTGATACTTTATATTTCAAATTCCTTCAAATTACAATGTTATACGAGGATAAGATATGCATAATAATGCCGATCGCTTTATGAACTTGATTTGTTTCAGAAAATAAATTTCAAACAGTAAAATTATTATGTTATTAATATTTTCTTGCATCTTATTGCCAGAGCTTCTAGTTGCGTAACGTAAACCATTTTGAACTTCAATGAAAAAGGCACCATCAACACACCAGAGCCGAAAAATTTATGTAAACAGAATAATGATTATTTTCATAATATACTTGGTTAAATAATAAAAACATGAGCATCCAGTGCATGACGGAAAACGCTGAGGTTTTTAGACTTAAATATAATAAATGTTATATAATAATATCACCCTCTTTGGATATGTAATTTATTCATATCACTACAGGAAAAGATTACAGTATCTTGGGGTTGAGTAATGTTGGTGTACTAGATTTCATTTCAATAACTATGAAGTGTTAATAATAAATACATAATAATAACGACAAGAAAAAATTTTTGAGACACATTTCACACAACGTTCTCTAGTTTGGGACTAGTAGTCTGGGACATAGTACAAGTAACGCTTGTACTATGGGTAAGCATACATAAACTAGATAACTGATAAACATACTTTTATTTGTAAATAAATTCATATATAAACACACAGACATTAGAAAAACACTAAGTTCATCACACAATATTTTTCCAGTAGTGGGGATCGAACTCACAAACTCTGGCGCAGGATGGCGGAGGAGGACACTACCCACTCAGCCCTGTAGTCCCGGGCTCAAAGAATAGGGCTAAGGTATCCGCTGCTTGTCGTAAAAGGTGACTAAAAGGGGACACGGTTGGGCAGCAGCACGAAGTGGTCTCGTACTGCAAGTGGGTGATGGAATCGGAGAAGGTTTTTCCTTCTCCGAGGCGTGCTCAAGCGTAGTACCGAGGGACACCGGTGCATTCCATGGGAGATCCCGGAGTCCCTCTGGGGGGATTTACGCAAGGTGGCCACCGAGGAGGTTTTAGTTAGGGTAAGAAGAGTGGGTTATGTGGGGCATAACCCTGTCATGTTAGGTGACAGGGTATCTTCCAAAAGATTTCCCCCGATACCAAAAAAAAGGTACACTACCCACTACGCCATTCGGGTGGTCAGTATGCAATCATCTTGACATTTTGTGTGATCCACAGATAATTGTTCCGGATTTGAGTTTTGTTCCCAAGGTTGGTTCAATAGTTGACGTCAGGCCGGTCGTAAAAAACCTATATCAAAAACCTTCCTAGCAGCCACCATGTTGATGTTGATTCCCGGATTACTAAGTGATGTAGATATAAAATAGCATTCTAAGAGTGGACGCTACATTGTTTCAATATTTATTGTTCTGCTTAATACCCCACCTGCCGCGAACAGCCTTCTCTCACAATTATTCTGGCAACAACTTTTCTTAATGAATATTAATTACAATGAAAAGGCTAATTAAGGTCGCTTCTTACAGAAATTATGACTTTCTAGCGGCGATAAACCTGTTTCACGTTAAACTGAAGTCTCGGTAGCTCAGCCGTTAATGGGTTTACTTCAAAATCCTTGGTTACTGTTGAATAGTTTCGTTCTTCGCAAATTGCAGCAAGCCTTATCGGTGTTAGCGACAAAAGGCGCGATAAGATTAGGCCATTGTTTTCATCTTAAGTGACTTTGTTAACAAGGCATGTGAGAAGTGAGCTTCGTTGAATTGATATTATAGTGATTATATAGAAATGGAAAATCTATTCCGAAGATTTTCAAAAACGTGTGGAATTTGAATTACATTTTTCTTACTCTTTTTAAGGTATCAATAAAAATATACCAGAAAATCGTATGAATACGTAATTGTTATTAATTCTATAAAGAAATAGTCAGTAAAAATGGGGCAAAATAAAAGGCGATAAAATTTTCCCCAATATCGAGAAATTTGATTACATGTATTTGCTAAGCATAATAAAGTTAGTGGTTGTTTTCATATAAGCTGGCCAATAATAATATCATATTGGGTACATTTTTTACAAAATCTAAATAAATCTGGTTAATTGTAAGTTATTTTCCTGAAAGAAATTGCTTCCTTAGCCTACCGGTGTTAGTAGGCCGCCTGTTTCATGTATTTACTTTCTATGTATTTCTTTGTGTGCAATAAAGTATATCCTATTCTATCATTTCATCCAATATAATTTCATCAGGATTAATATATAAATCTTTGATAGCAATTGGCAAATAAAGAAACAGTATATTATAAGTAGATTTAAATAAAATGTGTTGGGTAAACTTTTGACAAGAAGGACCAAAAAATTCCTGGTACCAAAAATTTATTCTCGCCAACGATCATTTATTATTATTTAACTCGGCCTTTCTCGCTAACTTCGCTGCATCTTAATGAAAACGTATTCTGATTTATTGCGGATTCCCTGCCTCCATGGGGCCATAAAGTGAAGTTTTGCTTCAAATATTTCATACTTATATTTGCAGTAACGCTAAGCCAGAGACCAGGACTTTTTAGGAATGCGCTGCAGTACAAGATATGTTTGCAGATTCCTATCCTGTCGGTACGAGTATATATCTGTTAATACGTGTATTACGTTGTTAGATCACTCAACTGTGGTAAAATGTAAGACAAAGGTGTTGCAACCATTGTTTCACATTTTTATCACAGTCAACGCATTGTAAGATCTATAATATATAAAAATAATGTGTAAATTTAAGTTTGGAAAAGCTTAATTCAGTCGTAGATACAAAAACCGTAGCCTCCCCTCTCTGCCATGTATATTGCGCCCTAGCTTTTAATCGGCAAATGTAATGCAACCATAAAAGTCTGCAACGAATACTAGTCAACGCGAGCTTTGACTCTGAGTTGTGATTTCTAAATTTATACGAGTTCAGTTAACATTGTGAAGGAGTGTTAAATGTAAGCTAGAAACTAAATAAGTAAGACGAGAAGAGTCGACAAGGGCTTCTTCAATGTAAGCCTACTCAGATTTAGTGTTCTGAAACGGAATTCGTTAAACGCTTAAATATTTATTTAACATGTTTGTAGAGTCAAGTAACTGATTTATTTTTGGGTTATTTTCTTTCATATTATTAATAAAGATTGGTATTTAGAAGTTAAAACAAGAACTTAATGAAAGGCAGAAGGTGGACCCTGCTGCTAGCCTTTTGTGTAATTGGCTAAACACTATTTATTATAATACCAATTAACATCCCTAGTCGCTATTTAATGTATATTGACTAATATTATAAACACAAAAGTTTGTATGTATGAATGGATGTATGTTACTCTTTCACGCAAATACAACTGAATGGATTCTAATAACACTTTACAATAATATAGCTTATACACCAGAATAACACATAGGCTGTAATTTATATACATATTTTATGTATATCTGTTTTTCTGTATGAATGTTACACCTTCAGCCTATTCTACGCAGACGTAGTCGCAGGCAGCAGCTAGTAATATTATAAATGTGAATGTAGGTTTGTTTGTTACGCTTTCACACCAAACCTACGCAACCAATTATCATAAAACTTTGTACACATATTATGAGAGGTATTAAAAAGGATTCTTTTTTTAAAAAAATCAATAAAAAACTAGTTACACACAACTACCTATCGTAATTTGTTTTTAATCTTATGTCAGGGTTAGCTGGAAGAAAACTCTTTTTAGGGTTAAGCTCGCATTTATACGTTTTTTTTTGTAACTTTGTTTTCACTTATGAAAGAGGAAGGAATAAAGAAGAAAAAAAAGTATATTTTATTTAAGAGCGAAACCGCGGATAAACTCTAGTCTTTAATAAATTAACTATGTATTAATTATTCACTTTTTTATTTATAAGATTGAAACATATTATAAGGAAGAAACGTCATATTTACAGTAATAGTACAGTAAAGCTTTCGGATTATACAGTCCCTGTAAATAACACTTTTATTTATCTCCGTTATTAGAAAACTAAAAAGGATAATATGTATGTTGAAGATATCAAAACAAAGATTAGGAAAAAACTTCATTTGTTATATTAGGTATATACATAGGTACATATGCATGTATCTACAACGACCCCGTTTGATTTTGCAATTAACAAATGAACGCGAGGACTGTAAACGGCAAGTGGAACACTTAGAAACTTTAAAGCTAACTTAGAAATTTCTGGTCAAACTGGATATACGAGTATTGTTTAAAGAAAGTCTTACAATGATTAGTTTTGAACATTCAAGTGAAGGATGCACACTAGATGGCACCAAGCGTCGCTACAAATGCAAAAGAAAGATCGTAGATTAATGTCAAAATTTCACCTAGGTGTCGCCGTGAGGTCATCGAAACCAGAAGACGCAGGCTCCAATCACTTAGCGTAGAAATTGTTGTGCATTTATCTACAAAAAAATTACAACTTAAGGTTTCATCTTGTGTGCAGAGAATAGCACTGCAAAGAAAAAAATGATTTGTTCACTGAATATACACACTCACATTATTGTACAACAAAAAAAAAAATATAAATAAAACAATAAAAAAAAATAATAGGAATTGGGTGATGACTGTAGAGCGACCATTAATCAAGCTTAAATCACAGAATTGAAGAATCATGACAATTATGTTATATCATAATCCAAATAAAATCGAGGCTATATCTCTGTTATTTGTATAAAATAACGTTCCTACATTACAAATCTAGTAATATAACATGAGACTATCACATCCTACACTGGAATTTTTGTATAATCTAAATGGAGAAACGTTGTTTCTGTCTAGTTTTACTGTGCATAATTCGAAATTGATCACATCTAATCTAGCGAAATCCTAAACCGTTGTTAATTGACAGCGTTAAACGGAATGGTCATCGTTCCAGGAATTTGGCAAATTAAGCCCAACGGGTCCGATTCTCACCGATTTCACATTAACGAGCCCGTCCGAAATGCACAAACGACTGTTGATTAATCAGTTTATTAAACGATGTTCAGTTGTGCGATGTTAATAGCTTTATTGCAACTTCAAATATAAGACATAATTATTATTACTAAATATAAAGATATAATCATCGTTAATAATGCAACGACGAAGATAAGACAGATACTTAAAATTATTATATTATCTGTTCTCTTTTTGAAAGTAAGTTTCGAAGATAAGCGATAAGGTGACAAAATGCGTACAAAGAAGGTAAAATGTTTAACATTATTGCTAAATGATTTATCAGTATTTCAGAAAGCTATAACCATATACCTATATACTTCAATTTAACTGACGCAGTTCTAATGAATCTCAATTTAAAGCGCGCACATGAACGAATATCGTACACGACTAGAGTTATTCAGTTTATATTTCCGTGCTTTAATTACCTTCGCGTTTCCACATTAATAGATATCCTCACTACGCTTTACTTGTCTGCACATTTCATTCAATCGGGCCGAGCCATTTAGGAGATTGGTTTAGCGAGAACGCACAATGCGATCTCAGCCGTGGCTTGACGTTATCTCGAATTAAATGTCTGAACCAGTTGTCTCTTTTTCTTTTTATTTTTCAGTCAAATACAGATGGCTCATTACACGAATTGAAAAGTTCAGCCTTGTGCGGTAAAAACTTTAAATTTAAAAAATTTTCTATGGCCAAGGGTTGTAAGGGCAGAAAAACATAGTAATAAAGGTTTGTGTACTTACAACATTTATTTTTTAGACAAGTTACTTAGAACCAGAATGTTCCCTGGCCTATACTAATGTACTAATCATATTAAAAATATATGAAAATAATGTTTCTTTCAAAATCGAATAAATGGTGAAGTTTTGATAGATGAAAATTACATTATTGATGAGAATTATTGAGAAATTTAACCCTTCTTGGTCCAAAACAGTAATAGTCCATTAATTTTTGTCACTAATATTCATAATGAAGGTAGAGAAAATTAATGTTTTTTAACGTCGAAGTACTTAAGTTTGAATTTATTACAGATAAGTAATAAAATAAGTTTGAATTTATAACAGATAAGTAATAAAATTAATACATTTTTATGTGCTTACATCAGCGTTCGAAATTTAGGTATCATTTATTATTAATGCTAACGGAGTGATTAACACGAGGCGAGGCTTACAAGAAGAGCACATGGTTTCTTCATGAAATTAGTAGCTTAACTTATTTAACTTTTTGACGACTCCTTGGCGCAGTTGCCAAGGTTATTGGCTTCGGCGTCGGGGGTAGCGGGTTTGATTCCCACACGGGAAATCTATTTGTGTGACGCACAGATATTTGTTTCGCATCTGGGTGTTTGTTCACGTGAAATTTATGTTTGTTAACCAGGACGGTTAACAAAAAAAAATTTCACGTGACAGGTACAACACAGGATAATGTTATCTAAAGAAAGGACAATGATTTTATTACATAAATAAATAAAAAACTATTCAAATCGAGGATTACGATAGGTGCAAATGCATTGTTCTTTGCGTTTCAAATCTACCAAAAATATCATTAATATGATGTTCCTAGAAACTTGAAAGGCACATTAATATTTTGTTTCATGCTCGAATGACATCGTCAATTAAATGTACAAATCATGACTTTGGAATAAAATTAAAAATACTGTACTGTATGTATGCGGTAACTGCGCCGAATGTGTAGCTATTGAGGGAATGGATTGGAACATCCACAAAATTTATTATGTCAATTAAAAAGAAACAGAATAAACTAAGCTCTGAATAACCGAGCCATGATAGCTCAGTGTCCGGGCGCTCGCCTTTAATTCAATATACTTGAGCAACCTGAGTTCGATCTCCGGTGCCGGCACCAATGAAGTTTTTAACTTTAAGTGCTGTATTATCACGTGCTCCGCGGTGAAGGAAAACATCATGGGAAACCTGCATATTTTCGAAATAATATAAAAAAAATATTTTTCGAAGATATGTGATGTCCGCCAATCCGCAGTGGGGCCGCGTGGTGGACTATGCCCTGATACCCTCTGTATAGAGGAGGCCTTTGCCCAGCAGAGGACATGTATAGGCTTTACTTTTTACTTTACTTTACTGAATAATTGCCACAGTCACCACTCCACAGATAAATAGTCAACAAAAAATAAAAGTGTACTACGAACTTAAGTGTTAACTGAGCAGTTCATCTACGTTCAAAAATTAATAGCTTGCGCTACCCTAATTTCAAATTGAGGAATTTTAATGACATTACCCATCGTTATATTTATTATAACGTAATTATGATTTGGTGTGAATAAAAGACCATAAAGCTTTGTTTGAATGAAATATATGTAAACGTAAAACTCAATTTCATATCCTCTATATATCTTTTTTCACTCTAAATCACGTTATATTCTTTTTTATGATGCTTAGTTAAAATTAGCAATTGGTTAAATTAAAGTTGTACTACTTCATGGTTCTTAAAGGATATGGCTCGAAAATACCTTTACGAGACCAATGACCGCAAATATTTTTAAAATTGCATAAAAATTGTTATGTTCGGTGTCAATAAAGTCGCCTAGGTTTTATTCTGTGATTTAAAAGAGAAATCTGTGACAGCAACGTTATTTATTGGTAGCTTCTCTGGATTTATTTGAGTTTTATAAATGTGCAGACGTTTTATTTTTGATTGTCGCACAATTTATTCCGTATTATTTTGTAAAACTTTAAAGTTTTCTCATAAATAAAAATTGTTTGGAAATGATTTGGTGTTAATATTAAATTATTAGAAAAGTGATTTCGAGTTTTTTTTTTAAAAAGGACCGTTATTACTGTTGCTATTAAATATCAAGTTGTAACGTATGATTTCATCACTTTGTCGAAATTGTTGTTTTTCTGAAGACTTGGCTGCATGTTATTTGAACCTTTACCTGTTCGAAAGGACGAATGTAAAAGTTAAGTTCATTTGTTACTTCCAAAACGTATTGTTAAACGTAGTGATTACATCTCTTGGGTTCTCTCTTTGGTTACTTCTTGTCATTTGAGACTGCCGCCGGTTCGAATTGACATTGGATAAATTAGTTTTTGTGGATCCATTATCTTCGACTGGTAAGTAATTGCTTGGTTTCGTTCATGCCAGTGGTTGTTTTGTTTACGTATTTCGTTTTCTTATCAATTCGTTCTTTAACAGTGCATGGCTAGAGGTCGAAATCAGAACACGTTTCTGGTCGTATTGTCTGTGTAATTCCGGTCTGGGAAACTCTGCTGGATTTGTTATCCCTCGTGGTAAGATACTTTTGTAATTTTTAACTGGTTTCCTACTAATATTGTATAATACTTGCGTTGAGAACGTATTCAGAATCTTACATGAAGGTAGGTTGAGAATTTTATTGTCTTGTGTTTCTAAGGGTGGTTTTTCGTCATCACAGGTGGATGCTGAAGGCATAGGTGGCTGGCAAGCTGGTCTGAGCTGCTGCTCGATTAAATAGTGTTTTTTTACCTCCAGTTGATAAGTGTTTCACATCTTTATAGGTGTAGGTAGATTTATATCTCTGCCTTTGTCTGTTCTACAATGTAGTTTTTGTTGGCAGGAAGTCTCCTACTTACCCCCCAACGTCTGCTGGTTCTGAGCTGAATGCTAACCTGTGTACACAGGGCAGGTGTCTGCGGTGACATAGATTCAAAATAACGTCCTTAATGGACCTTGTACTTAAACTGAATTGCATAACTTTTTCATAATCTCAAATTAATTTAATTATCTAACATTTTTATGGTCGCACCAAGTTACACATTACTTGGTCCTATGTACTCACGACTCCCTGAGATACTTAATTGTAATTATTACAACAGTCTGTTCCTAACAGACACGGCGCCCAACTTATTATTATGATTCTACATTTTGTACACTATTGTATCTGAGCTAGTTCAGGGATTGTAACTATAAACTAAAGGGATAAATACAACATCTTAACTGATAACAAACTAAATCTTTTATTAAAATACCCTTTAATTAACCACATTCTTCATGAAAAACGTTACAAAGTGAAATATAATTTCTATCGCAATTAAAAAGATTTTAAAACTAACCTTTCATTAATATAATTCACGTTCAGAAATAACAACTAATTAAATATAAGCAGTTACACTTGTCTAAGTAAGAAGAATCCAAAACTCGACTCAGTAGCAACGATGGAACGAGGGGCGAACGTACATACTTATAGACTTTCTGGCTTCGAGTTAAAATGGAATAATGATAACCAGGCCTCCTTCATGCACAACATTGTTAATGGTACAGACATAAGTATTCCCAATAATTGATTATTCTGAAGATTGCTACTCCGACGCAAATCATGCGCCTTCTTAATAAGACCGTCTCCTTAATAATTGCATTCGGTTTATAGGTACTTGGAATTCGTGAATTCGCCCACATTTACTACTTTCGTCATCAGCTTAATTGGCAGGAGAAACGCGAGCCCACTTTCTATCCTTTTAAAGCCCATCACTCATATCTTAAGGATAAATTTTCTTTCCAATCTGATGCTCACTCCTTTCACCTCCACAATCAGAATGTGAACCCAGTCTCCTCCTTCAAATTTCTCTTAATCGTTTCTGTTTTATGTTCAACTCTTTTTAAGGTCAAGCTGTACGATTCTGGAACTCGCTATCTATTAGAAAACGACCTATCAGACATTGTGCAACTACATATGCTTTTAAACGTGCCGTTTTAAATTTTATTTAGACACTCAAAATCATTATAAAGCGTCAAATTCGTGGTTGGGCCACGCAACAGTCTTCACTGTTATCCAAATGGGCAGGCAGTCTAGTCCTTATTATTTTAAGCCCACCATTGTGAGCAAAAAGTTTTGAAATAAGGGAATAAATATTGTGCAACTACATATGCTTTTAAACATGTCGTTTTAAATTTATTTAGACACCCAAAAATCGTTATAATGCGTCAAATTCGTGGGTGGGCCACGCAAGTCTTCACTGTTGTTCAAATGGACAGGCAGTCTAGTCCTAAATGTTTTAAGTCCACCATTGTGAGCAAAAAGTTAAATAAAGAAACAAATATAAACGGATTATTTTCTTTAATGGGTAATATAAGAGTTATGTCATTTCTCTGTCTGGAAATTTGGTCTCTGTATTGAAATGGCGTCGTAGTTTCTGCTCAACGCAATACAGATATCGAATGTAACAACATATTTATGTTACATAATTCACGTTTATGTATGTATGTAAAAGTATTTACGTGGAATTCTGCCAAATTTGTTAAACATTTTTTTTTCTTCATTTTCTCATAGCAGTATCTGTGAATACAGAATTTGATATTTTACGGTCAACATTATGGTTGGTTAATATTGGACAAGTTCATTGTGTAAGTAAATATGTTTATTTTTTGTCCCTTCAAAATCGAAAACAAATATTATGTAAAAATCTATGATTTCCAATATTTTTTTTTTATAAAATTTTATCCACTTTGTGCATAAATAAATTATTACTTAAAATTTACAAGAAAGCTACAGGGATTTTTAATATTAAAATTCTCAGTAGGCAAAAAAAACCTCAAGCATACCGTACCCGGCGCGTACACAATTTATAGAGCTGTCGATTTACAAAAAAATTATAGAAATTCAAAAAGGCAATTAATACACTAATTTTTGGGAGCATGATTTTTTTTAATTTACGTGACTATAATTTTTACTTCATAGTGCCTTTTAAAAGATTTTTTTTTGTAGCCATTAGAACGTATTAACCCGCGAAAACTTTCGTTGTATGTTTTTTTACAATTTCGTTGTGAGTAACGTCAAGAAGACTTGTCAGTGAAGACTATGCACGATTTATCAGAAGAGCATAGATAATCTGTTTAGTGGTTCGGTACAATTAAAAAGAATTTCTGACGGGGGACAGTCATTGGCTGATAATACTACTTAGATTCGGAGAGGAATCAGTCAGCAGAATGGGTCTTTACTCTTGAAACGTGACAACGAAAGTTAAGAAAAGAGCATCGATACGAAAATTGTTCTTCTTTTTTCACAAAAGTGAGGGAGTTGAAAAACAAAGTAAAATTATTGAACTCTTTTACGAACTTGACATTTAGAAAAGAGCAGGCTCACAGCAATATAGTCCATTCCTCTAAAATAACAAATGCGTATTTGAAGGCTTCAAACGAGGAACTAATGACGTATCAGAGATGCTGCTGGCGCTGGCCGCTTCAGCAGCCCTCCTCGGGGAGCTGCCCCCACTCCTCCAGATAAGACGCAGCTTACTTACTCTTCTCCGCTGGCGAGGGCAACGGACTTCTCGTAGTCCGCAGCCAGAGGGCGCGGGAGCCAAAAGAGCCTGTGCTAACAAAAAGCCTCGCTAGGTCGACGAACCAGGCCTGTGAGTTCATGAGGAGGGGAAGTACTTAAAAAATAAGAAATTTATCTTATAAAATAAGAAAATTACTTAGCCTTAGATTTTACATTACATTATACATTTGTCTTCAAGATTTCAATTCTCTTCTCAGTAGATTTAAATTATTTCCTCAGTTGTTGTAGTTAGGTCTAACGGTCACCCCTAAATAACCACTGCAAATCTAAACTAAGAGATTTCAAACATTTTAAGATTTTTCCGTACTGATGGCAAGTCAATGACTTTTCTTGCCAGCCGCAACGTACATCATTTATTTTAGGCTTATGCCCGTGATTTCGTTCACGCTCAGTTTGCTCCGTTTTGATGTATTATATTGCACGCCATTTTCTCGTGCTCTCCATTATATTTCTTGAGTGAGGAAAGAACGAATACATCTTTACTGAGCTATTACGTTTAACTTACAAGTACGAGCATCACTAGAAACTATTTTGGTTGTATGGGTGTGTGGTTAATGTCTTATGAGTGGTGGCAAATGAATAAATAGCACGGCTTGATGGTATGATGTCTATTCCACTGCACACGAACCAATTAACAATTTGAAGGAGAAAAGTACGGAAGCGGAAAGATTATGAGGCACAGAATAAACAACAATACAGAAGAGGCGGAAAATAAGCTAAGTACAGTGTAACAGTTTAAGAATAGCGATGAGCGTATGCAATCTAACACTCGCGTCAACTCAATGTATGCAGTCGTTAGGTTAGGCGGCTTGCGCTTCGCATAGAGTACTTACAACGCATCGCGATACTTACCGTTATTTACCTGTCGCTGTTACTAAATTGTAGTAATATAATTCCGTTCACTTGTTATCGATGGATTGGATTGTGGATAATTTATTAAAATTGATATATCATAAAAACTATAAATGTTTTTAATAATAAATATAAATAGTGTTAAATGTTTTTAATACATTATGTGAGGTATGTTATTGTAAATATATATGTTGTTCAATAAAAATGCGTAAGAAGAGGAAAAGTGTGAAGTAAAGAGTACGCCACACTATCAAATTGGACAGTATAGTATTTAATATACATAACAGCAGTAGTTTTATCCCGAAACCATGACATTTTATATTAGTATATAAAATATATATCGCAACACAATGTCCGATGACGAACCATTTATGACTAATCATGTAGTCAAAGCTAATTACTCAATACATAATACATGTACAATATACAGATTAAATTATATTTTTGTAAATGCGTATTAAATAAAAAATACGACACAAGAGATACAATATAAAATCAGAGCAAAATAATACCCCAAAGTAAGCTTCGAAAGCTGTGATGCGGTTGAACTTCAGCCAATGCAATCACCCTTAAGCATCGAGATAAAAAGTTATTTACTACTGTTGTTAATAAATAGAGCTTTGTTTGAACATAAAATATTATATGGCTACTTTACCGCCGAAATTTCTTAGAAATTATTAATTTGACTCTACATCTATGTCGGTTTGTCGAAAATTTACTGTTGCGCGCAACCCAGAGGACCCGGGTTTAAATCTTCGAGGCGACGAAACATTGTTCGTCCATTTTTTTACAATTTTCAATCACTATCTATAATTTTCAGCATTATAAATTCCTGCCAGTCTTGCAGGTAATTTAGAGACTAGGTTTACTGTGGTAGGGCCACGCAACAGTCCTCGCTGTTGCATGAATGGGCAGGTCTGTCCGGGTAAGTAGGACGACATCACGGAAGACTGGCGTGAAGTGGACGTGTTAAACTTCTGCGTTTCGTCTGGTGAGTGAGGTAGCCAGGGCCCATATTATTCAATCAATCAATCAAACATCTTTATTCAAATAGACGCTTGCGCGTTCTTATGAATCGTCAAATTATACATAAAACATTATACATAGAGGTTCGTGAGCTACCACCGGTTCGGAAAGCAGTTTCTGTTGAGAAGAGACCGGCAAGAAACTCAACAGTTGCTCTTTTTCAAAGATATCAGTTTACAATATAAAATACCGGTATAATAGTCATAAGGCCCATTTACACGATGCCATTTTCTTGTACATACAAGAGCAATAAATTGCGCGCAATAATTGTCTAGAACATTTGTTGTTTAGACCATGCAACTCATTTATTGCTTCAATTTAATTGTATACAACAGGCAAGAAACTGGCACCATGTAAATGGGCCTTTATTCTACCCTACGTGAGTATCAAAAGTATTTGCACAAGATTTAAATTGCAACCTAGGTTGCGAGTGGCGTCTAATTCGGGTTATTCCGTACGAGAGCACGAAGCGGAATCCGGGGTTCGATTCCCACACGGGACAACTATTTGTGTGAACCGCAGATAGTTGTTGCGCATCTCGGTGTTTGTCCGCGTGAAACTTGTGTTTGTAAAACGTCCTTACAACTCAGGCTGTTGTCTTAAAGTAAGGGCAATGTTTAAAAAAAAAGAATAATAAAAGAATAGCAAAATTACTTACAAATAGAAAACAAAATGTCGTGGAAGTAACTGGTGGTGCATAGGTCTTTTTATTTTGACGGCTCAAATTGCATAAGGTCAGGCCAATAATTTAAAAAAAAAATACGTTTCTATCTAGGCCATCTGTCAATGTAAAAATTGTCATTCCCACTTCTTTTCTCGCCGCTCTCTGTTGTAAAAGGAAAAATAAATACCCAGTTCACAAAATTCACGAAATTTCATTCCAAGAAAATCCGAAGCCATCTTAAGTCATAACATCAAAATATCATTTCATTTCTTGCCTAAACAGTAACAATAAAAATTTATTCGTGTAAATACATCGCTTGTTCGAACTGTACAATATGAAATACGTTCACAATTTGTTGAAAACTTTTACTATACGCATTCACTCCATTCTTCAAGTTTGGTGAATGTATTTGCAGAATTTCCGTGAAGGCTCTGTTCAAATGAAATACAAACTGAGATACTCCGTTTAGCTTAAGTGCCCAGTGTTTCATGCTAAATTACACCGGAGCACGCCACTTTCAGTCTGAACTGCGAATTGTGTGATATCTTTTGATAAACCAGTGAGTAGATTGCATACAAGCCAATTTGTAGAATTTATTGTATTTTTTATAAACATTTTTTGTTATTTTTTTTTATATAAACGCGGAAGTTTATATTTATGGATGTATGGATGTATCCATACATCATGTATGGATGTTTATTACTTTTTCACGCAAAAATAACAGAATAGATTTTATGACACTACAATAATATCGTTTATACTCGTACATCAGAATAATACATAGTCTTTAGTTAGTTTTAATATATTACTTGAACACATTTTACTAAGCCCCTCTTATTGACATAGATTTTATTTGCTTTCCCTTTATATTTGATTTTTGCAAATAATGCAAGAGTAAATAAATAATATAGTAATTTTAGAGAGCGTTAAACAACAAAGGAATATCTACTATTTTAAAATTTAGTCTAGAATGAGTTGACAGATAATAATTATCGAAATTGACGTGTGTACTCATGTGTCATAATAACTTTGTGGTCGGTGATGAGTGAAAGAAATTTATACACTATTACGATATTATAAACATGTTCTTGCAATAACGAAAAAAAATTAAACAGAAATTCCTATTAAGAGTTCCAAAGTAAACAATGTCAGTCGAGTAATTTCTTTCGAAGTTCTTCCCCGGATAAACAATCCATCAAACTTACTTTGTTCTTCGCTCTCTTATAGATGTTTTTCAGTTTATTTAGACAAGTTTCTAAACATAAAAGTTGCAGGGTATATACCATTTTTTGTCTTTTAAACTTGAATTAATATCAATTAAAACGATGAAACGAGGTAGAAAGGTATAGTTAATACACTAAGTTATTTTTATTACATGAATCAAATATGAATTTACTTGTACTTAGCTCCGTTCAGTGACTTGTTGGCAAAAATTTTTGAGAAATTATAGTCATAATTAAGGGACGAAGACAGCTTAATGCATTTATAACGTGTTTTGAATAAAGTCTTCAATATATTCAAAATATTATTTTTCTGCATAATATTAATTAACTTGTACAAAAATCTATTTTACGGGTTGTACAGAACTCAGAATAGGGTAAAACTCTTCTGTCTCTCTGTTTGTCTGTTAGTCTGTCACCGGGCTATATCTCATAAACCGTGATAAGGTAAGGCAGTTGAAATTTTCACAGATGATGTATTTCTATAACAGCAAATACTAAAAAACAGATTAAAAAAATATTTTAGTGGGGCTTCCATAGTGACACTGGGTATATCAAAATAAAAAATTACATAGAAACAAAGTCGGGAGCCCTTTGCGCGCAAGTTCGACTCATACTTGGCCGGTTTTTTAATCTTTGGCAATATAATGAACCGCCTGCGCGCTTGTCAGCTTTTCTAAAAAGTGTATAAGAAGTTCGCTAGTTATTTCAAATTACTGGCTGTGTAATCTAATATGGCTCTCGTATAACGTCGTATGTATGTGTGTATGTTTTGCGAGTTCTAAGCACATATTTTTGTAATGCTTTTCAATCGATTTGTGCGTTCGGGCTTATCTCGGAAGCGGCTTAACCGATTTCGACGGGGTTTTACTGTCGGGCGCGGAACCGGTCAGAAAATAATTAAAGCTATTTTTATAGGGACTATAATCCAGGGACGATAATCCAGAAGTGTACTGATTCTTGTTGTTTGTCAATGGTCGCCAGTGGAATTTAATTTGAGTAAATTAATTAAATTCCGCTGTGGTAGGACCACGCAACAGTGTTCGCTGTTGCACGAATGGGCAGGTCCGTCCGGGTTAGTACCACGACCTCACAGAAGACCGGCGTAAAGAAAAAGTGTTACACTTCTGCATTAAAAGAAGCCTTATTAAAAGGTGGCAACACAACTGCAACCGGTGTTGCAAATGTCCGTGGGCGGCGAAACTTCAGGTGAACCGGCACTTAACATCAGGTGAACCGCCAGCTCGTTTGCCACTTTTTCACATAAAAAAAAAATAAAAAAATACCTACTACTAGTATTGATTCAGAGAATCTAGTACAGGAGTAAAAAAAAACTGAATTTGCTAACTTTGTTCATCTTTATATATATAACTAGCGACCCGCCCCTGCTTTGGACGGGTGCAATGTATTACACATATAAACCTTTCTCTAGAAACACTATATTTAGTAAAAAAAAACGCATCAAGATCCGTTGCGTAGTTTACAGTTTACATAGACAGACAGCGGGACGACTTTGTTTTATATATATATACAGCGTGTCGTTACCATCGCGACAATAAATGAACACACATATAGGGGATAACTTTTAAAGTTGTATTAAACATTTAAATTCTTTAAACATCGATATTTACAGAGTTATTAAATTTTCCAAAACAAAGAATTTTAGAACACCCTTACCTAAAAAAGCGTAACGTAAAGATCTTTTGTAAAGGTCACAAAGCATATGAATGGGTTGAATGAAAATAATAGAGACAAAACATACTGTCAGAAGGAGAGGCTTGTAATGCGACGCTGTGGCGCGAGTTTTATAGGATGTTACAAATTTTGTTTCTTTTTTACTTAATTAGTTTGCTTGAAAAATATTTTTTTTAATTATGGATTTTGTTTGAATAGTGTATGCGATGGTAACGACACGCTGTATATATATATTATATTAATATTTATATATATATATATATATATATATATATATATTAATATTTATATATATATATATATATATTTAATGTTTAAGTAAGTTTATCAATTACGTAGTACGCAAAGTACAAGCTTTGTTCAATTTGGGACCAGATAATTGTGTTTGAAAATATGTCCTGATATTTTTTTTTTCATTCATTAACTCCAGAACTAGTACTGGAACAATAGGCGGCTTGACATCGTATTCGAAAATCAACTTAAATCGGGCTGGAGTTTCGCAAATGGGTTCCGAGCGAAGTTGCTCACACGACTTCCGGTAAAATGAAACTGTTTCGTGACCTTGATTGCCAAAGTTTGCGCAGTAATCCCTTAACTTAATAGGTTCAACGCTTAACTCGAGTTTCCGAAAGCGTTAATGATTTTTCGTATTTATCTAAGGTGTAAGATCTCTATTTATCATCAATATGATATGAAACAAAATTTGATAAGATGAAATTTATAAAAAAGCTAATCCGTTTACATCTCTATAAAAAGAAAAATCGTACTCCAAATTGCTAAATTAGAGTATTAGTGGTTGATAGTTTTTTTATGTGAGAAGTTTAGTGAGTATTTTTTAAGTGATAATCGAAATTGACATTTGCCACCACCGTAGGGTTGCAGATGCTTTGCCACCTTTTAATAATGTGGGTCAGCTACCTCACTCACCAAACGAAACGCAGAAGTAAAACACTCCGCGCCGGTCTTCTGTGAGGTCGTGGAACTTACCCCAACGGACCTAATCATTTGTGCAACAGCGTAGACTGTTGCGGGCCTTACCACAGTTAAAAAATGCGGTGAAATTAAAAAGTAAATTGTTCGACCAGTTCCTTGAATTATTAAAAATTTTTTGATAAATTTATACATATATTTTAACAACATATTATACATTAAAACTTGTACAACAAGTACGAAAGGATTGTCGCCGCTGTGGGTATCGACCACGTCTTCGGCATTCGTTACCTGACGCTTTAGCCGCAATCTTTTCGTACTTTTTCTACAAGTTTTGATTTTTAACCTTAAGTGCAGAGATTATAAAAAACTTTAAATTTCAGCATATTATACAGGATAAAAATTGTGAGACCGTAACTCACAGTAAGCTTATTATATATTACAGTGGTAGGGCCACGCAGCAGCTTCGGCTGTTGCAAGAATGGGCAGGCTCGGCCGGTTAAGTACCACGACCTCACAGAAGACCGGCGTAAAGTGGAATTATAATACTTTCGCGTTTCGTCTGGTGAATGATGTAGCCGGATCCCACTTTTCAAAAGGTTTTTCAAAAGCTTGACATCTGCAACCCTCGGGTGTTGTAAAATCGTTCGAAAATTGGCCGGATTAGACAGGCAGAATTAAACAATTGTTAAATGTATAATTCATAAATATATAGAGTAAAAAGCTGTTACTCAGACATTACAAACAGATACTACATTTTCATTTATTTAAACATATTGAGTATAGACGCCCCATAAATAAATAATGGACGTGATTTACATATAAGCCGATTATGCATTTCTCTGTAATTTTATAACAGGGCTTAACAAAGCAAGCAATTTGCACCAATATTACCGGGAGAGAAATTTTAAACGCTACACTACTTTCCAAACTCGAGGCATCTGCTTACCATTCTTAAAGCTGCTTACGTATATAAATTTTAGCGTCTCCAAACAGCGGCATGGCGCTGCGGTTGGAAAAGTTTTAAAAAGCTTATAAATTATGTGCATTTGGTAAAAATAGAGTTTATTATAAATATGTTACGAAATGTTCGTCCTTTAGTCGGTATTAAGGTTAACTAGCCGCTATCCACGGCTTCACCCGCGCGGCCAAAGGGAATTAACAATTTACCTTTTGTTGTACAATTCACACAATATCTTCATATATTATAGCCTATGTGTTAATCTGATGTACTATATTATTGTAAAGTTTCATTAAAATCTATTCAGTAGCTTTTGTGTGAATGAGTAACAAACATCCATCAATACATACAAATTTTCGCCTTTATAATATTAGCTAGGATTACTAGCGGACCCCGCAGACGTTGTTCCTTACACACGACTTAAATCCGATAACTTAAAAAATGTGAATCTAAACCATTCTCGCATCGACCTGAACACACACAAAAAAATTCATTATAATCGGTCCAGCCGTTTAGGAGGGGTTCAGTGACATAATGACACACGTACAGAAGAATTATAGCTATTAATATTTTTTACTTTAGTTTACTTCCATATAAAACGTAATATACGTAAGAAAGTTTTAAAGAACAACGCATAAAATAGGGCGGTAGGTTTTTTCCTATATTTTGAACTCGAAATTGTGTTATAAACAGAGCGCTGAGATTAATTATCAGTCGTATTTTACCTCAAATTTACTGAGGTGTTTTGCGTGTACTCTGCAATATTAATGGGACGCTCAGGGAACGGTACCGAATTTAAACTTATACGATAAGTATGGAATTGCTAGAGGATAATTTAATAGTGGACCCAAAAAGATAGCGAGTCGATATAAGGAATTTCTTATGAGGGCTATAAAATATAGTTACATTAAAATTAAATTAGAATTTTTTTCTAGAATAATTCTTCGTAAGGTTTGAATTCACTGTCCGAATGTCTGAAGTTTTTTTTTAAATAATTGTATGATATGGTAATAACAGAAAATAATAATGCTACCGATTTTGAGCCAGTTTCTACATTGCTTTGACTAGTACATTTTCTTTATACTTCGTACAGCGCTAATAATCATTTCAGACGAGAGTTTCATCTAGAGTGGATACTTAGAGCCTGTAGAATACTTTCCACTCTAACATTTTATTAAACGACGTCTTCTAGACTCTCCCGTATTTCGTAGATGATTCCACGTTATAAAGAATTTCTTATAAAGCTTGCACTAGTAAGTTTACTGTGTACTAAAATACTGTATTAAATAATGATGTACTTAAAATTTAAATAACATTAGAGGAGAGAAAATAATTCCGTATCAATAAGAACAAGATAAAGTTTAATTCATTCTTGCAGGTTTAATATACGTTCATGTTGTAGGTCCAAAGAATTACTTTTGGCTTTTGAAACTAAATATAAATTTTTAAACCTAATGTAAGGATTTTCTTCTATATTGATGCCAGTGTTGAAAGTGATAAAATAGAGTGTATCATCTAAAATATAAAGAAGATAGTATATTAATAATTGTTAATTAACATTGACAGATAGCAGAGGAATTGACGTAATCGAAGACGATCCTAAAAATAAATGGAGGATATCAAGCACAACAATATGGTATATCACACTGTATACAATATGAATTTATGTAAATGAATATACTGATACCGCGTTGAGCCACTTGATAAATCGTTGTAATGAGTCCTTAGAAAATATAATATTTAAACAATTCTCAAACAGGCTGCAATGGTGACCACGACGATGGCCTTTTTGTACTATGTTTGAAGCAAGTTAATATTTATATTCTTAGTTTAAGTAAAAAACACAAGCTCTTGCGGCATGTTTAGCACAAAAGTGTACACTTAAATTTTTACATCATACAGCATACCTATAAAGCTTAGATGAGGGTTAGGTTAAGAGTAGTTTAATCTGTATATATATGCATGCCGATCGCCACAACAATGTAATCTGCTTCCATTTTGGAACCTCCCATTCATCTAATCGAATCAAGTTGCAATTACACCGCAGGGACTACAAAGATCTCTTAAAGTTTAACGAATTGCGAGTTGTACTCTCGCTCGATAAATAAACATCCGCCTGTTTGTTTAATTGATTCGTTTGCGAGCTCGCTTCAATTTGAAACGAATTATTGTTTATGTAGCTCTCCAATTTAACTTCGGATCTGGTTAAGCTTAAAGGATCGAAAATCAGTGCTTTTTAGGGTTCCGTATCCGAAGGATAAAACGGAACAACATTACTACGACTTCACTGTCTGTCTTTCGCCGTTTCTTGTCAGGTCCTCTTAGCTGCCTTCCTATGGGCTTCCAGATAATGTATGCAAC
The DNA here is from genome assembly GCA_933534255.1 of Iphiclides podalirius. NCBI lineage: Eukaryota > Metazoa > Arthropoda > Insecta > Lepidoptera > Papilionidae > Iphiclides > Iphiclides podalirius. Next base: position 11,579,375 of record OW152831.1, on the reverse strand, counting down.
TGGATCACCTGCTTTTTGGCAAATCGGAGCATCGAGTCCTCGTCGAGGGTGCATAATCCTAAATTTGTCAATGCTGGTGACCCACAAGGCTGCCTATTGTCTTCCACTTTGTTTCTTCTTTATATCAATGACATGTTGCAAATCAGCAACATTCATTACTATGCAGATGACAGCACTGTACATGTCTCGTACCCTGGCCGTGCTAACATTACTCGGGAAAACTCCTACGGGAGCCGAAACAAGCTTGTGTCTGAAATCGAGACTTTGTTAACTAAAGTCTTAGACTGGAGTCGACTAAACTTAGTCCAATATAACAACAATAAGTGATTTCAATAACTTCATTTATTGAAGAAGTGCTTGTTTTTACTAAAAGTTTACTATAACGTAAACTATTTGAAATGCTTATGTGAAGCCGTCACCTCGATATGTTTACCTGCGCTGACACGACTTTATTGACTATATTTATCGCTAAACACTCTCAACTGTATCTTTCAAATAAGCATAGTTCAGCGTAGCTAGAATTTAAAACCAGTAGTACTCAAAATTCCCATATTATTTTAACTTTTCCCATTTAACCGTTGGAGTTCAGCCTCGTTTCGTTGCCAAATTACTGTTTTGTCGTTTCAGCGAAAAATACGCCACGTACAACGCCCCATTTTCGACCAAACATTAAACGAGTGAAAATATAAAAAAGCAAACGACTGAAAACGGAAAATCTGCGATTTTACGGTGATCATGGAAATGTGGAGTTCAAATGTTAACGAAAATAATTAATGCTGTATCGTCCGATTTCCGAAACACTGATCATCGTAGAAGCTAACTAATCAGCTGTCAAATGGCTTTTCAAATGTTATTTAAGTTTCCAAAAGGACGATTAAACTCTCAGAATGGATCAGGATGATGTTGTTAATGATCGGAATGGTCAATTCAAAGCGCTTAACCATCCTTTTGGCAACTATAATGACATTTGAAAAGTCATTTGACAGCTGATTAGTTAACGTCCACGATTGATCAGTGTTTCAGAAACCGGGCGTATGAGTTTCTCGTAAGAATTGCCTTCTCCCTAACTGAATAACCAATCCAGACAGCAGCGAAAAATTTTGCGACAGTTATCAGTTGCAACACTTCTTTCAAAATAATATTATTTTTATGCGTCGACGACCGGCCTAATTGTTAGTGACCTTGCCTTTTGTGCCAGAGGGTGTAGGTTCGATCCCCACTACTGGAAAAATATTGTGTGATTAACATAGGGATTTTTCCAGTGTAATGTGTGCTTATACATTTATTATATGTATTTATTTACAAAATAAAAGTTTGTTTAAGTATGTTTATCAGTTATCTAGTATAGTGTACCCATAGTACAAGCGTTGCTTAATTTGGGACTACAAAACATTGTGTAAAATAATGTATCCTGAAATATTTATTTATTATTCACTGTTGTTTAAGACACAGTGTTGTATATTAGCTAACAGAGAAGTACACTGCATTTCAACAAAATCGCATAACCACTAAATAAATTCTACAAGCGAGGTGGTGGACAAGAGGAGAATACGTGATGTTTTTTTTTAATACAGATGCGGTCTTGAAATATGAAGTGCACGCCACTGTAATGTTGTTTTCATTCTTCATCGTGTTTGAATGGAACGTGCCAGAATTTCCTTACAAAGATGGAAAATGTGTTCAAAAAACTTGTCAAGTATAATCGAGTAAAATTTTCAAAAACACACAGTATCACATAATTATAGTGAACTTGGTAAGACACCACTGGTTTATTTTATTTAATGTTTAATTTGATAGCTTATATAGAATTGAGCCATTATTTTTAAATATTGTATTAAGTAAAAGTTACGTATCCACGATGGATAGTGAAATAGTGAAACTGTCTCTTGCACCGGAAAATGTGCTTTCATTCTTTACTGCTGCAAAAATATAGTGTGGTGAACAATAGTGTTTGTCTAGCGTCTGGGTTTTAACATCAACCAAACCAGATCGCTGGTCACCTTCTCACATAAGAAAAAAAGAATACGTCCCACTCCTGGGTAAAGGCTCTTACTGTCTCTACAGAGAGTGCTAGGTTAGATAAGCTTAGCTTCAAATTGCCACCAACAATTTCATTGTTGCAAGTATTTTAGCTATCTTCTTCATCAAAATTTCTACATCTAGTTTTTTATTTTGTACTTTTACTTTTTTGTTCTATTTTTAATTTCTCCTAATGTGCTAAAACATTGTCTAATAATGTCTCTAGTTTACATCTGTATGGTGATAGGCTCTCATTATATATACCCGCAAGTTTGTCAGTTCTTTTGCAACGAAATGTTACACCTAATCAGAATCAAATCAAAAATATATTTATTCACATAGACGCTTGCGCGTTCTTATGAAACGTCAAAATTTTACAAGAAATTAACACGTTCGTAAGGTACCACCGGTTCGGAAAGCAGTTTCTGTTGAGAAGAAACCGGCAAGAAACTCAACAGTTGCTCTTTTTAAAAAAATCAGTTTACAATATAATAGTACATGTACAATAGTCTTGTTTTAGCCTACGTGAGTATCAACAGTATTAACCCCACACATTGGCGTCGTCAAGATATTCGGCAATAGTATAATAGGCTTTAGCCATAAGTGTCTTATCTTTGCATATAATATAATTTTTATCTTTGTATATAATATAATTTTTGTACGGTGTGTAAAATTACATACAATACTGCAGAACAAAGACCTTTAAGACCTTTTTTGTAAATGTATTATTCATTACAGATAAAATTAAAAAAAAATCTTTTCATTTCTATCGATCGATGTAATCACAAAGTATATGAGGTACATATTCAATGAAACTAGTTTTAGTTTCGAACCCTTTTCAGCGTTCATGGTCACGGGACAGCTCTTACACGTCTTGATGTCCAATCAGTACTATATATGATATTAGCACGCGATAATATCCGTAAACTAGTTTCATTTAATATGTATAATATTCGCGTAAAATCAACTAGTCAATATATGAGTTACAGTTATTTGCACAAAAGATATACAAGAATGCATTTTATCTAAGAGACTCTCTCTCGAGAACATTTACTTCTTACAGAAGTTTACATGAAAATCTTTAAGGCATGCATTAGCGTCCCTACAAAGGTTTTATTAACATTCTTGTCGATAGCAGAACGTAATGCAGAGCATTTTAATGTAACCTCGCGGGATGTTCTAAAAGAGTGACGTAAATTAATTTTACTTCGTTAAAGCGAACTTAATAACACGGCCGGCAATGTTATGTTAAATCTATCGTATTACGTAGAAATAAAAACTTTCTGCATTTCACCGATATTTCAAGATTAGTAACCTCCTTATATGGACAGTGTATAGTGATTTTTGAATATTAGTGTATAAATATCTCGCTTATGCCTTATTATTATTAACCTTTGTCTAAGACCTTTTTAACAGTGCTTAATCGTTTTTTTTAAGTTGCAGTGAAAGAATTATGTTTTTTTTGTCATGGCTGTTGTATTTTATTTATTCTAATTTTTATTACAGCCTATGTTTTACTACATAGTATAAAACAAAGTCGTTCCGCTGTCTGTCGGTCCTTATGTATGCTTAGATCTTTAAAACTACGCAAAGGATCATGATGCGGTTTTTTGTACTAGATAAATTGGTTCAAGAGGAAGGTTTATATATATGCTATAGATTGCACCCGCGCCAAGGCGAGGCGAGCCACCCGCGAGGGCGGGTAGCTAGTTAAATTTAAAAAAAGCACATAGAATAACGCTAGAAAAATTCGATCTCAGGACTTTATATCGCGAGACCCATAAACCAATCATGGAGCCAATGCTGACTTAACTCCTTTGTTGCAAGACCAAACGTAGCGTCCGCGTCAGAACAAATAACACGGGAGCATCATCGCGTCGCTCACAAAGGGAACGTGTTTGTACAGAAGGAATTACCTGACGAACGAATCGCTCGGAAAATATCAGCGACGGACAATATTGACAGCAATGTTATGGATATGTTGAAACGTCGGCCTTCTGCATAGTGAAAGAAGCGTACCATCTGGACATCCCAGGTTACCGGAGACGAGGAAGACCAAAAATAAGAAGGCGAGGTACTGAGAAAACATCTCAACGTCTGCAATGTTACTCATGTCGATGCGATGGATAAAGCGGAGTGGAAGCGAAAGACAAGCAAGGCAGACCCCACTACCGTGTGGATATAATAAATGCATACGAGAGAGAGAGAGAGAGAGACGACAATATTGACAGCTAACGGGGTTTCTCAGCGCTTAGTTATCATTAGTGAATCTAGGAGATATCAAGTGGAATCTAATTTTGGTGCTGTTGATTAATGTCTAGAATAGCTAGGTGCTGCTTTAGTTAGCTTCATCGAAACGTGAACATCCAATTAATTTGCAGCCGCTGATTCAGAATGATTGCAATGCAGTAACGTGACTGTTGCTTCGTTTTTTCGAACTGTACTATTATTTTATTTTGATAGGTTTCAATAAACAAGTTGATTTAAGCTCGGAAATTCATTACAAAAATATTTATTTATAAAGTTCACATTTTACGTTTCATCTTGAATGCAGAGCGATTCCTAAAAGTTTCATCAAATGTAAACACTCATACGGTGGTAGGGCCACGCAACAGTGTTCGCTGTTGCACGAATGGGCAGGTCCATCCGGGTTAGTACCACGACCTCACAGAAGACCGGCGTGAAGTAGAAGTGTTGCACTTCTGCGTTTCGTCGGGTGAGTGAGGTAGCCGGGGCCCACAGTATTAAGAGGTGGCAACGCATCTGCAACCCTAATGGTGTTGCAAATGTCCATGGGCAGGCGGTTATCACTCAACACCAGGTGAACCGCCAGCTCGTTTTCCACTTTCTCACATTAAAAAAAATAATCTCATATGTCGATGGGCCGTGTCTAATTTTTAAATAACATAGAGAGATATACGAGTATGCCCAAAAATATATGCAATGTGAAATATTAAGGATAATTGACATTACAGTCGACTTTCTTCAAAGAACTAACTGCAATCACTCTATAGAAATAAGAATCAAAAAGTACAATCGTCAAAATTATCAACCACGTTTCTTGCATACTGGACTCATCTTTGTTCCTTTTTGAATATCAGTTAAAATAATAAGCTTCTGTGAAGTTGCATCTCTGCATAATATTAAATTTCTAAAGGGTGTTTTTTGTACTCGTAGGTATGACGTAACATCCATAATTCTTCATCAAATAAAATTATTCAGACACAAATTTAAAGCTTATATTTGCTGCTATTGAGAAAAAGTAGACAAATATAACAAAGTTATATGTTATTAAAAAAAGTAAATTTTCAAAACAAAAATTCAAAATCATTTGGAGTCCATAATTAATAAATAAAGATCCATGACATTAACACATGCATAAAAACTTCTACAAAGAAACTTCATAAGAAGCTGACATATGGTGACATACAAATAGAACTGTGCACAATAAACACAGAACAATGGCATAACGTTCATACAGAAACCGCATAAGGTGATGATTTCATCGTTCGAATTAACATTGGGAGGATATTAACAGTAATTCTGTTATATCGGCCTGAGTAATTATAGCAATAGCTTTAATAGCAATGCTTAGCGTCGCCTAATGTGCTTTTTACGGCAAATACCCTTTCTCAAATCAAATAGAATGAATGGTAGAGAACTTTGAAATGTAGAAATGTCGCCTTTGCTATTGAACTTTAATTTACTGCAATAGTCCGATATCTCCATGATGAGAAGGGAGATTTGAATTGGTATTGCATTGTTAAAATTACACCCATGGGACTAACAAAATACAACCGGTTTAACTGAGCTCAAAGAGCTTATGCTAAAAACGCCATGATTTCTCGAGAGAATACCAAAGTTGTTCAAAGAAATAGTCATTCGTAAGGTTATGTGCATTAAGGGTTGTGCTTGCTTTCTTCGATGAGCAGTGGGTTATTAACAGCCTGAGGAATGGAAATGGACTTTATCCAATTATGAAATTGGATCCCCAATATATCAGAGCACCACACACAGACCCATTGCCAGCTCTAAAATCGAGGTTTCAGCCGCACATGAAATAAATTTCTCATGCTAGGCCCGGGCCGCCTAAATTTTCCAACGCGTTCATCACGGTGAGTATTCAGATAAATCTGCTGCTGAGTGTCATCACCCTACAATGCGTCTAACAACCATATACCATCAATTTCATGTGGTATGGATGGTATTTGACTGCCAACTATCAACATTGATGCTTGGCAGTCATCATTGTATGTTACTCACGCAATTTTCTACCACGCGCGACTATAATGTCGAATCAGTTGTCTCCAGCGTAATTTTTACAAAAGTATACCTAGAGAGCTTCAAGAATTTAGCCTATTTCCACCTTACAGTTCAGCGTATTTGTGACTCGTTGTTAGGAGTGTTTATGGGTAGCGATGATTACTTACCATGAGGTGACCTACTTGCTCGTTTGTCTCCTATTACATAGAATGAAAAAGGTAGTCGATTTGAATCTTCTAGTAGGGTGACATTAATATTTTATGTTCCCTTAACCCGATATAATAATAAGTAACGAACAATGATTTGTGCACAAATCATTGTTCGTTACTTATATTAGGTGTAGAAGGACAATCTGCTAATACGGATTAAATGTAAAGGAGAAATTGATCAAAATATTCTGTGTTTAAGTGCACATAGCACTTGTCTACTACTCGTAATGAATACTTACATTTACACCGCGCAATATCTATTATTTACCATAGAGTGCTACACGTGTCTACAAGTTTTTGAATTTGTCATTCTGCTTTAGTTTTCTTGCATTTCAAAAAATCACCAGTGCTAATATTTCGCCCACTACTTCAATATAAGCAAACTTTTCTGTAATGGCAGCGTCGCCGGCTTGAATCGCAATATACGAACGAAATATAGAAATGAGCTCTACGTCCGGCGTAGACGATCTACGATTTCGTAACTGTTCATAGTGGCTACGTGTGGAAGACGATAAAGTAGCCTGAAACTAAAAATTTTAAATTTTAAAGTTTTTTATAGTGCTAATAGTGTGCTCTGCACTTAAGATTGAACATTAAAACATGTAGAAAAACAAGGAAAGCTGTGGCTATCAGCCGTTTAGCTCAGTGGCTAGCGTCAAGCCGCGAATGCCGAAGACGTGGGTTCGATTCCCACAGCGGCGACAATCTTTTCGTACTTTTTCTACATGTTTTAATAACAATTTTAATTTATGGAGACATACTACCCAATTTAGAAGGGATAGGTAGAAGTTGCACGATGAACTATAGCAGCTTTTGACCTGTGAGTATATCATACCTTCCATACGGGTAAGTACCACGACCTCACAGAAGACCGGCGTGAGGTGGAAGTCTTATACTTCTGCGTTTCGTCTGGTGAGTGAGGTAGCGGGGGCCCACTTTATTAAAAGATGGCAACACACTTGCTAGCCTACGGCTGTTGTAAATGTTCGTGGGCGGCGCTTATCACTTAGCATCAGGTGAACTGCCAACTCACTTGCCATCTTCTCACATAAAAACATAGGGTATAGTCAGGTAACAGGTCGTTCAAAACTTTGGGGGTTGTTCATTACGAATTAGCTGGTGTATAAGGATACGGTATTTTTTAACGTTAATATTTTTTATTAGCGTGTGGCTAATTAAAGTTGGCTATTAAAGCCAACTACACAAGTGTACATATGTATTCCACACTCATTTGGGTTACTTTTTCTATATTTTCAGAATTTCCTAACAAAATTCTCTACTCAATATATCACAATCCCCTACTCAATACAATAAGTCACTGTTGAAAGAAGTCTCATATAGAAAGAAGATCATAAATTATATTTGAATACGTGAATAACAAATCTTAGGACTTAAAAGTACTTTAAATCTAACTATATTTACATAAATGGTGTTTCACAGATCTATTTCTGTGTGTTTACTCATAATAAAATATAAATATTTAAAATACAACTTTGGACTTCCTTTTACCTTAATTTATTATTTTAAATTTTTATATTTTTGCCGTTCAATAAAGTTTAAATAAATAAATAAATAAACCTTACCATTTAAACGATGTCGTTGGATTTATATAAAGGCAACAAGAAGTGGTACTTTTGCTTATCATTAATAGCAAGAGGTGCATTTTGATAAAAGATATGGATCAAAATGTGATTGAAGTCTCTTGCCTATGTGAAATGTTAATAACCACCATGTCAAGTTTTATGATTTAGTTCCATTTAGTCTTATAGTGATTTAGAGCGACAACGTTCTCCAGGTGTCTTGTCCAAAGAATGGAATTATTGCCTTTACGCTTTACCTACACATGACGTCAAATCAAACTTTTTTATAATGATTTACGTCCCAGACTTATTACTGCAGCTGGTAACGAGGGGCTTGTTCTTTTCCCGCTCAAACTTCCGCTTACTTATTCAGTAAATAAATGCAGTTAATTATTGGCAAAATGCCACGTGGACTCGGTATGATAGATAAGTTTTTTAGGATTTTTTTGTTCAATAGAATATATATTTCTTCTTTTCATTAATCATCTCTTACAATCATAACGTCTATGAAATAAATTGAAACTTTATTTAAAAATTATTATATGTTTACTCATATGAGGTTTTAACACATTTAGTCCCCACGATACGCGTCTATATTACTACTTTTCTTTGAAATACTTCGTGGGTACTAGATTTTTGCGAATATATGGTCTAGTAAACGAATAGTTTGCAGAGCTCAGCCCGTGATACCTTATAAATCTCGCAAGACAAAGACATTTCCACAGCATATTGCGGCCTAGTACGCTCTCGCGAAATCCTGCATACCTTCTATTTTCCTCATTCCATTCGCAATACACTCTTTATTAGGTTTTCGCAAGAACACTGTCTTTTTCCGTGGTTCTCTCTAAATTTAGAGCTCTCACGTAGCTCAGTACAGTTTGACGCATTTTAACCAGCAAATTCAAAACATTGGCAGATAATTTGATTATCTATATAAAGTAGTATGAATGGAACTAACTCGTTTAACCCGCGTTCATAATATTTGGGCTCTCACGTCAGGTTTCTGAAACACTGATCGTAGAAGTTAACTAATCAGCTGTCAAAAGGCTTTTTCAAATGTTATTTGAGTTGCCAAAAGGACATATAAATAAATAAATATTTTCGGACACATTTTTCACACAATGTTAACTTAAATGTCACACCATCCTGGAGAGTCGCTTCGGCATGTTATCTCCGGTTGTTCCATGCTTTCTAACTCTGAGTATCTCTTGTATCTTGTATCTTGTATTAACTGATGTTTTTGCTTTCAGTCCCGAGACTATTAAAGCTTCATCTGACGCAGGACCGGTGGGCTAGCCAGAACCCACGGGTTTGGGCCCTGTGTTAGGGCCACGCATGTGCTCATGCGTGCGTTTAACTATGGTGTGTCATCTAAGGGCCATCGTGGTCGCGGTTTGGACCGAAACCCCGATGGCCGTCGACTGTGCAATTAGCTAATCGGTGGCTGGGGGCGGTGAGAACCGCCCCGGAACGCCGGTGTACCTTGTGTCTCTAAGTATCTACATAGACACAACCTAGTAGCCAGAATCCTACACCAGGAGCTCGCTCTGAAATGCGGCCTCGTGGAACGGAAACTGCCGTACTATAAGTACTCTCCGGAGGCCGTGCTCGAAAATGACCGCGCCCGTCTCTATTGGGACCGGTCCATCATCACGGACAGGACGATTGTCGCGAACAAACCTGATATCGTGTTGATGGACCGGGCACAGTCACGGGTATTTTTGTCGACATTACCATTCCATATGGCGAGAACTTCGTGAAAGCCGAAACAGATAAGAAGACGAAGTATTTGGACCTGGCTCACGAGGTGACCGACATGTGGGGTGGTGTGCCGACCGAAATTATCCCGATAGTCGTATTTGCCAATGGGATGATCCCAGCCAGCCTCTCCGGACATCTGAGGCGACTGGGACTCCGGGACGGAACGCTGCAAGCTCTAATGCAGAAAGCGGTGCTCCTCGATACCGCCCGCATCGTCCGCCGGTTTCTCTCCCTTTTACCCTAACCCTCATCCGTTTGGTCTCCCCTGCCGGGCTTCCGTCTGGTTGGTTCCTATTTATATATGTATTATATACAATATTTATATCTATACGTTTATTTTTATTCATAATATTTATTTTATATATGCAATATATATTTATATATTTATTGTACACAAAACACAGGATACAAAAAAAATAATAAAAAGAAAATAATGTACAAAAGGTCAGCTTAACTCAATATGTGAGTTCTCTGCCAGCTAACCTGGTGAGAAAATAGGTGATTGAAGGTAGCTGGAAATGTGTTCAGTGCACCCAGATATTCCTATAATATACCCTACATAAATATATATATTAATATATATATACATAAATATATCTATAAGAAAATATACATATATGTTTATTTTTTATCTATAAACCCAACCAGACGAGAAAACAAAGAAATAACCCAATAAAAATAATAAAAGTAGTCCCTATCTACCCCTTAAGGAGTAAAAGAAGAAATATCTTTTAAATCTTACTATAAGCCAAGGGCGCAAAGTTAATAAAGAACCAACCCTTAGACCTCGCCAGCGGTAAGAAAAAGTTTTTAAAATTTATTTTTTCGGCGCCACATTTGAGTTTTTTTTATAATTTGAATGTGACGATTTTTTATAATACACAGTGACGATCGCACAATCAAGATGAATCTAAAGATATATTATTCATCAACATCGGTTAAGCTGGAACATATGCGGGCATAAATACATTTAGGTCAAACATATAAATATGTACACTAGTATACGTTTTTAGAGCCGTGATAGCTCAGTGTCCGGGCGCTCGCCTTTAATTCAATATAGTCGAGCAACCTGAGTTCGATCCCCGGTGCCGGTACCAATGAAATTGTTAATTTGAAGTGCCGAATTATCACGTGCTCAGCGGTGAAGGAAAACATCGTGAGGAAACCTGCAAATTTTCGAAATAATAATAATAATAAAAAATATTTCGAAGATTTGCAGTGCCCAGCAGTGGGAACTATGTATAGGGAGGCTGATAAATTTACATGATACTACATTACTTTTATACCTTTTTACACCCCACTTTTGGCTTTGCTGTAGCCGGCTACAAAACAAAAAGAAATTGGTCCTGTCTTTAAATTAAGAAAGTAATTTTTTTCCCTTATTGCTTATGATTAAGTGTTCCATTTATTTTACGCTAAGCACTGCTGAAATATGCTGCTACACAAAAATGAGGCAAAGATTGATATAGCGCCGTTTATTAAGCCCGATTAAGTCAGATTTAGTAGATTTTTTTTCATTCTGTATTGGTAATCGTATATGCCACTCAGTGTATATTTTAGTACATTTATTTAAATTTTAAGTAATAACTGAGAGTAGAAGACAAGATATCATTGTCACTTGTTCTAATTTCTATTCTTCACTTCATAGCAATTTTAATTCTATAAAAAATCCTTATTTTTAGAAATTACACACAATTATTATTGTTATGTGTAGGTAACGTATTCAATGCGTTTAGAAAACGAGTTGATGAAGAACACATCAAATGAATAAATAAATAAGTAAATATTTTAGGACACATTTTTTTACATAACGTTCTCTAGTCCCAAACTAAGCAACGCTTGTACTATGGGTATTAGAAAACTGATAGACATACTTAAACATACTTTTCTTTTGTAAATAAATAGACATTATACATATACAAACACGCAGTCACTAGAAAAACACTATGTTCATCACACAATATTTTTCCAGCAGTGGGGATCGGACCCACACCCTCTGGCGCAGAAGGCAGGTACACTACCGACTACGCCATTCGGGTCGTCTACATTTCGTCGAATATGTTTGATACTGAAGGAAATGTTGATTATTGGTCACCGTAGGTGTAAATGTGAGGCAGTGATTAATGCATTTAAATGGGAAAAAATGGAAACTCATTGGTGCATGCCATTTGGGTAAACAAAGGTGAGACTGTGCTACTTTTTGGCTTTACTGCAGGATAACCTTATCCTGTGTTGTATGGACTTTTTGCAAACACAAATTTCACGTGAAGAAACACACAAACTATTGTCCCGTATAGTGTGGGAATCGAATCCACGACCCAATCGAAGCCACGGAGTCATGTTCATCTAAGCATATCAAAAATTCATGTAATGTTAATCGTATTGTTTCGTAGTTGAAAAGCGTACCAAGATAAGTTAAATCAAAGACTTTAATTAATTAAATAATAATATACCGTTACCATGTGCAACGATGATATAGAAGTCAATGTGCCGTCCGATTCACTATCCGCCCAAGTTCTGCCCGCCGTAATTTTTCTGCTGAATGTATTGAAATGAAATGAAATATGACTCCAATATGACTTCAACGTGTTAGAATTTAATTTGATCGCGGAATTTAAGACTAGAAGTGTGTTTGACGTGGTAGTTTCTAAATTGTTTCAGAGATCTTTTCCTAAGTAATTTGTTTAAGTGGATTTGAACCCTCGGGTGTAGCAGGTGTTCATGGGCGGCGGTAATCACTTACCATCAGGTAAGCCTCCTGCTCGTTTGCCTCTATAAAACTGCTCCATAATCAAACTCATAATAAAAAAAATCCTACAAGAATAATGTTCGAGCTTTTCTGTGGTAGGGTCCCGCAACAGCCTTCGCTGCAGCACGGCTAGGTCGGCACAGCTGGGCAGGTGCGTTCGGGGAAGTACCACATGAGGAAATTATAGTTTGCAATACGAAAATGTTCTTTATATGTAATTAAAATAATGAAAACAGTATTAACGACTGTTTGTTCGTAAATTGAAAAATTAATTCATTTTCAGCAATCACAACTTAGTTTAGTGGAAAATTGGTTTTTTATCCCAATACCATTATCGATCGGATACAGACGAAGTCACTAATGGTCTAAATGCCAAATTATAAGCGGCGGTTTAGAAATAGTGACTGCAATAAGTAATTAAGTTTTATTTAATTAGGTAGTTTTTGTAGTCTTTTTTTCATATTTTTTATTTTATAATAAAAACATTGCCCTCACTTTAGGATAACATTATCCTGTGTTGTAAGGACGTTTTTACAAACATAACGCGGACAAACACCCAGATGCGAAACAGCAAAAATAGTTGTTCCGTGTGGGAATCAAACCCACGACCCCCAACGCCGAAGCCAATACCTTGGCAACTGCGCCACGGAGTCATCAAAGTATTAATGATACCTAATGATTGTCCATATATCCCCAAGAGGCAATATATACTATGTGTGATAAAATATTAATTTTAAAACACTACTCTCGTTTCGTATATTTAAACGAGATGTTTTACCATCTGCTTAATATTCTTAAAGCTGCTTACGGGTATAAATTTTAGCATCTCCACACTTCAGCGCTGTAATGTGGCCAGAAAGTTTCAAATGGCCCATGTATGTTGCACATTTGCTGAAAAATGCGCACCATACATAACTGAATACATTTTTATTTAAGTTTTATATTTAGTTTTATCTTTGCACTGAAGATTGAAACTATGATGGACTGTGTCCAAACGGAATATTAAAAACAAACATACCAAACTGCAGATTTGACTTCGGTATTGTATATTGTTTGTAATAAAGTCGATTTTCCTTTGTGTTGTACTTTTTAATTAAGCACGTCTATGCTTTGCTCAACGATCTATTTCACACTTAAGACATTACATTTTAAATACAAAGTAGCTATATTCCATAGGTTACTAAGACGAACATATACATTGAGATTTTTTTACATTTTTTGGGTTCCGTACCCAAAAGGTAAAAGGTTTTTTTGTATCGGGGGGAAATCTTCTAAAGATACCCTGTCACCTTATATGACAGGGTTATGTGGGGTTGTTACCCACTAAAACCCCCTCAGTGGCCACCCCCTGTTCGTTTGGACGCACTCCGGGATCTCCCACGGAACGCACCGGTGTCCCTCAGTACTGCGCGTGAGCACGCCTCGGATAAGGATAGCTCGAGACCACTCCGAGCTGCTGCCAACCCGTGTCCCCCTTTTAGTCGCCTTTTACCACAGGCAGGGAATACCTTGTCTTATTCTATAAGCCCGCGACTACAGGGCTGAAAGGGTAAAGGACCCTATTACTAAGACTTCGCCGTCTGTCTGTCAGTCTGTCAACCCGTCTGTCACCAGGTTATAACCCCCAGGTATAGGTCCCATGAACCGTAATAGTTAGACAGTTTAAATGTTCAAAGATGACGTATTTCTGTTGCCGTTATAACAACAAATGCAAGAAAAAAACAAAATAAAAAAATGTTTATGTGGGGTTCCCATACAACAGACATGACCTTTTTGCGGAACGGAACCGGGCAGTTTTTTATTATGCATAGAAGTTATAATCGTTGTAGCATGCTAGTCAACTCGACCGCTACAACGATCATTTTTTACGACGGAGTGCTGTCGACGTCCACGGCGAAGCTACTATTGTCTATCGAATTTCACGACGTAGTTACTGGTGCACGAATCAACATTTTCTAACGCACAGTAGCTCCACCCACTCAGTGATGCGACAGTATGGCGGCTGGTGCATCTATTGTATTAGCTAATTATCGCAAGATGGCCGAGCACGAACTTTTTGTTTTTAGTTAAGCGGCCATCTTAATTTAACCCCCACTGCGCGCACGCATTCTCAAATGGGAGTCAAAATTAACTAGCTGCTCCCCGCGACTACGTCTGTGTAGAATAAGCTGAAGGTGTGACATTAAGACAGGGAGATAGACTGCATTAAAATTGTATATAAATTATAGCCTATGTCTTGTTCTGATGTGTAAGCTATATTATTGTACAGTTAAAATATGTAGAAAAAGTGCGAAAAGATTGTCGCCGCTGTGGGAATCGAACCCACGTCTTCGGATTATCGTTGTAAAACGATATTCGAAGTTGTTTGTATGCTGGAAAGGATATAACAATAGATGGCGCCAAGCATTGAACTGCACTTTTTCTACATATTTTAATGTTCAATCTTAAGTGCAAAGATTAGCACTATAAACAATTTAAATTTCTAAAAAAGCAATGGCGACATCTCTCGTTCGAATTATCGTTGTAAAACGATATTCGAAGTTGTTTGTATGCTGTAAAGGATATAACAATAGATGGCGCCAAGCATTGCTTCAAATGCTAAGAAAACAATGTGGAAGAATGCGTTAAGATTTTCGTCGGTGTGGTAATCAGCCGTTTAGCTCAGTGGCTAGAGCGTCAGGCCGCGAATGCCGAAGACGTGGGTTCGATTCCCACAGCGGCGACAATCTTTTCGCACTTTTTCTACATATTTTAATGTTCAATCTTAAGTGCAAAGATTAGCACTATAAACAATTTAAATTTCTAAAAAAGCAATGGCGACATCTCTCGTTCGAATTATCGTTGTAAAACGATATTCGAAGTTGCTTGTATTCTGTAAAGGATATAACAATAGATGGCGCCAAGCATTGCTTCAAATGCTAAGAAAACAATGTGGAAGAATGCGTTAAGATTTTCGTCGGTGTGGTAATCAGCCGTTTAGCTCAGTGGCCAGAGCGTCAGGCCGCGAATGCCGAAGACGTGGGTTCGATTCCCACAGCGGCGACAATCTTTTCGCATTTTTTCTACATATTTTAATGTTCAATTTTAAGTGCAAAGATTAGCACTATAAACAATTTAAATTTCTATTGTAAAGTTTATTAAAATCCGTTCAATAATATTTGCGTGAACATCCATCCATACATACAAACTTTCGCCTTTGTGATATTAGTAAGGATTACTTTTTTAGTATAAATAGCTCGCATCATGTATAATGTAATTACTCATACTCTCTCTCTTTACCTGTGTTTGACTAGTTAATGTATTGTAATTATCTTCCGCTAATTAAATCAGTTTGATTTAAAGTCCCGAGTATTATTTATTGGAAACATAGTCCAAGTAATAGTCCTCGATTAGTCTATCTTAGTAAGTGGAACAGGACAACTTAAATATACACAAAACCCACTTCAATCGTGTTTAACGTTTTCTAGAAATATTCCTTATCACTTACCTCAAAACCTTTAAATAAAGTAAGGTGATAAGTTCCCAAAATGTTGTATGCCGTGTGTTCTACCCACTGACCAATTGCGAATATTTACTAAAAGATTAAATATTTGTCAACACGATAATATTTATTTAATATTTCAAACTTATATATTATAAATAATATTTTTAATTATTATACTGTTCTTAAACTCAGCATGATTAAATTAAATTATAAAATAACAGGCGGTAAAAAGTCTGCAAAAGCATAATAAAAAATTATATCGGTTGATCCTTTAAATATTTTTTTTATATCTCATTTTTTTTGGTTTTATTTTCACTTTGTGTTCACTTACAATATGTGTACAATAAAGAATAAAGAATAAAGAAAGAACCTGTGATACTGCACACGTTGACACAAATCTCTTATTTCAATGACAGTAAGAACATTAGGTAAGACCACGATCATTGGTCTCATTTTGGAATGACGTATTGTAATTTTATGACGAATAAATTGATTTTAATTTATATTAATTTAAAACAAATTTGATTCGGACTTTGAAAGGCACTTGACTATTAGAAGACTTTTTTACAGTTGTCTACTACGCGCTCACTCAGTCAGCATAAGAAGAAATGTTAATATACGGGCATGGTCAAAATATTAGAACGGTTCGATGGCACAGCTTTTCGGCAGTACGGTCGGGGCACCTTGAAATTTAATCTCGCAAGGCTGTCCGTGATGTATTGCCGGCTTATTCCACTTAGTTTTTCCTGTCTTCGGGCCGGTTTATGCCTATGAGCAACTTTTCCACCCTCAAGTCAGTGACACAGTACAAGTGGGTACAGGCGTGCGCGTTTTCGTATAGAACCCGACATCGATGTCAGCTAAAATATTAGAGATTCTCATTACACCTGTTTTCATCTTGATCCTATTGCTTGCACCAGCTCTTTACTTAGAATTAGATCATATTTGTGTAAGTATGATTTCGTGTAGTGTTAAGCTTTATTGCAATTATATGAATGTAGTATAACTAGAAAAAGGCATGCGTTAATGTGCGGGAAGTCGATGTATAAGGTGGCTCAGGATCGTACTATGAGGCAGTTTATACGGGAAGTCTATGTTCAGCAGTGGACTCAAACAGGCTGAAATGATGATGATAATGATGATGTGATGATTATCTCGTTTGTTTAAAAACTTAAAATTTGTAGATATAACTTTTGAAAAAATTATTCGCCACTGCGAGGATTACTTCCGGACTAAGTGCAGACTAGCACCAAAATAAAAGTTGTATTTGTGTAAAATAATACGGTTTTGTGTAAAATATACATTTATACACAATACGTACAAAAATATACACTTACATAAACATATTAAGAACAATCGGCTTAATACTGTGGCGACAGCTTAAAGGGATGCAACTTTAAAAATTTAAAAAGTTAATCTAAGTATAACCGGAGCATAAAAGATAGCATAGTGTTTTTGAGCTTATGTATTTTGCTGTATTAATTGCTAGCCTGCCTACTGTAACCTGTTCGAATGTTGCTTTTTATTAATATTACAAGTCTCATCTCACGCTTATGTCACAATAAGCCTTTGCATTGTGACCTGACGTAGGCTATAGCAAAGCTTTCGGTTTTCATAACCTATTTCCTTGTTTTCTTCAAAATATTTTTTTCCTTTTTATAATTTTTTATCACGCTTTTACAAAGAATCGCAATCATTAAGTTATTATGTAATATTGTTATTATGTATGTTAATATGTTATTACGTTATAAGATTTTATTCCTTATCTTACATTATTTGAATTCAAGCAATTGAAAAATTTATAGAAAATAAAAAAATAAATATATAGACTTTCGAAATGCATCTCACTGCTAAGAGAAACCACAAGAAACTCGTTCCCTCAATTTCCCCTTTTTTGGTTCATTTAAAATGTAATTAAAATCTAATAAAGTTGACAGTTTATATATGTTTGCCTTAAAAATCGGACAACAGATATATTAAGCATCAGGGAGTATTTATTCATGGGTAAAGCATTTTCAGTGCCGTCTCCACCTAGGTGGGATTAGGGCAGGAGAAAGAAGAGAGATCGTAAAGCATTACATATACTCTACTTATGACAAGTATAATAATAATAATATACGACTTTAAAAAACTAAAAAACCCAACTGCGTTTCTGTGTAATTTTTTATTTTTATATACCCACTCACCCCCACAGTAAATACGAATCTAACGACACCTCTCGAGCTAAAATCCATTAAGCCGTTCAGGCTTTAGAGCATGCCAAACAATTATACACACATACATACATACTCTCGAAAAACGTAACCCTCCTTTTAGCGCAGTCGGGTAAAAACGGGAAAAATTCTAATCTATGAGCATCCTCGTACAATTTTTACATGAATCCATTTAGTGTGTGCTTGAATCACGGCTGATACGGCCAGCGTGGCCGCATTTTATCGCGGCTAGTGACAAATAGGGGCATTATCATAACAAATCGGTACACTAAGACCTTCTGCAATATGGTACACGAGTTATCGAGCACTCACGTGATATTGTTAAGCGAAACGATGCGGGCTTAGTACCATTATTAAAATAGCCTATCACCGTATCATTTTATAATTCAGTACTGTTTGCCTTTTATATCGTTTACTTATTGAAATTAAACAGTTATTTTAAGTGAATTGGTATTCCCGCAGAGTTAAATTTTCCAGAAGTTTTTAGTAAGCCCAAAGTAAGTATTTGCCCAAGTAAGCATTGACATTGGTGTAGGATAATCTTATCCTGTTTTGTAACAACGATTTACACATAAATTTCACATGAACAGCACACAGATCCGAAAAAAAACCAATATAAAACATACGTCAGACAAACACTAACCTACATACACGTGAACCGCCAACGCGACAACCCTGCCATCGCCTGCAATCCTGCAAGATACGGTTAATTATAGAAAAAGAATAACATCTAGTTAGGGTCACAGATTTCATGTTTTCCCGCATAGTTAAACGATTCTTTAACTCTTTTTGTAAATAAGACAATATTGGCAAAGGAACAGAACAATTAATTTTTATTTTATGTTATTTTCTTACGATTTTTGATAAGAATGTCACATATATTTTAGAAGAGAATTTTGACAAGATACTAATCACAAATGGCTCTAAAACTCTCACGGCCGTCGACAGAGAAGTAAGCAGAGTCTCATCCAAACTGAAATAAAATTAAACTCCATATAGTCTGCTAACCTGTCTTATTTCAACTATGTGCAATATTTTAACACGATGTAGTCATTTCAGAAATGTATTCTCCCGAAGAATATTTTATTTTATTTTAAAAAAAAAGCAGGCGTTCACATTATTACGCTTCGATGCATCAGTGCAAAAATATCAGTAGATTCAGAATATATTACAGTCATATTTCATTTCAGCTCAATATATGCGGCAAAAATTCGCGCACCAAGCAGTTGGAACGGACTTGCTTGACTGGTAACCACATATGCCGAGTTATTATTTAGCACATACGATGTGTGGATGTAATATATTGGAATATGTAAATAGTAACTCATCATCATCATCATTTGAGCCTGTTTGAGTCCACTGCTGAACATAGCTTTACCCCACAGACTGCCACTAAGCACAATCCTGAGCCACCTGCATCCATCGACTTCCCGCACATTTGCACAGGTCGTCACGCCATCTAGTGGGGGGTCGTCAAACACTGCGGTAGTCAACTTGTAACTAATATGTTATTTAAATTGGAGTTTTATTTTTATTTAATTAATTGAAAATATATACGCCATAAGCAAGTAAAAAGTCTAAAAGCTGTGCTATGTGCTATTGTCATACTCGTATGTGCGATCGCTCTTATACACGCATATACTTACACAGTTATGTCGATGGAGTTTAGTTTTCGAAAGGGTGTAAAATAGTTTATCCCCGAAGGTAAACTTTTCAAATACTCTGTCGACGACCCGATTGGCCTAATCGGTGTATCGACAAATGATTGGCAATTTCTCATCTATGGAGGTTCAAATGACGCCAATTCAGTCGACTTGTGATCTGTAATTTGATATTAACTCTACGAACTTACGGGCGTTAAGAATAGATATTTTGTAACAGTGAAATATATAATCGGTATTCAATTTTAAGATACATTTTTACGGAAAGCATCTCTTTAGCTTATTCGATAACCTAAATTTCTGCATAGTCGCTCCCGCGACTCCCACTAGGTATCCTACGGTGGACAACTACCAGCACGCGTCACCGAGTGTCCTAGACATAATGTTATTCAGGGAGGTCTCGCTCGACATCGAGTCGATAGAGACAATCCATGAACTAGACTCAGACCACAGGCCCGTCCTGTGTAAACTGGGCCAGAACGCCGGCGCGGTCCCTCCGACCAAATCCGTAGTGGACTGGCATCGTCTTGAGGTCAAACTCAAGGCCTTGGACCCCCAGAACTTAGTAGACTTACCCGAGACGATAGCTACGTTCGATGACGCAAATCGAGCGATAGCGAGTCTCCGTGAAACTATTACTTCCGCAGTCACAGACTCGGAACGGACGGTGAAACTGTCGGGCGACCGACGGTTTAACTTTCCGCCCGACCTACGACTGCTAATTAGACAAAAAAAATGCAGCTAAACGCGCCTTCGACCGATACCGATCGGAATCGAACCGAACTCTACTTCGACGCCTTCAGCTAGAAGTCAAAGATCGTGTATCGGAACACCGACATACAACGTGGGACACTCTCCTAGAGGACATCGAGCCATCGCACACCGCCTACTGGCGGTTGGCCCGCAGTCTGAAAGCAGACCCCCGCGAATCTCTACCGCCGTTAGTTAGACCTAATAGCGCTTCAGTAGCCCTAGATGACTCCGAAAAAGCCGAATGCCTTGCGGACAACCTAGAGCAGCAATGTACGCCATCGCGCGAACACACCGATACGGCCCACCTAACGGAGGTGGACCACGTAATCGAGACTAGGGCTGCGCTTCCACCGGAAGGCGAACCTCTAAATTCAGTGACCCCCGAAGAGGTCCAAGATATTATTAAAAATTTAAAACCAAAATCCGCCCCGGGCCCAGATAATAAAAGTAATAAGATTCTCAAAGCTCTCCCTGGGCCGCTTATCTGTTTACTGGCGACAATTTTCAATACGCTTCTCTCCAGTTGCTCCTTTCCGGACGACTGGAAGCAAGCCACGGTTATCGGCATTCGCAAGCCGAATAAACCAGCCAATAAGCCCTCTAGCTATAGTCCCATCAGCCTCCTCAGTTGTCTGGGGAAGCTCTACGAGCGGCTATTGTTAAACAGGCTCAAATAGCACGTATTTTCCAACGGCCTTCTGCCGACGGAACAATTCGGCTTTCGAGCTAGATACTCTTGTCCAGATCAGTTATACCGCCTAACGGAGCACATCCTAAAAGGCCTAAACCACCCGAAACATATCAGTACAGGGGCTCTTTTCTTCGATGTCGCAAAGGCATTCGACAAGGTCTGGCACAATGGCTTGCTTTACAAGCTGTACACACTCAAAGTGCCAGATAGGCTCGTACACACCATCCGGGCCTTTTTGTTGAACCGCTCTTTTCGATATCGAGTCGAGGGCACCCTCTCCACAAGCCGCCGCCTCACGGCCGGCGTACCACAAGGCTCCTGCCTCTCACCCTTGTTATTTACGCTCTACACGAGCGACATACCTAGAGACCCCCACGTCAATCTCGCGCTTTTCGCGGATTACACGGCGCTCTTTTACTCAGATCGCAACTTCAGCCAATTAACGACTCGACTCCAAAGCGCCGCCGACCGCCTCGGCGATTGGTTCCGCAAATGGAGAATCGATATTAACCCAGAAAAAAGTGTGGCGATTCACTTCACCCGTAGCACCCCCCAACCCCCATCCGCCACACCGTTACAAAGGTCCTCGCCAGTACAGAAAGTTGGGGCAAATATCACTATACGGCCAAACTCTCCCCTGGGAGAAAACGGTCAAATATATAGGAGTCACTTTCGACTCGCGTATGACTTTCACTACGCACATCAATCAAGTCCGAAATAAAGCCGCGTTCGTCTCCGGCCGGCTACACAATTTAACGAATAAGCATAGTAAAATGCCCTTAAGGCACAAATTACTGCTATATAAAGCTTGCGTAAGGCCAATCATGTCCTACGCATGCATGATACATTCGCACACATAAATCCTACGCGCATTGACGAATTGCAAGTAGTTCAAAGTAAGTTTATCCGCCGCGCAACCGGTGCGCAATGGTATCAGCGCAACGTCGACCTGCACAGCGATTGCAGACTCCCGACGATTCGCACTCATTTTAAAGATTTGACAAAACGGTTCTTCGATAGAACCCAGCATCATCCCAACCCTCTGGTGGTAAGCGCAGCAAACTACCTACCGGACACTAACGCGAACGTAAACAAGCGTCGCCCGCGAAACGTCCTCATCGACCCGGTCGACGAAGAGGACTTAGACACGATGGACCCACCGCCGGGGGTCCCGCCGGATAACACTACACCCACAGTTAGTGTAACAACAATCACACCAGTTCGCCCTCGCCTCCGAGCACGGCGAGACCCACACAACGCGTACACAAGGTACACCCGCGTTCCGGGGCGGTTCTCACCGCTCCCAGCCACCGATTAGCTAAATGCACAGTCGACGGCCGTCGGGGTCTCGGTCCGAACCGGCGACCTCGACGGCCCTTAGATGACACACCATAGTAGTTAAACGCACGCATGAGCACATGCGCGACCCTACCCATAGCGGAGGTTCCAAACCCGTGGGTTCTGGCTAGCCCACCGGTTCTGCGTCCGATGAAGCTTTAATAGTCTCGGGACTGAAAGCAAAAACATCAGTTAATACAAGATACAAGATACAAGATACATTTTAGAAAGGCCAAGAATCGCATGTGGAATTTAAATTGCAAATAGCATACAGTTTGCTTTTCTGTTTCATTGAAGTTACACTTCTTTTGGGGCGTTTGAAAAAAAATATGAGAGTAAAATTTTACACCGTCAGACAAAAAGTGACATGATGGATGGAAAGCGAACATCTTCACGGTATTACCGTGTCAACCAATAACAACTTTTTAAAATTACATAAAATTCCAAGTTATTTAATTAAAGCGTTATGAATTGCGTTTAATTTCTTTTCACAAACCAACAGCCCTTGCACAGGGGATAAGACTTTTAGTTTACTTTTGTTGCGTTATTTGTTTTTAGAGTAACAAAACAAACGTCAGTCGTTTTTTAATTAACCAAACAAACAAATTCATCATTCATCGAAATGTTCGTTCACTTGATAAGGTAAGATTTATATCAACAACTTTGTCATTGTGAACCCTAAGACATTCAATAACAGCACCCAATCCTTACATATAAATTTATGGTAACGCACTTAAAAATCCAAATTTTCATATCTATAAACAGCAGTATGAGCAATCATAGGAAAGTGCCTCTTTAATTTTGTCTTCACCAAAATAAATTACTTATTTGTTAAAAACACACACAGAGATAATGAATTTTCGGGCGTACACATCATTGTGAATTTTTTTGTTCTTGTCATAAATAATCTATGTAACATAAAATTTATCAAATTCAAAGAATCAAGTTAATCTAACGTGCTTTAAGTGTAGTACTTTTATTTTTTTCAAATGTAGTATACATTTAAAATGCTTATAACAGCAGCAATTTTTCACGATTCCAGAGTAAAGAAGTAAAGTATCAGACTATACATGTCCCATTGCTCGTCAAAGGCCTCCTCTATACACAGGGTATTAGGGCAAATTCCACCATGCAATACTACTGCGGATTGGCAGACTTCATAATGTCTTCGAAATGTTTTTTATGGTATTATTCGAAAATACGCAGATTCCCTCAAGATGTTTTCTTTCACCGCTGAGCACGTGATAAGTCAGCAGTTAAAATTGATAATTTCATTGGTGCTGGCAACCGGATTCGAACTCGGGTTGGTCGAGTATAATAAATTAAAAGCGAGCGTCAGGACTCTGATTTATCACGGTTGTTACACACGAGTAGTCACAAATGATGTAGGCCATATTTCTCCGTGTTGTATGTACCCTGGGTTGAATTCTGAGATTATTTTCCGGTCGCAGAATTTTGTGTATACTCTGTTATATTAATCAAACGTACAATACGTCTTAAATTTAATAAGAACGTAGTCGGAGGTAAACTAAGAATGGGTGGGATTTACATGGGGCACTGCTGACGAAGACGAAAAGGATTAAAATTACGAGCTATGAAGTGAAGAATCATTTTTTAACTAACACTCACTATTTAACTAAAACCTTCGAATCCTATACTATCCTTTTGAAAATGGGTGGCTTATTGTAGGTGAAATGTATTAGTAACGATATAATCTTAAGTAAAATTTAATTATTGTATAATAGGACAGCAAAATTTATGAATAGTCAAATTGATATTGACCCATTTCATACCTCACCAGGCGGTTGCCAAAGCACTCTTTACTAAGGATTACTTTGTTAGATAAAAAAAAATATTGTTAGCCTTACTGTTGTTTTTTGTTTTTGTCATTGTTAAAAATACAATTCCTTGTGTTTTTTATTTTTATTTTCTATAATACCTATAAAATAAGATTACTGAATGTGAAGACTTGTAAATGACTTCTTAAGTACTTTGAATCACTTAATTATATCTGTTAATAGGTGTAAGTTTTCCAATAAAATAAAATAAAATGTGAGTTCTATTTTGTTACATTGACTTCTTTTTTTTTATTCCATAAGTAAAGAGAAAAAAGTTTGAGTTGGACTTGCACACGAAGTTTTCCGAATTATGGTATTATGTTTATAAAATATACTATAAAAACGACAAAAAAATCATGTCCCCTCGAGCCCCACTTAAATATTTTTTATTCTGTTTATTAGTATTTGTTCTTGTAGCGGCAACAGAAATACATCTGTGAAAATTTCAACTGTCGAACTATTACGGTTCAAGAGATACAGCCTAGTGACAGACGGACAGATAGTGGAGTTTTAGTAAAAGGGTCCCAATTTACTCTTTGGGTACGGAACCCTAATTACCAATGATGCGAATTGTAGCGAATATATCATAATATTAATTAAAATGCGCTCTTTCAAAAAGCGGAGTTTCGTTATTAAAATTCAAAACACACTTTTCAGTTTTTTAGACCATAATTTTGGTGGACTTTTTTAATTAATTGAAAGAAACTTTCGACGGTAATCACCCTCTTTCGTTATTATAGGATTCAGTTGTCTGTTTTTTAAAGTTTGAGAAGTTAACATTAATTGTGCTGTGAGTTGCAAATTCAATATATTTGTTCCAGTTTCGATATCTGTATCTTACTCTGTGTTTTAATGCATGTAATTAATTTACAAAATACAATTACATGTGTTGTTTTTTTTGTATCAATAAATACTGGCCATTTAGAGTGCTATGTAGTTTTGATTGTCTCAAAAGAAAAATACGTTCAAATCTTTCGGTTGTATTAGGCGACGATACCTAATACTTCTGAAGCCATATTCTTGTTGAATAATAGTTGGATAGTTGAATTATAGTACAATAGTTCAATAGTCCTTAATAATTACGAAGATTCTTAGCGATATCATTTAAAATGCTGGGCCATCGATCCGTAATCCATTAATTAATACATTCAGAATAAATTTAAACTCTGAGTTAAATGATCATTAAGTATTTTAAAGATTTTTTTTAGTTTTATTTCATTCGTGTAGCCTTTACACGGCCCCATTTTTTAGATTGGAACTTTTGTCTAATGCTATTTTACTTTAAATCGAACTTACTTCGACGTTGAGTATATCGAACAAACAACAAATAAAACTTATTTGGTGTTTTTTCGATATTCTCAACGTTATAATTTCTTGTATTTACGCGATTACACATTATAAATGAAACTAATTTTACGGACAGACAGTCTGTCCCGTGACCATGAACGCTGTAAAGGGTTCGAAACGTCGGGAATTAAAATTAAAAATAAACGCGATAAATCCGTAAAATTAGTTTCATTTATTCTCAACGTTGATATTCTAAACGTTCGAGCTTATAATGGTAGGACGGAATACGGCATCTTTACAAGGCAAGCAAAAGTATTTTGGCAGTTCGTAGTCATTCCAGTAAATTGAGTTAATTTTTAAGTATGTTTAACCATTACTTCATGATCGGTTTCTCAATCGATTAAGGGATTAGCAAGTTGGACGTCTTAGTGGCGCGACCTTTGCTGTACCTTCAAAAGTAAAAAAAAAATCGGCCAAGTGCGAGTCGGACTCGCGCCCGCAGAGTTCCGTACAATTAAAAACGGCAAAAAAACCATGTCTTGGAGACCCAGTTATAGAGACTACGGAAATACATCATATGTGAAAATTTGAACTAACTACCACGGTTCATGAGATACAGCCCGGTGACAGACGTACAGACATACAGAAAGAAAGGCAGGTAGACAGACAGACAGCGGAGTCTTAGTAACAGGGTCCCGTTTTACCCTTTGGGTACGGAACCCAAAAAAATCTAATTAATAATTAGTGATGGTACAGCCGTGATAGCTGAGTAGATGATGCATTTATGTTTCCGCTATAACAACAAATACTATAAAAAATATTTAAGTGGGGCTCCAATACAAAATAAATATTTTTTTTTGCTTGTTTTTAAAAATACGCACGGAACCCTTCGTTTGACCGACTCGCACTTGGTCGGTTTTTTTTTGTTAACCAGTTCGGAGCTGTGGTCTGATAATGATCTTGTTAACTTAAGGCCATTCGTCTATTCAAATTACTACCGAAGGTGCTGGTCGATTTCTCACTCGTTCCAATCAGCCAGCTGTTGTCTAACTGAACTGATTGGAAGGGATGATCTAATCTGAAACTCGGCTTGGAGTACAGATTTATGTATCCAATGCAAAGACTGGAGAACGGATTTGAAAATTATTTGATTCAAGTAATATTATCAATTTTTTTTTTTTACTTTTAAATGTTTACAATCTTCATTGATCTAATATTTACAAGATTAAATCTACCTAAAATTACATATTATCTAATAAACCTAATCCACGGGGCATGGTGCCAAGAACGCTAGCTGCATTTCCTCGCTGAATAGTTATGCTTAACCTTGAGATTAATGACCTTACAATTGACATGAGAAATATTTCTAATAAATGCTAAAAGTTTGTTATAATTGGATAAAAATCTTTTAAACTTCACTACATAGTATAAAACAAAGTCGTCCCGATGTCTGTCTGTCCCTTTATATGCTTACGTCTTTAAAACTACGCAACGGATTTTGATGCGGTGTTCTTTAATAGATAGAGTAATTCAAGAGGAAGGTTTATATGTATAATTCATGCATAAATATAGTAGGGAAACATTGATAATTTTAGAGGTTTCTAATGCGATATCGAATCGAAAACAAACATGCAATATTAGTAGTAATACATAAACAAATATAGTGACAACTCTTTTGCTTTAAAAATATGGGTTACGTGACAGGCGGAAAAGGAAAATAAAATAAATAATAAAAAGAAAGTAATTCTAAAAGTAACTCGATACATGACTATTTAAAGTCCTGTATCAAATTAATTATTATTAAATCGAACTTATAAAATAACATTCCTTGCGTTTTTTTATAAACCTAAATAAATGTTATATTCTTTATTTTATTTTTAACATTTTTTTACGCCCTCAGAAGACGTTTACTAGAAAACAGGTCGCAGCACCGAAAGTTTCTTTTCGTTAATTTACAAAAAGAAATACGAGTATATTATTCTTTTCACAAGGCTGTTTGAGTGTCTCGCTTAACATTCGCATGCGTGAGTTCTGATGTGACCTTGATTTGTAATAAGCGTACTAATTATATAATAAAATTTATTATCGGTTGAATTTCCAAAATTTTTAGCGCCTAACCACGTAACATCGTAAAAACAAAAATCCGTGAGAAACTTATTAGTGCGAGGGAAAGAAGCGACGCGAAATGTTATCGTCTTCTGACAAATTATTGCCTCCGAAGTCATCTCAGATTTACTGCGTTGAACTATAGTTACAAACTCACATGATCGTACTACTTGTGTTTTTAGCCTAACAGAAATCAGCGATTTATCTTAAGAATTACTCTATACTAACTTTTCGCTCGCGGCTCCGCTCGCGTTGAAGCCCTTAAATAAATAGCTTTGTTTAATATATATATAGTACTTGGAGGACCGAGCTTTGCTCGGTTTGCTTTTTTTTTGGTAAATCGCGTATTTTGGAAATTACATTTGGATACAAATTACTGAGTAATAAAATATGCATAATATTTTTCAATCTTACAGACGTAATAATAAGAAAATATGAACTGGTGTTTTTCACAAAAGAAAGAACTTTAAAAAAAAGGGAAAAAAGAAAAAAATCTAGATGGACAAAAAATAAAAAATAAAGAAAGCAATGATCTGGAATGGAAAAAAAGTAAAAAAAAGAGTGTGTAATTGATCGTGACACGAACCACGGCCGTCTGTTTTGGTGCCGCCCGATTACCGACCGAGCTATTATGACATTTTCTTTTGCGGCGAAATTTACCGTCATATTCGAATGATATTTTTCATACCCTGAAAACAGGGATAAAAGGACATTTTCTAAAAATAAAACCTAGCTAGATCGATTTTTCTCCCCCGAATCTACGCACATACAAAATTTCATGAAAATCGCTGGAGCCGTTTCCGAGATTCCGATTATATATATATATATATATATATATATATATACAAGAATTGCTCGTTTAAAGGATAAGATATATATATTTTTTATGATTATTGGCAAGTAGCGTTAGACGTGTGTTCATTTATTGTCGCGGTGGTAACGACACGCTGTATATATACTTTTTTAAAGAAAGATATTTATTACCAAATTGAATTTAATTCTGTTCAGTAGTTTTGGCGTGAAAGCGAGACAGACAGACAGAGTTACTTTCGCATTTATAATATTAGTATGGATTATATCAATCAAATCAAATATATTATTTGCTAAAATGAGATTTTGTCATTGTTACGAGCTAAAACATTATTTTCCACTTAAAGTGGCTTAACATTTTAAGGAGGTATCGAATTTTTAATTATAACCGGAAATATTACAATTGAAATGGGTTATTAAAAGTATTTTAAGCACTTTTTGAAAGCGACGTTATTTATAATAATTATTTCGAGAAAGACTGTTACTGGCTGTTATCATCTCTTCAAGGATATTGCAGTCACGGGCCTTCTCACGAAGACCGTTAATGCGTTTAAAGTAAATTCAGTTCCATTTTTATCAGTGACGCGTATAACACAGGTAGGGCTCTTAAATTAAGAATGTACCATGCCTACTTATGTTCTCTCTAACTACGTACTGGTAAGTTATTTATTCGATTAAACATTACTACACGAATCTATGTTTAAGGATTTGTCGCGTTTATTTTTAGTTTTAACTTCCGACCTTTCGCACACTTTACAGTAAAGACTGACGGTAGCCCAGGTTAACTATGACATTCAATCGTCCAACGCTTTAGTCTGTCCCGTGACCATGAACGCTGTAAACTGTTCGAAACGTCGGGAATTAAACTAAAAATAAACGTGATAAATCCGTAAACATAGTTTCATTTATTACATACTAGCTACTCACCGCGTCTTCGCACGGGTGCAATGTATTATACATATAAAACTTTCTCTTGAATCACTCTATTTAGTAAAAAAAACTGTATCAAGATCCGTCGCCTCGTTAAAGATATAAGCATACATAGGGACAGACAGACAGCGGGACGACTTGGTTTTATATGTGGTATATGTAGTGACTAGTCCTTGTAGTGCTAGTTTCCAGATAACGTTGAGAAATTTTTTCCCTATCAAAAATTACGGTGGTTTCTGCGTCTAAGAAAACAACCAACTTGCAGGTCGATCTAGGATCGGTCTCAAATAGTTTTGTTTTATTGAGAAGGTACAAGAGGCTCGTCAACATCAGGTATTCCCTGCGCCAATGAAAATTCACAACCGTAAGGGAGGTGCTAAAGCATTATTATACGCCTAATTAGTTAAGATGCCCTTATCTTAACTCTCATTATGAATGTTGAAAGAAACTGCGTAAGTAGTATGGTGTGCTCAGTAAGAACATAATGACTGATTCTATGTACAGTACATTGCTTTCAAAAGTTTTGCGATAACTATGTCAATTTTATATTGACGACCCGAATGGCGTAGTCTCTAGTGTACCTGCCTTCTGCGCCAGAGAGTGTGGGTTCGATTCCCACTACTGGAAAAATATTGTGTGATGAGCATAGTGTTTTTCTAGTGTCTTTATTAGTTTTATTACGGACGTTACTCTGAGCCGGAGGGCCCATGCCAACCGACCCGGAAGCCATCCTGCAACCGTTGTTGCTAATTCTATTTCTTTTATCTCTTGGTGTGCACTGTTCGTCTCATCGTTGTCGTGTTTCGCGGTCTACGGTTAGGGAAGTCTCAAGCAAGAAGATAGAAGAAAAATTATAGAAGAAGGAAAAAACATTACAGAAGAAAGAAGAAACTTTGCCCGACTTCCGAGTGGATAGTGTTAGTGTAGTGTTGTGCTCGTAGGCAG
Source organism: Iphiclides podalirius (assembly GCA_933534255.1). Lineage (NCBI taxonomy): Eukaryota > Metazoa > Arthropoda > Insecta > Lepidoptera > Papilionidae > Iphiclides > Iphiclides podalirius. Next base: position 11,548,738 of record OW152831.1, on the reverse strand, counting down.
GTTCCTGTCCGTAAGTAGAATCTACACACTTTTCTCGTCTCAGAGGCGGCATTGTAATTTTTATCTGTGTGCTTGTTGCATTAGGCGACAGGTAGGTACTCACCCTAGCGCACCTAAAGCGCAGGCGATTAAACGTTAATTTTAGGCACACACCTCCCTGCCGCAAGGTGGGGAGGCCTATTTAGAAACCACACGCCGGCGGGGCGCAAGCCCCAAAGGCACAAGCGTCGTCATGGGTTCCCTCTTAGAGGAATTCCTTCGACAGGAATGTCCCGAAGTATGGGCTAAATATTTAAGTCTCGCGAGGGAACGACGCCTTGTCGTCGAACAGTCGCCAGTCGGAACCGACATTCGACTCCGAGCGAAAAATAAAGCCACCGCCGCCAATTATAATCCAAGAGAAGGCAAAGTGGCACCAGGTTTGTTCGTGGTTTGAACGCCACAACATCCGAGACCCCAAAAAATTTTTGACCGCAAAAAATACTAATATGGGTATCCGCGTATACCTCGATTCTTCCGACGATTTCCGCCGCGTAGCAAAATACTTGCGCGAAGCTAAGGTAGGTTTCCACACCTACTCACTACCCGAAGAGCGTAAACTTCGGGTGGTAATTAAGGGCGTCCCAAAAGAGTCGGATGTCGATATGGCTAAGGTCGACATCCGCACTCAGGGATACCCTGTTCACGCCGTGCGTCGTCTCAGGCAGCCTCACACCCGTGTCCCTATGGACATGGTCATGGTGGAACTTGACCCTACCCCGGAAGGTAAGGCCGTTTTCAACCTTAAGAGGGTCTGTGGGCTCAGTGACTTAGTCATCGAGCCCCCACGTAAATCAGGTGTTGTGGCACAGTGCCACAACTGTCAACATTTTGGCCACACGGCCAATAACTGCTTCGCTCACCCAAGGTGCGTCAAATGCACCGGTGACCACAGCACAACCGAGTGCACGAGGCCGAAAGATTAAGCAGATCCACCGGACTGCGTAAATTGTCGCACTACCGGCCATCCGGCTAGTTATAGAGGCTGCGCTAAGGCCCCGAAAACTCCCCGCGAGAAAATCTCCCGCGAAGTCTACGTTGCCCAAACCCGCGCCCGTTAAATACATTCCCGCGCCCGTACCCGTCGTAAACGCCTGGGCGAAACCCCAGGTGGCCGCGCAGGTAACCGCGCCGGTAATCCTGGTCGCCTCACGACCGATCGCGCAACAGCTGCCCGCCTCTCAAACGGCGCCGCGGCCGCAGGTGCAGCCAATTCCGTCAGTTTTCGCGGAAAATAAGGACGACCCATTCGCGCAAATAGCTAACATCTGCAGCTTATTAGATAGAATCAATAGGCAGGAACTCGCCGTATTGTCCGCTAAAATAGCGGCCGCCACATCTGGCCACGAGCGTCTTAGGGCAATTAGCCAACACAAAACGCTTGTGGAAGCCCTTTGGGCTTTTACGAGCCAACCATAAAAAACAATAGTCCGCGCAATAAAACTGCGCTCCGCTGCGTCGTTAATTAGACCCATAAAAACACCTCAATGGGAAGTACAACCGCAGGTAGAACAAAAACTCGGGCTCTGGTTGTTTCGTATTTCAACGCAAACGGCATAAAGGGTCAAAGGGATGAAATCGCGGAATTCCTTCGCGATTATAACGTAGATATTTTCCTAGTGCAAGAGACATTCTTGAAACCTAGTGTACGCGATCCCAGAATCGCAAATTACAATATTGTCCACCACGACCGGTTAGCAAATCGTCTGGGAGGCACACTTATTTATTATAAACGGTCCTTGCACTGTTGCCCGCTCGACATTCCAAAGCTAAGTCAAATAGAGGCATCCGCGTGTAGGTTAGCGCTCACCGGCCACAGGCCGCTTGTACTAGTCTCAGCCTACCTCTCGGGGAATAGAACCCTCCTTCAAAGCGACCTAGATACACTTCTTAACTTAGGCCCTTCCGTGATAATTGCAGGAGATCTAAACTGCAAACACGGCTCATGTGACATCAACAGCATCCCAAACAACAACGGAAAGCATCTCTTTAGCTTATCCGATAACCTAAATTTCAGTATAGTCGCTCCCGCGACTCCCACTAGGTATCCTACGGTGGACAACTACCAGCACGCGTCACCGAGTGTCCTAGACATAATGTTATTCAGGGAGGTCTCGCTCGACATCGAGTCGATAGAGACAATCCATGAACTAGACTCAGACCACAGGCCCGTCCTGTGTAAACTGGGCCAGAACGCCGGCGCGGTCCCTCCGACCAAATCCGTAGTGGACTGGCATCGTCTTGAGGTCAAACTCAAGGCCTTGGACCCCCAGGACTTAGTAGACTTACCCGAGACGATAGCTACGTTCGATGACGCAAATCGAGCGATAGCGAGTCTCCGCGAAACTATTACTTCCGCAGTCGCAGACTCGGAACGGACGGTGAAACTGTCGGGCGACCGACGGTTTAACTTTCCGCCCGACCTGCGACTGCTAATTAGACAGAAAAATGCAGCCAAACGCGCCTTCGACCGATACCGATCGGAATCGAACCGAACCCTACTTCGACGCCTTCAGCTAGAAGTCAAAGATCGTGTATCGGAACACCGACACACAACGTGGGACACTCTCCTAGAGGACATCGAGCCATGACTTACCGCCTACTGGCGGTTGGCCCGCAGTCTGAAAGCAGACCCCCGCGAATCTCTACCGCCGTTAGTTAGACCTAATAGCGCTTCAGTAGCCCTAGATGACTCCGAAAAAGCCGAATGCCTTGCGGACAACCTAGAGCAGCAATGTACGCCATCGCGCGAACACACCGATTCGGCCCACCTAACGGAGGTGGACCGCGTAATCGAGACTAGGGCTGCGCTTCCACCGGAAGGCGAACCTTTAAATTCAGTGACCCCCGAAGAGGTCCAAGATATTAATAAAAATTTAAAACCAAAATTCGCCCCGGGCCCAGATAATATAAGTAATAAGATTCTCAAAGCTCTCCCTGGGCCGCTTATCTGTTTACTGGCGAAAATTTTCAATACCCTTCTCTCCAGTTGCTCCTTTCCGGACGACTGGAAGCAAGCAACGGTTATCGGCATTCGCAAGCCGAATAAACCAGCCAATAAGCCCTCCAGCTATCATACCATCAGCCTCCTCAGTTGTCTGTGGAAGCTCTACGAGCGGCTATAGTTAAACAGGCTCAAATAGCACGTATTTTCCAACGGCCTTCTGCCGACGGAACAATTCGGCTTTCGAGCTAGACACTCTTGTCCCGATCAGTTATACCGCCTAACGGAGCACATCTTAAAAGGCCTCAACCACCCCAAACACATCAGTACAGGGGCTCTCTTCTTCGATGTCGCAAAAGCATTCGACAAGGTCTGGCACAACGGCTTGCTTTACAAGCTGTACACACTCAAAGTGCCAGATAGGCTCGTACACACCATCCGGGCCTTTTTGTTGAATCGCTCTTTTCGATATCGAGTCGAGGGCACCCTCTCCACAAGCCGCCGCCTCACGGCCGGCGTACCACAAGGCTCCTGCCTCTCACCCTTGCTATTTACGCTCTACACGAGCGACATACATAGAGACCCCCACGTCAATCTCGCGCTTTTCGCGGATGACACGGCGCTCTTTTACTCAGATTGCAACCTCAGTCAATTAACAACTCGACTCCAAAGCGCCGCCGACCGCCTCGGCGATTGGTTCCGCAAATGGAGAATCGATATTAATCCAGAAAAAAGTGTGGCGATTCACTTTACTCGTAGCACCCCCAACCCCCATCCGCCACACCGTTACAAAGGTCCTCGCCAGTACAGAAAGTTGGGGCAAATATAACTATAAATAAAACTCTCCCCTGGGAGAAAACGGTCAAATATTTAGGAGTCACTTTCGACTCGCGTATGACTTTCACTACGCACATCAATCAAGTCCGAAATAAAGCCGCGTTCGTCTCCGGCCGGCTACACAATTTAACGAATAAGCAAAGTAAAATGCCCTTAAGGCACAAACTACTGTTATATAAAGCTTGCGTAAGGCCAATCATGTCCTACGCTTGCATGATCTTCGCACATATAAATCCTACGCGCATTAACAAATTGCAAGTAGTTCAAAGTAAGTTTATCCGCGCGCAACCGCTGCGCAATGTTATCAGCGCAACGTTGACCTGCACAGCGATTGCAGACTCCCGACGATTCGCGCACATTTTAAAGATTTGACAAAACGGTTCTTCGATAGAGCCCAGCATCATCCCAACCCTCTGGTGGTAAGCGCAGCAAACTACCAACCGGACACAAACGCGAACGTAAATAAACGTCGCCCGCGAAACGTCCTCATCGACCCGGTCGACGAAGAGGACTTAGATACGATGGACCCACCGCCGGGGGTCCCGCCGGATAACACTACACCCCCACAGTTAGTGTAACAACAATCACACCAGTTCGCCCTCGCCTCCGAGCACGGCGAGACCCACACAACGCGTACACAAGGTACACCCGCGTTCCGGGGCGGTTCTCACCGCTCCCAGCCACCGATTAGCTAAATGCACAGTCGACGGCCGTCGGGGTCTCGGTCCGAACCAGCGACCTCGACGGCCCTTAGATGACACACCATAGTAGTTAAACGCACGCATGAGCACATGCGTGACCCTACCCATAGCGGAGGGTCCAAACCCGTGGGTTCTGGCTAGCCCACCGGTTCTGCGTCCGATGAAGCTTTAATAGTCTCGGGACTGAAAGCAAAAACATCAGTTAATACAAGATACAAGATACCTGAATAAATCGCACGGAGAAAGGAGCATTCGCCTTCGTATATGCAGGTACGTCTAGCCTTAGTACTGTTGCCTTATTAGTAGCCTCGAGTTGAATCAGTCAGTGCCTAAGTTAATTACAGGGCTAATATTCCGAATAGTACGTCTCGTTTTTCAAGCTAGAAAAAAATTTTAATCGATAGAGAAATGTTAATAATTAAATATTATATAAGTTATCATCAATGAAAACCACTAGATTATGAGGAAAAAATTAACAAAATTTTTAAATTTCATACAACTGAAATCCGTCATTACTGTGCGTCCATTATTCATTATAGACTATTATTTTAAGTTAAAAACTTACGTTTTCACTTTTTACGTTGTAAGCAGACACAAATACACGGATATACACAAAAACACAAGTTTCTACTTCATGGACATGTATTATTAACAATTTCTAATATTTAAAATTTGTGACTTAGGGTACACTTAATGTCTCGAATATTAGGTTCAAAATGAGTCACAGATCCGACACAGAGCGATCCGACTCGGATAGGTTAGGTTAGAAGGTTAAGGCGGGAGCTTAGCTCCCGCCTTAGCCTTCGTTGTTAGGTCCTTTTTTTATGACCACCCAGAAAACTTTAGTGTAACAGTACTTTTAGTATTTTTAAAGACTCTTTTTTAATAATGCGAAGGTTATAATTTGGAAAAGTGTGTGAATTCTTAAATTTATACATGTTGTCAAAAACAAAATGGCGGATTTATTTAGTGAAAATAACAAGTTTTAAATATTTTTTTTTATTAAAAGTAAGTGTTTGCCTTGGTTTTCACGTATGTAATATTTAATTATTAACATTTCTCTATCGATTAAATTTTTTTTCTAGCTTGAAAAACGAGACGTACTGTTCGGAATTTTTACCAATTACAGTCCTAACTTTGCTTTGGTATTTCCATAACCCTTTGCCTTTTCACACCAATGTTTAAGTATGTCTATCAGTTTTCCAGTACCCATAGTACAAGCATTACTTAGTCCTAAAACTAGAGAACGTTGTGTAAAAAGAATGTGCCCTAAAAATAAAAAAATTGCACAATGCAGTGGAGAACGAACGACTTTATGAAACACAAAAATATTCAAAACAAAAGTTTGTTTGTCTTAGCAAATTGTATTGTGCATTTCATGTCGAAGTAAAGTTTTCAGCATGACCATTAAGTCAAGGGCCTGGTCGTTTACATCGCAAAAAAAATGTAATAGATGAAACATTTTATTGCGGAAACGAATTGATACACGCGTCGACCTTTTTAGGTGCCTATTTTACGATACGTTATTACATCTGAACTTTTAAGTTATATTTCTGTACACTGGTTGACATACAACTCATGCAATTCATAGAGAGTATGTTTTCTCTCGCGTAGATAAAATAATCATATTATTTTTTTAAGAGAAATGTTTGGTTCGACTTAATCAGTTCTTCGCTATAAGTACTAGCTCATATACTATACTTTATTGTGGTCGTTTTTATTTTGTTAACTTTTCACTTGTTCTGGCAATGTATAAAATGATATTAAATAATAATTTATTATATTGCTCATGTTTTTTTCCTCTGAGTGTTTATGAGTAAGTAAATTTATAATTAATTTAACTCTTTTACAATATTTCGTTTATTATGTTAAACAAGTTTAAATAACTGATAATTTCCTGTATTTACACGATTACACATTATAAATTAAACTAATTTTTACGGATTTCCCGTCTGTCCCGTGACCATGAACGCTGTAAATGGTTCGAAACGTCAAGAATTAAAATTGAAAATTAACGTATCGCGTTAATTTTAAATTTATTTAATCTGTAAAATTAGTTTCATTTATAAAGTTTAAAAAATTTTTAATTGTTCTGGCAATGTAACAAATTATATTAAATAAGAATCCAGTGAATCACGTACGTTTTTTACAAGTCTGTTTACAAGTAAATTATTTTTAATTTAAGTACCCCTTTTATAGTAGGCACGTGACGTGTCAATTAATTATCAATTTAACAACCTAGTTCGCTTAAGGAACTTAATTCTTCCAGTTTAATACCGAAATTAGCTTCTGTCCAGTCATCGGAGTCGAATCGGCTTAAAATTTCGTTGGGTTACTAAGTTCTCCCATTCCGAACACTGAAGAATCTGCTATCTAAAGTTTTACCGCGGAATTCCTAATTGTTCTGAATATTTTGATGGAGTACTAATTTATTTTTTATTTATACAAGGTGAAAAACAAACTGAAAATCATTGTGGCCATTTATTTCTCGAATCAGATGATATGCATTATAGAAACCTGGCTAAAAGCTATGGCCTAAATATTTGTTATAATAATTTTGCTTGTTGTTTTTAGTGGCGCAACAAGCGAATACATTTGAATGCCATCTAGATGTTATTTCGTTAAAGAAAGACCGTTACTTATAGAGAAAAATCTTTTCACGCCACGTTCATTTTACCGTGAATAACGTTTTAGAAACTCGGACTGACTTGACAGCTCTGTAAATTTGACGCATAGCTTAGTTAATCAATACCGTGATTACCATTTCAGAAAGCGGGCGTTAGTATATTACATTAGGACAGTATTCAGCTATGGTAGGGCCGTGCAACAGATTTCGTTCTGTTGCATGAATGGGCAGATCCATCGGAGAAACAACACAGTCAAATGTCACAGAAGAACCGAGTGAATAGAAGCTTTATACTTCTTCGTTTCGTCTGGTGAGTGAGGTAACCAGGGCCCACTTTTTTCAAAGCTGGTCATAAATGTCCATTGATGGTTTTTATCACTTAATAACAGATGAAAGGTCAGGTTGATGGCCTTCTTAAATAAAAAAAAAGAATACGTCACTATGGATAGGGCGTTTAGGAACCGTAGATTGGCCGTCACGCTCTCCAGACTAAATCACTGTACGCTTTTTTATGGGGAAGGATTTTCACTGAAGTGATTACAATGTAAAAGGTAATAAAAATTATCTGAAGTGGAGTGGGTTATAGTTGGCTCGTATATTCTTGTTTTGGTAGTGATCGCGTCAATTTCTGATGTCCGATTGTTTTAATACAAATTATCTATTTTTAAAGACTATCATTTATGTTTTTATAAAAAAAATCAGTTAATGACGCTAACGATAGGAAAAGAAATTACAAGCGTACCTAGAATTGATCCTGATGGGCGCAGAAGGAACGTGGTAAGTGGTTTTTGCTTTGTAAAGTGTAAGGTTCTTTTATGACGTAACATCTAGCTGGTGCCTATATTCAAATGTATTCGCTTATTGCGTCACGATAAGAGTTTCAACAAATGTTTCGCATAACGACTACGGTAAGTACGTCAGTTTTTATTCCTATGAAAATGTGTGTAGATTTCCTTAACGAGCAGATCCTTACTAATATTATAAAGGCGAAAGTTTGTATGTATGGATGGATGTTTGTTACTCTTTCACGCAAATACTACTGAATGGATTATAATGAAACTTTACAATGATATAGCTTATACATTATAATAAGACATTACAGGCTACAATTTACATACATATTTTTATGTATATCTGTCTTTCTGTCTGAATGTTACGCCTTCAGCATATTCTACGCAGACGTAGTCGCGGGCAGCAGCTAGTGATAAATTAAATTATCTGCGTTTTAGAAAATTACGTATATCTGGGACTATTATTCATTTTTAATACTAGTCTGCTAATAGCTGCATATCTCAAATCCACCATAACAAACATTTTGGACTTTTATTATAAAGGGGGTCTTTGCCACAGTTGCCACGCCTGGCAAGCTGGTTGGCAACCGCAGTTCTTCCTGACACTGTTGTTAGTATTTAGGGTCCGGAGAGTCGAGATGGTTATCCCGCCATCTGATGGAGGCCACCAGTTGTTTGTGGCTTATCCCATATCCAAAATATATTAGACTTGCTTGGATGGAATTTCTAGTACTGCTTTACGATTAATTTTTTATTTATTTTTGCCAGTCTCTGCACTCAATATGAAACTAAATTAAGAAAAAACCTGCTTTGGTTTCGCGCCCAGAAAGTTTTTGTTAATTTATATACAAAATTTTACAATTTATAGTTTCTAGTACTTTGTTCAATTACTCTTAGTTCAGAGAGCATCACAAGTGAAATCCAGAGCGGATTAAATTTTAATGTGAATTAAATCCAAGGAAGAAATCCAATTCGATTGTGACAAAAATATTATCAATCCGAGTTGCGACTTACTCGTACTTTATTCGTATCGCTAAAGGTTTAAAAAATAATTCGTATTATCGATATAATCTGTATTTTAAAATGCATTTGAACAAACGTTGATGCGAAAATGGCGTTAAGCCAAAAGTTTAATGCAAATTTCACATAATAGAAAATCTTGGCACAAATGCCCGGAGATTCCTCCGCGGAATGAATTTTTGCCTTTGAAGTTGTTTCTCTTTAAATTCGCACATTAAACGATACGAGCACTTTTCAAAATTTTGTTTTTTTTTAACCAACACTGGCGAATGAGCAACTTGATTGATGGTAAGTGATTAACGCCTGTGCCCAGCCGTGGACGGGTGAAATAATGATGACGATGCTACAATAATTGACATCCCAAACATCAGAATTAGCCAATCTTCAATAGGACTATTATAAATATATGACTAAAATGGGTTGAAAATTTGTCCTACTTATATTTACTTGGGGTTTTTAAATTAATTATTCAACTTCATCGGTTTTATAAAAGTTTTTTTTCTAAAAAGGAGTGATAAAAAAGTTTATACGGAAATGGCGACATGCCAAATGCTTAATGCTATAAAAATAATAAACTACAAAAATTTCGCACAGCGGGCACAGCAAGATCTTCCACTAACTAAATAACAGTCTTTTATATTTTTCTCTTTATATTTACATAGCGAATGTTATAGATTCTTTGCTCAAGACCGCTTTGATTGGTTACTCACATAAGGGTCACCAATAAGTCACCTATAGGTCACCAATAAGATTTTTGCAACCAACCAGTCTGAATGTGGTAGCAATATTCCACACATGATTTGATTTGCCTGTTATATCGGATTATAAATTTTTCTCATGTGAAATATCATCACACCCTTTCGAGGGCACTTTAGCTATATTTCCATGTTGTTTATGAGGCTCTAGGATCCAAACTTATTGTTATGAATTGTATTACAGTACATTTTAAACAAATATCATTACCTCTTTTATTTCTATCATCACACCATGTAAAGGTTCCTAATGTTATTAATATTTATCGCAATGGAAAAATATTACCTTAAAACGTTTTGTATATACTTGCATTATATACACTTACATTACATAATATAAAATATTACACTCGAATAATTTTATTTTTTAATAATTTAATTTTATTTAATTACATTAAAAAATAAATTTCACTTTATATTAAAAATGTACGTACACGGATTTGCGAGTATTGTTATAAAATTAACACGTGGGCTGATACGATTTGTGAAATCAAAGCTGGTGCTATGATATTAATGAATTCATTTCATCTCATATCCACCGATACATTGGCGGACAATTGGCAATTTGTATGCAATGTTATAGAGGAGCAAATGGACAGCATGACATCATGCTATATAGCTTGCTAGCAAGAAGCTTATATATTTGACAGCATTAAGGTAAAAGAAATTTTTGGCCAACCATCGGTTTTTACCCTTGATGGCCGACGGAACTGAGATGTATGTGGAGCAACTATGCTCGGTATTTCTCTGCGTGATAGAGTTTTTAATGCAGATATCCGCAGTGGAACAAAGGTAACCGAAATAGGTCAGAAGATTAGGATACATAAAAATTACGGACATACTGCTCACTGATTCAGTCTCACTGATTCGTATTTGGAAATAAATAAGCTCGATTATAAGTGGATAGCACATTGCCATTTTTGTCCAAACAAAAATATATCTATAATATTATGTGTCAGATTAAAAATCAAAATCAAAAATATTTATTCAAATAGACGCTTGCGCGCTCTTATGAATCGTCAAATTTTACATCAAAGATTATGTGTATAGGTTCTTAAGGTACCACCGGTTCGGAAAGCAGTTTCTGTTGAGAAGAAACCGACAAGAAACTCAACAGTTGCTCTTTTACAAAGGTATCAGTTTACAATATAACATACAGGTATAATAGTCTTATTCTAGCCTCCGTGAGTATTAACAGTTGTTCCGTACTGGAACAAGAGTAGTTTAATTCATATAATTTAATAGTCATTCTAAACATACTTAATAAGATGACACAATTTGGAGTATCTTAATGCTATTTACTTATTTTTTTTTTTCTTCACTGGGTTGGCGATCAGCCGTTATGTCTAAATTCAATCCTTAACGTGTGAGCTACGGCTACTACTAGCGCCACAAAAACTAGCGGCAGTCGAGTCAGTGAAAGATTCGATTTGCTGTCATCGCCGCGTACGCACCGAAGTTTTTGCGTGCTATTACAATTTATTCTTCCCGAGATCTCTTTCACCCTGGAAGTACTGTGCTCAGTTACCTATGGACCCTTGTGCGATATATTCTGCGGGACTTTAATATCTGCGCTGTGCCGACTTGCCCGGGCTCTCTTAAGCCAACTCCAAGACACGAGGTTGCAGGAGGACTGCTGCGGTAAGTCGCCTAAACCCAGTAGAATATCGTACAACAGTATTAACTCCACACATTGGCGTCGTCGAAATATTCCGCAATGGTATAATATGCTTTAACCATAAGTTGACTTTTAATTTTACGTTTAAATTGGTCAAGCGGAGGATGATGCCTATTATTGTATATATGATTAAATACTTATTTAAAAATACTAGTGGTCGCCCAGTGTTCGAAATTCGAGCATAATTAATTAGACATTGTAGTGTGTGTTATGATTTTTTTTATTGATTTAATGTATGTTTTAGCATGCTGCACTCCTTCTCTTTATAAACTATAAGCGTGGGAAATTTCATACACCTCCGTCCACGCAATTTTTGTATAAAGGGGTACAAAGTTTTTGCTTCACAGATCCTATATAGAAGAGGTAAATAAAATTGTTACAACATTTTTCGCCACTGATAGGATTGTATCTGCGCCTTCCGGATCTTCATAAAAATGCAAACAAGGTACATAAGAGGTCAAGATTTTAGCGTGGTGAGGATGTTGACCGCTTATTATGACAAAATTCGTAGTAGTGTATATGTAATGCAAGCAATGGATTAAAATATATGTAGATTACAACAATATATAAAAAACTTAAAAAAAATACCAGCCAAGTGCGAGTCGGACGTGCGCACGAAGTGTTCCGTACCATTATCTATAATAACGGCAAAAATCGTATTTGTTGTATGGGAGCCCCACTTAAATATTTTTTTTATTTTGTTTTTTAGTATTTATTTATAGCGGCAACAGAAATGCATCATCTGTGAAAATTTCAACTGTCTAATTCATGAGATACCTACAGCCTTCTGACGGATGGACAGACAGACAGCGGCAGCCTTAGTAATAAGATCCCCTTTTATCCTTTGAGTATGGAACCCTAAAAATGTCATATCCTGGAGCAAGATTTGTCCAAAGTGAAGGAAGGCTTTTAATAAAGTACTCAAGAAACGTACGATAAGCATATAAGTATGTCTCCATTCATCATGTATGTAACCATGAAAAGCACGTAAAATTGGACAAAATATTATTACGAAATGGATATAACAAGGTGTTTTGTTACGGTATTTAATTTTATTTCAAATTTACACTATATGTCCATAATGGCCTTACAACACAGGATAATGTTATTCGGAAGTTAGGGCAATGTTAAAAAAAAAATGTTGTAAGACTGAATTTGATAACATTTTTATCATGCTTAAGTAGCGTTTTATTTTGAATGTTTTAAATATATTTTATCAGAACTCTATATCATCATACAATCTAGATTCTAGACACATGAATGAAGCTTGTGAAAACGTTTTAAGCCTTGGAATGTTGTTTTAACTTTTGAAATCAATTTCCTGAAATATTTTATTTCTAAAAACAGATAACCAGCAGATGATTCTATGCGTGTATTGTTATGTAAAGAATTTTAAGAAAACTTTTATAGTTTATTTTATTCAAGAAGTATGTTCAATTGTTTATAAATATTATATAATATATTATATAATACATTATATAATATTATACAATGTAAAAATATATAAATACTGAATGTGTTATACATTGAATAAAGGGATTGGAGAACTTAGAAAGAATAAAATCCTACCATTTTTGTTACTATATTTCGATCCATTAGAACGCATCCTGAACGATACGTGAGGGGCGATTATATGTACATAAAAAAAAAGTTTTCTGTCGGAAAAGCTTTTACATTTCCAAACAATTACATTAAGTGCTTGGCCGCTATCCAAAACTTTTCTCTCGTAACTATTATTTTTATAATATCATTCACATTTATATATTTCGTTCAACTGACCATTAGGGGTTTATATCTCTGTGGAAATGTCGAAACAAGTGGTCTTAGATTGAAATACGGCGCTTTCCATGATGAAGGAAGAAACAGAAGTTATGTTATTGTTAAAAAGTAATTACCTAAACCGCTTACGATTTACTGGCAGAAAAATTGTATTTTTAAATATGTGATTACGTAAGTATATACTTCCTATGGTAATGTGTTAAGTAATTTAATAAATAATTTAATTTTTATTAATGGTAATGTAATAATGTAATGTAATGAATGCATGTGCAATGAATCGGAAAACGAATGCCTTTGAGCTACGGAATATTTTTTTTATGGAAAAAAGGGGCAAAATCGCAGGAGGATCACCTGATGGTAAGTGATCACTACCACCAATTTGAGGACTCCGTGGCGCAGTTGCTAAGGTATTGGCTTCGTGGTCGGGGGTCGTGGGTTCGATTCTCACACGGGACTACTATTTGTGTGACCCACAAATAATTGTTTCGCATCTGGATGTTTGTCCACGTGAAAATTTATGTATGTAAAACGTCCTTACAACACAGCATAATTGATATCCTAAGGTAAGGGTTTAAAAAAAAGAAAAGAGAGAGAAAGAGGGAACCAATGGACATAGAATTCGAAATTTCTTTCTTTAAGATTTGCTTTTTGTTTTGTTATTTATATATGTGAGAGCCGTGATAGCTCAGTGTCCGGGTGCTCGCCTTTAATTCAATATACTCGAGCAACCTGAGTTCGATCTCCGGTGCCGGCATCAATGCAGTTTTTAACTTTAAGTTCTGTCTTATCACGTGCTCCGCGGTGAAGGAAAACATCGCGAGGAAACCTGCATATTTTCGAAATAATAATAAAAAAAAATATTTCGAAGATATGTGAAGTCCGCCAATCCGCGTGGTGGACTATGCCCTGATACCCTCTGTATAGAGGAGGCCTTTGCCCAGCAGTGGGACATGTATAGGCTGTTACTTTACTTTACTTTACTTTACTTTACTATATGTGAGAAGGTGGCCAGCGCGCTGGCGGTTCAACTGATGTTAATGATAACTGCCGCTCATCTACATTTGAAACAACCGTACGGTGGCAGATGCGGTGCCTTTTAACAAAGTGGATTGAAAGTCTGAAATCAGTGACCAGACCAAACGCAGAAATATAACACTTCCAGTTCCGGTCTTCCGAAAGCTCATGGTATGGAAAGGTATCCCCAGATGGATCTGCCCATTCGTGCAATGGCGAATACTGTTGCGTGGCATTACCACAGTTAAAATTTTAATTTAATTTATGCAAATAATTTTATACGTTTTGAATAAATTAGTACATAACGGTATTTTTACTAGAAACACAATATATTTAAATTTTTGGACCCTATATCAAATGCTGGATGAGAAAATGAATTATCTGCAGTATTTTGAAAATCACGAAATAAGCCAAGTCCTTTTCAACACATTTTAAAATTAAAATTCAAAACATCGCTTGGGTGTTCTTGAAACGTCTAAATTTTACTTATAAATTAGTACGTTCGGAAAGCAGTTTCTGTTGAGAAGAAACCGGCAAGAAACTCAACAGTTGCTCTTTTTTAAAACGATTAGTTTACCATATAAAAGGACATGTATAGGTTTTATTTTAGCCTACGTGAGTATCAACAGCATTAACCCCACACACTAGCGTCGTCAAAATATTCCGCAAAGGTATAATATGCCTTAGCCAAGTGGCAGACTTAATATCGACTGTGGGATTTAATTATACGTGCGCATACTTTACCCCATGAACGAAAATAATACAAGAAATAACTAACAAGTCATAATTAAAAGTATTGTGGCCATTTTGTTGATGGTAAAATGAAAGTATACATATGTAAAAGAAGTTATACAGAATAGAAAGAATACTAGATAAAAAAATACTAAATTAGAAATGTAGAAAACAATTATATCGCGAGAACAATTAGCGGATTTATATGAGCGCAATTAAACGTGCATTCGTCGTGAGATATGGATTCCGACTCGCGCGTCTGACCGAGCGGCAGCGGATTTTCGAATCCAGTAACGTCGGGTTCATGCGGTGACGTAGGCGCGGGCGCAGGTAACATCGCTCTCGCTTGCACGGCGCAACGGTTATATGTCGTTCAAATTCTTTCGTGATTTTCGCTAGTGCTGCCACAGGTACTCCCCCGCTGAGACCGCTACTGCGGGCGATAGAAGTCCGGGAAGCGTACTCGTCTGCCAGAACTTGTGCGCTTCTCGGCGTTGTCGGTGACGGCAGCTGGCAGTGGAGCCGGTGAAGGAGCTGAATCGGAAACTTCGTCGCGTATAATGTAGGCGGGCTTCAGTCGATCTATGCTGACCGTAATTTCTTTACCGCGCACATCCAATGTGTAGAATTTTGGATGGCGTTCCAAGACTTTATACGGGCCAGCGTATGGTGGTTGAAGAGGTTTCCTGACGAAATCTTGACGCAAGAAAACGTGTGATGCGTCATGCAGGCTATTCGGAACGTAGAATGTATTCTTCCTGTGCCACGAAGCTGGTCTCGGTGTTAGGTTAGCCATGTGAACACGTAGACGCGATGCAAAATTTGTGACATCTGCAGTGCTGTAGTCATCGGCAGGAGCAATTAATTGGCCTGGTAAGCGAAGCGGCTCTCCATAAACTAGCTCTGCAGGTGAAGCTTGGATGTCGGTCTTCCATGCACTTCGAATTCCCAGAAGTACAAGTCGAAGAACTTCTGTCCATTGCGGTGATGCATGACAAATAATAGCGCTCTTCAACTGCCTGTGTAGCCTCTCCACCATACCATTTGCTGCAGGATGGTACGAAGTAGTGTGGTAGTGTTTTGCGCCAACCATTGCAGCAACAGCTCTGAAGGGGTGAGACTCGAATTGGCGACCACGGTCGGTTGTAATCTTCTGCGGACAGCCGAAGCGAGCTATCCAGCCAGACACCAGCACGGACGCACATGTCTCCGCAGTGATGTCCTTGATAGGGTACGCCTCGGGCCATCGGGAGAGTCTATCAACAGCTGTGAGACAGTATCTGTAATCAGAAGAACAAGGTAATGGTCCTATTATGTCAAGGTGGATATGGGAAAACCTTGACGTAGGAGGAAGGAAAGAGGAAAGTGGAGCAAAGGTGTGTCGGGTGATTTTACTGTCTTGACACTTCAGGCATTTGCGAGACCACTCTCTACAGTTTCGACGGATCCCTGGCCACACGTATCTCTGCGCAACCAGTCGCACTGTAGCTGTGTGCCCTGGGTGGCTTAAATTGTGCACAGAGTCGAAAACTTGACGTCGAAGATCAGGTGTAATGTATGGTCGAGGTGGCTGCGTAGCAACGTCACAGTAAACTGCAACGTCGGCGTCGGGTATTCTTACTTTCTCCAGCTTTAGAGAAGAACCATGCTGAAGTAAGATTTGCAGCTCAGGATCTGTATCCTGAGATCGTGCAAGTGTCTTGTAGTCGATGCCTTTTGCAACCTCTTCGATTCTTGACAGTGTGTCTGCTACAACGTTCTGTTCGCCTGGGATGTAACGAATGTCGGTCGTGAATTGAGCCACGAATTCGAGATGTCTATACTGTCTAGGTGAACATTTTTCGTTAGATGACCGGAAGGCATGAGTAAGCGGTTTGTGGTCTGTAAGTATTGAGAAATTACGAGCTTCGATCATGTGGCGAAAATATTTCACTGACTCGTACATAGCTTACAGTTCGCGGTCAAAAGTGCTATATTTAATTTGTGACGGAGTGAGCTTTTTTGAAAAGAACGCCAGTGGTTCCCATATGCCGCTAATAAAATAATTATAAAATTCTGCTGGAGTGCTGCTCCCATTGCGACATTCGAAACATCTGTGGCAATGCTGAGTTCTGCGTTTGGATGTGGATGAGCCAGTAAAGTAGAAGATACGAGTGCCTGTTTACAATCATTAAAAACCTGTAACAATTCAGAAGTCATAGTGATGGTTTGTGAGCCTTTTACTTTTGGACCAGACAATAGCGAATTAAGTGGTGCTTGTAGTTCAGCAGCTTTAGGTACGAAACGGTGGTAGAAATTGAGCATACCTAAAAATCTTCTCAGCTCTTTAACAGTGCCCGGTACGGGGAACTCTGTAATGGCTTTCACTTTTGTGTCTAATGGCTTAGTGCCGTTCGCTGATACGTTATAGCCAAGAAAAGTTACAGCTGGCTTTCCCAGAACACCTTTCGTAGTGTTGATGAGAACACCATATTTCTTAAGGCGGCTGAGTACCTCGCGCAAGTGTTGTTTGTGCAGTTCTGGCGTTGGAGAATAAATTAGAATGTCATCACAGTATCCGTATGCGTAATCCTCTAACCCATTCAAGACTTCATCTATGAACCTTTGGAAAGTTTGGGCTGCGTTTCTTAAACCAAAATTCATATATTTAAATTAAAATAAACCGAAAGGTGTGGTAATAGCAGTCTTTTCTATATCGTCAGAATTGACTGGGATTTGGTTGTAAGCTTTTACCAAGTCGATAGTGCTGAAGACAGTGCATCCGAATAACTGGTGTGAGAAGTCTTGTATGTGTCGTGCTGGGTACCTATATGGAATGGTACGAGCATTTAGCGCTCGATAGTCACCACATGGTCTCCAACCGTCGTCCTTCTTTTTGACCATGTGTAGAGGTGAAGACCACGGGCTCTCAGATCGCCTAGCAATACCAGATGCAAGCATCTCATCAAATTCCTTCTTTGCTGCTTTGAATCGCAGTGGATCCAAACGCCTTGGTCTACAAGCAACTGGTGGGCCTGGTGTAGTATTAATGTGGTGCACGGTATTATGCTGAACTGTACGTACCAAACCTGCAGGTCGCGTTACTTCCGGGTACTCACGCAAGATGTCGTGATAATCTGATTCACCAGCAATCGTCTTGACGGAGGCTACGTCCTCTGGAATAATCTGGTGAGGGACGGTAACGGATAATGCGGTAGTTCCATCAATGAGGCGCTGTTTCCTGCAATCCACGAGAAGGTTATAATAACTTAAAAAATCTACGCCTATTATAGGTTTGGAAACGTCAGCTATTGTAAATGTCCACGAAAAATCACGCCTGAGGCCTAAGTTCAAGTGCAGCGTGATCGGTCCATAAGTATTTATAGTAGTACCATTGGCTGCACATAATTTGTATTTCGTTTGCACGCAGTGCCTATTAGTCGCTAACCGTGGGAAAACACACAAGTCTGAACCAGTGTCCGCGAGGAACTGCATTTTCGTTGCGCGGTCAGAAACAAATAGACGGCCTGTTTGTTCTGGGCAGTCGTTGGCCGCTACTTCCGGCTGCCCGTTGCGTTTCCCGCTTGAAACGCGCACGGCTCTCTGCACTTCTTTGCTTTAGCACCAAAGTTATAATGGTACCAACAATGCACGCTGTCTGGAGGTGGTTGTCGGTTCCGTGACCGACTGCGGCCACGTGTGTTGTCTCCGCGACACCTGGATCGGGACCTAGAACGCGCTTGCCTGTAGACATAAGAAGTAAGCTTAGCTACTTGTTTTGTTAAAGCACATATTTCCTCGTTGAGATCACTATAACGTGACGTGGATTGCGGCGCTGATGTTGATGCCATAGCTACTTGATGTATTGGTATGGATGGCGCTATTTCGTGCACGCGGTCTGCAAGCTAAGCAAGTTCATCAAGCGAAAGTTTAGGCTGTGAAGCTACAACAGTTTGTAAGCTTTGCGGCAAGCGGCCTGTCCATAATGTAAGCAACACGTCATCAGACACATTAGCAGATGGGCCAGCAAGATTACGTAAATGACGTAAAAAATGTGAAGGCTTACGGTCTCCTATGTCCTCGTGCAGAAAAAGTTGCTTAAGTTTGTTCTCCTTAGAAGCACACAGTCGTTTTACTAATTCCGTCTTCAATTTTTCAAATTTATTAGTAGCGGGAGGTGAACATAAAATATCTTTTACCTGTGCGGCGTAAACGTGTTCCAGTTGAGATAGTGCGTAATAGAATTTTGTCGTGTCGCTAGTTACATTCGATAGTACGAATTGGGCTTCCAGCTGGGCAAACCATAATTCCGGATCGTCTGGATAAAATAGCGGTATTCGTACACCAACACGGCACACATCGCCAGTTTCCGCTGTTTCGCCATGATTTCTGCTCCGGGCCACGTCTTCATACTCCCTGTTCAACGCGGGGTCGCCACTTGTGGCCATTTTGTTGATGGTAAATGAAAGTTATAAGCCACGTATATAAATTTTATTTAGTGCAGGACACGGACAGAAACGTACAGACAGTCAAGAAACATGTAAAAGAAGTTATACAGAATAGAAAGAATACTAGATAAAAGATACTAAATTAGAAATGTAGAAAACAATTATATCGCGAGAACAATTAGCGGATTTATATGAGCGCAATTAAACGTGCATTCGCCGTGAGATATGGATTCCGACTCGCGCGTCTGAACGAGCGGCAGCGGATTTTCGAATCCAGTAACGTCGGGTTCATGCGGTGACGTAGGCGCGGGCGCAGGTAACATCGCTCTCGCTTGCACGGCGCAACGGTTATATGTCGTTCAAATTCTTTCGTGATTTTCGCTAGTGCTGCCACAGTATGAATATAGCGCATCTCCATTATTACGTTCTTAAGTATTAAGTGCATTCGCGAGTTAAATGGTAAAACTTTTCCTATTTCGGCCCGGAAGTACGAGAATCTGTTAAACAGTGATAATGTGTTAATGTTTACATAATGAACAGTTGCGTAAAGAAAGTGACTTATTGCCGAGATTCTCAAGATATTTTTAATACCAAGAATAAACCGATAAATACATTTATTTTTCTGGTCCTTGTTGGTTGTTTAATAACCTTGGTTAAAGGTTAGATACCTATACCAAATTTTAGTGCATGGAATTTTGTAGTTTTCTTGGATAACAATTAAGATTATTAGCTATAATTTAATTATTTTTAATTTGGTGAGGTTTGTTGTAAAGGAGTGTTACAAACACAAATCAAACAACGGATATCGAAATACACAGTATTATTATAATAAAGTTGCTTCTCAGCTGTTTAGGTTGACATCGGATCTGAAATCTGAAATCTGACTGGCGCTCTGATCCATGTTAATATTATAAATGCGAAAGTAACTCTGTCTGTCTGTCTCGCTTTCACGCCAAAACTATTGAACCGATTTAAATGAAATTTGGTATACAGATAGTCCAGAGTCCGAGAAAGGACGTAGGCTATTTTATAATTCGAAAAATTGTTATAAAGGGTTCTTAAAAGGAATAGATATTTATTTAAGAGCTTCAACGCGAGCGAAGCCGCTGGCGAAAAGCTAGTAATTTATAACCTCGAAAGAAATTTCTATCTGATCCTGTTTCGCTGTATCATCTATTATTACAATCTTGATAATCAAGGTGTCGCATTTTTAAAATTTATTGCGTTTTAAACAAATATTGTTTAAATTTTTCAGTAAAAATATTTACAGGCTATATTTACGATTTTTATGGCATCGTTTGCTGTGTAAAAACTATTGAAAATCTTTATATTTAATCATATAAATGTGTACACAGTATGTTTAGATGATTACAAATAATAACTGCATAACTCATTTAATAAAATAATAGTAATGTAGGTTAGTAATCAAGCACAACCGTAGCCTTGGTTAGTTAAGCGTCAAAGAAATTTTTTGATGATTTTCTACATGAATCAATTACTTTAATTAAGTCAATTAAAACGCAACCTGAAAACAAAGATATAGGTATTTTGTGCACATAAAGTCTTGCTGTGGAAAAAGCTTTTACATTTCCAAGCAATTAGATTAAGTACTTGGTCGCTTTCCAAAACTTTTCTGTTCCCGCTATTATATTTATAATATCCAAAAATATATTTTGTATATACATTAGTATTATTTATATTTTGTAAATACCATTAATATATTTTGTAACTCATACGACTGACCATTAGCTATTTTTTATTGCGTAGAAATGTCTATAAAAATGGTCATGGTTCGAAATACGGGTCTGTGTTAAAAGAAGAAACAGAAGTGATGTAGTTGATATTGTTAAAACAGTAATTATTTAAGCAGTTTCTGTTTATGTATGCATAGTGTATATGTAGTATGTATTTTTAAATAAATTACTTTCAATGGAACTAATGAATTAAGAATTGTGGATTTTCTTTTTTTTATTTATTCAATATTTTATTTATTAAGTAAATCATCATATAGAAATGTCTTTAATATAAATCTTATATATTTAACAACTAACATAAAGTATAACATCTTATAGGTTTTACAATGTTAGTTGCCATACTCCTCCGAAACGGCTTGATCGATTTTTATGAAATTTGACATGTTTGGTTAGTCTGAGAATCGGTAGCAATCTATTTTTCATACCCCTAAGTGATGGTGGTGGTCCACCCCAAAAATTTTGTTCTACCCTACAAATTCGCTAGAAA
This sequence comes from Iphiclides podalirius, assembly GCA_933534255.1. NCBI lineage: Eukaryota > Metazoa > Arthropoda > Insecta > Lepidoptera > Papilionidae > Iphiclides > Iphiclides podalirius. The sequence continues at coordinate 11,527,157 of OW152831.1, read as the reverse complement.
TAATTTATATGGCAAAACGGTTGCCGGATCAAGCTAGCAACGGTTGCCGGGGCTAGTAACATACAAAATTCATGTCGGATGACTTTCAATATTTTATGCTATTTTACATAATATTTATACGTTTTGTACAAATAAATTACTATGATTTTTTTATATTTAATTTTTTTATATTTGAAATATTAAATAAGATATTTTTAAAAAAGATTTGTAATTTTTAATTGTTTACTATTAAACTGTAATAATGCCAGATGTGATAATTAGTTAGCATTTTTGTTGTGAGAAGGTGGTAAGCGGCGGTCAACTGGTGTTATTTATAACCGCCGCCCATGGACATTCGCAATACCTGTAGGTGTTACCACCTTTTACGAAATTTTTTTAAAGGCTCCCGTTACCCCACTTACGAGATGGAGCGGAGAAACAACACTTCCACTTCACGCTGGTCTTGTCAGGTCATGGTAGTTTCCCGGACAGACCTGCCCATTAGTGCGTGGGCCTACCTCTGTAACAAATAAACAAAAAAAGTAACAGGTCTTAATTGAAAATTATGTTTATAGCGTATCTTCCATTATTATGTTCTTAAGTATTTAGGGCATCCGCGAGCTAAATGGTAAAACTTTTCCTATTTCGGCAGCTGGAAGTTTTCGAATCTGTTTAACGGTGATAATTTGGTAATGCTTTCATAATGAGGAGTTACGTTAAGAAAGTAATTTCTTGCGGAGATTTCTTAGATAAATATATAGACATATTTCGTACAAATTTTTATATAACGCTCTCTAGGCCTAATCTAAGCAACTAACTTGCTTAAACATACTTTTCTTTTGTAAAGAAATACATATTATACATATATAAACACCCAGACACTAGAAAAACACTACGTTCATCACACAATATTTTTTTTATAGTGGGGATCGAATCTGGCGCAAGATGCAAGGTGGCCAACCGGGTCGCCAGATGTTTCTATGACAAAGAATTAACCGATGAATATAAATTGTTTTCAGTTCAGTGTTGGAGTAGCAGTTGCAACGATGGTGTTCAATCTTCAGGTATTGGGTTAGAATACAAAAGCGTGCCTTTTTCTTTTACTTATTTATACTAAATTCAGTTACGTGCTACGTTTTTTTTATGGAGAAAAGGGGCAAACCAGCAGGAGGCCCACCTGATGGTGAGTGATTACCGCCACCCGTGAACACCTGCAACAAACGAGGGCTTGCAAATGCGTTGCCGACTTATTAGGAAGGAGTTGCTCTCTCCTTGCCGATTTTAAGGTCGTAACGGTTCGGAAAGACCACCGGCTCCGGTTTGTTCCGCTGAGTGGTTGTGTGAGGGAGGAAATGCCTTGAAACTCGCGCTTGGATCACCGGACATTGAAATTTTTGGTAAGTACGTGTATCGCTTAGGGATTTATTACCGGTTACTAGAACCAACACTTTAAATAAGCTTGGTTAAGATGGATAAGATATTATCCATCTACCGTACTTACTAAGCTGCAGAACAGGAGCTTAGGATCTCGCTGCACTTATAAAACATTATTATGGATGTCCAAAACCAGGTCACGACCGCGTGACCTCAGATTGCAAGTCGACGTACCGGCCACTACCACTCCTGTCATAAATGTCATGTTTCAACTGAACTGGCATTTCAAAGGAACGTTTCTAATGGATTTACTGATTGTGACGATTTAATAAAAAAATACTAAAGGAAATTATGAAGGTGAATCAAGAAAGGAACGTTAAGGAAAAGTATTTGAAAGACTTAATCGAGTTCAAATTGAATTCTGTATTAAGATCTCTTGATTTCCCGAGCCATTGCCTTCTATAAAGTACTCAATATTATTCTTACGATGTCGTAAAACCATAATCGTATTCACATTGTCCATTAACAAATTTCGAGCATCTCAAATCAATTTTAACAAATTTATTTAATTTATCATTAACTTTAATATCTACCATATTTTTATGTAGTTTGGTGTTTGTTGGTGGGACTTATACTTGGTTTCGACGTGTTCATAGGCCAATTGTGTTTGTGGTTGCATTGAATGTGTGTGTGTAGTATTAATTGACTAATGTTTACGAAATATTATGTATGTTCAACATTTTGATTTCACAATTTGTTGGTATAATGCCCTATTATGAAATTTGACGTGTAACTGACCCCGACCTGTTAAGGATCTACGAAATACCACAAAACAGTTCATTCCACTTAAAATCACGAGAGTTTAAATGACGTTGCTCCATTTCAATTATGTCATATTGGATTCTCAATTATATTAATGGTACAAAATTAATGATATCACAATTAAGGGTTATTGATGAATCGTGAAATTATTGATAGTATTATAAAATACAGAAAATATTTAAGTGGAAATCGGATCTGAAATCACTGTGACTTTTATCAATAAAAAATAGTTCTCCTAAAAAATCAATATATCTTAGCGTTTTGTCTACCAAGATAAAATGGGGACGAGGAAATTTATCCGTTAAATTTTACGTACAATATAAGCTCCGCAAGACACAGGATTTATCTCCGTAAGTTAAAAAGTCAGACAACTATGTTCCCTCTTAATATTTCTCTCTAATTTTTTCATATACTTTTTAATATTTTAAAAAGTTTATTTAGATAAAATTTTCACCATGTATTTAGTTCGCTTTTAAAAAAAATCCATTATGTTATTTTGTGAAAATTTTGCATCTCTTTTTCACTAAATCTATGAATACCTTCAAATCACTTTAATAATAAGTACAACAGTAATACTTGACAGGCTTAGAAATACTTATTAGAACACAAAATTGAAATAGGTGAGCAATCTAGCACTAACCTCGCCTAGGCAGGTCAAGGATCAAGGGACCAGCTAAGTGTGAAAATTTCTGTCGCTTTTCTAAATGATCAATGTTTGTAAGTAATAATTTACCATAATTATTTCTTATATGTTAATTATGATGATAAAGCGCGTGTGTTAATGCGCACATAAATAAAAGTTTTCTACTGGAATACCTTTTATGTCTAAACTAAAACTTTGAGTATTTGGCAACTATCCGAAACGTTTTTGCTCCAACTACTATATTTTGAATGTCATTCATATTAATACGTTTATTCCGTATTAGTAGAACTGACGATTAGCTATTTCTAACTTTTCAGAATTGTGGGACTAACTTGAAATACGGTTAATACTGGAAAAAGAAATAGAAGAGTACCACTCGCCATGCTTAATAAATGTATTTCAAAACTAGATATTAACTGCGGCTTCACCCGCGCGATCAAAGGGAATTAGAGTCTTTTAAATATTTACTGCTATTTTACATATGCTATGTTATACGTTTGGTATAAATATGGAACATATCATGGTATAAATATCTAACGCAGTTTTTAAATACATATTGCACTTTTATATTAATTCAATGTTAAAATGTATGGTACTGTATTAAACCGTATTAATGTAGGATAAGGGAACAGCAATCACGAAAGGTGCGCGAAGTCTAATATTTAGCACGTATGTAATAAATAACAACTGTCTTATTTATAACAAAACGCTTATCGATGGTATAAACCTATATTAGTTAAAACGTGATTCCAGGCTAAGCCGATGCCCGAATTCGCCTCCGAGCGAAAAATAAAGCCTCCTCCACCCATCATCATTCAGGAGAAGGCTAAGTGGCACCAAATTTGTTCGTGGTGTGAACGCCACAATATCCGCGACCCCCGGTCATATTTGTATCCGCGTATACCTTGACACTACGGACGACTTCCGCCGCGTAACTAAATACTTGCGCGAAAACATATAGGTTTCCACACTTACTCGTTGCCCGAAGAAAGAAAACTTCGGGTTGTAATCAAGGGCGTCCCGAAAGAATCGGATGTCGATAGGGCTAAGGTCGACATCCGCACTCAGGGATACCCTGTGCTCGCCGTGTGTCGCCTCAGACACCCTCGCACCCGTGTCCCTATGGACATGGTCATGGTCGAACTTGACCCTACCCCGGAAGGTAAGGCCATCTTCAACCTGAAGAGGGTCTGTCGGCTCAGTGACTTAGTCATCGAGCCCCCGCGCAAGTCAGGAGTTGTGGCTCAGTGCTACAACTGTCAACATTTTGGCCACACGGCCAACAATTGCTTCGCTCACCCTAGGTGCGTCAAATGCACCGGTGACCACGGCACAACCGAGTGCACGCGGCCGAAAGATTGCGCAGATCCACCGGACTGCGTAAACTGTCACGCCACCGGCCACCCGGCTAGTTATAGAGGCAGCGCTAAGGCCCCGAAAACTCCCGCGAGAAAATCTCCCGCGAAATCCACTCTACCCAAACCCGCACCCGTAAAATACGTTCCGCGCCCGTACCCGTCACAAACGCTTGGGCGAAACCCCAGGTGGCCGCGCAGGTAGTCACGCCCCCGGTCGCCTCACGACCGATCGCACAATCGCAGCCCGCCTATCAAACGGCGCCGAGGCCACAGGTGCAGCCAACTCCGTCGGTTTTCGCGGAAAACAAGGACGACCCATTCGCGCAAATCGCCAACATCTGCAGCCTATTAGACCGAATCAATAGGCAGGAACTCGCCGTTTTGTCCGCTAAAATAGGGGCCGCCACATATGGAAACGAGCGCCTTAGAGCAATCAGCCAACACAAAACGCTTGTAGAAGCCCTATGGGCTTTTACGAGCCAACCATAAAAAGACATAATAGTCCGCGCAATAAAACCGCGCTCCGCCGCGTCGTTAATTAGAACCATAAAACACTTTAATGGGAAGTACAACCGCAGGTAGAACAAAACCTCGGGCTCTGGTTGTTTCGTATTTCAACGCAAATGGCATAAAGGGTCAAAGGGACGAAATCGCAGAATTCCTTCGCGATTATAACGTAGATATTTTTCTAGTGCAAGAGACATTCTTAAAACCTAGTGTACGCGATCCCAGAATCCCAAATTACAACATTGTCCGCCACGACTGGTTAGCAAACCGTCTGGAGGCACATTAATTTACTATAAACGGTCCTTGTACTGTTGCCCACTCGACATTCCAGAGCTAAGTCAAATAGAGGCATCCGGGTGTAGGTTAGCGCTCACCGGCCACAGGCCGTTTGTACTAGTCTCAGCCTACCTCTCGGGGAACAAAACCTTATTACAAAGCGACCTAGATACGCTACTCAACTTAGGCCCTTCCGTGATAATTGCAGGAGATCTAAACTGCAAACACGGTCATGGGACATCCACAGCATGCCAAATAACAACAGAAAGCATCTCTTTAGCTTATCCGATAATTTAAACTTTAGCATAATCGCTCCTACGACTCCCACTACGTATCCTACAGTGGACAACTACCAACATGCGACACCGAGTATCCTAGATATCATGTTATTCGAGGAGGTCTCGCTCGACATCGAGTCGATAGAGACAATCCATGAACTAGATTCAGATCACAGGCGCGTCCTGTGTAAACTGGGCCAGAACGCCGGCGCGGTCCCTCCGACCAAATCCGTAGTGGACTGGCATCGTCTTGAGGTCAAACTCAAGGCCTTGGACGCCCAGGACTTAGTCGACCTACCCGAGACGATAGCTACGTTCGATGACGCAAATCGAGCGATAGCAAGTCTCCGAGAAACCATTACTTCCGCAGTCACAGACTCGGAACCGACGGCAAAACTGTCGGGCGACCGACGGTTTAACTTTCCGCCTGACCTAAGACTGCTAATTAGACAGAAAAATGCAGCCAAACGCGCCTTCGACCGATACAATAAATATCAATAAATCGAACCGAACCCTACTTCGACGCCTTCAGCTAGAAGTCAAAGATCGTGTATCGGGACACCGGCATACAACGTGGGACACTCTCCTAGAGGACATCGAGCCATCGCACACCGCCTACTGGTGGTTGGCTCGCAGTCTGAAAGCAGACCCCCGCGAATCTCTACCGCCGTTAATTAGACCTAATAGCGCTTCAGTAGCCCTAAATGTCTCCGAAAAAGCCGAATGCCTTGCGGACAACCTAGAGCAGCAATGTACGCCATCGCGCGAACACACCGATACAGTCCACCTAACGGAGGTGGACCGCGTAATCGAGACTAGGGCTGCGCTTCCACCGGAAGGTGATCCTTTAAGTTCAGTGACCCCCGAAGAGGTCCAAGATATTATAAAAAATTTAAAACCGAAATCCGCCCCGGGCCCAGATAATATCAGTAACAAAATTCTCAAAAGTCTCCCTGGGCCGCTTATCTGTTTACTGGCGACCATTTTCAACACTCTACTCTCCAGTTGCTCCTTCCCGGACGACTGGAAACAAGCCACGGTTATCGGCATTCGCAAGCCGAATAAACCAGCCAACCAGCCCTCTAGCTATCGTCCCATCAGCCTCCTCAGTTGCCTGGGGAACCTCTACGAGTGGCTCTTGTTAAACAGGCTCAAAGAGCACGTATTTCCCAACGGCCTTCTGCCGACGGAACAATTCGGCTTTCGAGCTAGACACTCTTGTCCCGACCAGTTATACCGCCTAACGGAACACATCCTAAAAGGCCTAAACCACCCGAAACATATCAATACAGGGGCTCTTTTCTTCGATGTCGCAAAGTCATTCGACAAGGTCGGGCACAACGGCTTGCTTTACAAGCTGTACACACTCAAAGTGCTAGATAGGCTCGTACACACCATCCGGGCCTTTTTGTTGAATCGCTGTTTTCGATATCGAGTCGAGGGCACCCTCTCCACAAGCCGCCGCCTCACGGCCGGCGTACCACAAGGCTCCTGCCTCTCACCCTTGTTATTTACGCTCTACACGAGCGACATACCTAGAGACCCCCACGTCAATCTCGCGCTTTTCGCGGATGACACGGCGCTCTTTTACTCAGATCGCAACCTCAGTCAGTTAACGACTCGACTCCAAAGCGCCGCCGACCGCCTCGGCGATTGGTTCCGCAAATGGAGAATAGAAATAAATCCCGAAAAGAGTGTGGCGATTCACTTCACACGAAGTACTTACCCGTCACATCTTTATAATGGTCTTCGCCAATGCAGAAAGTTGGGGCAAATATCCATTTATGGCCAACCGCTCCCCTGGGAGAAAAAGGTCAAATACTTAGGAGTCACTTTCGATTCGCGTATGTCATTTACTACGCACATTAATAACGTTCGTAATAGAGCCGCGTTCGTCTCCGGCCGGCTGCATAATTTAACTAACGCTAAAAGTAAAATGCCATTTAAATAACATGAAATTAAGGTACAAATTACTATTATATAAGACCTGCGTACGACCTATTATGTCCTACGCATGCATGATCTTCGCCCACACGCACCCTACTCGCTTGTACAAGCTGCAAATAGTACAAAATAAGTTCATCCGCCGTGCAACCGGTGCGCAGTGGTATCAACGCAACGTCGATCTGTACAGCGATTGCAGACTCCCGACGATTCGCGAATATTTTAAAGACCTGACCAAACGGTTCTTCGATAGAGCCTAACATCATCCCAACCCTCTGGTGGTAAGCGCAGCAAATTACCAACCCGACACAAACGCGAACGTCAACAAGCGTCGCCCGCGAAACGTCCTCATCGACCCGGTCGAGGAAGGGGACTTAGATACGCCGGACCCACCGCCGGGGGTCTCGCCGGATAACACTACACACAGCTAGTGTAACAACAAACACAATAGTTCGCCCTCGCCTCCGAGCACGGCGAGACCAACACAATGCGTACACAAGGTACACCCGCGTTCCAGGGCGGTTCTCACCGCCCCCAGCCACCGATTAGCTAAAAACACAGTCGACGGCCATCGGGGTCTCGGTCCGCAACGCAACTTCGATGGCCCATAGATGACATGTCGTAGTTAAACGCACGCATGAGCAAATGCGCGGCCCTACCCACAGCGGAGGGCCCAATCCCGTGGGTTCTGGCTTACCCACCGGTTCTGCGTCAGATGAAGCTTTAATAGTCTCGGGACTGAAAGCAAAAACATCAGTTAATACAAGATACAATCCAAGTTAACACGTATCAAACGTTCGATAAAAATCTTTATTCATAATCGTTTGATACATCTCCGATAGCTAAAAGATATATAGTTGTCTCAGCAGACGTTGTTTTGCCATATAAATTATTTCTAGGAATTTGTCAATCGGAGCACACAGAAAGATAATTTTTCGGAACGCACGCATAAAGTTTTTGACAAGTTACACAGGTATAGTTGATGGTTGACAGGTACAGTTTGTATGGGAAAATAAAATTGTTGCTATTTCGATTTTCCATGCAACTTTTCCATAATTTCTCATCGTTTAAACCTTCGCTGGACTACCACAAATATTTCAAAACCAAAATTAGCCAAATCGGTCCAGCCGTTCTCGAGTTTTAGCGAGACTAACGAACAGCAATCCATTTTTATATATAAGAGATAAGAATATAAGAAGAGATAGAAGATAAGAAGATTTGTTTTATCTTTTGGATACGGAACACTAAAAATGGCTGGTAAATGTTCCGAACAGTACGTCTCGTTTTTCAAGCTAGAAAAAAATTTTAATCGATAGAGAAATGTTAATAATTAAATATTACATACGTGAAAACCAAGGCAAACACTTACTTTTAATAAAAAAAAATATTTAAAACTTGTTATTTTCACTAAATAAATCCGCCATTTTGTGTTTGACAACATGTATAAATTTAAGAATTCACTCACTTTTCCAAATTATAACCTTCGCATTATTAAAAAAGAGTCTTTAAAAATACTAAAAGTACTGTTACACTAAAGTTTTCTGGGTGGTCATAAAAAAAGAACCTAACAACGAAGGCTAAGGCGGGAGCGAAGCTCCCGCCTTAACCTTCTAACCTAACCTATCCGAGTCGGATCGCTCTGTGTCGGATCTGTGACTCATTTTGAACCTAATATTCGAGACATTAAGTGTACCCTAAGTCACAAATTTTTAATATTAGAAATTGTTAATAATACATGTTCATGAAGTAGAAACTTGTGTTTTAGTGATATATCTGTGTATTTATGTCTTCTTAAAACGTAAAAAGTGAAAACGTAAGTTTTTAACTTAAAATAATAGTTTATAATGAATAATGGTCGCACAGTAATGACGGATTTCAGTTGTATGAAATTTAAAAACTTTGTTAATTTTTTCCTCATAATCTAGTGGTTTTCATTAATTATAACTTATATAATATTTAATTATTAACATTTCTCTATCGATTAAAATTTTTTTCTAGCTTGAAAATCGAGACGTACTATTCGGAATATTAGCCAAATCGCTTTATAAATGATATAGTCTGAGGTATCAAATATAAAAAAATACAACCGTAGTGAGAACTTCCTCTTTGAACACGGTTGAAAAAGCGCTTAAGAAATTTATTGAGGAGAGTCAGGGGAGCAATGTCGAGGTAAAGTATTGAATAACTTAATCGAAAACAAATTGAATTCTGTATAGAAATCTCTTGATTTCTCTCTCCACAGCATTTTATAAAATGCGATTCGATGAAGTAATTCTCACGATAACCACGATTGCGCCGCTAATTCTGGAGTCTACGGCGTCGTAAAACCGTAATCGAGTTAACTTTATTAATTGCCCCAATTTATTGAGTGCTTGAAATCGGTTTTCACAAAGTCGTTCAATTTCTTAAAAAAAGATTTTTTTGAAGGTGTCTAATTAGAGCACGGATATACGCTCAAATCGAAAGGTATCCACTATACATGTACCACTGCTGGGCAAATGCCTCCTTTGCACAGAGGGTATTAGGGGATAGTCCGCCGCGCTCTGAATGTAGATGTTTATAGTGACCAATACGTCTTGTGACCTTTTTTATGTTAAAAATTGCCAAGCGAGCAGAATATTCACCTGATGTTAAGTGAATACCGCCGCCGATGGACATCTGCTACACCCGAGGGTTCCAGGTGCGTTGAAAAATTTTTGAAAATTGGGTTCCGGCTACCTCACTTACCAGACGAAAAACGCGAAAGTATTATACTTCCACTTTACGCCGGTCTAACGGAAGACCGGCGTGGTACTTACCCGGACGAGCCTGCCCATTCGCGCCACAGCCGAGGCTACCACCGTAACTACGTGGCCCTACCACCGTAGTTACCTATGTTAAGGCTCAATTAAATTCTTTGAGCCTATCATATATACCACGTAACGACACTTTATTTAATAATATTAATGATGTAACAGATATGCTCATTATTCTGAATTCTCATTTAATTCGTATAATGGGGGATTATCAAAATTGACGTGTAACTGACGAACGGTCTGCAAGCGTACAACGAAATACCATTACTAAAACGGATGATTCCATTTAAATTTGCGTCGTTCTCTTACTCCATCATCATTACACCGTATTCGGTGGTCAATTGGATTAATAGAATGAATAAATGAAAATATTCATCTTGTAATTAATGGTCACGAGTTGTGAAATTATTATAAAACATTATTTTTTTAATACTATAATGTTGTACCTATTTAAATAAATATTATTAATCTTATTAGTGTTATATACAGATTTAGATAGAAGAAGATAAAGCTATTTTAACTAGCACGGAGAGAAAACACAAATCACTGATTATGTAGTGCGTATAAAAATAGCTTTTTATAACTTTACATTAAATGAATTTACCACAATATTTTTTCTGGATACGGGTCAAGTGTCTAAGAATTGAAACTTGGGAGAATTAATTCCCATCCTTCGAGTTGTTTTTCCGTGGTGCGCACTCAACGACAGGCCTCTGTAATTTTTTTTTATATAGATTTTTTGCTTGCAGTAAAATAATCGTAAATTTTTGGTTGCTTGAGCGAAACAACCACCGTTCTTAATGTAAAATGTGTCATAATTAATGCACATATTTAATCTAATTACTAATTTATCAATAATTTATTAAAATAATAAAATATCTTTATTGACATAGACGCTTGCGCGTTCTTATGAAACGTCAAAATTTTACAAGAAATTAACACGTTCGTAAGTTACCACCGGTTCGGAAAGCAGTTTCTGTTGAGAAGAAACCGGCAAGAAATTGAACAGTTGCTCTTTTTTAAAAAATCAGTTTACAACATAATAGTACAGGCACAATAGTCTTGTTTTAGCCTACGTGAGTATCAACAGTTAATTAGTAGTTTGTTCTGGCTTATTTAAAAGTTGTTAGTTTGATACCTATTGCGTCGTGATATTTCCTACACCTTAGAATGGGGGGGTGGTTGGTATTTGTTTTTGAGGGGTATAAATTCAACTCTCACAGCGTACGCGGGTTAGTTTTTGGTTATTGGTAGTTAAGGCTGTTGCTCTGTCGGAAAAGATAAGTACTATTGTTATCCAATTAATGAGTCACCGTTGAGTTATAGTTGTACAAATCGGTAAAAGTTGTGTTTTATAATTTGTCTCCAATTATCTCTGTTGGAAGAGCTAACTATTATTGTTATCCAATTAATGAGTCATCGTTGAGTATACTTGTATAAATCGGTAAAAGTTGTGTTTTATAACTTTTCTCCAATAATCTCTGGTGCAAGATCTAAGTATTATTGTTATCCAATTAATGAGTCATCGTTGAGTTATAGTTGTATAAAGCGATAAAAGTTGTGTTTTATAACTTTTCTCCAATAATCTCCGTTGGAAGAGCTAAGTATTATTGTTATCCAAGAAATGAGTCATCGTTGAGTTATACTTGTATAATTCGGTAAAAGCTGTGTTTTATAACTTGTCTCCAATAATCTCTGTTGGAAGAGCTAAGTATTATTGTTATCCAAGTAATGAGTCATCGTTGAGTTATAGTTGTATAAAGCGATCAAAGTTGTGTTTTATAACTTGTCTCCAATAATCTCCGTTGGAAGAGCTAAGTATTATTGTTATCCAAGAAATGAGTCATCGTTGAGTTATACTTGTATAAATCGGTAAAAGCTGTGTTTTATAACTTGTCTCCAATAATCTCTGTTCGAAGATCTAACTATTATTGTTATCCAATTAATGAGTCATCGTTGAGTTATAGTTGTATAAAGCGATCAAAGTTGTGTTTTATAACTTGTCTCCAATAATCTCCGTTGGAAGAGCTAAGTATTATTGTTATCCAAGTAATGAGTCATCGTTGAGTTATACTTTTATAAATCCGTAAAAGCTGTGTTTTATAACTTGTCTCCAATAATCTCTGTTGGAAGATCTAAGTATTATTTTTATCCCATTATTGAGTCATTGTTGAGTTATAGTTGTATAAATCGATAAAACCTATGTTTTATAAAACGTCTCTAATAAATGGAAAAATCCGTCCACGGGAGACAGAGAGATATTGTTGTTGATTTTTAAATGCATTTTATATAGGAAAATTTAGGAAAAACGCATTTTAGTACTAGGCCAGTTGCAAGATTAGTCAACTAGTCATCTGACGTTTCTGATTCTATTCGTTCTGACTGATCTGATTATAGTCGTTCGTGCTAACGGAAAACTGACAGTTTCCACAACTAAAATTCCAGTCCAATTACGGCGATCGACATGACTAGCATTTTTAAGGGCAAATTTCACTAAAAAACGCTGTTTCTGCTTGTAAGTTACCTAACACTACTATAGTTTTCATCCAAATTGTAAATTTTATATCGTGTGTACGATAAAGAAACAAACAAACAAACGGTTTTACGGTGGTAGGGCCACGCAGCAGCCTCGGCTGTTGCATGAATGGGCAGGCCCGTCTGGGTAAGTACCACGACCTTACAGAAGACCAGTGTAGAGTGGAAGTATGACGAATACTTTCGCGTTTCGTCTGGTGAGTGAGGTAGCCGGAGCCCAATTTTCAAAAAAAAGGTTGTCAACGCATCTGTTACCCTCGAGTGTGGCAGATGTCCATGGGCATTATTACAGTATACATTATTCACTTAACATCGTCTGCTCGTTTGACAACTTTTCGCATAAAAAAAATATATTTACGGTACGATCTTTATTCAAGTATGTATTAGTAAAAATATGAGATAAAAAATAAAATATACCTTGGTATCGCTAGGAAAATTAAAAAAAAATATTTATTAATTAAGTAAAATGTCTTTCCATTTATTTTAAGAGTACATCACTCACTAACCTGTCTCAGCAGACGGCTCCAACTAAGCGTAACGGAAGGTCAGCTATTGTTATTTGATAACTAGGTGGTTCATCAAATCTCGCACAAAGGACTTTAATTACCGAAAGAAAGCGAAACAATTGTGACAGTTTGGCAATAATAAATTATACCTTTAATAATTTAACTTGTTGTAACGAACGCGGTGATACGATATGTAACGGTGTTCTACAATATAGAATTGAGGGAATTTAAACTTTCATGGTGCTTAGCTCTGCACGTAAGTTTAAACATTAAAATTTGTAGGAAAAAGAATGAAAAGTATCTTCGTTTTAAAGATGCGCCAAGCGTTGATTGAAATGCGAAAAACAATGTAGTTAAAATACTTAGTGGTTAAAGCGTCTGGGCTCGAATCCGGAAGACGTGGGTTCGATTCCTACAGTGGTGAGAGACTTTTCGTCATTTTTTCTACAAATTGAAATGTATTAATAGTATTCCATATTATATATATCTATATATATATATATTAGTAGTATATTTCTGGTTAATTTAGCTGAATCACATACTATTATACTGTATTTAAAAAATGTAACTATATTCTTCCCTGTATCGGGATTAATAATACTCCCTAAATATATGTGTATCTAGTGTATAAATCTATATCTTGTTTCATGAAATGTCTAGAGTTTACGCATTTGTGTGTATGATAAATGCACTATTGCAATGAAAGACTTTCTAGTTTTTGCCTCGGTGAAGCACTATGTTTTATAATGGAAGCACATTCACTTTCACTCTGAAGAAATTCCCTTTGGGATATTTAAAACTGGAACGAATCAAACTGGAGAGCTATTTGTTTGCTCTGAAATGTGTTTAACGAATTCATTTCTCGATTTTACGCTAATATTATGCATATTAAGTGAAACTGTTTTACGGATTTCATTGCGTTCTAATTTTAATTTTTAGTTCCCGAAGATCGTATTAGGCGGTAATTATCTATAAACGAAATAGAATAATAAAGATATTAGTTAAAGTTATTAGTTATAAATAATAAACGAAACAATATAAACGAACGTGAGTCGACATAAAAACCTATTTTAATAATTTAAATAGATATTTCCCATTGGAATGAAAAATCATTCTTCTAAAGGAAAGTTTGGAAAAGCGGCGACAAACTAATATTTTCTGATGCGTCGATGTAAAATCAGTATAACAAGAATATATTACAGTCATCTTTCATTTCAGCTATGTCGATTCGACTTAATATGCCAATTTTGTGGGATCTGTTTTCTTTCGCGAAAAATTTGAGTCCATTTTTTCTTTGGCCAATAATCACCATTCAAATTCAAAATATCTTTATTTCTTATGGAATGTTGAAATTTTACGTAAAAATTAATACACTCGCAAGTAAGTTACCACCGGTTCGGAAAGCAGTTTCTGTTGAGAAGAAGCTGGCAAGAAACTCAACAGTTGCTCTTTTTAAAAGACCAGTTTACAAATTTAAATTGTTTATAGTGCTAATCTTAGCACTTAAGATTGTACATTAAAATATGTAGAAAAAGTGCGAAAAGATTGTCGCCGCTGTGGGAATCGAACCCACGTCTTCGGCATTCGCGGCCTGACGCTCTAGCCACTGAGCTAAACGGCTGATGACCACACCGACGAAAATCTTAACGCATTCCTCTACATTGTTTTCTTAGCATTTGAAGCAATGCTTGGCGCCATCTATTGTTATATCCTTTCCAGCATACAAACAATTTCGAATTTCGTTTTACAACAATAATTCGAACGAGAGATGTCGCCATTGCTTTTTTAGAAATTTAAATTGTTTATAGTGATAGATATACACAATATATACAATGTAGAGGAATGCGTTAAGATTTTCGTCGGTGTGGTCATCAGCCGTTTAGCTCAGTGGCTAGAGCGTCAGGCCGCGAATGCCGAAGACGTGGGTTCGATTCCCACAGCGGCGACAATCTTTTCGCACTTTTTCTACATATTTTAATGTACAATCTTAAGTGCTAAGATTAGCACTATAAACAATTTAAATTTCTAAAAAAGCAATGGCGACATCTCTCGTTCGAATTATTGTTGTAAAACGAAATTCGAAATTGTTTGTATGCTGGAAAGGATATAACAATAGATGGCGCCAAGCATTGCTTCAAATGCTAAGAAAACAATGTAGAGGAATGCGTTAAGATTTTCGTCGGTGTGGTCATCAGCCGTTTAGCTCAGTGGCTAGAGCGTCAGGCCGCGAATGCCGAAGACGTGGGTTCGATTCCCACAGCGGCGACAATCTTTTCGCACTTTTTCTACATATTTTAAGATCAGTTTACAATAGTATGGTACAGATATAATAATTTTATTTTAGCCTACGTAAGTATCAACAGTATTAACTCCACACTTTGTCGTCGTCAAGATATTTCACAATGGTCTAATATGCCTTAGCCATAAGTTTACTTTAAATTTTGCGTTTAAATTGATCAAATGGCAGACTTAATATCGACCGTAGTATTTTATTATTCATGGGCACACTTTGCCCCATGAACCACCTATTTATTTTTTGTAGACGAAACAATGGCGTAGTTAGTTTCTCCTTATTTCTAGTATTTAGTTTATGTCTGTCACTATTATTTAGATAATAATCAAGATTATGTCTAACATACAAAATATTGAAACGTATCAGTGAGTATCTCAATCTATTTAAAAAGATCTCTTAGTGTATCGGATAAAGAAGACTTAATTATAATGATGACAAGGATACAATTGCATTAGGTGTAGTTTTTCAACCGATTTCAAAAACGGAGGAGGTTTTCAATTCGACTATACCTTTTTTATGTTTGTTACCTCAGAACTTAAAACTGAGTGACCTGATGTTGATGACTCTTTTTTATTTCAAAACTGGTACTTCCCACGTAGTCCCATATTAATTTCATTGGTATCGAATCTTGGGCTCCGGAGAAGCTGAAAATCAATTGTAAAATGAATACAGAGCGAGATATTATTATTTATAAGTCTGTTTTGTTTTTCTTTGATAAAAAAAATTACTTGTTATTGTTATTATCTTTCACTGCCACTAAGCTGACGCAGTCATCAGGCGTATGACACTTATCATATCCAGCACTCACACTCTCTAACAATATAGTACCAAATAAGTGTCATGTTCACTGGACCGAATGTGCTTAAGTATAAATGAGTTTATTCCCAACACGTTTCGGGTATTCACTTGTGTACCGGCAAATGATTGGCAATTTATCTCCTATAGAAGATCAAATGAGGCAATTCGGCCGACTCTTGACATGTAATCCGATATTTATTGTGGGTTGGCTACATATTTCACGGCAGTAAGGTAACACATAATATTTATTCATGTCAACGGAACAACATAAAATTAAACAAAAGATTACTAAAACTTATCTTCTACGTCTCGTCGATGGTGGGTGCGCAAGGTGTAAAAATTGTCAATTTTTTTAGATAGATATAACAATTTATTTATTCAAAACTGCATTAAAACTATCTAAATTACATATCAGTACATAGTATAAAACAAAGTCGTCCCGCTGTCTGTCTGTCCCTATGTATGCTTAGATCTTTAAAACTACGCAACAAATCTTGATGCGGCTTTTTTACTAGATAGAGTGATTCAAGAGGAAGGTTTATATGTATAAAACATTGCACCTGTGCGAATCCGGGGCGGATCTAATAAATGCTATTTATCTAATAAACCTAATGCTATTTATATAATAAACCTAAATGCTATTTATCTATTAAACCTAATCCACGTAGCATAGCACTAAGAACGCTAGCATTTCCTCACTAAATAGTTATGCTTAATTTTTTTTGCCCGACTTATGGAAGAGAATACTATATGAAGGAGGAAAAAAATAGTTATGGGGACTATTGCTGGTGAAAAATTTAGTTAAGCACTTAAAACTGCTTCTGATTTTACGCTTGATGATTAACTACGATGACAGTCACGGGAATAATGCCTTTTTTGTTTATAGAAAAATGTTGTTCCCGTGACGCTGACTTATTTCCAATCCCGGATGACTCGGTGATGCCAAGCCATTAGCTTCAGGGGTCGTGGGTTCGATTCCAACACCGGACAAGTATTTTTTTTTCAAACAACACCCCCCTTACTGTAGGGTAACATTATCATGTGTTGTAACGGCGTTTAACATTAATAAATTTCACGTGGACAAGCACCCAGATACGAAACAATTATCTGTGGGTCACACAAACAGCCGTCTTGAGTGGGGATCGAACCCACGAGCCCTGTCTTCGAAGCTCATACCTTGGCACCTGCGCCTCAGACTCATACAATTTTGGTATTTATAATATTTATTACAGTTTTAGTTAATTGAAGGTTGAATATAATCAATGTCTAATTATTTTAAGTTGACATGATTACATAAAAAGTTAAAAACGATCAAACTTATATAGAGGACAAGATGTTTTTTTAAAAATAAAAAAATTATAAACGTGTTTTCAGTGTCAATTCGGTAATTAGCTAATTTAAACCAATTGATTTTGTTTCGTTATTACCCGGTAGCATTAAAGCCCTTACCAGCGTTATGCTAAACGGACCTAATTTGGTTTATTTTTAATTTAATTAATATTTAAATAGAAAGCGCCACTGAATGTTGGCCGCAGCGGATATGTCACATTAATTAAAACCAGACATTTTCGCCCTTTCATAAAGCGGAGCTTCGTTATTTAAATGTAAAACATACTTTTCAGTTTATTAGAGCATAAATTTGATGGCGCTTTCAAACAAATTGAAAGAAATTTTCGTTGGTCTTCGTTAATTCCTTGTTTTAATAAAACTCTGTTACCTACTTCATAATTAGTATAAATTTGAATAGTAAAACTTAAATTGTGCAAAATAAGAAGTGATTATTAAATTGCATCGTCAAAATAGTGCCATTGAAAGCGCATGGCTGAGAGTTGAGTTAGTTACAATATTGTACATATAATCGTTTCGCATCTAGGTGTTTGGCCACGTGACACTTATGTTTGTAAAACGTCCATACAACACATCAATCTAAGCCTGTCTGCTTAACATGGGCTGGCGCCGTCACTTAAATGTATTGTAAACATATGACTGTCAACAACATTATTGTGATGGTAAAATACAAAGTATTTTTAGTAAATTAAAAAAAAAAAAAAAAACTGATAGAATTCAAATATTTCAGTCGCCATACATTTCATATTTATTTGTGACAAATAAATATGAATATTTATTTCCGGAGAATCAGCAATGCGGTCTAATAAAATTAATATGGGTTAACATGGGAGCTAAACGGAACTCAAATAGGTTGATTAATGACGGTAACCAATGATAATAAGTAACTAGCTTCCCATTACCCAGCAATGGACCTGGTCTATGGCACTATTCCAAATTCAAATTCAAAACATCTTTATTAACATAGACATTTGCGCGTTCTTATGAAATGTCAAAAATTTAAATCAAAATTAATACGTTCGTAAGTTACCAACGGTTCGGAAAGCAGTTCCTTTTGAGAAGAAACCGGCAAGAAACTCAACAGTAGCTCTTTTTTAAAAGTATTTGTTACAATATATAGTACATTACACTACTTAATTAAAATAAAAAATAATTAAAAAAAATAATACAGGTATCAGTCTTATTTTAGCCTACGTGAGTATCAACAGTGACCAAAACACGTTTCGGAGGGTACAGTAATACCCCCCGTGGCCCCACCACTACTGCATCAGCAGTGCAGCCCCTCCGACTAACGGGGGATAGGGAGAGAAATACCTTATATATATTTATCAACCACTTCGAGCACAGCGTTCCCAGAAACAACCGATGTAGGCGGTATGTGGACATACAGTTGATCTTTGTCTTGGTCCGTGTACATATCAAGGTCGACCAGTTTTGAAACACTGTCGAGTTCATTGACCCGAGTACCCAGGTCAATGGACAATGCTATGGTATTTATGCCGTCAATTACTGTCCTTTCCTGTACAGAATGCAGCGGTGAAGAGTTTCGGTGATAGGTGTTGTATATGTTTTTTTACTGCTGGACTGTACTTGGATGGAAATTTTAGCCGAAGGCAGATAAGGCTAAGGCTTTCTGTTTTGCTTATTATAAAAAATGCGGCCAAGCGCGAATTCACGCACCAATGGCTTCCGTACCATCTAATATATAAAATTTTCGTGTCACAGTTTTCGTTGCCATACTCCTCCGAAACGGCTTGACCGATTTTGATGAAATTTTTTGTGCTTATCCGGTATCTATGAGAATCGGCAAACATCTATTTTTCATCCCCCTAAATGTTAGGGGTAGTCCACCCCTAATTTTTTTTTTATTTTTTAGACAAAATTTTTAATTTCTATTTTTTTATGATACAACATACAAAAATACATACAATCCTCAATTTTCACCCCTCTACGCAGACGTAGTCGCGGGCAGCAGCTAGTAATCTATAAAAACGGCAAAAAATCGTGTATTTTGTATGGGAGCCCCACTTTAATATTTTTTATCTGTTTTTTAGTATTTGTTGTTATAGCGGCAACAGAAATACGTAATCATGTATTTCTGTTGCTGCATGAGATACAGCCCGGACAGACAGACAGACAGCGGAGTTTTAGTAATAGGGTCCCGTTTTACCCTTTGGGTACGGAACCCTTAAAAATAACGCAGATGTTACATAGTCTTAAAAGTGTAAAATATCTGCGTCATACAAATCCATTCCTAACTTAAAATGACACTTAAAACTTTGTCGAAGTTTTCGTCTAAGACGTGTTGTTCGTTAAAACTTCTGTGTTCCAGTGCAGTTGTTTATGAAATTTCTATTGGTTTAAGTTTACGAACAAATACTATACAAAGCGTTCATGAGACATTTTAATGATAAAGAGTAGTAAAACTGACAGAAAAGATACATTTTTATGGGGGCAGGCCCAAATGTCCAAAACTACTTTAGTTACATTTTGATAAAATCTAGGTGTAGACCTAAAATTTATTTCTTTTCATAACGTTAAAAGATGTAATTTTTTTTTGTATATTCAATTAAAGGATCAAACATTAATTCAATATTTTTAATTATTAACGACCCGAATGGGGTAGTGGGTAGTGTACCTGACTCCTGCGCCAGAGGGTGTGGGTTCGATCCCACTACGGGAATTTTTTTTTTATTCACGATCTAAGCACAATAGATACATACAACACATTATGTAAAATAATATTAGAAAAACTTAAAATATCGTGTGATGAACGTAGTATTTGTTATTATTTTAGTGTTTGGGTGTCTATATATATGTATCATATGTATTTATTTACAAAAGAATGTTTAAGTATGTTTATCAGTTATCTAGTACCCATAATACAAGCTTTGCTTAGTTTAGGACTAGAGAACGTTGTGTAAAAATGTGTCCTAAAATATTTATTTTATTTGTATCAATATTGTACATTTATGATGTAATTTATATCACAAAATGCTTAATATGTCAGGCCTATTTAAAACACGTTTTAAGGACAAAAAATCGAACGAAAATTAAAAAGTAATTTTATCCGTTTATAATATGTACGTCTTTTTTTTAAGTCATAAATAATCCTCGATGCCCAAGTAAAAAAATTATAAAACTCATTCTTTTCTTATCTATATGGACAAAATGTCTGGATATAAAAACCTTTTCATAATGTGGATGCAACAAAAAGGGTTTTCTTTGTTTTAAAATAATGTTTCCAGGCGATAATGACGGCGGCGGTATATTCCCTTCCGCTCGTGTACAACTCTAACGCATAAAAATGGAGGTGATATTTTTTTTTAAATATAAGAAGGTTATTTACCCTTAAAATAATTATTTTTATATCCTTGAGATGATTAAATATTTTGCAATTGAATAACAATGGAGACTCGTTAATCTTTCCCGTCACCTTTGCCTTATTTTAAGTTTTAAATATATATTACTAGCGACCCGCCCCGGCTTCGCACGGGTGCAATGCTGAATGTTTATTTTCGACATCGCATTAGAAACCTCTAAAATGATTAGTGTTTCTCTACTATAGTATGCATGTATTATACATATAAAACTTCCTCTTGACTCACTCTATTTATTAAAGAAAACCGCATCATAATCCGTTGCGTAGTTTTAAAGATCTAAGCATATATTTTGACAGACAGACACCTGGACGACTTTGTTTTATACTACGTAGTACTTTGCCACCGTTTTAAAAAAAAAGTTTTTTTTTTTTTTTTTTGTGTGTGAAGTGTAAAATCTAGTTATTTTTTTTCAGAAAGACGCCTGTGTCACTTGAAACCTGAAAAAGATAAAAACCTAAAAGAAATAAAAGCAAAACTCGATGTAAATAAATGTAGCCTTCGCCGGTATAAACAAATTTAATTCATATAGAACAGTTGGTCTTTTTTTTATGAGACAGAGTGCCAAACGAACTGGCGGTTCACCTGATGTTAAAAGAAAGAAAGAAAGAAATATTTATTTGGTACATAAAAAACAAAACATAAAATCAAATCAAAATAAAAATAACAACTAAAATTTAGAAATCAATGTACCAACAAAGATACAACGCAGCATGACATCGCAAAAAAAAAAAATTGCGATTGCTGATTTTCAGTGGAACCTGGAGAGATCGATAGATGACGTCTTTAACAACAATAATAACATATTAAAAATTATAATAACTAAAATTATAATAACTTATAATTTAACAAAAACAGATTATTAATAAACATAACAACAATTGCATTTAGCGCCTGATTGTATGTGTATGTGTGTGTGGTAATTTTTGTAAATGATTTATAGGTGGTAATGTTTTTGGAATTGTATTGTATTGTATTGTTATTTGGAAATAAACTTTGAGTAGAATAAACTTTGGAATTTAAACTATGATAAGTGGACTATTGCAGCACCCTAAGGTTGCAGATGCGTTGCCACCTTTTAATAAAGTGTGCCCCGGCTAACTCATTCACCAGACGAAACGCAGAAGTATAACACTTCTACTTCACGCCGGTCTTCTGTGAGGTCGTGGTTCTAACCCGCACGGACCTACCCGTTTGAACATTGTTGTGTGGTTATAAATAAATGTGGTATCACGATCAGTTTTTAAAAGGCTCTTACCACTATGACAGGAGATGGGCTTCCCCACTTCAACTCATTTATTCACTTTTTGTTTGCGACTCGATTTCCCAGCTACTAAGTCGCGGTGATTGCCTTGTCCAATATATAATCTTTTGAACATTCATGATTTATAATTCAGGTCCGGAAGTGAGAGCTTCCGCCTATTACAGCCTGCGAAGCAATTTACCCTGGATCAATATAAAATGTGCCGTTTAATTTTACCTTGCACTGTTTATTGTACATCTACGTTGCTGCAGAAATTGCTACATGAAATTATTATAGAAGATAGCTGGAGTAAATTTAGTTTTTCAACATAAATAGTTGTTGGACTTTGAAAATCAAATATAAAATGCAAAACAAGTGTTTTAACTTAAATTTTCGCATAGGTTGCGAGTACTTTGAGGGTTCTGTAGCAATTAAAACAAGTATATAATAAATATAGGCCAGTTGATTTACTAATTCGAACGTCTTCATTCTATCCCATGACAGTTTATATTAAAGAAAGAAAGAGAGAAAATAAATTTATTATATATTTTATAAAAAGAGGACGAGGAAGAAAATAATTACATAATTCAAATTTAAAACAAACGAAAAACAACTTAAACAAACGAAAAATATTTTACGCCATATGTCGGTAAACAATACTAATAATAAGACTCGTAGATATGTAAAATGTTCGAAACTTCTATTTCGACATTGCCTTCTAACGGATTCCAGAATAATGCGATAGCGTCCTCGTGACTTTCTTATACTTTCAGCTCGTAGTTTTCGTAGATTTTTTCGTGAAAAGTTGTAAAGCGAGCAGGTTCACCTGATGTTAAGTGATCACCGCCACCCACGGACATCTATAAAATTTGAGGGCTTGCGTTGATAGCCTTGAAAAACGTTGGCCCCGATTAGCTTACTCACCAGACGAAACGCGATAGTAATACTTTCACTTCACGATGGTTTTCTGTGAATGATGGTAGGTTAGTACTATCATTCACAAGAGCATCATTCCTGAAATAACAGGAGGAGTGATAATAATTACATGCAATTTAAATAAATGATTTTCTTAATCTCAACCACGTGGTTTGCATAATTACATATCTCAGTTTATTTATGTGTAGATTATTTGATCATATAAATGTATGAGACTACATACAAAATAAATAAACTGAAGTAAAATACAACAAAAATTTACCATATCTGGGATTTTATTTTTAAAGGAATAAAGATTAATCTCGAAACTTCGATGACATTTGGTGAATTTTACGATTAAAGTTAACATTTCCCGCCACGGAAAGCGTACGATAAAAAGTTTGTTAATTTTGCAGCAAATTGTTGGTTGGTTTTGCTGAAACTTTTTACGTTGTGAAAGAGCTAGAAATGAATACGACTAGAAGGTTATAATTTTTGGACAAAAGTAAAGTTAGAATATGAACAAACAATATGCTATTTACTTAAGCTTAGGGCTACGATATGCTTACTAAATGCCTCTATGATAATCTGTATTAAAAATTAAAATATTTCTGCGGTTCGCTGAAGTTTTGATGCTTTCTGAACTGTTTTATTTAGGAAGGCACTGACTTATTGCCGATTCCATTATTAAAAATTATTCTTCTTTCTAATGCCCTTATCCCACATTAGTTGAGGTCGACACATGTCCTTTCCTTCTACTGTCTTCTATGAGCCGTCATCTCAATACTCACCCCGTTCACAGACATATATACTCTTTTAGTCACATGACTTTCATCCCTTCTCATACTGTACGCATACCAATTAGCATGGTATGGGCATATTATTCAATATAATATAAGTAAATTTTAGCAAGGGTAAAATTAATAAAATAGCGAACAGTTTTTAATAAAAAAAAAAAAAAAAAAGAAACTAACATTTACTAAAATAACCAGTATTTCAATTGATATTGTTTGTGGGTTTAATATTTAGTAAACTGTTATTATAAAGAATTAAATATGATTAAAAAATCATGAATGACATTATAGATTTAACAAACAACAAATACTGAATAAACAATATAATGTTATACAACTCTTCTTCTTGTTTTTACAAGCTTAGTGAAAACAGCGCTCTAAAACTTATTAGGCTTAGACTAGTTCTTGTATTAACTGATGTTTTTGCTTTCAGTCCCGAGACTATTAAAGCTTCATCGGACGCAGTAGACTAGTTAGTTCTCATATATCTTATATCGCACAGGCTACAATTCTTAATTCTAAACTTTTAAAGCTCAACTCTGATTAAAAAGTTTCGAAGAATTCGGAGGAGCTTATAGTGCAGCGCCCTTAGCTATACGGGTTAAAAGATTTTAATCAAGATAATATGTTCTCGAGTATTATAAGAATTCAATTTATTATCTAATATATAAAATTCTCGTGCTCCGAAACGGCTCGACCGATTATCGTGAAGTTTTGTCTGCATATCGGTTAGGTGTGCAAATCGGACATCTATTTTTCACCCCTCCTAAATGTTTCTTTAAATTTTTTGACAATTTTTTTTATTCTTTTATGATACAGCATAGAAAAATACATACAAACCTAAATTTCACTCCTCTACGATGAACCCCTGTTATCTATTTGTTAATTAAAAACTTAAATTTTTGTGAGATTTTTTTATATTTTGTCATGACAGAATAAAAAAATCTCATATTACTCTCAATTTTTAACCCCTCTACGATCAATCCCTATTTTTTATTTGTTAATTATAAACTATTTTTGCAACACCCGTAGGGTTGCAGATGCGTTGCCGCCTTTTAAGAAAGTGGGCCCCAGCTACCTCACTCACTAACCAGAAACTTCCACTTTACGCTGGTCTTTCATCTTTGGTGAGTTCGTGATACTTACCTGGACGGACCTGCCAATTCGTGCCCCAGCGAAGACTGTTGCGTGGTCCTACCACAGTTAAACTGTGCCTTGATACCCTTTTTACAAAGGAGGCCTTTGCCCAGCGGTGGGACATTTATAAGCTGTTACTTTACCTTACTTTACTTTAGATGTATCAAAAGTAAAGTCTGCTTTTGGCAGTTAGTCTAACAAAAGTTTCTTATATTAAGAAAAAAACTTGATACCGTAAATTAAACCAAGCTTGCGTATTTTATTACGTTTAATTTTAAATTAAATTACCGATGTTTAGAATCGTTTAGAATATACGTTTTTTTTTTCAAATACGCTCATCATTGTTCCACAATTTAAAATGTTTCTCTTTAAAATAAGAGCTACTGTTTGAACTGAATAACGTAAAAAGCGTTCGCGTTTACGCGTTCACACCGACGCTGAATAGCAAGCGGCCTAATTTAGATAAGCCCGCTTTGGGAAAATATTTCAGAATCGTTTTAAAAACATGTTTCATTATTTTACAACCATTCAATTTTATATTCAAAACATTTTCATAATTCGGATTCGTTTTTCAAAGGGGTAGCTGAAAACCTTTAAAGCCGACCATTGTTTTTAATTATCGAGAACGCATTTGTAAACTCTTAGCCTGAGGTTCTCAGGTTTAACGGTAGTGTTTATGTAAGATTTTTTCACAAAAGAGATAAAAAGACAAGCATATGGTTTACTAGATGGTATGTAACTTTTTCTCGTCTTTATTTCTAATTAATCTTAATATCTTAAGTCTAGTAATACTAGAAGATAAGTAGCACTAACCGTTAGTACTATGGGTGATAGATATATGTAATAATTTGTTCGATTACAATATGAGGGTCTTCAGGAACAGTTTAAACCGTAATTAATCTTACAACGTCTGCTCCACTCATGTAATCTGTAACCGGACATTTAACATAATATGCTGATTACTTGTAATAATTGATTACGGTCGACATACGAGTATTTATGTGTTTTTTTTTGTTTAGAGTTTAATGTACGTTTTAGGTATCTCGGGGTAGGTATCTCAATGTACGTCGGGTGCTTTTTTAGAGTACCGTGCCCAAAGAGTAAGGGACCCTTTTGCTATGACTCCGCTATCTGTGTGTCTGTCTATCACCAGGCTGTATGTATCTCATGAACCGTGATAGTCAGACAGTTGAAATTTTCACAGATGATGTATTTCTGTTGCCGCTATAACGACAAATACTACAAAACAAAATCAAAATGTTTCAGCGGGGCGTCAATACAACAGACATGATTTTTTTTGCCATTTTTATAGATAATGGGACGCAGAAACGCCTATCTTATATCTATATGGGACGCCTATCTTATATCTATAATAATAATAATAATTCTTTATTTCAGGCAAAAACCCATAGTAATAATCGACAAAAATTCAAATTAATAATTAAAACAAAATTATAAAATAAATAACAATATGGAATTGAATTGACACATTAAGAAAAAGAAATAGATTTAAGCATTACACAAACAATTAATTACATATAAAACACATTAATTTTTACTTATCTACATATACAGCGTGTCGTTACCATCGCGACAATAAATGAACACACATATAGGGGATAACTTTTTAAAGTTCTATTAAACATTTAAATTCTTTAAACATCAATATTTACAGAGTTATTAAATTTTCCTAAACAAAGAATTTTAGAACACCCTTACCTATAAAAGCGTAACGTAAAGTTCATTTGTAAAGGTCACAAAGCATATGAATGGGTTGAATGAATTTAAAAGAGACAAAACATACTGTTAGAAGGAGAGGCTTATAATGCGACGCTGTGGCGCGAGTTGTATAGGATGTTACAAATTTTGTTTCTTTTTAACTTAATTAGTTTGTTTGAAAAATATTTTTTTTTAATTATGGATTTTGTTTAACGTTAATATTTTTTATGATTATTGGCAAGTAGCGTTAGACGTGTGTTCATTTATTGTCGCGATGGTAACGACACGCTGTACATACTGTTTTCACTACTTATTCTAACAGCTGATACTACAATAAAAATTAAAACTAACCAAAATTTTAAAATATAACTTAAATAGAATAGCCATACATTCTTAATTATAATTATAATAATGAAATAATCGAAATATACAAAAAGAAACCAAACATAATTATTTTATCACTAAAAAAAAACTATCTTCTTAAACCAATACACCGCTCCATCCAGAATTTTTGAATAGGGCAGTTCATCCGAACAGAATTCATTTTCAGGATACTATTGGTACTGCCACGGATTCTGAGCAGTACAGAAGAGATTTTTTTGCGCGTAGAAATCGTCCGTTCTTGCTTCCGCGAACATACCAGAGGCACTGCAGAAACGGGGCAGCCCCGGCAGCATTCTGAAGGCATTATTATACAGAACACGCAGGGCGTTTTAGGGGCGCTGCGTATAATTAACCCACAGGCCGCTCGAGTAAAATGATTGGCAGTACGTTTTAAAAAGCAAAATTTTACTTCTTTGGAACATCGAGCGAACCTGCGGGCCAATAAGTTGCTCCTCACCGCCAGCGCCCCGCGTTCACGTTCAATATCCTTATCATCTTTAAGGTCCTCCGTTATGATGTGCCCAAGGTATTTTAGTCATAAAATATCTATAGAAAAAAATAATCTATTGACTAAGGGGGCTTAATACGGAACATTTGGGGTTACGTTAGTAATATACATGGCCAACAGTATTTTTGTTTCTACGAATCTATCTCAAACTTTTTCTGACTCTACCGTGGTCCTCTGATTTCGTAATTTAATTAGCTTTACAAGCATAGACTCACGCAGCGATACATGTTATATAAAACATTACAACCTACTTTTTACATAAAAGTTCTATTAACAGCTCTCCAGTGCAACACGTTGACCACCCAACCCCAATAACGTATAAAACTCTTGAATAAATGTACCGCGACAACAAAACTAAACATGTATTCGTCATACGTTCACAGTACCCTGTAAAAATCGGAGGAATGTATATGTTATAGGTTTATCTTACTACAGATACTGAGTCGTTGTTATAAAAGCATAGAATCATCAGTGTTTGGCAACACTAAATTAAGTGTCGTTCAATGTTGTATAATTGAAGCCGCACGAAGCATTTCATGGTCTTTTTGGGCTGTCAACAAAAGTAGGTAAGTATATATGTATACGGTATATACAGCGTGTCGTTACCATCGCGACAATAAATGAACACACGTCTAACGCTACTTGCCAATAATCATAAAAAAATATTAACGTTAAACAAAATCCATAATTAAAAAAAATATTTTTGAAACAAACTAATTAAGTAAAAAAGAAACAAAATTTGTAACATCCTATACAACTCGCGCCACAGCGTCGTATTACAAGCCTCTCCTTCTAACAGTATGTTTTGTCTCTTTTAAATTCATTCAACCCATTCATATGCTTTGTGACCTTTACAAATGAACTTTACGTTAAGATTTTATAGGTAAGGGCTGTTCTAAAATTCCTTGTTTTGGAAAATTTAATAACTCTGTAAATATTATATACAACTTTAAAAAGTTATCACCTATATGTGTGTTCATGTATTGTCGCGATGGTAACGACACGCTGTATATGTATACGGTGGTATGAACATGCAGCAGCCTCGGCTGTTGCAGGAATGGGCAGGCCCGTCCGGGTAAGTACCACGACCTCACAGAAGACCGGCTGAATTGATTTCATAAAAGTATTTATATTTCTAACTTCTTAGCTCGATAAAACAAAGTATAGTTAATACAGTTCTCAAAATCAAAATTAAAGGTATTGGGATAATAATAATCAAAATTAAAGGTATCGGGATATTTTGAAACTAAAATACAAATTTAATTAGAATATTCTGTGCATACATAAATACACAAAAAGACGGATGGAAGTCAAGTTAAAATAATTGGAAGCGAAACTATAAATTTACAAAGTAATACTTGAACTCGTACTTTAATTTAAAGGCCCGCGTATCACAAGCGCTTAAATCAAGGCCTTTAAATTCTAATAGTTATTGTATGCCACAACATTGCATTATTTGTATTGTATATTATCTCAACAATGGGCATAGAACCATACTGTTATCTAATTCACCGAAACCGCTTTACACGTGGCTACGTCATTCGAATAAACTTTGGAAGTGCACTAACAATAATCATATTATATTAGTCTGTATACTTATGATGTATACAGACTAGATATACGTATGATATGTGTATGTAATACTCTACGTTTGTGTAGTCCCGGCGCGCCGTTACAGTTTCAGAATTAAAACTTACTCTCTAAGACTATTTCAGCGTAGCAATTGAACTTCAGTTTACATAGTAGCAATATCAAAAAGCTTGGTGGCAGCCGCTGTTTTAGCAAGGGAAATCAATAAAGAACCAATCGTTTATATCTGGAGGGCTATCTGCGGCCGTCGTAGAGACCGCGTTAATGTCATCAATACTATGTATTTGTGACAGCGGTTTGCTACCAGTTTTTAGACTTTCATATTAAAGGATAGTTGCCTTAATTTTAAAATGTTAAAAAATACTTAATCATGGAAGAGAGGTAAGAAAGATATTAACTAAGTAGGAAATATTCACAGGCAAAGAGCGAAAAGGGAGCAATGAAATATTCCGAACACGCATTGTTACACTAGCGTGAGCTTTTATCAGATTAAATATTAAAAGGACGGCCGCATTTGTATTTCGGGCGTCGCCCATCAATCCGGCTTCTGCGTTTTGTAGCAGATTAATCTCCTCATTCGCTCTTAAGATAACACAATTTGGAAGGAATCGTAGGCCGAGTGGAGGAGGGACCCTCTGCGAATACTAATGTCAGTCGAGCCGTCAGCCTGATAAAATGTTAAGGGCTGTCTGCTTTAACTGTTGTGTTTGCACATCGTCTTTGTTTATATTTTATTTTTTATAGAAGAGATAATGACCCGAGACTCACCGGCTCACCTGGTGGTCCATCTATATTTGCCAACACCTGAGTAGTTATGTTACTTGCCTTTAATGAACGAATAATCTTTTTTTGAAAGTCCCAAATTCGTATCGACATATGATAGATAACACAAAGTAATAGCGCGCTCCAGAAAGATTCTTCAGAAGTACACGGTGGCTAACCATACATGTGGTGTCAAAGATATTGAGTATTTTATCATGTTGTATTATAATGGAAATCGAAAGATATTAATCTGAAAAAAAAAAAAATCCTAAAGCACTACCTGCTGTGAATGCATTAAAGAAAGTACAGAAGCTCTATAAATTTCGCAAAACGTGAGCAGTCCTAGCGAGCTGGTATTAAGGTGCCCCAGTCCAGAGATGAGAACGGTATTCCTTGTATCTATGGTTTAATCTGCGCTTTTAAAATTGTGTTTTATATAATGTAACAGTAGCCTCATTGAAGATAAAGTGAAAATCATCAAATTTACTTTTTATATAAATAATGTATTTTATATCAAGGAATAATAAATAGACTTAGGCGTGGAGATCTCTTAATCTCAATTGTTTTTATTATTTTTTGCCCTTATTTACCCTTATTTGATTTTACCACTACATTATATATGAAAAGATGAATACTATTAATTTAAAGTACCGCTCAGCGGTAAAAGCACACAACAGGTCAAAATAAAATATTATAAATAAATAAATTTGTTTAAATATATCGGAAACTACTGGAAGATATTCACGAGTAGTAGATACGTGTGGAAAATAAAATTATGCAATACATCTCCCTTTGAAATTGGCTCTTACAACTTAGACAGGATGCAAATTGCCAATCGTATGGAGCGATAGCAGGACATTCGGCATACGTCCAGGCCTGCTTCTGTTTATTTATGCTGACCATATGTAAAGTCACAAATATGTCGCGATAAATAGAAGTGATTGGAGAGTAAAGATATCTTGATTTATTTGCAAATAGTGAGATAAATAAGAAATATTGTAGTTGTATAATAACTGTAATGTATTGTAATTATGACTTTAATTTACTTTTAATGTAAAAATATTCACCACAGTTGAAATGTTTTGTCGTCTGAAGATAGTCACTCTTCCGTCAAGTTTTAAAAATTTATTTATATACTTAATAATTTATTAGAATTTAATAAATTTAAATAGTTACCGTCAAGGTTTAAAAACATTATTTATCCTGATCTAATAACCGTATGATAAAATGACGTGGAGCCTCAAAATTAAATATACATTAAAAGTGTAAAATCTATAAAATAAGTTTTGTTTCGCAATGTAATTCACAAGAAATCATTAAACTCATGGATATATCATTATTATGAAATCCGTTATTAAAATTCATATTAATAAGCATTAGTGTATGAGACTGAAGAGAAAATAGCAATTGAACTTCGTGAACTTAAAAACTTCACAATAACAATCGAAAAACTTAATACAAAAATTTTGTTACATGTGCCAATACTCTTTGTTTATGAAAAAGACGTTAAACGCAATTGATAATGGTTTAATTATATAACTTGGAATTATAGGTAAATAACAAACTTGTTATTAATTGCCATAATAATACCGGGAAGTTGGTCGAAGTTGGGTCGCTTTGCATACAAATTGATCATGTCGCTTTTTGTCTGTAGGTGTGTGTGCGCATCGTAAAAATTTTACTCTAATAAAATTTTCCGAACGCTCCAAAAGAAGTGTAAGTTCAAAAAAAAAGTAAAATTCTTTCTTTGTACTACATTTTTCATCATCGTAAAATTCAGCGACGAAGCCATTTTCCACAAAATCCACTACGTTTTGCGACCTTATGCTCTTTGTAGAGTACTACTGCATATTGAAAGTAACTCTGTAAATCCTGCTTTAGTTTATTTTCCCCAGTATGTTGATGATACACTCTTTATTATATTTACTCACTAGCTGCTAGCCGAGACTACGTCTGCGTGGAATAGGCTGAAGGTGAAAGACAGATATACATAAAATATGTATAACCGTCTGCTCGTTTAGCAACTTTTCACATTTTTCAACCCTTTACCTCGCCTCTTACCTAAATATGTAGTCTTATATTATAGAGTCGAGTCTGGAAATTATCTATGTATTGAAAGAGTAATATTAAAATGCGTTTAAACTTATATTACTAAACATTATAAAGGGCATTTAAGTCTATGGCTGTTATCTTATGAGAGCTTCTCCAAAGTTTACTTCGCCGAAGTAGTAAGTAAAAAGCCGAAAGTAGTAGGAAATTGAACATTTTCATTTATCAATATAAATGTATGATCTATTAGACAGGGCTAAAATGGAGATGAGCTAGTTTGAATTTACAAAAAGAATTTGGAAAAATTAAAAAAGTCTAGAGTCACATTTCAAGTACGCACAGCTTGTAATTTCTCAAGAGGGCCATAATTTATTTCTTAATTTTGTTTGTCTCCGGTTTGAATTACTATTGTCAAATTTGAACTTTGAACTTTGCGGAGAAGATCAGCAGAAGTAGTTATAGGAATGTGAGCTGCATTTTGAAATACATATAAAATGCATAATTTTAACAATAGCAAGATTATAATAGAAATGCCACGTTACGAATACCAAAATTAAGTATGAGTTTTTAAATCGAATTACCTAACTGTTAATATTTTCTGCTTTAACAATTTGGGAATTGGATTCACTGGATAGATTTCTATTTAGATATTTAATCATATCACCGAATGTAGGCTTCATCTACAGTGGCGAAACGTATACAGGTGTTACGCAAATAACCCTGCATATCTGTAAAATTTTCAATATTATTTCAACACGACGCTGCTGAACATGATTTTATGAGGAGTGGCTGTTACGTCAATATAAGGATGGGGATTTAAATTACAGTATTTTTTACATAAAGAGACCTTATTTTGCAACAAAATAATTATATTTACCACAATATTTAACTTGAGATTTGAACAGCACAATTTTTAAAAACATGCCTATACCTTTTTATGAAACGAATTATTATTTCTGTATAAATGTATTTAATTAATATTAATTTATTAATTAGTCGAGAACTAAATCATCCTTGATAATATGTGTTTTGCTTACTTAACTAAAATGTTTCAACAATGTAGTTTATAACGATTAATCATTCGCTACATTCCATTCCATTAAAACACCCCTTCTGTCAGAAATCATTACATTTATTTAACGATAACGTACGATGGCGTTGGAAAACATTTCGTATTACCTTTGATATTTTATTTGCTAACTATTTTATGAATAGCTTGGCTGCACTCCAAAACTTTTGTTTTATTATCTTTATATGTATAATTCTTTTGTACGTGTGTATGTCACTGAACTCTTTCTAAACGGCTGGACCCATTTTAATGAAATTTTTGTGTCTTCAGGTCGATTCGAGAATGGTTTAGATTCACAATTCGGTCCTCTACAATTTTTTTTTCTAAGTTGTCGAATTTAAATCGTGTGTATAGGATAACGTCAGTCCGGTCCGCTAGTTATTTATCTTATTTATAACTATTGACATTATCATTTTTCGTGTAACGTTTCCACGCCGAAAATATATATGATTTTAATCAGTTTTATTCACAAGTGACTCCGGTTTGAATTACAGTCAAACACTGGAACTGGACAGGATTTTATGTGAGAAGGTAGTAAATGACAAAAGGGTTCACGTGATAGTAAGTGATTACCGCCGATCATGGACATCTAAAACGTCTGTGGGGTTGTTAATGCTTAACCAGCCTTTAAAGACTCTAGAGTTGATCAGGCTTAACGTGAAAATATAAAGCTTTTACTTCTTGGCCTTCTGTGAGGCCGTGGTACTTCCCCGGTTGCGCTTGCGCCAAAAAGATGCAGATCTGCATTGTCCTTCATTTATTTTATTTTTTTATTTACTTTATGTGAAAAGTTGTCAAACGAGCAGACGGGTCACCTGATGTTAAGTGAATACCGCCGCCCATGGACATCTGTCACACCCGAGGGTTCCAGATGCGTTGACAACCTTTTGAAAATGGAATAGTGAAAAGAAGCAAAAAACCGGCTGAGTGCGAACGGAACGAGCAGGAAGGGTTCCGTACCATTATTTATAAAAACGGCAAAAAATCATGTCTGTTGTATCCGACATTATATTATTACAGATATTTTTGTTTGACAACATAAAATTATGCAACTGTCGCGCCTGCGCACGTCTCATTTAACGGTTTTATTACACGCACTTTTTCTTACGGTTTTACTATCACATTTTTTTCAGTTCGGTCGCGCAGCAAAATCCCTATCCCCTTCAAGCCTGCCGTAAGGAACTTCGTTCCAATAATATAGCTTATACATCAGAATAAGACATAGGCTATAATTTATATACATATTTTATCTTTCTGTCTGAATGTTACGCCTTCAGCCTATTCTAAGCAGACGTAGTCGCGGGCAGCAGCTAGTAACTTATAATTAAAAGTAACGTACGGTTGATGACTCCGTGGCGCAGTCTCCAAGGTATTGGCTTCGGCATCAGCGGTCGTGGGTTCGATTCCCACAAGGGACAACTATTTGTGTGGCCCACAGATAGTTGTTTCGCATCTGGGTGTTTTTCCGCGTGAAATTTATGTTTGTAAAACGTCCTTACAACACAGGCTAATGTTATCCTAAAGTAAGGGCAATGTTTTTTCAAGAAAAAAAAAAGTTAGTGGTAGGTGCAGGGTAAGTTCCACGACCTCACAGAATACTGATGTGAAGTGGAAGTGTTTTATACTTCTTCGTTTCGTCTGGTGAGTGAGGTACCTGGAGCCCGGTTTATTAAAAGGTGATCATCTTCAACCTTACGGGTGTTGTAATGTTCATGTGCGGTGCTTGTCCGGTTGCCCTTACCATAAGGTGAAACATTTCTCAAAAAAAAAAAAAAACGTCATATCTTTTTAAAACTGCAGATTTACATACCATTTTCAATTCCAAGGATTGGAATCGCTCTTCCAACCTCCATGGTGGAAATCCCTTGACGTCTGTAATGTACCTACATTACAGACGTCAACGGAACGGAACGTGCAAATATTTCATATGAAACGTATATGAAATATTTGCACGTTTGTGGAAAAACCATCGATTGTGGAAAAATTCCTATTAAAAAAAAAACTGTTTCTTAAGCAGTAAGATATACCTATCATTTGGCTGATACTGAAATACTCCGTTTTTTTTGCATTTTAAATATAATTATATAATATATTTATAAAACGGAATACAAACAAATATTGAGATAGTATTTATCTCAATTATAATGTTTGCTCGATATATGTGTAGGTCATAAATTAATGGCTATACTATTTGATTTGTCTAACGCATGGGACAATTATTCATTTTACCTGTTTTTTCCGGGTCTGAGTGTGTCTTTGCAATTTAATTTAAACAGATAAGACGTGTCTTTAATTTGGGATGATCGTGCCCTTCATAATATTTTATTTAAATTATCGTTAAAATAAGTCGAACGTGCACAAAAATCGTAAATCAGAACTAGCTGTGCCAAATCCAGTGACAATGATAAACTCTCCTTAATTGACTGCGTTAATTGGGACAGTTATCATTTTCGAAATTCGGCAAATTTAGGCCCAGGCGATGTTCCCCAATTTCACGAACCGGATGCCATTCTGTTCGATTAATGACTATCGATTAATCTGTCATTTAAAAGCCACTTAGTTGTTCAATGTTAATGGCTCTCTCGATTGATCTAACATTTGAATGTCATAGGATTTATTATTTCTACATTTGAATACATTTGAAAAACATTTTTAAACAGTAAAAAGTATTTAAAGTGAGTGAAGTATGCGGCATGGTGCTTAGATTGCTAGCAAGTATATTCACGCTGAATAGTTACATTTAGCCGATTTTTGTTAAATATTCAATAAAAGTACCAGGTACCTTTATGACTTTCACATTATCAACACTTTAAGCTGTGCGTCACGAAGCACTCAGCAGCATCCCAAGCTTTGATATCATCAGTTATGAAGGCTCAAATCTATGTGGGGAAAATGCCTACGAATCACCCGACGTAACCAGCGTACATTTCAGTGGGGGCACAAGATCTGTTATACCTCCAATCAATGCCAGCACTGACTACTTTTGCGTTTTTTTTGTTTTTTTACGTCTTTTGAGTTTTACTCATGTTGTATGGCCCTAACACAGTGACCCCCAAACTCACATATTTTTCTCAAAGGAGTAAGAAGAGACAAAAGCGAGCTAATCTGACTCAATTACTGTACCTCGAACATCCACCGACATTTTCACACCCCTCCATTTACCAACTACGAATCAAAGACTTCTTCACAATATCATACATGTCCTGAACGAAAGCTCTTCAGTAGCGACGCTGTCCTTTTTTTATGTGATGATCATCACATAAGAAAAAGGACAACGTGTCTACTTAGCACTTTTCTACTAGCCATGACTACGCCTAAGAGTGAATTTTTGGCCAATTCGTTACAAGTCGTTCTCCATCTCCTTCCGAGTCCAATTAATAAAATCAAATCATCAAAACATGTGCCTGTATGTTTGTTATTGAATGCTCATATCATTCTTTCTTTCATTCATCTTTGTGGTAAAAGTTTCACAACACGGCTTGATGTAGTAGTTTAATAAACGATTGCGTAACGCGATGTTAATATCACGACTGCAAAGCGTCCCTTTACGGTGTTGAAGAAATTGCAAACAACTTCTTCTTACTTCTGAAGTCTTTCTCCAAGTTTTGACCCGATACCGTTGGAAATAGAGCCGTGATAACTCAGTGTCCGGGCGCTCGCCTTTAATTCAATTTACTCGAGCAACCTGAGTTCGATCCCCGGTGCCGGCACCAATGAAGTTTTTAACTTTAAGGGCTGACTTATCACGTGCTCTGCGGTGAAGGAAAACATCGTCAGGAAACCTGCATATTTTCGAAATAATAACAAAAAAAATATTCCGAAGATATGTGAAGTCCGCCAATACGCAGTGGGGGCCGCGTGGTGGACTATGCCCTGATACCCTCTGTATAGAGGAGGCCTTTGCCCAGCAGTGGGACATGTATAGGCTGTTACTTTACTTTTTTACTTTCACATGTACTGAACCCCTTCGCTGCAACAAGGCGGAAACCGCTATCAGAGTTTCAGTTTATTATTACTTAATAGCTGCCATCCGATCTATCATATCATATCGTGTTCGTCTTTTATTGCACAGAAATTTAATTAAAAACTTCAAATCAAGAGATGGAATAAACGAAAACAATTTGGGGCTTCGAATTTTAAGAAAATGTTATTAATTACTCTCCTTATTATCGGAGAAGCGAAATTGTTGAGTTCATTTGTTATTCCTAAGCAATTTATTTCAGAGCCAAATTGAAATATCACGTTTCATGGAAAAATGGATCTGAGTTGGAAACATTTTACAAATTCATGTTACCGTTCAAAAACAACAAAGTTGCGATATCAAAGGTCGCAACTGAATTAGAGAAAAAGAATCATTTAAAATACTTGAAATAGTAAATAAAATATTGAGCTTATAAATCATTCCCTACTGTGAGCAAAAGCTGACGGGAATTGGCGCTTGACGGCTGTTTGTTACTCGTGAAAACAAAACAACGAATTTTTGGTAGCAACTAGAAATAAATAACATCTCTGATAGTAATCAGGGCTCAAAAATCAGTGAAAACTTAAACGTACTAAGAAAATTAAAACAAATTAAAATCGCCCAGTTACTTGACATTTTATTCGGATAATGTGCCCTTAGACATAAACATGGTTTTATCAACTTGTATTGATTAAAAAGAATTCTCCTTATTGGACTAAACTATTAGTTGAAGTTGATTACATCATTAAATAAGCACCGAAAGTGTTTGGAATTTAATTTTGCATAATGGTCCTTTTAATATGGGATGTGCACATGTCTAGTACTATCCACTACCTATGCTATGGTTAAGTAACTAATAAATAACGAAATCCCCCAAACTTATCTTCACCGACAATCATTACACCTTAATCTTGTTACATCAATCTTGATAAATCACTATCACAGCAAAAATAATAGGTCGGACGAAAAGTCTTTTCGTATTTTTTATGTAGGAAGTTTTAGTAAAATCTATTTGGTTGTACTGTTTGTACCTGGCTGGTTTTAATATAATTTTATGTGTTCTTTAAAAAATAAAAATAAAAAGTAAAACTACATTTTCCGCCAGTGTGCAATTTCAAAAAGGAGAAGGTTCTCAATTCGATTGGTATATATTTTTTCGATATATGATCCAATTTACGTGATTCATCTTTAGTTTGGTGCAGAGTAGTTGCCATTTGATTCTATAAAAATTGAACATAGTTTGGCCCAGTAACTTTCATTTTATAACATTTTTACTAGCTTTTACTTAGTATCACCTGTTTTATATATTTACCTTTTAGTTATTGAAGTTGGTTTTTTTTAAACGCAGTTTTTGTACTATATCCAAAGTAAGCGAATCCAATAAAGAAATTCGATACATTTTTAAATTTTGTTATACAAAAAGGAATAAAACCGTTTAAAAACTTTTAATTTAAACGGTTTTATTTTATGTTTTTTACCGCAACCTAATGTAGTGTCAGTACGAGAAGAACAAAGTTGGTTCAATCGTTTTCCTATTTTTGATCTTATTAAGCTTAACATACTGCTTAATATTTTTGCATCATCATTAGAAATATTTAAATTTAAATCTTATCACTTGTAAGATACAAACACAACATATAATTTGGTTCTTGAATTTTAAATATATCAAGTATTAGCCTATACATGTAAAGCGGAAAACAATCCGAAAAACCGGCAAACATTCGTTCATCTAGTTTTAATAAGTAAAAATTAAAGTAACAGCCTATAAATGTTCCACCAGGCAAAAGCCTCCTCTGTACAGAGGGTAGCAGGGCATAGTCCATCCACCACGCGGCCCCACTACAGATTGGCGGACTTCACATATGTTCTAAATATATTTTTTTAATTGTTATTTAGAAAATATGCAGGTTTCCTCGCGATGTTTACCTTCACCGCTGAGCACGTGATGATTCAGCACTTAAAATTAACAATGTCGTTGGCGCCGGCACCGGGGATCGAACTCAGGTTGCTCGAGTATATTGAATTAAAGGCGAGTGCACGGACACTGAGCTATCACGGCTCTCAGCGTGAAGTGTCATACTTTTCTTTTTTTTACGCAATTTATTAATTTACATTGTTAAATGAAACTGTTTTACGGATTTTACTACAGGCATTGCTAATGTACATTGGCGGCGGTTATCACTTAAAATTAAGTTTAGTGAACCGCCAGCTTACTTGCCACCTTCTCACATAAAAAAAGTATACTGATTTCAAACTCATAAATATGAAGCCTAAATGCATAAGCATGGCAGTTATTTCACGGAACATTCTTTACTGTTTAACGATAGCCACACAGAATTTGTAAAGTATTCATAACATATAACATCGAAATTGGAGTCCGATTTCACCATTCCGTCTTACTTCCGTCGGCAATAATTTTCGGCCGAGTGTACTGAGCTGAAATGAAATATTGCCGCAATATATCTTAATTTCACTCACATTCGAAAATTCTCACTAGGGACTTTGTAATTTTATCGAGACACACTTTATTATTTCTTCAGGACTTTTCATTTAAATTGAGTGACTAAGTTGGTGTAGTCGAAAATTATTTATGTAATAAACTACTCGAAATACTACGTCGAAGATTTGACTGTAATCGAAACATTCTACGAATGCGAGTTTTATCACTAACGGATAAGCTAATGCCCAGTTTCCGAAAGGCCAATCAAAGCAGCAATCACATAACACTATGTCAAAAACGATCAGCTGTTAATCTCTTGTTAATCTGCCTTGGGTTTCTGGAAGGTTTGTTCAAGAAAAATTAGCTAATCACTGTATAACCAATGATAATGAATGAAATGAATGATTTACATCAACTAACTCTTTCTATTGTATAGCTGTCTCTTTTTAAACAAAACTTAAATTAACGTCACTATCCAGTCCTGTCACCGTGTGATTGCCAACATAAAAATTCTAGCTAGAAAAAACTTTACAGAACGTGAAAAAAATTAACTTTTATCCATAATAAACAAGTAAGTTTTATAAAAAGAAAGAATCCATATTATTTATTAACTTTTGAATAGCATTTTGTATTTTTTCTAATCGCATGATATGTTGGCATAATAATAAATAATAAATAGGTAATAGAACACATGAATGTCCTAACAACGTATTAGGGAATTATGTTTATTTTTAATAAACTAAGATTTTTGATAAAATACATTTTTAACCGACGATTGATCGTCTAAATTGACAGATTACTTAATAAAACTTTGACAGCTCGTTGACCACCGAAAAACGCTTTCAGAAACTCGATTTTCTGTTGATTGTCCGTTAATCAGTGACTAATTGCAAATCAAAATCAATGTTGTTTTAAGACGTTCTAGCAACTCAGATCACGTTAAACAACGATTGACAAGAGATTTATCGTAAATTAAAATTGATTGCGCTTTCGGAAACCGGGTGTGAGTCTGTTTAATCTCTATCAAGTCGTGCGACAAGGGATAAGGGAGGAAGAAATTTAAGGATGATGGTGTGGAAGTATAATACTTTCGCGTTTCGTCTGGTGAGTGAGGTGGCCGGAGCCTAATTTTCAAAAGGTTGTCAAAGCATCTGCCACCCTCGGGTGTAGCAGATGTCCATGGGCGGCGGTATTCACTTAACATCAGGTGAACCGTCTGCTCGCTTGGCAACATTTCACATAAAAAAAATTCTTTATCTATACTATAATAAAAGAGTAGAATCGGCGTGTCTGCACATTGAATATATTTATGAAAAAATGAAAAAGGGTATCATAAAAAGTCTTAAGATTTTTTTGCCGTTTTTATAGATTATGGTATGGAAACCTTCGTGCACGATTGCAACTTGCACTTGGCTGGTTTTAAGTTTATATAATCTAACAATCATCATCATTTTACAGAGCATAATATAATTATAGTTAACTATAATTTCATCCAATTCAGCTGTAGCTATTACTTTTTTTAAGTTGATATAACTTTTTTTTTCTTTATGAACCGATTTGAATAAAACTAACACTAAATGTAAGTGAAGAACTACAACGCATTAGTTAAAGTTCCACCCAAATCGGTTAAGCCGTTTCCGAGATTTTTACAACCATTCTTTTGGGTTCTATTGTATTGATAAAGGGGGATCTTTAATAATAGTTTTTCTCTAATGTCTTCCATGTACAGACAAAGACAAGTTACATTTTTATTATATGTATAGATACGCGAGCAACAGCTAGTTAATAATAATGCGAGTTTAAAACCCACAAATTCAGAAGAATTTTGCACTGTTGTCTGTAACACACGCACTTTATATCTTAAATTTACGGAGAAATGTCTGTGCTGACGTAAATCCGTGGTCAAAGATATTGGAACATTTCGATGTCACAGTTTTCCATCAGTACGGTCGGGGCGGCTTGAAATTTAATCTCGGAAGTCTGCCAGTGATGTATGGCCCGCTTATTCTTCTCATTTCTTTCCTTCTTTAAGCCGCCTTACGGTTTTGAGTTATTTTACAACTGACAGGACGATGGCGTCAATTTGGTAAAGTCGCGAGTGATATTGTCAAAATCTAGGTAAGGTATAGTGAAATTATAAACATACATATTTAACACATAACACATCGATACCTACGATATCATTAATATTTTGATCTCATTAATAGAATTGATTATTTAAAGAGTTGAGATTGACTTAAAGGGTCTATTTTTGTTTCTCTAATTAGGTTAATATAATAATTAATAATTAGGTTAATAAGGTAATTTTAGTTCCTATTATATTTTTTCCGGCAATCACCGGTCGCTAATGTCGCCAGCGTTGCCCTGGTGGTGTCTAGTTACAATTTGTTTAATCGGGCTACCTGTGACACCGTTCCACACAACTAGGATACAAATGCGCTCAACCACTATTTGTAATTTAAATCTTTGTAATGTTAAATTATTTGTGTGATTGAAATGTAACTATTATAGTATGTAACAATCCTTGCCCAGAATTTTCGTGTTAAAAATATTGATTGCAGGGTATAAGTTGGACCATATGACGGAACTTCGTACTTTCATAAATTTGTGTATTTTCTTCTAAAGTCTAAAATAAGTGAAATTTATAACTTTTCTTTGAAAAGGATCAATACTAAGTCACCTTTAAGTTAGTTGCTATCGGCATTCGCAATCCGACTAAGGCGCCCAACTAAGTTATGTTTTTTGGCCTCACCATCCGTTTAAATATACGCACTATGAACACGTAATTCTCAACGGGCTCAAAGCCTATGGTTACTCCCAACCAATGTATTTGACAAAGTCTAGCAATACTGCTTGCTTACAAGCTATTCGCACTAAAATCGGTTCGAGCACTCCATCCAAGCTTTCATGTCAAATTTTTTAGACATCGCCCTTATGTAGGATAACATTATCCTGTGTTGTAAGGACATTTTACAAACATAAACTTCACGTGGACAACTATCTGTTGGTCGCACAAATAGTTGTGCTGTGCGGGAATCGAACCCACGACCCCCGACGCCGAAGCCAATACCTTGGTAACTGCGCCACGGAGTCATCTATTTATTTTTAGGGTTCCGTACTCAAAGGGTAAAATGGGATGATTATTACATATATTACACTGTTTATACTGTTTTCCTAATAATTTCAAGATCCTGTAAAATAAAAACTAAAAATATTTCTAATCAGACTGGCGGTTCCAGAGATAAGCGCGTACAAGCAAACAAAAAAAAAACTCTTCAACTTACCTTCATTATGTATTCCATGCCTACATATAGGCACGGGATACATAATGAAGCCGAATAGCGCGTTGAAAGCTGAAAGGACTCAATTTGAAAAAAAAAAAACAAACGGACCACTTGATTGGATTGCTTTAATCAAATATAAAATGGATCGGTTCCACTGCATGTAAGTGGACAGTTCCGGAATCTCCTTAGTAAAGCGGAAAACAATCCGACAAACCGGCAAACATTCGTTCAATAGTTTAAATATGTAAAAATTAAAGAAATAGCCTATAAATGTCCCACTGCTGGGCAAAGGCCTCTTGTGTAAATAGAGGCATAGTCAGAGCATAGACCACCACGCGACTCCACTGCGGATTGAAGGACCACATATTTTCGAAATATTTTTTTTATTCTTATTTCGAAAATATACAGGTTTCCTCACGATGTTTTCCTTCACCGCCAAGCACGTGATAATTCAGCACTTAAAATTAACAATTCCATTGGTGCTGGCACCGGGGATCGAACTTGGATTGCTCGAGTACATTTAATTAAAGGCGAGTATGAGCTGAGAAGATCCTATTTTTATGTGTTAGTTTATTCACTTTGCATGAGCTACCTTATGCCCGGTTTCTATATTCAACGAACGGCCGTTATTTACATAGCTTCGTAACTTTCATAACGACTTGTAGATAAAATTCCTGCCGCCCGGTTCCTATATTAACAGAAAGATGAGTTTTCCTTACGAGCCGTTGCATTACCTACAGAAAGTAAGTTACTAGCGTTCCTTTAATATACTAGTTGTTATGAAAGTTACGAAGCTATGTAACTAACAGCCATTCGTTGAATATGGGAACCGGGCATTAGTACGCAACCATACAAGTAAGAACCCTTGAAGATATGTTCACGCAATACTCATTTTAATTTCAATACGAATTTGTTAAAATTCGATATTCTAGTGAAGCCTTATTAACTACCAAGCCATGGTCACATATATTGACATATTAGCTGCTGCCCGCGACTACGTCTGCGTAGAATAGGCTGAAGGTGTAACATTAAGACAGAAAGACAGATATACATAACATATGTATATAAATGATAGCCTATGTCTTATTCTGATGTATGAGCTATATTATTGTAAAGTTTCATTAAAATCCATTCAGTAGTATTTGCATGAAATAGTAACAAACATCCATCCTTACAAACTTTCGCCTTTATAATATTAGTAAGGATTAGTAAGGACTATTCGATAATTGATATACAAATCAACTATTGACATAAAAAAATATACGTTTTTTCTTATGGTTACACGAATGCTACAAGTTACATATATGATTGTGATCGTTCAAAATAAGATTTGTGATATATAACTTACCAAATAAACTGCTTATTTTATACACTCATTACACTTTGGAACATTTCTACTTCGTTACTTCGAATATTGTAATAAGATTAAAACTTTTAATAAAGCTCTTTGCTGAAGTTTCTGGGATTAGTCGCTAGTTGTTGTTTGCTTTCTGATTTGGTTAGCGGTTAGGGCCTTCTTCTAAAGAATGGATACAAAGAGTACTTTGACCGGGGATGCTCATCACACGAGTACAATTAAAACGCCGCAATTAGGTAATAATAATAATGTAAAAG
The DNA here is from genome assembly GCA_933534255.1 of Iphiclides podalirius. Taxonomy (NCBI): domain Eukaryota; kingdom Metazoa; phylum Arthropoda; class Insecta; order Lepidoptera; family Papilionidae; genus Iphiclides; species Iphiclides podalirius. The sequence goes on along the minus strand of OW152831.1, from coordinate 11,482,853 downwards.
ATTAACATCGACATATAGACATGCGCAAATGTTTTATTTTTGCATTGCGATTGGATAATATCCTTCTTCGCAGCCGCTACAGGGAATGTAAATTAAAAAAAAAAAAACGATTCAAATAAAAATGAAACAACATATTTTAAAGTTCTATAAGAAAAACATTTAATTTGAAAATAATAATAGTTTAGGACAGTAAATATATAAAAGTTATTTTATAATTTCCCAAAATGGTCAGATAGGAGAGCTAAAAGCTATGTAATAGAATAAAAATGATCATTAAAACTTCAAGTGGGATAAATAGAGCATACAATTTATTAAAACTGTCAAAATAAAATTACTTCTTGCGCAGGAAGCAATTTGTTATCCGTAACTTACCTGAGGTGCATTTTAGTTCTATCCATTGAAGAATTTGCTAAGTACGCATTGCTATCTTCCGATAAAGTGGGGTCCGGCTACCTCACCCGCCGGACGAAACGCCTCTGCGTAACATTTCAAATTCGCGCAGTTCTACTTTGAGATCGTGGTGTTTACACGGTCAGACCTGCCCTTCCGTGCAACAGCGAAGGCTGTTGAGTGGCTACAATCTGCAATAAGGTGATATTATAAATGAAACTAATTTTACGGATTTATCGCGTTTATTTTTATTTTAATTCCCGACGTTTCGAACCCTTTACAGCGTTCATGGTCACGGGACAGACTGAGGTGTTAGACGTCTGATTGTCATAGTTAACCCGGGCTACCGTCAGTTTTTGAATTATTAATTTTGTGTCCGATCTATGCAGAGGGAGCTAATTGTATCTTGTCTTGCAGTAGTGGTTCGTTTGGGCCTAGATTTAATTTTATTGATGACAGGATCCCAAGCTGATGGTAGTACCCAACCTTCTTCTCTATTGAAATTAAAAATAACGGTAGTAGGGCCGCGCAGCAGCCTCGGTTATTGCACGAATGGGCAGGGCCGTCCGGGTAAGTACCACGACCTCACAGAAGACCAGCGTAAAGTGGAAATATGACAAATACTTTCGCGTTTCGTCTGGTGAGTGAGGTAGCCGGAGCCCAATTTTCAAAAAGTTGTCAACGCATCTGTAACCCTCGGGTGTGGCAGATGTCCATGGGCGGCGGTATTCACTTAACATCAGGTCAACCGTGTGCTCGTTTGACAACTTTTCGCATAAAATAAATAAATAAATAAATTATGGTGTTTTTTAATTTCAATAGCCTCGCGAATCATCCTTGGGAGGAATCGGTGTTCTTTTGCAAGGATCTGTGGTTTGTCAAACCTGATGTAGTGGTTGGGCCTATTCAAAATGTGCTCACAAACTGCAGACTTGTTCAATCTATTGTGTTTTATGTCAGCTATATGTTCTTTCACGCGGGTTTTTATTGCTCTTTTCGTTTGACCTATGTAAGAGAGCCCACATTCACAGTCAAGTTTTGTACACTCCTGGATCTTGCAGAGGGATATTACACTTGACAGATGGTAAAAACTGACTAATCTTCTTCAGCGGCTTGTAGAATGTATTAATTGAAGCCTGCTTTAAGATATAGCCAATCTTGTCGGTGACTCCTCTGACGTATGGTAGAAACAGCGACTCGCTCCACTGTGGCTCCAAGGTTGGGTACTACCATCAGCTTGGGATCCTGTCATCAATAAAATTAAATCTAGGCCCAAACGAACCACTACTGCAAGACAAGATACAATTAGCTCCCTCTGCATAGATCGGACACAAAATTAATAATTCAAAAACTGACGGTAGCCCGGGTTACCTATGACAATCAGACGTCTAACACCTCAGTCTGTCCCGTGACCATAAACGCTGTAAAGGGTTCGAAACGTCGGGAATTAAAATTAAAAATAAACGCGATAAATCCGTAAAATTAGTTTCATTTATAATGTGTAATCGCGTAAATACAAGAAATTATTAAGGTGATATTATCTAAAAAAATATTTCTAAAGTTAAGTCGTTTAGGGCTTTTGAGCATTATTTAATTTCGCTTTCTTTTGTAGCAGCACATTAAATTGATTTTCTTAAGTTAAATAGTAACAGTTGCCCATATGTAGATCTTTGTCTTTTCATGATAATGATAATAATAAAAAAAAAAAGAATCATTTTATTAGTACTTTTTTGATACCTTGATTTACATAATTGCGATTTTTGTGGGTATATATTATTATTATAGTAAAAAACAACTTATATTACTCACTGATAATATAATAAAAGCCGGAATATAACACTATTAACAAAGTACAAAAAAATTAAATGTTTTTTTTTTTAAATAATATTAGTTTCACAATGTGGTTAAAATACTGAATTCTATAAGAGAAGCGTATAAGGAGCAAATAAGCATTAAATTTTACGGATTAAATAAAAATTTCGTTTTACAGATTGAGTGCAAGGAGTTCAAAGACGAATAAATAAATAAAAAATAAATAAATAAATAGGATATGTCATATAAATACTTAAAATTTGTAGAAAATGTACGAAAATATTGTCGCCGCCGTGGGAATCGAACCCACTTCGGCATTCGCGGCCTGACGCTTTAGCCACTAAGCTAAACGGCTGATTGCCACACCGACGAAAATCTTAACGTCTTTTATGTACATGGTTTTAAAAATATATATTGCTTCACTTCGGGAACCTAACATCAGTATTAAACAAAAAAAAAATGTAACATGATATTGGGCTCACAATTTGGCTCCAACTTTGTAGACAACTGAAACTTTACAGACGTACCATTTTAAAAATGTAGATACCTACTTTGGAGTATTTCTATTACATGAATTGATCAAGCACAACAACTTTCTTAGCAAATTGTACAAGATTATTTTGAAGACTTATTAGTGGAATTCTTACAAATGTTTTGAAAAGAGAACGCACACATTTTGCATAGGGTACGTGATCCCGAATGGACGAGCGGTTCTGAGTAAAGGCCCATTTACACGATGCCATTTTCTTGTACATGCAAGAGCAATAATTGAATGCAATAAATTGCGCGCAATAATTGGTTAGACCATTTGTTGTTTAGACCATGCAACTTATTTATTGCTTCAATTTAATTGTATACAACAGGCAAGAAACTGGCACCGTGTAAATGGGCCTTTAGTATTAGAATTTTAATTACTTCGTCATTCAAAAATATTTACGAGTTCTTATTAAAATCTTATATAATTGCTTACAAAGTACGATTTAACGTTTTTAGTACCTCACGCTGTAGGAAAAGATTGCGAAATCAACATTTTTAACTAAAACTAAAAATGTATTTCTTATCTGGACAAGAGTTGAGCTGTGGAATATGGTTCAGACTGTTACTTATAATAGCTAAATCATTCATTATCTGTAATAATTATTAGGTAAAAATATTAAATAAAATTAGTCTTATTTAAAAAACCTAATCCCGTAATTTGAACAGATACACAACGTAAGGAAGTCTTATCTATTTAAATTTTTTACCGAAAAAATATGACGTTTATATATTATGTAAATTAAAAGTTATAAATTAGGTATGAAGTTTATGTAAAATAATACTTCTAAATAGTTTAAATAAAAAATCACTTATAGGAACGCCGCTATTAAATATATTTTTAAACGTTTAGTTAAAAATATATTAAATAATAATATTGATAACTTTGAAGATATTTTACAAAATTATGACGAATTTTTATAAATGTAATGGTGTATGAATTTATAAAAATAATGGAGTGACGACCTGTGCAAATGTGCGGGAAGTCGATGGATGCAGGTCATGCAGTCAGGATGCAGGTGGCTCAGGATCGTACTTCGTGGCAGTCTATGGGGGAGGCCTATGTTCAGCAGTGGACTCAAACAGGCTGAAATGATGATGATGATGATGATGAATTTATAATTTTTACCGCCCTCAAATAAACACAGTTTAATGATATTTCGTTTCGGTAGTTCACGATACTGTGGGAAAATAAAATTACATCTAATATCTATATGTCGATGTAATATGTATGTTAATATAGAATTGTAAATGAAAGTAGGCTAAATGGGCCGATAAGAAATCATGTTAAATGAGGGCGGACCTTCCGTTAGGCTTAATTAGGGCAATTTGGTGTGACGAAGGCAAGTGATATCTCGTGGGATTGATTAATAGGACGATACCAGTGTATAATTTAGTTTTAGAATGGAAATGAAGTATTTTAATTGATTTCTCGATCGTATACGCTGAGTTTCGAGATCCTCAGATGTTAAGTTTAACACAGATCTTAAGTCTTTAGTTTCAAGGACTGTCAATCAATCACAATTCTACTTTGAAACATAACGGTTAATGCTATTAAGCAGCTGTAACAAGATTTCCCATGGTGGTTCTAATCGTCTATCTATATATTAACACGTGAAGCAAGCACTTTGTTCCCCTTTTTACGAAAATTGCGCGGATTGAGTATGAAATTTTATTTCTCTTTCCATATAGAGAAAGAGTTCAGAATGCTAATATCTCTTTAAAAGTTATGCGTAAATCTTCAGTGGAAAATAATAATAGTTACTGAGTAAAAAAAAAATGAAAAGTATTATGTAGTATTTATTAAATTTTTTTTTTGCAGAACATCAGGGCTGCTTCATGTTTTTGTGTTACTTTTTCGAGTAATCTTCAGTAGTAAAGGCATGAGCCTTTACAACTAAAGATTACCCACCACTGAGCATCAAGTATGGAGTTTCTCAAGATATTCTAGTAGTAATAAAAGGAAGGTTGTCTATTTTCAGCGAGCTTCACTGCTCTATCGCCATTTACAGATATTTCCGTTTCAATCAAATGAGATTGGTCGGAGTGTTCGCTTGCACTAGCTCTTTGTTTAATTAAAATGTTTGTCAAAAGTAATTGGAAATCGAGATTGAATGCGTGCGAAAAACGATGACGTTCTGTTTTTCCGATATGCTGAACTAATCCGAATAATCTAGCAAGATTTACTACATTAATGAAATTACGAGAATGGCTTGGAATGTCAAGTTTTCGGGCCTCTTGCCATCTTAACATAAAGTAATACTCTGAAATTAAGGGAACATTAATAGAAAAAAGAGTTCTACGGATAACTTCGCTTAGAGCAGCCGTGGAAAGAAAAACGGTCAGCATTTTTTTGACTTGAAAGCCTGCGGAGACCATGTTTATCATTTTTTGGAAATTGAAATATTCAGTAGAGGGTTCGGCGTACGAACTAGTTTCAGACTTCCATGATTGCTTGCTGGCAACTTAGCAGTGCCAATGAATCAGATGTAACTGAAATATAAGCGAGCATTTTTCTGATGCCACCGCGTTCCCTTAGTTCGAGCGCTACATCCGGCGTAGACGGTCTACGCTCTCGTAACTGCTGTTTGAGCATACATCAGACGTGAAAGATCAGAAAAGATCCTTATATAGCTAGCATCTACACTTCTCTCTCACTAACTTTCCGGTTGGCTGGTAGAAAATGCCTTATGGCATTAAGCCCGCCGTTTGTACCAGTTAGTACAAAAAAGTGTGCAAATAAATAAGTAAATACCTAAATAAATAAGAGCGAGTCATAGCGGAAACGTTATATATAAAAATATATCAGTACAGATTGCTTCAATGGAATGAGACAGATAAGAGATTTGTTGTGGCCGGATCGTCCACTGTTGGCCTTGAGGAGGCCTTTGCAGATCCACCGGGCTTGGGATGGCCGGGCGGGTCGGTGTAATGCATGATTGTGGTAAAAAATATTGTTATTTAATTACAAATGGCTTATTTGTGTTATTACTAAGCCCGAACATATTTTGCTATGACTTTTTTTGTCGTTTCCGTGGGAACTTCGGAATAAAAAGTTTATAAATACACCCTCGTGTCCATTAGCTATGTTGTGAACAAATCTAAGTCAATCGGGAAGCTAAATGTTTTCGCATAAAAGATATGTTTTTGCTTTAAAAATAAATGTTATGGTGGTCGTCTAATATAGATAAAAATATGTTGGGAACTAATGTAGCTCGCAACACACAAAAATTGGAGTAATTGGCTAGTTTTTCTTCATCTTCAACTCCAATTTCGCTTGAGTATCTAAATTGTTTGCGTAAAATGTACACAACGCGTACTATAATCGCAAAGATTCTTTTTTCAGAGGTATCCTGATAATTAAATTACGTTAATTCTTAGAGTTCTGATACTTAAATTGTATTTGTTTTCTTGGAGCTTTCTCGTCGAAATGACTTACAGTTTCGTTTACATTTTACGTTAGTTGGGCCCATGTTTGTTCATTACATTGGTTTCTTCACAGCAGAGTGAGAGACCTTTACAACAATCCTATAATTAATCATATTCTAGAAGCGTAGCGTAGTACAACATATATTGTTTTTCGTTTTGATATATTTCTTGTACATTCAGGGTCATAACTCATGTACATAATTCATTTGAGTTAAAATTTTAAGGGTTTAGTGTGGGTGCTAGCTATATAAGGATCTCATCTGATCTTTCACGTCTGCTGTATGCTCAAACAGCAGTTACGAGAGAGTAGACCGTCTACGCCGTAGTACAACATATAACAACGTAGTATAACCTAACCCGGAAACACTGTCGGTAGGTTCATTGCATTGGCTATGGAATTGTATTACATCATTGACCCGAATGGCGTAGTGGGTAGTGTACCTGCCTCCTGTGCCAGAAGGTGTGGGTTCGATCCCCACTACTGGAAAAATATTGTGTGATGAACATAGTGTTTTTCTAGTGTCTGGGTGTTTATATATGTATAATATGTATTTATTTACAAAAGAAAAGTATGTTTAGGTATGTTTATCAGTTTTCTAGTATCCATAGTACAGTTTGGGACTAGAGAATGTGTAAAAATGTGTCCTAAAGTATTTATTTTCAAAAGTATTTGATACGCTCTATATTATTTTGCAAGCATGTATTTGTAACCAATTCTATTGTCTTTTTATTCTTTCTTTCGTTTTTGTAATTCAGATTTTTTAATATTATTTTTTATTTAATTTCTATTTTTGTTGTTTTTTAATTTTGTTTTATTTTGCTTTCTGTTTTTGTTATATGAGGCTTTTTGTGTTTGTTATATGAGGCTACATATTAACCATTGTTTTGTTACGCCATCTATCATCCTCCTTTGGTTCCACTGAAAACCAGCATTCACGAAGTTTACTAACTCCGTGAACTCATGCTGAGTGGAAACCTATTTGGTGCATGTACATTGTATTTCTTTTTATTGTAAATAATTTTTTGTAAACGATTTATATATGTACCAAATAAACTTTTCTTTCTTTATTTCTTTCTTTCTTTCTATTTTGAAAAATATTCCCTTTTTGCGTTAAATTGATTTATCTTCTTTACTCGTAGCAAACAGATTCATCGCTGGCTCGTTACTTCCATTAAATAAAAATGTTATGCACATTGATGCAGGCTCTTGAGAAACGATCCACCTCTAATTAGCCGGTTCTGGAATAAAGACATGAATATTTACTGCGATAAAATTAATTTGTATTTCTACTTTTCACATCGTTTACATTCTTTGGAATTCAATAATTCTTCATTTTCTACTAATCATAGGGATAGGACAGTCAACAACCTAATGCGTAGCCGTTTGAATAGCGTACTATAATTAGTGTTTATTTCTTTTATGCATAAACTGTATGTTATGGCGATACAGAGGATAATATTGGATGCAATTTTGCACCGAACTTCTATTATTTTACCTTATTATTACCTTACCTTATTATTTTTTTATTTTTTAAAAAACATTGCCCTTACTTCAGGATAACATTATCCTCTGTTGTATGGACGTTTTTACAATCATAAATTTCACGTGGACAAACACCCAGATGCGAAACAACTATCTGTGGGCGCATAAATAGTTGTTCCGTGTGGGAATCGAGCCCACGACCCTCGACGCCGAGGCTAATACCTTGGCAACTGCGCCAGTCGTCAACTTACATTTATAGTTTCGCATTTGTTCCCGTCGTTTCAAACATTTCACAGAGATACAGACCCGTGACTATAAAATACGGGACACAGAAACTATAAAAGTCACGGGTCGGTCGCCTCTTGCTTCTGATCTTGGGTATGTCTCTGGTATGAAAACTAAAATTGAAGGCAATAAAATCCGATCAAAAGTTTTATAACAATGTATGGTATTTGCGTACATATAAGAAATAAATTTCCGTGGAGATTATGTAAATATCTAATTGGTTACGTCAGTTTGAAACTTACTATAGTAATTACTGTTTAATCAACTCAATATTCATTATAGATAACAAGATAATATAACATCCTAAAGATATATAACCTGTAAAGGACATAACAGTACATGCGCCAATCGTTGTTTGAAAAATGAAAAAAAAAATGTAGATAAAGCACGTTAAGATTTTCGTCGGTGTGGAAATCAGCCGTTTAGCATACTGGTTAAAGCGTATGGTCGCGTATCCGGAAGACGTGGGTTCGATTCACGCAACGGTGAGACACTTTTCGTCTTTTTCTAAAACAATGTTTCATCGTAAGTAATCGTACAAATCGTGGTAAAAAAACGTATAAATTAAATATTTAAAAATTGGAAAAATAACTAAAGAGTAAAAAATATGAAATAGTAAAAACTTAGGCTAGCGTAGCAATGCGAAATTCAACTGCATGAGCTGGATTCTATATCGAGTCTGTCGCAATAAATTTTGCGTAAAGTCAATTTTTCTTATTCTATTTGCAATAAACTACAGGTTTTTTCAGAGATCACGGTAATTTTGACGGATCTATTAAATTTAAATATTCTGACCGAGCCAACTTCAACTCGATGTGTCTCAAAATAGAGACTTTATGTATTCAAGCGGTAAGACATTTATTTTGAAGTGTAAATCTACCTTAAAATAAAAATTAACGGGATAAATAAGTAAAAATAGTTATATTTGTAATGAAAAGCTAGTTTACTTTGACACGCCTTGAAATGCTCTTAATGCCGATGTCGAGTGATCGGTATATAAATAAATTAAATGAAAAAGATTATCATTTATTATTAAGTAAAGCATATTTAATAATAGTTTCACCTTCAACAACAAATTATCATGTACAGCTTTTCCGATGATGGCACGGCAGCATAAAACGGACATTCATTAATGAAACGAATTTTCATATAACTATTCTTTGCATTTAAGATGAAACATTAAAATTTGTTGAAAAAATGGGCAAAAATTTTTCGCCCCTGCGGGAGTCAAGCCCATCTTCTTCTGGATTTCTGTAATCTTATTGCATGTAGTAAACGTCATTAAGCTTCATAAATGCGGAAAAATAAATTTGTTCACTAGTAGACTATTTTCAGTTTACTAAATCCAAAGCAAAAGAAAAAACAAAGCATTAAATTTCTCCGAATGACGTACCTACTCGTATTTATAAATTAATACTTTCTTGCCCGCATCTCCATTGTTTGACATTAATTTTAGAAAGAAATAAGAATCTTTGATGTCTTGCTATTTGACCTGCCCATTAATGGTTTTCCAAAAATTACTTTATTGTTCCAACATATTTTTATTTTACGTGTAGGAATTTTTACGCGCACAGATTGCCAAGATCAAGCTGACAGATTGCCAAGTATTTCTTATCTTTAGTTAGTTGAAATATTTTCATTAAACGAAACGAATCTAGTAGCAGCGCTTTAATATGATAGATCTTAATGATATTCAAAAGTCCGAACCAGCGGTAGAGCCATTAACATCAAACTGTTTAACATCCTTTAGATAGCAAATTAATCTATAGTAATCTATCGAGACAGATGGAGTATAGAGAGGCTCGTTAAACTGAAATCGGGGAACACCGCCCGCTTGGGATCTCAATTTGCCGAATTCATTTCAGGATGACGGACAGTTCCGTTAAACGCAGACAATTAATAACGGTTTAGAGTTTCTGTTGGATTTAGACTTTTAGATCTGAGTGTTTTTCTCGATTACTCCGGTATAGCTGTTGGAGGGACATTATCACTATAATTAATGAAAAGTGGAGTCTAATAATATATGAAATGTTATTGTTGGTTTGTAGACTCGTTGACGGTGGTAGGGCCACGCAGCAGCCTGGGCTGTTGCACAAATGGGCAGGCTCGTCCGGGTAAGTACCACGACCTCACAGAAGACCGGCGTAAAGTGGAAGTGGAACTCTTTCGCGTTTCGTCTGGTGAGTGGGGTTGCCGGAGCCCATTCTTCATAAGGTTGTCTTGGAGGAGTTTTCCACCCCATTAATTCAAGAATATTGAGTATTTTGAAGATGATTAAATAAATTTAGTCCGTATATAATTACGTAACATTATTATGACTACTTTCGTTTTGTCTTTGTTATTAATTTTTTTTAAGCTTGAATATAGCATGATTGTTGGATACCGGACGCATAAAGTAAATATCGTCGTGATTTCGATATCATAAAAGTCTGATTTTGCCATACATTAATGTGATATACGAGCACTTACACAAAAGGAAGATATACGAGACATTTCAACGTTACTCGATTCCCTATACGCTCGGTTTTGGAAGTACTCGTAAGAACTAATAGTCTTTATGTTGGTGTTGTTGAGATTAGCACTATAAAAGATTTAAATTTCTAAGAAGTAATGGCGACATTTCTCGTTAGAATTATCGTTGTAAAACGATATTCGAAATTGTTTGTATGCTGGAAAGGATATAATAATAGATGCGCCAAGCATTGCTTCAAAAGCTAAAATAACAATGTAGAAAGTGGCTAGAGCGTCAGGCCGCGAATGCCGAAGACGTGGGTTCGATTCCCACAGCGGCGACGATCTTTTCGTACTTTTTCTAGAAATTTAATAGTATATAATTCTTATTCAAAATAATTTAATTTGATAACTCACCAAAATTTTTTTATGAATTTAAACTTTTTAGGCGGTTCGATAATTGGACGTATATTGAAGTTTATGCTCAAGTTTAACCATTAATAGCATTAAGAATAAAGTTGAAACCGAATTCATTCCACCTCAGCACGGATTTGGCTGTGCAATATAAACCATTTTCAAAAAATGTAGGTCTGAAATAGATACCCTTATCTCACAATTTAATCCCAAAATTATCTTTTCATAAATTCTGGAAAATGTGTTATATAAACCATGTTCTTTACTTTTCTATTACATATACATCTAATGATATCATCAAACTTGAATTAGGCATATAAAACTGATATAAAACTTCACTGTCGTCAGTTTCATAAATTATAGTCTGTGTCCACCTATTACCATTTCACACTTATTTTGTTTGTGATTGAACAAGACATTATACAAAGACCGGAATGAAGCATAACCGTAAGTTAATTTATTCATAATAATTAACTCACTATTTGCCACTTGATAAGGAGTATTTATTGTAATTATTGATTAAGCTGATTTTGATGGTGACGTAATTTACGACAATTTTGTGTCTGTAACTGGCCGGTAATGGAAGTCAATATCATCTCTTAAAGTGTATTCTAGTCACGCGCCTTCTCAAGAAAGCCTTAAAGGCGAATAATGTAAATATTGTCTTCTCTCAAAGATTCTACGAAATATACATGCTTTAGGCCAGTGGTATTGTATTTAATACGTTCCAAATAAAAATTAAAATGAAATGTAGCATTTTGTATATACGTATATACAACTGTATATTAACATACATGTTAATTATTATATACGGTTGCATATTTATCTGCAATCATGAGAAATATTACGAGGCAAGTGTTGTGCATCGTGAACGTTTTTCTTTTCTTTTCCACGTCTTCGTTTAGAAACTGCATCTAACTGAACTGTCTGTAAGTCAAATGTCTAGGTCTACGCAATAGCTTCGGCGTTGCAGGAATGGACAGGTCCATCCTGGGAAGTACCGCGATCTCGCAGGAGACCGGCGTAAAGTAGAAGAGTAACACTAATGCGTTTTGTCGTGAGTGAGGTTACAGGTTTCCATGGGGTTGTTGTTTCCAGGAGGTGTTGCAGGTTTCCATGGGGTTATCACTTAACATCAGGTGAACCGCCACATCGATTGTCATATTATCACATAGAAAAAATATCTGTTATAATGATACAATTTATGTGAGCACGTAAGAAGTTAAACATCGTTAGCGTAAACAAAAGAAAAATAACTAAAATTCTTATATCCTGCGCTCAGTACCCTTTCTTTGTGAAAAGGACATTAAATGCAATTGATAACGGCTTAATTACATTTGTTCAATGGTGAAACAGTTAAATGCCCATAATATTTTAAAATTATTTTGTAATGATGATCCATCCTAATGTTCTAAGCCTGAAGCAAATTACAATTTGACGCAACGCTACGCTAACTGCCGCTAAAACCTCACCTTTGTAATTTTGAAAGTAGGTCATCCGTGAAGTAATTTAGGACAGTGATTCAGCACGGCTATACCAAATAATAGTGTTAAAAGGAGACACGGGATTCTCGTGTAGACGCACAGACAATGCGGCGTCTACACAAACCATAATTGGGAATCTCACATTAAACCCTAATGGTTTGGAATTGACGAGATTTCAGAGTCACAAGCAAATCGCAAACTGACGTGACGATGAGCAACACACAACTCATTAATTTGAATTCGTTTTACATGAAAAACGTTACGTTTTAATTCCATGATAATTAAGGTGACAATAAACTTATCTTCCATATCATTTTCGGGGCCTTTATATAGCAACAATAATACTTTAAAAACGTTCTTATTAGCTTTTGGAAATTCAAAATGTAATTTAAGGTTGCCTCAAAAACCAGCTACATTCAAAAACTTGTATTTGGAAAGTATCAAATACGATACCACTGGACAGTAACATGACGAAATGATTAAAACTTTTTCGCATTGTATATTTTTTACGGGCAGGAAAGAATTAAAATTAATGCTAACCACATACAATGCTCGTCGTAAAAATGACGAGGGAGGTATTAGCACGGATGTCATGTAGTAGCGAGTTCCATAACTTAAGCGCCTTTTCATGCTACGTAACATTTTTGTAAAATCAGCAGGTGTTTTTAGGAGTAGAGATTTAGAAGATTGGCGTTGAATTCCGTGAGGCGCATCGTATAAAACAAAGTCTCTCTGTCTGTCCCTATGTATGCTTAGACCTTTAAAACTACGGAACAATTTTCATGCGGTTTTTTTACTACAGTGATTCAAGTGCAAGTGCATTGCACCCGTTCGAAGCCGGGGCGGGTCGCTAGTACAACATATTCAAACCAACGCCAGACATGTTATGAGCAAAACGATTAGAAAGTAAGAAATAATATGTAAGACTCGCCGTTTACGGATGGGAAGCCACTGTAATTGTGGCCTGTAACGAGAGACGTGAACATATTTACTCAGCCCAAAAATAAATCTAATACAAAAATATCGGAGATTTACCTATTCAATAATTATTTCAACGTCCAAGAAACAAACAGCAGTATAGTATATAAGAGACGTGCATGTGCTAAAGTGACTATTACGTGACTGATCTCAGAGACGTTACGACCTTCTTCATTGCTCACTTGTCGTTATTTTTCATTTTCTAGGCTCGTATCCGTTTTGAATACGTGCTGATGTGATAGATTTACTTATGAACTAATTTAGGAGGCATAAATTTTATTGTTTCAAAATGTCAATTGTTAAAATCTATTAACGCGTTAAATAATTGCGATTCCATTTGGTTCCAATGATTAATATAATTTTTCTCGTCTGTGTGTATAATATCTTTATTTGGCTCGCATCGTTCATCATTGAGGATAAAAATTTGACTACGTTTTACATTTATATGTACAAAAAAACTGCGAATGAAGTTTGCGGTTGGACGTGTGATGATTGTCTTTTGCATATTCCATTATGTTGAAACGAAATAAAATATTGTTTAATTTCATATGGCTACGCTTTATACACGAGTAAACAAACAGACGTTGAGTGCTCCAATTTAAGTGAGTTGGGCTATGCCTAAAACGCGCAGCAATCAGTTGAATAAATTTAATCGTAATCGTGTGAACGGAATGGATTTTTCTCATAACATAATTTGACACGAATTTAATGTATAAGTAAATATATCATTGATGAGCCGTGATAGCTCACTCTATGGGCACTCACTATTAATTCCATACTCGAGCAATTTTAGTTCCCCGGTGCCGGCACCAATGAAATTGTTAATTTTAAGTCCGGACTTATCAGGCTGCTGGAAAACATCGCAAGGTAACCTGAATTTTTTCGAGATCATCACAAAAACAAAATATTTCGAAGATGTGTGAAGTCCCGCAATTCGCAGTGGGGTTTCAAGTGGGGGATTCGAGAGAACGCATTTACCCTTAAGTGGGACATTAGTATGTAGACAGGTACTATAATTTTACTTTCTTTATATTAATGAAGCTTATCTGTGATATATACCTAGATTATAACTTATTCTTTTACCTAGATTATATCCTTTCCTTATATTCTATCCTAGGATAGTCTTTTTTATGGTGGGTTTGTTTTTCAGGATAATGAAAACTATTTATTCATAATAAAGAAGTATTAATGGTTTAATCTTAACAAAGAAATATTTTTACTTTAATAATTTACTTTGTTTCATAATTACTTTTGAAGCAAAATAATGCAAAAGTAACCTTATCTTAACTAACACTAATAACGAGTTACAAGCAGCTCAAACAGAGATAAAATAGATCTTATTTAAATTGTAAAGCCTTTTCGGGATACAATGGCCTGTTATAAGGCTAGCCTCCTAGAATATTACAAAGCAGCCTACAGACAACGCGGTTTAAGGCTGCCTAATTTTGTGAAAATGCCGGCGCTACTACTGTAGCTATAAGTAATTTGATGGTTTTATTTCATAAATCTTTCATTTTGGGGCTAAAATTTAGCTTATTACAAATACAATCGCTGTAAAGGGTTCGAAACATCGGGTGTTAAAACCAACAATAATAAAAAAAAAAATAAACGTGATAAATCCGTAAACATACACATACAACGTATAATCGCGTAAGTACAAGATATTATTATCTACATAACTAAATAGCTCTAAATTAGATAATTAAAAACCAATAATAAGTCTTCACTTACACTAATAGTATAATTGGAGATGAGAAAACAACTCACCACATTTTAATCATTAAAAAACAACACCCAAGTATTAATTGAAAATTACATGTAATACGCCTTAAGTATTATGTAGTTATAAAATTTTACCTATTCCCCTTCTGACCAAATTATCAGAATTAGAAATGACAATGGTAGCCTGAAGTTTGCTAACTGGGCTACAAAATGAAAATCGGATGTAACGTTCCTTAGAAATGTGCTGCATTACCTCTAAAATTGACCTTTTCCCCTTCTCACCAAATTATCAAAATTGAAAATGACAACGGTCGCCTGAAGCTTGCTAACTGAGCTATGAAGATGAGTCACAGGCATAACAAAAAAAAAAACGATCCGGCCGATTGCCATGTTGACTATAACGACCTCTCTCCGTCTGGAAATTTTGTCTCCGTATTGAAATATAAAACATCGCTCTGGCGCCGGGGTTTCTTCTAAACGCAATACAGATAACGAATGTAACAACATAAATTTCCGTTCATGTATGGATATCAAAGTACACAGATGGAATTCAGCCAAATTTGTTAAATCATTTGTGCTTGATTGGAATGTCGACCTTATAGCAGTGTCTGTTTTGTACTGTTCTGAAAGCATTTCTCTATGTAAATGAACATCTATTTTTCAAAAAGTCAGGCCAATGATTTTGTGCCCAACAGTGTTTTCTCTTTTTTGTCTGTATTAATTTCCAAAATGATTTTCGCTTATTTTCAGTATTAATTTCATCAATTACAAATTTTATCGCGTATTATCAGATGATATCCAGAACCGAAATTACAATGACCTTTACAGCACGTCTGCAACTACACATATTATATTTTTATTGAAACATTTTTTTTGTTTCATTAAAATGTTTAATAAATTAAAGGTAAGGGAAGCAGAAAATGTTTTAAAATAATCCGACAGTTCTAGGCAAATACTCGTAAATGTAAGATTATCTATCTGTATTGCTAAAGTTAATTTTTCTACGATCATGTGTTGAATTACTTGGTTCATGATCGCAAATTTTTAAATGAGTGGCAACTGACGTCCCACAGCACAATACCCTGAATATGTAGCGATCACTGACTGAGGACACTCGCGGTAGCGGAAGAGCTCCTGATCTTCAAAAGCTCTCTAACAGGAAGGGAATAATAGCATAAACAAAAAATTTTTGCTATTTGGGTGACCTAACCCAAATAGCGAAAACTATTTGCTATTTGAGTCACTGCCTCCGTTTTAAGAACAGACATATAAAAATAAATCAATAAGTTACGACCAGCTTGATTAATCCTTTCCGGCTATTCGTTCGGCATTTTACATATGCTATTTCAATACTGAATGTACTTTGCAATTTAAATGTGGGTAATGGAACGTTTGTGAACTGACTGGTGAATGAGGAGGAAAATTAAAATAAACTCACGCGACAGGGATTTTGTTCATTTTATATTGAATGGTACAATACTTCAGTAACTAAGAGAATTTGTAAGTCCCCTGGCTGCTGCTGATTTTATATTTAAATAATTTTGGATACTTGTACAATAAAAAACGGATATAACAAGATCTCAGTTTCTTATCAGTTCTTCTCTGATCAGATTTAGTGTAGTGAACCGCTGGTGGTTTTTTGACGTTCAATAAGAGCTTAAAATATATCTATATTGAATAGAGAAATTTTAACTTTGACTTTGAATTATTAAATAAAATTTACAATATTAAATTTAATTATTTAGAAAATTTATTTATAATTAATGCAAATGAATCGAGGGAATCAGTCTTTTCATAATGTCATTGTTGAGGTTGATATAATAATTACCTGTAAATCATATAAGACAATTTCAAAATTTCTGTAATGGACTATCAGCAAATAAATGCCATAAATTATAAGTAAATGGTCTAAAAAACACCAGAAGAAACGCAGAAATATAATATTTAAAAACTACAATTTTTACAAATTTATTTACATTAAGATGCAAATGTGCGGGAAGTCGATGGATACAGGTGGCTCAGGATCGTACTTCGTGGCAGTCTATGGGGGAGATGATGATGAGATGATGATGATGATGATGAAGAATAAATGAAAGCTTCTACCTGTATGCCATGCGATTACCGTATAAATTTCTAACGGACATGTTGGAAAATTAACTTGACTTATAGTTCACCAAAGAAGACCAAGCTCTAAAGCCAAAGTAAATAATTTGTGAGTGACATATTATACAGTAGGCATATCGGCCATTTGTGAGACGAATAAGAGAACAATCGAAACTACTAACATTAAATTTCAAAATTCATTAAACATCAAAACAATTTGGTTGAATTTCACCGAACGCCATCACTCTAAGCATCGAGATAAGAAATTGCCTGTTGCTAGACACTGTAATAGACAGTACGTGTACCTCTTGGATATTGACGTGATTAATCAGAAAGTGAGAAATGAACGCTGGAAAGTGTGAAATTGAGATTTATAACCCAAAACAAACTACACGTGACTGCACTAATATTTGAATAAGATGTTAATATAAGATGTATTTATTTTGGTACACAAAATGGGAAGTGAAATGTGATATATTTCCATATATATGCATACATATTATGGGCATGACAGGTTGTTGAAGTTCTTGAAAAAATTATAATCATGAAATATATTATAATTCAGAGTAAGAATTACATAGTTATAAGAAAATTTAAAGTTTACAATTTTCTACAAATGAAATTCAAAATAAAAGGAATTTCATTTTTGCATTTGTTCGGAATGAGACTTGTGTGATGGTTCAAATGTCAAAAATGTAAAAAATGAGGTGCACTGTGATACTGTTTGCTCAGGTTGATGAGTTGTCGCAGTAAAATATTTAACTTAGTCATTAATTTTAAGTAGTTTAGGTTAAAATATTTAATGCTCGAATAGTAAAAAGTGCAAACATAGAAAATAATTGAACGAACGCTTTGACAGTTTCGTTGTCATTCAACATCAGTGAAAGAAGAATGCTATTTGCTGTACTCATCTAGTGGTAATTTAAGTAAGAGTGTAAGAGTAAGTTATAAATTAAAAGTTAAAAAAGTAGCACATAAATCGAGCTTATATCCGCGCTGTCCCACCGTGCTTAATTAGGTAGTTTGTCTTAAAAGAGAAAAGAGAACAAAGGGGAGAAACAGAGAAACGCTAAGAGAACATAACGCAATCATGTCACGTGGCAATTTATTCACCTCATATATTTCACATTTAATAAGCCGTGATAGCTCATTGTCCGTGCGCTGGCTTTTAATTCCATTTACTCGAGCAACCTGAGTTCGATCCCCGGTGCCGGCACCAATGAAATTGTTAATTTTAAGTGCAAAATTATCACGTGCTCAGCGGTGAGGGAAAATATCGTGAGGAAACCTACAAATTTTCGAAATAGTAACAAAAAAAATATTTCGAAGATGTGTTAAGTCCGCCAATCCGCAGTAGGGCCGCGTGGGGGACTTTGCCCTGATACCCTCTGTACAGAGGAGGCCTTTGCCTATCAGTGGTACATTTATAGACTGTTACTTTACTGTTATCTTTCACACTTACCTTAAGCTCGTAACTTCTAAAAAGTCAATCACATCTCTTGCCGTACAGCAAACGGGGTGAACGTATAATATTTTAGTATTTAGATCGGTGAAAAGAAGGTTCAGCTATCTATGTCAGCCATTAGCGAAAGAAGGCACGAGTTTTATAAATGTGAATGTATAATAAAGTCAAATAATGCTTTGTCCTTTAAAATTTCACAATAAAATGTAATTTCAAAAGGTATTCCGCTGTAAAATAATCACAAAATATAATAAAAACAAAGTAGATGAGACGTCAGACGTTTTTCACGCGGGCTAAAACAACTGGATTTGCAATACGGAAGGCTCAAGTAAGAGTCCTGGCAGCAGCGAAAACCCATCTAAAGGTTGCCTGGAAGAAATTACTCTTAGTAATAAGGCCGCCCATTGTACCCATCACTTCTATATTAAGTTTTTAATTTTTGTTTTTATTTTATTTTTGGTGTGCAATAAACTATATTATTCATTCATTCATTCAGCGAAACGTTTTTGATTGTTTTATCTACACATATTCTAGTTACATTTTAAATTCAGAGACTAGCATTAAAGATTTCAATATTTCTCAATATTTTATTTACAAAATTTATTCGAGGTAATTCAGTTGAAGAACATACAGTTTTAAATACCAAGAACAAGATTTTGTATTACGATAATATAGTGTTATCCGTATAGTACCCATAAGAAGCATAATAACACACCATAAGTAGTTCTTACGTCGATAATGCCGAATGAAGTATGAGGCTGTGAGATAGAAAACTAGTTACTTGTTTGTTTGTTACTTTGCAAGAAATGACAAATAATATACTATAATAATGACAATAAAGAGAGAAATATAGAAAAGAACACGATGTCATTGGTATGATAAAATTATGTGTCGTTATTAAACCTCGATCCTAAATACTCCCTTGAAATTTACTTAAACTTTTATTATGAAGCAGATCTTAGCTTCTTAAAGCATCTCTGATCATCATCTGAAAAAAATCTCTCTTATATTTAGCGATCGTAGGGAGTCGAGAATTTATCTTTCCCTATCTACTATATAGTATTAAATTGTTATATATACATATATATATATATATATATATATATATATATAAATAAAATAAATAAATAAATATTTTAACATACATAAACATACGTAAACATACTTTTCTTTTGTAAATAAATACATATTATACATATATTAACACCCAGACACTAGAAAAATTCTATGTTCATCACACAACATTTATCCAGTAATGGGGATCGAACCCACACCCTCTGGCGCAGGAGGCAGGTACACTACCCACAACGCTATTCGGGTCGTCAATATCTGTTCAGTTTTCATCGAACTAATAGAGTCGCGTACGTAACAATCAGGTGACTCGGATTGAATTTACAAACGACCTCATGAAAGAGGTGCGAATATCAACTAATCACGTCTGTGCCCATATACGACGAAAATATTATTCATCCCTCAAGCTTCCAATATAATTGTGTACTACAGTGAAAATCATTTTCTTTCATTTTATGTTCAAAATAGGAGATTTTGTTATTAAGAGATTCAGTTCGATGTAGCAAAATTAATTATGGATAGTATTTTCACGAACAGGTGAGGTGTATATTAAAATGCCATGTGATACACTCTTCATGTCTAGTTTAATGTTTATAAAGCCTTATAATGAAGGAAAAAATAAGCATTCGATTTATAAAGTGTTTTGCGGTGGTAGGGCCACGCAACAGTGTTTGCTGTTGCACGAATGGACAGGTCCGTCCGGGTTAGTACCACGACCTCACAGTAGACTGGCGTAAAGTAGAAGTGTCGCACTTCAGCGTTTCGTCTGGTGAGTGAGGTAGCCGGGGCCCACATTATCAAGAGGTGGCAACGCATCTGCAAACCTACGGGCGTTGCAAATGTCCATGGGCAGGCGGTTATCACTTAACATCAGGTGAACCGCCAGCTCGTTTGCCACTTCCTCACATAAAAAAAGTAACCTGCGCCAAACATGTCTTAGAAAATCATTATTTTTGTTTTGGAACTCTGTCATCGTCGTAAAAAATCTCGTGGTTCAGTTGTTTGTGCTAATTTTATTTCAACTTTAAAATGTTCGTCAAACAAATGAAACTAATCGAATCGATAAAACAGTATCATATAAAAATTTTGAATCGTGAAAAGACTATCACCTTACATATAAGAATAATTTAAAGAGCTTATTATGAAATGGAAACGTTGGCACGGGATCCAAATGGTTCCATTTGGACCACGTCCCATTTGCATTGACACATTTTCTCGTACGAAAACCATACCAAGGGAACCTAAGATTTGGCGTAGTGAGATTTTATTCTGTTTTGTTAACATAAATAAAAAAGCTTTCGCTTCAAGTAATTTCAGGGTGTCGGCGAACAATTTTTAAGGTTTTTTCGTAGAACTTTTAACGGCGTCGTAAAACATTGAACATGTTTGAAAAAAATCTTGTTTAACGGATTCTAAGTCGTATTTGTATCAGACAATGTATACAGTAAAAAAAACCGGAGTTTCAAATCTAATTTTATCAAAACAAAAATCTGTTATTACGTGCGTTCCTATTTACGACAAAGATAAGTGACATTCTTTGCTGTGTTCTTCTCATTATTTATATTACAATAAAAGAATGCTGAAGCAGAAACGCTTAAGACACTATTATACTTGAGTGTTTCCAGCAAATACCACGCACGACATCATAATCCAGGCATGTCTTTTCTGTCATCTAGTGACAAGCAGAGGATTTTTTTTTTGTATGTTAAAAGGTGGCAAGGCAGGGTTCACCTGATGTTAAGTGATAACCGCCACCCATTGTGACATTTGGGTTGCAGGTGCGTCGTTGCCACCTTTTTATAAATTCGATTGAAATGTAGCACCACAAGGTACAGTTAACCATAATAGAAAATATTTAGCATGTGTACGTTTCATCATCATAGAAATGATTCAACGCCGTAGCCAAACAGCCCTTGAAAATGTGTTTAAACTGTAACATTTTTGCGATTTTCTCCAAATTACGTTATTTGAAGAGCAAATGAGGGTTTTAATTTGCCACACAAGAAAGGAACGGGATTGATAGCTGAGGTCTGAAACACAAATGTAGTTAGCCATTTGAAATTTAATGTGATAAAAGCTCTCGGTAGGTAAGAGTGCACATTTAGATTTTACCTTCCTCACTCGCAATAATTATTTAAGTAATGTCCCCAATTTTATGAATATTACACAATTTTTGTAATAAAAATAAACAAACACTGTGCAACGTTTATGAAAAGATCTATAAACTGCTCATAGAGAATATTGTGACTCACGATTTTTTAACGCTGGCAAGTGTCTACCCAAGTTTCTATATATCTGGGTACAAGTTTCTATATATATGAGATGCAAATACATTTTTATTATTTCATATTCTTTTTGGAGGAAAATTAATCTAGAGATTATTTTCAATAAAGAAAAAAAATTAAACAGGTTTGAGTTTATAAGAATATACCTAATTCATAAATTTATACAAATTCATTATTTCCAAAATTTAACGACAGAGAGGAAAATGAATGATGTCGAATGTATGATCTGAAATTCCAAAATATTTACGGCACCAAATATACTAACACTTTATGACGATGTTTCTTTTGTAAAGTTTTTAGGCCAGTTATCTCCCGTTGTAATAATAATGCTGAAATTTGTACAACATTGGTACAGTGTTGTTAAAGTTCGCCTTACAAATCTGGATTGCTCAGCATCAGCTGTCGAATTTCCACGAAACTAGTTTGTGAAGCGATGTTAAGGCACCTTTAATTAATATTCGAACAATTAGACTTTAGCAATTTAAATTTCCGATGTACTACACGCTCGTAAAATCATTCCAATGATAAGTAAAGGAACATAGCAATGAAATGATTGACTGATTGTAGAAAAAATTTTTATAGTGCTAATCTCTGCACTTAATAATAAAGATTAAAATTTGTAGTTTAAATTTCTAATAAGCAATGGCGACATCTCTCGTTCGAATTATCGCTGTAAAACGATATTTGAAATTGTTTGTATGCTGGAAAGGATATAAGGACAATGGATGCGCCAAGCATTGCTTCAAATACTAAAAAACAACATAGATAAAAGACGTAAGATTTTCGTCGGTGCGGCAATCAGCCGTTTTGCTTTGTGGATAAAACGTCAGGCCACGAATGCCGAAGACGTGGGTTCGATTCCCACGGTGGCGACAATTTTTTTTGTACATTTTCTATAAATGTAAATGATTGTAGAAAATTGGCCTTTGCCTTCTTTCTGAATAGAATCACTTTGCAACCTTTACAATTTGAATATTACCTTTTATTTTTATACACGCCTATTTACATTTTATAAGACTCATACTATGTATGAAAATTTATTTAAAATTGTTGCAAAAATTTTACAAGTTCTTTGGTGTGGGAATTAAACTCAGATTGAACAACCGCCACGGGGCTACTACCGTTCATTTGAGCGTAGATGATAGACTTAAAATATATTATATATTAACCAAATTCAAGAGTCTTTAACCCTTTGTGAAATTCCTAACAATGCGTGTCCTTGTAGTTAAACATTAACGCATCGAAAAAGAAAGACAAAAGGACACGATGCTTATACGACAGACGATATAATACGATTATTGTTAATATCTTTCAAGTGTTCATTCCAGTGATGTAAACAACGACAAAAGCGGTTTTCATTTGGACTGATAAGGGTATTGTTCAGAGCTCGCTATTGAGATATTTTCTAACAGAAAGTCTTGTGAGTTCAGACCATGTTCGCGCATTTGAACAAAATGTCATTACTTATAATAGAGCTTTCCACTTCCTCGTTTGCTGATCCTACCTCTATTTTAAAAATATCCATGATTATTGTTTATGAGTTTGTTACACGGCAGTCACCATTGTATTGCACCTGCATCATTTGCGTAATGACCGGTGCTTCCTTCAATATTATCGACCACCGGCAAAGCGCGGTGCCTTTCATCATAATTTCGGACCGATTGGACACCTTAAGTCTTAAGTAATTAGTAAAGTTTTGCTATCATGTCAAGATCAGTTCTTCTGGATTCGTAAACTTTGGAAAGATCAGTGTGCCACAAAATTTATCTTTTAATATAACGTGCACAACAAGGTATTTTATTCACAACAAGGAACAAGGCATCTTGTTCCTTGAGATTAATAAAAATTATCTACAATTAATAAAGGGCTCATCCGAATAAATTATCAGGTTTAATCCTTGTTCGGTTTAAGGTCCTTAGAGGGTCGGCAAAAAACCTCATCTCTCGGGATCGGATTAAAAGAGTTATAAAAGGTATCATTATGATTTCATGTTTCTTGGTTAAGTTGGTAATTTTTTTTAAGATTATAGGTAGTTGAATATGTTATTGCCCCATCTACAATCATCGAAAACCAAATAGGTAGGTATGTAGGAAAATTTTATGAAAACTGATACTCTATTGTTTACATATATGACCGACTTCACTAGGTATAGTAATAATACCTAGTGGAGTCGGTCATATATATACTCTACGTATTAAATCTTTTTACGTTTATTATCTCGCGTTACATTTATTTTTAAAGTTTCTATCTCGTTTTATTTGAAACATAAAACATAAAACATATCTATGAACAAATATAGATATGAGTAGCAGATTTAAAGAGTTACCACCATGACTTAATGAGATTCGTCTAGCTCGAATAGTGTTGCCACTACGTGCGCTAAATTGCGTATGCATTCTATGGTCTATTAACAGTAATTAACCTAGTTCATGCGGCTTTATTGCCAGCTCACAGTTCTCTCGTAGCTAACAAATTGTGTACATACAGGCTGTAATGTAACGTTACCCATGCTTTGTATGATTAGCAAGATATAGTGGCTATGCTTTGAAAGTATGGATACGCTTAAATGACTTTACTGGATGTTATGTGAAAAAAGTTAATATTTTAAGCGATAAAAAGTACAATTTCAACTGTTCAAGAACGAAAGCACGCTGAAACCTTTTGAACATTATTGCAAGGAAAGGATTTTTGGAACAAATTATTTAACAGATTTTGTTGCAACTAAATAAATTTTTAATTACTTTTCTTGTGACTATAGGGTTGGTAATGTGTCTGGCAAAGCTATAATCGTAATAACTTTCATCTTTCTTGTCATTTATATTACCCTAAAATAAACTTCGTTTAATGGCTTATGTTTCGTTCAAAATCCTGAATTTAGATAACATAATTAAATTCTAATATGAAAAACGTAACATTTGCTTTCTATAAATATAATATGTGATAAAAACATAGTGAAACATATAGCACGAGAAGAAAAAATGTGCAAATTTACTCTTTATATTGATGCTTTTCATATTATATGTAAACAAGGGTGAATTCAAAATAACATACGGAAGCGAAATAATATTTGCGTGACATTAAAGTTTTAATAATAGAAATTAATATATTTTTTTTAATAATAAAACTATCAGCACATTTTTTGTCATTTCATTATTTATGTCATTGCATATGTCATTACCGTTGGGGAAGAAAGGTTCTCGAGTGGCAGCCTCGTACTGGCCATCGCAGTGTAGGACGACCCCCCACTAGATGGAGTGACGACCTGTGCAAATGTGCGGGAAGTCGATGGATGCAGGTGGCTCAGGATCGTACTTCGTGGCAGTCTATGGGGGAGGCCTATGTTCAGCAGTGGACTCAAACAGGCTGAAATGATGATGATGATGATGATATGTCATCACTAAAAATAAAATAAATTTTATAAAATTTAATTTTAATAGCTTAACGATGAAGATATTAATATTTTTTCTGTAAAAGAAATTACACGAGGGATAAATTAAATCATAAGCGAAATAGCCTTGTCGTACAAAGAATTTACTCGACTGTAATTTATGAATAGTTCTGAAGTAATGAAAAGTGAGTTCCAAACGCAAAAAGGGTTGGCACTGTGCCATTAAGTAAATTCAAGGACAAAAAATTCATTCAACACAATTTATGAATTACAAACTAGCAACTAAAACACATCACTTCATAGTATAAAACAAAGTCGTCCAGCTGTCTGTCTGTCCCCATGTATGCTTAGATCTTTAAAACTACGCAACGGATCTTGGATGCTTAGATCTTTAAAACTACGCAAAGGATTCGGTGTTTTTTAATAGAGAGTGATTCAAGCGGAAGGTTTATATGTAGGTATAATAAATAGCACCCGTGCGAAGCCGGAGCGGGTCGCTAGTAACAATTAAAATAGAAAAGTAAAAAAAGAATAATATGTGAATCCACATATGTTTTCACGATATTTATTTTATTGCTACGACTTATACACACGGCACAGCATAAAAAGTCTGTTGTGCATGGATTCTTGATTGATTTGAAAATTCATGAATAAAAATCAAAATGAAATTTCACTGTTGGACAAAGGTCTCCTCCATAATTACGATATTCCCACCTCCTTGCAGATACGTCATAAAACAATAACGAAGTACCACTACTAACAATACCTACTTATACCAATGTAAGTAGGTATTCTATATGCATTTTTAGACTCATCCGTAGACGTACAATGGCGCGGAAAACGGACGTCAAATGGAATGGAATTCTTTCGCGTTTCTTGTGGTATGCGGACCGCGGCGGATATTTCTTAATTGCACTTTGATGCATTCTGATGTACTTAAACGTGATAGCCCAGTGCCCGGGTACTCCTTTATGGGCAACTAGCTATTCGCCCGCGGCTACACCCACGTTGAAGCCCTTAATATCAATTTTTTTTTAAATAATCCTATGTCCTTTTTAATACCTCTAAGAATATTTGCACAAAGTTTAATGTTATTAGGTTGAGTCGTTTTGGCGTGAAAGCGTAAGAAACAAACTAACATTCACATGTATAATATTATATAGTAGGGAAACGGCTCCAGCGGTTTTCATGAAATTTAGTATGTGCGTAGATACGGGAGCGAAAAATCGATCTAGCTAGGTTTCATTTTTAGAAAATGTCGTTTTATCCCTGTTTTCAGGGAATGAAAAATATCATTCGAATATGACGGTAAATTTCGCCGCAAAAAAATGTTATAATAGCTCGGTCGCTAATTAGGCGGCCCCAAAACAGAGGGCCGCGGTTCGTAGCACATATACACACTTTATTTTTTACTTTTTTTTCAATTCCAGATCATTGCTTTCTTTACTTTTTGTCGATCCAGATGATTTTGTTCTTTTTCCCTTTTTTTTTAAAGTTCTTTCTTTTGTGAATAACACCAGTTCATATTTCAGAAAAATATTATGCATATTTCATTACTCAGTAATTTGTATCTAAATGTAATTTCCAAAATACACGATTTACCAAAAAAAAAAACCGAGCAAAGCTCCTCCAGATACTAACCTGTTAACAGACGACGCCTAGTTAAATATTAGTGGGACACATTACTTACTTTAGTTTTATATACTGTTTCTGTGTGTGATATAATTATTGGAAGCGTTTTCCTTCCGAAGCGTTTTCCTTCCGAAGAAGTTTTCCTTTCATGTAGAAGTTATACAGATCAGCTGTAAGTGAAAAAAGAGTCTAAGAAAATAGGAAAGTATCTTAAAATACGGGGACGTAAAAATGATTGGAGATTTTATTTAATTTTGATAAAAAATATTTCTATTTCAAGTGAGAATAAAATAGTCAAATGCGAGTAAAATTTTACAATTACTTTGTTAATTATATTATATCACTCCGCACTAAGACGTTACGTTATAGGAATTTACAGAATGACTGCAGTTGTAATTCGTTTTTTAATTATATAAAGCCTACTTAAATAATTTAATTAACCCTCATCAGATACACATTCCGTAATATGGTCCTAATATATTAGTCAATTTGTTTGTTCAATTTAAATTCATGTTACAAACTATAAGTCAGGATTGAGTTTGGATCACAACGAATAGATTCGACTGAGCGAGAGATAAAGATGCTCAGCTGTTATTAATGGACGAATGGCATTCTAAGATATTATTCATAAGAACTAGATAAACTTCGAAAACCTTAACAAATGTAATAAAAGATCCGAAATGTAATAATAATAACAATGTAACGTTCTGATTGTGTAGATAAATCTAAAAGGTAAAGGTTATTTTATCTTTGATTTTTTTTAGCTTATTTCTAACTGCGGGATAGATCATATTATATAACCATAAAAAACCAGAAGACCGACTTTTAGGATTTTCTGAATATTGGTTTTGATTTTGTGTAATGTATAAAAGTTAAAGTCCGTGTCCGGTGCTTGCGTTCATTGAAATTCCCTGTAGTATGTAAATCAATGAAGTATTGGAAGACCGTAATGTATTTCGTTATTGCACGGGGCGGTATCGTTTTACGCCGTTCTGGACTTTGCAAACGTGAGGTGAATAAAATTTTTCGAAACGTCCAGATAGCACGATAGGAGATTAATTTAAAAGAAAGGAAGTTTCATACATGTAAATCAGACATTTTTCCGCTCAATTTCTTTTTTAAAGTCAATGAATATATTAACAAGTCATGGTATGGGATCGCAGTCACCCCAAGGCAAGTAGCGAAACGTTTGCGAGAACATGTCTTTTCGAAAGCTATAAAAGGATTACCTATAATGATTTATGAAAAGACGAAACAAGGAGAAATATAGTTTTACAAGTCCAATCTAATAGTGTTTACATGTAAACTTCCTTGGAGTGTTATGGCGTTTCACTAATTTCCTAAAAAGTGTATATTTCATGTGCCAGAAAATGTTATAAAACATCATGACACTTTCTCTCAGCATGACGCTTACTTTTTTACTTTTACGCCTGTCACATTTGAAGGGTCATCAACATTAGCTGCAGCAAGCAGTGCGAATGAGACAACGAAGAGTAACTCGTAACTAGTCTGTGGAACTTCAGCAAATAGTTCTATAAAAACTTTTAATCGCCTAGCGAAATTCGAAGTTACAAATGGGAGTATCAAAGTTTAACAGGCATATAAAATAACTAGTTTACTTTTTAAGTTATACAGGCGATACAGTACATAATTACATATTCCGTAATGGTAACAAATCAGACAATTCAACATTTTCTGACAGGTAATGAATCTACCGAAGGTATCCCTTTTACAGACATTTGAATGAAAAAATGATTATCTGTCAAAATTAGACTAGATTTAAATTTATAAACAAATTGTGAATTCATTGTCTGTAACTTTTTATTATTTATTTACCGAGTTTCAAAATCTAAAAATAAAAATAGCAATGAAGGACAGATAGCAAACAAAAAAGTGTGTGCGTGTAACTTCTACGCGCGATTGAAATAAAACTTCTTTGGCGTTGACGGCATATATCACTGAAATGATTAAATATTTAGTAACGTCATAAGTATATGTCGTATTTTAAAAATATGGCATAAACTTATGACGTTACTTCGGTCAGAACAAGCGTTACTTCCGTCAGAAAAAAATTGAGTTACTCCCTAGTCGCGCCTAAAGAAGTTTTACTTCAAAACAATCGTGCTTTAATATCGAGGAGCGCAGCATAAACAAGAATAATTCATCTTCTTCTTCCTCGTTCCCTCAATGCTGAGGATTGTGACCACGAACAACATATCGCCAACCAGTGCGATCATGCGATTCATGGACAGCCCGATACATGCTTCCGCCCACTGCCGCCCCCTTCACAGCATCAGACCATCTTGCAGGCGCCCTGCCCCGAGCGCGTTTGCCATCTATTTGGCCCAAGATAATGAGCCTCTCCAGATCATGTCGCGATGAACGCATAATGTGACCGAAGAAGCTGAGGGCACGCTCTTGGCATATGCATGGCATAAACAATAATGAAATAACTCTAAAATGTTATTTCTCAAAAATTTAATTTTTTTTATAGTGCTAATCTCTGCACGTAAGATTAAACATTAAAATTTGTAGAAAAAGTACGAAAAGGTTGTCGCCGCTGTGAGAATCGAACCCACGTCTTCGGCATTCGCGGCCTGACGCTTTAGAAACTAAGGTAAATTTATTTCTCTTTTTAATGTTAGCGTAAAAGATTAATTTAATAAAACGGTCCCAAATAGTCAACCAGCTGCACGACACTATATTAATTATATTATTACTCTGTACCAGCCAGCGTAAAGTTTGTTCTGCCCGAACTGTTATAAGTTCATACAGTGTTCCAAATTGTGAAGTTGTTCCTTTGTTCGACGAAACTTGCAACAAACATTAAATTAATGTGTCGTTGTCGTGATGATATAAAGTCGTCAAAATTTAATTGTAATTATGGAATCTATTATTAAACATCTGGTGTGTATATGTTTATTAATATTTCGAAAGAAATAATTCAGGAATGTGTAAGAATTTTTTTGCGTTATGTGACAATGGACCAGGCTGCCTACTCCCGACAGGTTCGAGTTCTGAATCAATTGAATTTGACTCGAATTCGTGGCAGTTTGTACCACTGAATCTGACGCCAGCGCACAATCGAGTAGTGGCTCTAATTGGAACTAACTAAGATCGGATATTGATTTTTCGAAAAAAATTAAGCAATTAACATTTTATCTAAGAAAGATGTTATAACCGTAAACATGGAACATTTGTCTGTGACGTAATAGGTCAGATACAGTTAACGGATTTGATAACGCACGATTTTGTTTCTAGTTTCGATTCGGTTCGGGAGTAAGATTTTCAAATCGAGTTCGAATCAAGAGTGAGTACGAATCGAAAACAAAAACAAATTCGAATCGAATTTGAGGAGTAACACGGCAGGCGTCTCGATATGGCCGTGGACATTCTTAACACAAACGGACCTCTAGAATTCTTTTAATCGTTTGGGCCTGAAAAGTAATACTCAAAGTTAAAACCTATTTTAAAGGCGGATTCTAAAATGTATAGTTTTCTTTGAATTTACATTCCCGACGTTTCGGCCATTTATGGTCAGGGGACGGAATTACGTCCCACCCGTTTCTCCATCAATTTCGGATTTAAACGTTTATTACATTGCACACAATATACATGTGTTATCTTTACATAAATAACTTATCCTATATTTAGAATATGGTTTTTAATTTAAAGTCGGCGATCTGATTCGCGTAGTGGGTAGTGGTCATGCTTCTTGCGTCCGACGGTGTGCTACTACTCGAAAAATATTGTGTGATGAACATGATATTTTTCCAGTGTTTGGATATTTATTATAATAATTTATAATTGATTTAAAATGAAACAACCGTTTTTGTTCGTGGCAGGATGACGAAGGAAGTTTTTATATCGAATACCAAGGACAATGCAATAAGTAAAGACATCATAATTTTACACATCATAATCATAGATAATAGTTGGTTTATTTAATGTTTCTCTAGTTAATTTCAACATTTACATATTTATTATATGTATTTATTTACAAAAAGAAGTATATTTAAGTATGTTTATCAGTTATTTATTATCCTTGGTACAAGCTTTGCTTAGTTTGGGACCAGAGAACGTTATGTCAAAATATTTCCTAAAAGTACATGTATAGCCAGCTCGTAATAATAAAATACAAGTAATGCAATAAGTTTAATACATAAAAATAATTTATATATTCACATAACGAATCCAAATTGCGTACGCACTAGCGGACCCCAGTTCGTAATGAGATATCTGGAGTTTTATTGTCTCGTAAAACGCAAGAAAGAATGAAATAACTAAATATTAATCAGATTCTTTGATACACTTTTATTGCACAGCATTCATATTTTACGGTTTTACTGCCATACTGCCATTTACCTAATACCGTTAAAAATATCTATACATAGTATCGGAAAGCCTCCTAAAGGCAATCTTGAAATAGAGTACTTTGCGTATTGTTAAATACGTTTGTATTGTGCTGGTATTAATAGAAAAGCCAGTGAGTTTTTTGGCTTGTTGTTTCACGCAGCAACAGAGAAACATTCCAAAAGGATAGTTCATGAGCCAGACAGTGACAAAGGTTTTTCACATCGTAAAGGGCGTGGCATATACCTATAGGTTCGTAAATTTGCAGAATGAAGAGGTGTCTGGTTTTGATGGTTTTGCCTCACTGAAAAAAATACGATCGAAAAGAGGTTTTAATAATTTGAACACGTCACTGTCCGATTATAAAATTGCATTGTTTTATAAAAAAGTCGTTTCAAATTCAAATTATTGACTGGGGCTGATTTTAAAGAAAACGTCACACAATGTCTGTTACATTTTGTGGTGTGAATGCCCGAAAGCTAACATAAACTCTAAATAACCTTACACCTGGTAACAAACAATATTTCTTAGCCCAAATATAAGTCATTCAAAAGTCTCAAAGCTTTTTACAGAATCTCGGGATGATCTTGTTTTAGTGCGTGATAAAAGCGTGTATTTTGATGACATAACAAGTACCCGAGACCCACGTGAGATAACAAACACTTGAGTGAGCGAAAAGGGGGTAAGGATCGCTAAAATGAAATTACGTTCTTTTTGCATGTCTTTCTGTAAATTAAAAATAGTAAAATACCAGACTTCCGCCTAACCATCACTGTTTTGGCGACTTGTGAAGTAAATATTTAAATGTGACTGTGTAGCTTTTCATGAATCTGCTGATGCGAGTATTCCAAAAATCATGCTTAGGGGATGCGGTTTAATATAAGTACTATAAAAAGTAGTGGTTACGATGCAAGTAACTCAAAGTTAATTGTTATAGTCTACATGCCTTTACCTTTATAGGTCTAAAGGTACATATGAATATGTAATATGGTAAACATTACTGGAACATGTCATCTACAATTGACAAATTTAACTAGAAATTAATTTGTCAGGTACACAATACAACAAAGTAAACAACCAACGTTATCCACAGTACACAATTTGCGAGTATAATAGAGCAGGACTGAATTTGTGTTAATTTGATTTCATGCTGTTATTTGCAATGTAAATAAATGAATTGAAAGGGATTTTGAGCCATGTCATATATTTCATTCAGAGAAATAAAAATGAATAAAGGAATGAAAAAAAAATTCGTATCTTATGCTAGGAAATAAAGTAGTAATTATTATATAAAAGACAATTGTCCTAAATTCTTCAAATACAACTGCCCTAAAAAAAATGATAAAGGCTTAAGGAAACTTTAGTGTTGGAATCTGTTAAGTTTAGAGATTATTGTTAAAACTTTCACAATCGAGGCTGCGGGCTGGGTTCATTTTACAGGAAGTTGGAGTTAATCTCTAGAAGGATTTTCTACGATTTTCAGGAAGACGAGTGTTTAGCCTCTTTTGAGGCTTATAAAAAATATGCTACGTAAGAAGAATGATATTGTAATTATGAAATTATTAATAATGAAATGTATGCTGTGTAATTGTAACTATAACATTTTGATATTTATATTCCCTCGTCTGTATGACAATTAATTAAGGCGATAACTCGGATTGTTTTTACAAAACCCCTAGAGAATATAGCTCGCAAAAAGTTAAGGGAAACGAGGAACACCTCTTGGAAAGTTATAATTACTTTCATTGATAT
This sequence comes from Iphiclides podalirius, assembly GCA_933534255.1. Classification (NCBI taxonomy): domain Eukaryota; kingdom Metazoa; phylum Arthropoda; class Insecta; order Lepidoptera; family Papilionidae; genus Iphiclides; species Iphiclides podalirius. Next base: position 11,449,825 of record OW152831.1, on the reverse strand, counting down.
AATGACGTACCAGGGTGTAAGAATGTTTTATCTTGTTCCAAACTTAAACAACACAAAATAAAGTTAAAAAAATACATTAATAAAGTTAAATACAATAACAAAGGGTAAAATGGGACCCAATTCTTAAGATTGCGTTGTCAGTCAGTCTGTCTGTATCTCCGTCTGTAACTAGGCCGTGTCTCATGAACCGTGATAGTTAGACATAATTGATAATTAAGGTGTCTGAATTGCTTTTCCGATTAATTATTGAACTAGAAAAAGGAACAAGATATTTATTATAAAATAGGATGGAAAACATCAATCAAAGTAGCTAAGAGCACATTTCTCATGTTAAAAGTTGGCAAACGAACGGGGGTCACCTGATATCTGATGGTTAAGTGATTATCGTCGCCCATGGATATCTTCTACACCTGACGGGTGGTAGATGCGTTGGAACATTAAAAACCGGCCAAGCGCGAGTCGGGCTCACGCACGAAGGGTTCCGTACCAACGGAGCCCCATTTGAATATTTTTTTTATTATGTTTTTAGTATTTGTTGATATTGCGGTAACAAAATACACCATCTATGAAAAATTCAACTGTCTAACTACAAAGGTTCATGATTTAGCCTGGTGACAGACAGACAGACAGACTACAGAGTTAGTAATATGGTCCCGTTTTACCCTTTGTTCATAGAACACCTTAAAATGACTTCTCAGCAGATGAAACGAGGAATAATAACATTTTCACATCACGCCGGTCTTCTGTGAGGTCGCGGTGTACCCCTGGACCGGTCTGCGCATTCGTACGGTCGAAGCTGTCACGAATGAAATGACATTTGGTCAAACATTTAAATTATCACATAATCAGGATTTGACGGTGGTAATAAGCTCTTTTTTAAGCAGGAGCTTTACGATATCCTTACTAATATTATAAAGGCGAAAGTTTGTATGTATGGATGGATGTTATGCTTATACATCATAATAACACATGGGCTATAATTTATATACAAATTTTTATGTATATCTGTCTTTCTGTCTGATTGTTACGCCCTCAGCCTATTCTACGCAGACGTAGTCGCAGGCAGCAGATAATAGAGATAGAATAATAATCTAGTTTAGGCACTGTTTTTTTTTGTCTGAAATCCTGCATACCTTTCTACCAAGAGGGGGTAGACAGGCTATGTCAGATTCCTACAGATTAAAACCCCACGTTACTCATCTTTAGTCCTGATGAGGGGGTACGGGATCTCCTAAAGGAACGTAACTGCGGCCCCTCTGACTCACTAAGCAGCTCAGGCTCAGGGATATATACTCGCTACCCCAAATACGTGCGCGAAGATGAGGATCGTGATCGCCTGCAGCCCCAAGAACCCGTTCAAGTCTACACTTAGGGTGCACCACTAAGAACCCGTTCAAGTGCTACGCACCCTATACCATATGTTCCATAAGTCTTTAAGAGCATCATGCTTGCTATTTGTGTTTAGAGGTGATTTTAAAACATGTAGAAAAAGTACGAAAAGATTGTCGCCGCTGTGGGAATCGAACCCACGTCTTCGGCATTCACGGCCTGACGCTCTAGCCACTGAGCTAAACGGCTGATAGCCACAGCGACGAAAATCTTAACGCCTTCTTTCTACATTGTTATTTAGCATTTGAAGCAATGCTTGGCGCATCTATTGTTATGTCCTTTCCGGCATACAAACAATTTCGAATATCGTTTTACAACGATAATTCGAACAAGAGATGTCGCCATTGCATTTTTTAAAATTTTTAAAGTTTTTTATAGTGCTAATCGAGGTGATTTATTAACAAAAACATGATCCAACACCCAACCGTCTTCAGATTGAAATTATCTTGCTACCATCAGCTTTGGATTCTATCATTAATAATATTAAATCGAGACCCAAGCGAACCACTACTGCATTATTATATTTGCACCTTCTGCGTAGATCGGCACAAAAATAAATAATTAAAAAACTGGTAGTAGCGCGGGGTAATGATAACATTCAGATGTTCGTAGCATCAGTCTGTCCCATGAACGCTTAAAAGGGTTCGAAACATTGGTAAATAAAATTAAAATTAAGCGCGATCAATCCGGAAAATTAGTTTCATTTAGTAATGCGCATATACAAGAAATTATCATTAAAATGCCCAAACTTTGAACATAAATCGTTCCAGTGGAACGTATATAGTTTAATGTACAAGAGTATTACGCTATCCATCCAAAAGTATTAGGAATAGAACAAAACGTATTAAGAAAGAAAATCGAAGGCAATCTTTTATCCTTTAAGCGCCTGGGTTGATTCTAAACTTTGATACAATACAACGTATAATATTCGATATTCAATGTACATTATTATAGAAATTTGTGCACTTTGCAGGTCTTTTATTCAGAAAGCCATAGAGCCTCGTTCCTTTAATCAATTGAATCTTTGTAAATTAGATCTTCATTGCATCGATATCCTCCACAATGACAGTTACAAGTGTAATAATAATTATTTACAGAAATTTAATTTATAGACGCACACAAAACAGGAATAAAAACCTCGCTTCTCAACTTTCTTCCTAGGCTCAAAGGATAAACCACAAATATATTAGGCGTAGTTTTTCCAACCTGGGATTGAGACGCAAATGGCAATCGATAGATCTAAGTGTACCTCGGAGACGATTTTCTTAGAACTTCGCAGAAATCTGTTTGTCGCCGTTATCTGACATCGATAAGGCGTTACCGAAGAGTATTAGGACCTTTGCGTTTGTTCCGTCCATCCATCGAAAATAGTTAATATCTATTTTTCTAACCTACCAATGTCACAAACAAAATACCACGTTCTGATACTCAGAGCTTATTTTTAACGTTAGTTACATGTTAGCAATACTGTGAATTTGTTTTATTTATCAACGTGGAATATCAGTGCATTCTTTTTTTTTATTCAATTATGATTTCTATAATTCAATGGATACCATAGAATAAGTAGTACACTTCTTCTGAAAAAGACAACTGTCATTCAGTCTGCGCTTTTACTAAATCAATATTTGTTTATGGGTAAACCTTATAATGCTGTGGTTATAAATTATCGTGTTGTTTCTCCGTAAACGAAGAAAATCAAAATCAAAAAAATTAAGAAATAAAAAGGCGTTCGTTACCATGAAAAATTATTTTGCTTTCTCGAATTTGCGATTAACAGTCAAAGCATCACACGGTGAATTATTATTATAGCTTTTGCCATTATTGCATCCGAGTTAGTAATTAATAGTAATATATAAATAATAATTAGTTTGGCGGATGTTGTCGTATAGTCACTAATGGTCATATATTTTAAATATATATCTTGATATGTATGTAAGTATATATACTATGTGTATATGTTTATATCTTTGTATTGTATGTGGTGTGTTACATAAAATAGTTTTATATAATATCTTGTATATTCTGGAGTTATATGATGTGTAATGCATATATTATTATTCAAGACACATAAATTAATTATGCAATTTTGTTTACTGCACCTACCACGATTTTTCCTCACGCCCCGGGTTGACTGGTAGAGAATGCCAATAAGCATTAAGTCCGCCCTTTGTAACCCTTTTGAGGTGTTTTCAATAAAGAATAAATAAATAAAAATAAAATAAATAATTTCTACATATGGCAAATAAAGTCCCTGGTTGATGATCTCACTAACGTTTAAGTTTGCAAACTTCAGTAAGATTTGAACCTGGGACTTTATACCGCTAGACCAATGTTCCGGCGCCTACGCTGACATTGACTTGTTTTCTTTGCCTCGCAAACAGAGCATTATTGGGTGCCACATCTACGTCTGTATAAACAATGCGAGGGCACTATCGCTTATATCTGACTTGCGACTAAGGGCCAAATAAATAGACACTATTTATATAGAAAGAATTAACCAAAGAGCGATGAAAGCGGCAAATATCTGCGTCGGTCAATATTAGGCAGACTCGGGGCGTTTCAGGGCGTAAGCACCACTAGCGATATCGAGAGTGATATCGAGTGTAATTAGGAAAGCTATCCTCAATGTCTAGATATTGTATTTGCTGTTTCCGTTATATACATGCTGATGGATTACTTTGGATTTTATACAAAGAAGTTTTGTATACACAAGTTGTAAATACCCAGAAAAAAAACATAGTCCTTATCCCGGGTGCGCAACCAACACTCGACTAGAAGTGCAATCAGGAGATGAAATTATTATGATCTAAATAATCCGCTAAAAGCATCGATTTGAAAATATTGCGCGGCTAATCGCAACATTTGTTTAGTAAAGGACGGCGCTATGGCACTTCTTCTTTTTAATAGCAGGACGTAAGCCTGTCTGTAGTCTATCTAAATGGCCGCATAATGCTCCAGAATAACTATTAAGCCGCTCTCGGCCGACAAAATGCTATCGTAACGGAAGACTATCGGAGCGTTGTCCGAAAAAGCAGTATAATGGCATCGTATTCACTATTTATTTTTTAGGGTTCCGTACCCAAATGGTAACACGAGACCCTATTACTAAGACTTCGCTGTCTGTGTGTCTATCTGTGTACCTGTTTGTCTATCAGTCTGAGAAATAACTGAGTCGCCAGCGTTTATAGGGTGGGACCAACGCATCATGGGCGAGCCAGAGAGTTCAGAGCTCCAGATGATAGTAAGCTTTAAGTTGTACTTTTTCAATTTGTGTTTCCTTTCCACTCTCTTTATTTTTACTTTTTTTCTTTCCATTCACTGTTGGCGAATTTACCATAGCTGGAAGATATGGCTGTTTACTCCACAACAAGGTCTCAGGGGTATTTACTGTATATCATCTTCGGATAGAAAAAAGAGTGCTGCAAAAACAGGAAAAGATTTATACATCGTTTAAATGTTGTATTACGAGTTGTAGATTACGTATTAATGTTATATCTATAAAGAAAAACACTAAAGCTATAGTTTATATATGTATGTCTCACTGCTAGGCACAGGCCTCTTCTTTACAAAGAATTAGGAAATGTGCAGGTTTAATTATGATGTTTTCCTTCACCGCCAAGCATGTGATAAGTCAGTATTAAAACTTCCATTAATATTTTCATTGGTGGCACCCGGTATCTGAGCGAAGGTTGGTCTAGTATGCTAAAATAGAAGCAACTACCCTGACACTTAGCTTATAAATAAAAAGTAAAAGCATTTCATTTATAAGCGACTTATAGATAATGCAATGACGTATGGAACAAAAAGGTAGTATCAGCCTATACATGTCCCACTGCTGGGCAAAGGCCTCCTCTGTACAGAGAGTATCAGAGCATAGTCCACCACGCGGCTCCACTGCGGATTGGCGGACAAAAAGGTATTCCCGGCTTCTCAGATGCCTAGAGAATGCCTTTGGGCATGAAGTACGCCCAAGGAACTCTCTTATCTACTTTACTTAAGGTTGGCAACAAAGATTAAATATACAAAGAATAAATATGTTATAGTCTAAAACAAGGATAACACAACCGTCAACTTTTATTGACATAAAGATATTAAATTGATAAATAAATATTTCAGAACATATTTTTACTCAACGTTATCAGGCCTATGCTGTCTATCTAGACTTGTGCCATGGATACTAGGTAACTGATAAACATACTGAGACATACTTTTCTTTTGTAAATAAATATATATCACAGACATATACACACCCTGACAACGGAAAAAGACTATGTTCATCACACAATATTTTTCCAGTAGTGGGGATCGAACCCACACCCTCTGGCGCAGGAAACAGGTTCACTATCCACTATATTGTACTCGATAACAGCATACTGCTTTTCACGAGCCGCGAGTCTTACCTACGTAATGGAAAATCTATGGGGCTAATTAAAAAGTCGTAGGTTAAATATTATTTGCTGCCAATACTGCTTTTTATCTTTCAGAATTTCAGCAGAGAGCAAAATTAAGAATGTACTTTAAGTACAGAAATATATGATAATAAAATAAAAATTAGTTAGAAGTTAGAAATATTATTGTACATATATATCAGTTTCGCATAGTACATGAATTAGCTAGAGCTAATTAGCTACGTCCCGATAAATTAAGTCCTATATTTCACGTAAATTATCAGTATTTATCATCATTATAAAGTACTATTCATATTTCATATTGTATGGCTTACATGTGTCAGCATCATGGAGATGAAACTGTATGATGTTTTATAATTAATATCATTCTGATCTTTACGAATTCAAGTGGTTCGTATAATTTAACTCTTTATTTAAGCACAAAATAAACATTATGTCATTCACTTCAATAGAAAATTACGGATAAAAGTATTTCTTCCATTATATAAAATTAAACTTAACTGATTCAGCACCAAGGTGGTTGTAACAGCCGCGGCCATTTAAAATAAAGCGCTTTGTTTAGAAAATTATTATGTTATAATTATGATGTTTTCCTTCACCGCCAAGCATGTGATAAGTCAGTATTAAAACTTCCATTAATATTTTCATTGGTGGCACCCGGTATCTGAGCGAAGGTTGGTCTAGTATGCTAAAATAGAAGCAACTACCCTGACACTTAGCTTATAAATAAAAAGTAAAAGCATTTCATTTATAAGCGACTTATAGATAATGCAATGACGTATGGAACAAAAAGGTAGTATCAGCCTATACATGTCCCACTGCTGGGCAAAGGCCTCCTCTGTACAGAGAGTATCAGAGCATAGTCCACCACGCGGCTCCACTGCGGATTGGCGGACAAAAAGGTATTCCCGGCTTCTCAGATGCCTCAATGCCTTTGGGCATGAAGTACGCCCAAGGAACTCTCTTATCTACTTTACTTAAGGTTGGCAACAAAGATTAAATATACAAAGAATAAATATGTTATAGTCTAAAACAAGGATAACACAACCGTCAACTTTTATTGACATAAAGATATTAAATTGATAAATAAATATTTCAGAACATATTTTTACTCAACGTTATCAGGCCTATGCTGTCTATCTAGACTTGTACCATGGATATTAGGTAACTGATAAACATACTGAGACATACTTTTCTTTAGTAATTAAATATATATCACAGACATATACACACCCTGACAATGGAAAAAGACTATGTTCATCACACAATATTTTTCCAGTAGTGGGGATCGAACCCACACCCTGTGGCGCAGGAAACAGGTTCACTATCCACTATATTGTACTCGATAACAGCATACTGCTTTTCACGAGCTGCGAGTCTTACCTACGTAATGGAAAATCTATGGGGCTAATTAAAACGTCGTAGGTTAAATATTATTTGCTGCCAATACTGCTTTTTATCTTTCAGAATTTCAGCAGAGAGCAAAATTAAGAATGTACTTTAAGTACAGAAATATATGATAATAAAATAAAAATTAGTTAGAAGTTAGAAATATTATTGTACATATATATCAGTTTCGCATAGTACATGAATTAGCTAGAGCTAATTAGCTACGTCCCGATAAATTAAGTCCTATATTTCACGAAAATTATCAGTATTTATGTTCATTATAAAGTACTATTCATATTTCATATTGTATGGCTTACATGTGTCAGCATCATGGAGATGAAACTTTACGAATTCAAGTGCTTCGTATAATTTAACTCTTTATTTAAGCACAAAATAAACATTATGTCATTCACTTCAATAGAAAATTACGGATAAAAGTATTTCTTCCATTATATAAAATTAAACTTAACTGATTCAGCACCAAGGTGGTTGTAACAGCCGCGGCCATTTAAAATAAAGCGCTTTGTTTAGGAAATTATTCAAAGCACATTTTTCAAAGCCAGCTACGCGAAAAATTAAAATGTCATGAGCATGACGAATACTTTACAAACATTTTTTTTGTTAATTTAATTCAGAACTTTTTTTAAACAATAATGTAAAACAAAAATTAGAAAACGACTTAACAAAATTTGAAGAGGCTATAATTATGACTATGATTTGAGGTTTGTCATGTTATGGATATATGATGTGATGAGAATATGAATAGAGAACAGAGGGCAACTGAAATAGGCCCATTTTAAGTTTTTTGTTTTAAACACTGCCCTTACTTTAGGATAATATTATCCTGTGTTGTAAAAGACGTTTTACAAACATAAATTTCACGCGGACAAACACCCAGATGCGAAACAACTATCTGTGTTTCACACAAATAGTTGTCCCGTGTGGGAATCGAACCCACGACCCCCGACGCCGAAGCCAATACCTTGGCAACTGCGCCACGGAGTCATCTAGAGTTCCATTTTAAGTGCAGAAATTACCACTAAAATAAGTTTCAATAGCAAAAGCGACATCTCTATTCTTATCTACAGACCGCTCAGCTTATTGTGTAGACTTCTAGAGCGTCTGGTAGGCGCAGGGTTGAACCCTAGAAGTGGACCAAAATCTCTAGATAATTTATTTCCACTTTTTAATTTCTCTCCGCAAAATAATCTGCACATGTAATTAATTTAACGACAACGAGTGTTACTTACTAACGAGCAAACAAACAGTGCTCGGGGTCATCGTCTTTTTTAGGGTTCCGTACCCAAAGGGTAAAACGGGACCCTATTACTAAGATTGTCTGTCTGTCCGTCTCTCACCAGGCTGCATTTCATGAACCGTGAGAGATGGACAGTTGAAATTTTTACGGATGATGTATTTCTGTTGTCGCTTTAACAACAAATATTTAAAAACAGAATGATTTTTTGTCGTTTTTATAAATAGTGTTACGGAACCCTTCTTGCGCGAGTCCGACTCGCACTTGGCTGGTAGTTATAATTTTTATTGAATTTATATGCTTTAAAAAACTTGCCTCATTTGGTAATTTCCAGTGAATACTGTTATACATAATCAAGGATTAAACAAAATCTCCTTTTAAAAATGAATTCAAATAGATCGTATTAATTGAACTGTCCATATTCTGGTGTACTTAAAATCTTCATGTAACACATGTATGTTATTTTTGTATGTTTTTATATGATAAAATAGGATAAAATAATTGTGTTTTACTAACAAAAACTCATCAAGAACAAAGAAATAGATAAAGATCAATGATCTGTTAGGTGATACTTGTTCAGGATTAAAATCAATCAACAACCCACAGCTTATCAACTCCGCCAACCGACTCATCGTATAAAAGTCCAATAACCGTTTATATTCCTCAAAATATATTGAAGCTATTTTTAATACTCACTTAATTCCAGATATTTAAATTCAAGCAATTCTGTACGATTTATCGGCTGCAGCGGCTTCTTTGGCGTGCAGACAAAACGTGGTCGGGGATACGACCCCAATAAATAAATTCTACGTACATTCTTAACTTCTTAAATATTTTACTGACTGAATATACTTCACTTCTATGAAATTTGACTTTAATTAACAAAGCTGTATCAATTGATAAACGAAAAGGCACAGTGTAAGCTATTTAACAAAATGCAAATTGGACTGAAACAAAAACATCAGTCAAAGTAAAATGGGTAGAAAAAATATTTTTAAAAATACTTTTTTTTAGTTCGATTATACACTATAAATCTGACAGTGGTAGGTTTATTTATTTTCTTAATTCATAAAAATAGCGCCAAACTATAGTTTACAATTGCTTTTAGAAGACGGGACTAGAAAAAGTGATTTTCTTAAACCGTGTACTATTCTTCTAAATACGTGTACTATTACCGCAGTTTGTAAGATTTTCTTGCAATAGCGAGTCACCTGATGGAAAGATAAAATATGTTTGTAAGTCCATATTTGAGCCGGTTGTGCAAAATAATGTCGTACGTCGTGTTCATATGGGTAGATGCTAAAATTATCTATTTAAGATCTGTAAGGTACAACAAATTATTTTCATGTTTCGACAAGAAAAAATGAACCTAAAATATTATATTTATTAGCTTCAGCAACTATTTTTAGAAAGTAAACTAAATGTCTAGTGTACATCAAATAACTTTTCTTCGCGCGGGCCCCAGGTTCGATATGTCATCATTTTTTTCATTATTTGGTAATTTCATTAATAACAAGACCGAGACATAAAGTCAGGTTGTTCCAGTATGCTGAATGTGTCACGAATTGCACTTACATTATTAAAAGCTCATGCTTGCTCTACCCAGTACTTTGGGGAACGGTTTTTTATTTATTTCCAACATTTAAACTATTTCAATGAAACTTTGCACTACGCCTAGTTTAACAGTTCCTTACATCTATTTTTACATTTTTTTTTCAATTTCGATTAGAATTGTGTAACTGTTGTTCTGTGTTAGTTTTATTTAAAAACTTTAAAAACATTTTAACCTTAAAGGTCTGGTTAATACGAAACAAGTTGCTCCAGAATAACAATTGGACTCAACGATTTTGCTTTTTCCAACAATAAACAAGGTACCTAATTAATAACGTTTTCTCAAACTTTGAACCAAGTTATACACTTCTGTTTTCGCTTTAACTGAAATTATATCTACTTCGTAATGTTTTATGAATTTCAACCTTAAAAATGCTTGTATATTAAGTCATGTTAATATTGGACCTTGTCTATTGCGTCTCTTAGTTTTACTTCTCAATAAATAAACTCAAATATATGTTTCACTGGAGTTTTTCTTTGCAGTAACAAAAACATCCATTAAAAATATATATGCATCCCACTTGAGAGTGATAAGCCACAGGGTAAGGTGTTAATTTTATGAAGGTTACTTGTACCAGACTACAACGCCATTCGAGGACGAAGGCGTGATGCAGGACGGCCGAATGTTGGCGCTGGCAACACTGTATACCGGATATGACATTATCACTCGAGCCAGGGCCACATGGTTTTCTTGGATTTCGGCTGCGTTACCGGACGGTGATATAACCACTAGCGCTGTTTGTCGTTATAATAGTTGTTAATATCCAAGTTCAGTAATAGTTAAAATGTTAGGATCAAGGTAAAAACGTTAGAACTCTTATAAAAGAAGATTAATCAATAGTCATTATTTCAGACCGATGGAATCCGGATGGTCTTATTACAATGACATCGGAAAACATCGTTCAATCAATCCTCAATTTGCTGTATTCCGGAAATGATGACGGAGCGCTTCGTTAAACGCAGGCAATTAACGATGTTTTACCATTACCGTTGGAGTTGGTCCTTAATTCTGATTTACCTTTAATTTTGAAGAATTGGGTGTTTTTAACGAGTTCTTTGTGAAAGTAGAAAACTTGTCTTTCTCTATCTTTCTTTTCCTCCAAAAATCTTCCCTTTAACTGTGGTATAGCTTCGCAACGGTGTTCGCTGTTGCATGAATGGGCATGTCCGTCCGGGTAATTACCACGACCTCAGAAGACCGGCGGAAAGTAGAAGTGTTACACTTCTGCGTTTCGTCTGGTGAGTGTGGTAGCTGGGACCCACTTTATTATAAGGTGCAACGTATCTGCAACCTTACGGGTGTTGCAAATGTCCATAGGTGGCGATTAAAACTTAACCTCATGGGAACCGCCAGCTCGCTTGCCACATTCTCACACTGCAAAAAAAAAAAGAAAATTTGCTATTGACGAATAATCCAGTATCTAATTTAGGACGCTGCTCAACTCTTTTAACCGAGGCTCTCGAATTTGGATAATCCTCAAATCGAGTTTATCGAATCGCATAATTTATTCAATGGTTCCACGATGACAATGCTCACTTGAAAGCTGACCTCATATTTAAATCGTTATACTAATATCTACATTTATATACCAGTCATTCTTTATACGAAGATTATTTTAAAAACTTTTAACGGAGGCAATATAGTTTGTCGACGGTTCTTTCATTTGAGTTTCGAAGGAGGAATGTATTTTTAACAATTGATTGTTTATATAAACATGATATTTGGTGAATAATATTCCGAAACGATTTTACCACAGCCTTTGTGATATAAAAAAAAACAGGTGCAAACAAAAATAACATCCGCTCCCGACGTAAAAGCGGGAGTTATTTTAACGTGTCAATTAATTACTGCCTGTCTATAAAATATTTTGAGAGAGTGAAATATTATTTTAGCCCGAAACGTTTACAAATACGTCACCTGTTAAAACGAAGTTTCTTTAATAATATGATACAATACTAGTTTTAGAATTATTAGTAAAGGTTCTATTGGGATTTTAATAAGTAAAGGTTTTGTTAAATATTATTCTTTTTTAAGATATAATGATATAACATATATAATTTACCTTTACTGTGGAAATCTTGTTTGCAGTGACATCAGTTACGCTCTACAAACACATATTGCTCATAAATACAACATAGCCACGTTCTTTTTCTTTTTTCTTTTTTAAACATTGCCCTTAAGGATAACGTTATACTGTGTTGTAAAGACCTTACAAACATATATTTCGTGGGGACGAACACCCAGATGCGAAACAACTGTTTGTGGGTCACACAAATAGTTTTCCTGTGTTGGAATCGAACCCACGGCCTCCGACGCCGATACCTCGTTCACTGCGCCAAGGAGTCGTCAATGTTTGTGATTCTTTTGTTAAATTTAAATTAAAGTAACTGTAGGTCCTCGGCTGTCGTGGTTCAAATGTGCGTTTTGAGACCTGTGTGATCATTACGAGTTTAATTTTTAGACCTTGTAAAAATGATAATGTAATAGACGTGTAATATACGCAAAACGATCATGCGGGCAACAAATCGTGGGTTGAATTATTTATCCGTGTCTGTCTCGTAAGTTTTTTAATAAAATAAATTAAATTGTTGCAAAAAAACTATGCAAAAATAATTTAAAATTTTCAACCGCGACTTCATATTACAAAGACGCCTAAAGTTTCGGTAAGAGTACATCGGAGTAAATACCTAACTGCATCCCAACGCAGTCAAATTGAAGTGCAGAGGGATTAACAATATGTGAAGAATGAATAGTTTATACTGCCGGAGAAAAATTATGCTATATATGATGTAAAAGTTGGTGCATATGCGTTCCCAGCCTTTAAGGAAGCCTTTGCCAATATAATCTTCAAGTTATTCATTTGCAGACAGCAACAGAGTATTATTGTAATTTCTAAACAATTAAAAACTAAGCACCCGATTACTGTGGTAGGACCACGCAACAGTTTTCGCTGTTGCACGAATGGGCAGGTATGACCGGGCAAGTACCACGACTTCACAGAAAACTGGCGTAAAGAGGAAGTGTTATACTTCTGCATCTCGTCTGGTGACTTAGGTAAAACTATCGAGGTAGCTGGGGCCCACTTTATTAAAAGATGGTAACGCATCGAGCAGGCGGTTCACCTGATGTTAAGCGATATCCGCCGGCCATAGACAAATGTCAATGGGCGGCGGATATCACTTAACATCAGGTGAACCGCCTGATCGCCACTTTCCACCTTTTCACATAAAAAAAGATCAAGTATGTTTGTAAATGCTACTATGCTGTCTTACGGAGCTAGCTCACTGATTGTAACATTAATTAAGTAGATAGCTGTAGATACAAAAGGGAAGCGTTTATACATTACATGATTGGGAACAATCGTAAGTTATGCCAGTGTAGTGGTATGTTAGTTTTCTATTCTTAAAGGCCGCCGAACGATAACAGTAGTTTCATAGTGATAATTCGTATTTTTTCTAAATAATTTTCTTTCAAAATTTTGTCACCAAGCGTAACTTTTCCTCTGTTTCCCTCGTCAAAATTACAAAATATACCATCACTTAATATTCGGAAATGTACCAAACATTTTGCAGAGGCCATTTGCATATACAACGCTTAACACAAACTGCCCATAATGTTGTATCAAGATAGCGACTTACGACATTAGTATTCACGATGCGTCACTCTTCCGGCCGCCCTACGATTTCCTCCTAATTGTGTCATCCTAAGAGTGAAGGATTAATCTGCAACAAAACGAATAAACTGGATTGGTGGTACACGTCTGAAATAGTAATTAGTCATACTTTTAACATATCCTCCGATGAACGTTCTCACTAGTGTAATATTAGAAGTTTTGATTTCTTTTTACTTTAAACAATTAGCTTGAATTCTTCCTAAATATATAACTTTTTGTAAATTGTGAAATAAAAATTTTATTTTACGTAATTGGCGCCGAATTGAAGGTCTTTACGTATTAATGGTCTCGAATTACTGCTGGCAACTCGATAATTGTTTCTTCCCGCTTACCGAACTCTCCTTAACTATTTTATAAAAAATATTTAATAAATAAATAAATAAGTAAGCAACCGTACGATACAATATTCGATTTAAAACGGTGATAAAATAAAAGATGTGAAAAGTAATATCAGTTTCCATTTAATCCTATAAAATGATTATTTTTTTATTGTTAGGTATTTCACAAAAGGTAAATTCACCACTTGATTGTTTTTACTGGGTTCCGTTTTACCCTTTGGGTTCGGAACCTTAAAAACGTAATTAAAGAAGATATATAAGATAGATAAATAAAAGAGAAAGTTGAAAAAAATAATTTTGTTGCATCTACCGACTAAAAATATTTCTCGCTCTTACGCACTTTGGTTACGGGAGCTTTCCTGCTATAAAATATACAAAAGTGAAAATAGTTATAATAAACGAACATATTTATAGGCGTGTTTTTAGGGTTCCGTACCCAAAGGGTAAAAATCGGGACCCTATTATTAAGGCCGTCTGTCTCTCCGTCTGTCATCAGGTGAATATATATCATGAACCGTGATAGTTTGACAGTTGAAATTTCCTTTTTTGATTAATTCATTTGAAATTTGGGATTGCAAAAATCGATTTACGATTATTATGATTACAATATACACACATAACTGTCAATTATATGTTTCTGTGACTAATTTCCTTGTAACATTTCCATTTCTTTCGTGGCTTTAATTAGCTAAACGACTTATTTACAGTTACAAATATATATACAAATTATAGCTTATGTCTTATTCTGATGTATAAGCTATATTACAGCAAAGTTTCATTAAAATCCATTCGGTAGTATTTGCGTGAAAGAGTAACAAACATCCATCCATACATACATACTTTCGCCTTTATAATATCAGTAAGGAAGTAAGGATTAAACTAAGGCATATGTCTCGCTCCAAGTTGAACGCACGTTGTTTTCGAAAATTATGATAAAATATGTATGTCTGTATGAACAGTGTGAAAGTTCGCCTAATAAATCCGGCTGCTTTGCATATGCTGGCTAATTTGCATGAAAATAGTTTGAGACGTGATGGCATCCCCAGGGAATTGAAGCGACGTATTTATGACACGAACTATCCCTTTGACGTTTCCCCTATTAGCTTAAATGTAAAATATGATCAAATTTCGTTACGCTCTATGTATTCTCCACGGCGCTATCTATTCTATAATAACCTA
This sequence comes from Iphiclides podalirius, assembly GCA_933534255.1. NCBI lineage: Eukaryota > Metazoa > Arthropoda > Insecta > Lepidoptera > Papilionidae > Iphiclides > Iphiclides podalirius. Next base: position 11,434,581 of record OW152831.1, on the reverse strand, counting down.
ACTACTTTCTGTTATAGTATTTATTACAAATTAGATTATTCCGGTTAGTTATAGTGTCGGTTTGAAGACAAGGACTGTTGGATCTGTATGGAATGTGATTAACTCATTTTCTTTTCAGTGTGTTCAGGTATTATAGATGGATTAGATGGCCCCATGACCGATAACCTAGTTCCCCTCTTAGTGTAAGCGAGACCTAATGTTCACTCTGCCATATGGGATTTCATACGAATATATTTGTACACAAACCTACAAAAAATACAAATGGACGCTGTTTTTCCCGCGAAAGCTGGCAGTATAATAGCTCGCCGCATTATTATGACCTACGAGCGACACACGTTTTCATCCTCACGCACATTCATTAGTTAATTTGTCTGTTATTCTTACATCTATAATTACTTGTTTTATTCTCCACATAGCCATAAGTATGCTAATATAGTTATGACATGGACGGAACGTTAACTTGCCCTTTAAATTATGCCTGGACCCTCATCATGCCAGCGACCACGTGCGATCCCATGTCATACTAACATGCTTATTACAATTAGGAGGCCCTGTGCAGTGTGTTACAGCTATTGAGACAAAATTTACTGTTCTCAAATTTCAGCTTACCAGTACAAACCATGATTGTAATTTGGCGCTAGTTCGGTAAACAAAAATTACAATTGGAGATACAAAGAATCATATAATCATCCTTGAATAGCACGTTCGATTTTGATAGGGATATGTAACCATTTTTCATCGTAACGTTTCGCCATTATAGTCGGTTTATACAATTTTTTCTTACTTTCAAGCATCGAATAAATTGAAAATTCATTTGTAGTGCACTTTAAATGATAAAATGCAAACCCTGAACATGTCAAACAGAACACTTAATCACAAGTGCGAATCACATCGTAAAATGTGATATTTATGAAGAAAAAAACGGCAAAAAAATCGTGTCTGTTGTATTGTAGCCCCAATTAAATATTTTTATTCTGTTTTTTTTTTTTTTTAGTATTTTTGTTTTAGCGGCAAAAGATATACATTATCTGTGAAAATTTCAACTGTCAAATATCACAGTTTGTGAGATATATCAGACGGACGGACACATATACAGCGGAGTCTTAGTAATAGGATGGTGTTAAACTTTAATTAAATTTAAGATAAAAATTGCACATAATACTTGACGAAGTACAGAATTGAGTACACAACTAACTTATTTAATTACAATTACATTAACTGAAAATTTTCAGTTGGATACTACTTTTTTAAAACCACACAATTTTGCTTTTATACCACATACGTCTATAATGGAAGGAAGCTCTGCTATTTGGACCCAAGACGTGAGTACATTTAAAATCATTAATTAACGATTTCAGCGGCAATATCTAAATTTGAACACATATTGGTCGCGTTCAATGATGTCAAAGAAAACAGTAACCATAAATGAAAATAAAAAAACTATTTTAGACTATTTTACTTCTTTTTATCTATCAGTTGTGGGGACTTTTGTAATGCTATAAACAAAATTGTAATGGAAAAGACTAATAGAATTAACGATGCAGATGGCTCCAAGTTACTCCTAAACTATGTAGACAAGGGAAACTTTGCAGACATAGAAATGGATGACTCTAATTTGGAATACTTCTATCAGGTAAGTCGACCATTATGTTAGCTTAACAAAGGTTTTCGTAATTTTATACTTATGCTGTTATCGTCGCATATACATTGTTGATTGTAAGTTTAAAATGAGATGAGAGAAATTTTATAAACTTTTTGAAGTGAAACTTCTTTATCGGGGTTGGAAAAAAATTTAGTGTAACATTTTTCCGTTACGCGCCATCTTTTTTTTTTATCTTAAAATGTTCCTCTAACGCTATCTAGTGTTGAATAGGGGGTTTTATGTCGTCTTTATTCTTTAGTGGTTTTAATAGTTCACGCTAGATGGCGTTAGTTCCTTAGTTTGTTCATAGCAATATATATATATATATGTTATATTAAAGTGATCAGCTAAATCAAAGGGTTTATTTTAATTCTAATTCTAAAATGTAAACAATATATTTCGTATTTCAGTTACCATAAGCCATTAATAACACAAATATATAATAACGACATCAATGATAGTAATAATTCTATTACAATTAATGAAATTCAATAATAATCTTTGTAGTAATGACAGTGCTAGCTCTAATACTTCAGAGCACGACACTGTGTCGACTTCCTCTTCTCCAAAGGCGAGGCTTCGAAGAGCATCATCGGTCAGCGTTCAGATTGTGTCTTCGGTGGAAGGCGCAGTCAGGTCACGGTGGGCGGTGCCTGCCTTTGGAGAAGAGGAAGTCTCTACAGTGTCGTGCTCTGAAGTATTAGAACTAGCACTGTCATTACTACAAATATTATTATTGAATTTCATTAATTGTAATAGAATTATTACTATCATTGATGTCGTTATTATATATTTGTGTTATTAATGGCTTATGGTAACTGAAATACGAAATGAATTGTTTACATATTAGAATTAAAATAAACCCTTTTATTTTGCTGATCACTTTAATATAACATATTATTGTTATGAGCAAACAGAGGAACTAACGCCATCTAGCGTCAACTATTAAAACCACTAAAGAATAAAGACGACATAAAACCCCCGATTCAACACTAGATGGCGTTAGAGGAACATTTTAAGATAAGAAAAAGATGGCGCGTAACGCAAAAATGTTACACTAAATTTTTTTCCAACCCCGATAAAGAAGTTTCACTTCAAAAAGTTTCACTTCTTACGAGTGTACGCTAGTACACGCACACATTTTTTTTTTCATCGTGGAATAAGTTTCGGCACAGTAACAAATTGAAGTAACGGTTTTCAAATAAGCGGTATTTCTTGCTGTGACGGTAATTATTCCAAGTGAACTGAATTGTATATGATTATTTGCTATGAAAATAGATAAGTTTAGTGTATCCATTAGAGTAATAGTATTCTGGGGAACGAATAAATTATACGGAGAAACAAATTAACTAAGCACTACATACAATATTTATGGTTTATGGGCGTACAATATTTATGGTTTGTTAAAGTTCTTCTTCATTTGTTTTATAATTTACTTATGTATTTGCGTTCTTTCGCTTTACTGAATAATTTATAAGTAATTTTTTATTTTTTGTTAATTTTAGTTTTTCTTTCTCTCTTATTGTGTGCGTCCTTTTTTTTTTTTGGTAAATAAATGTATTTTCTTTCTTTCTTTCTTTTCTTACATCAAGAAACTGAAGAGGCAGTGGGCTGGTAGATGTAACGTAGAATTGTTGACTGTTGGGCTGTTACATGTTATTGAGATAATACACCTGAATTCCTTGAGGTTATTTCTGCGATTAATCAAAAGGTGTTTCATTAAGACGAACTCAAAAACATCGAGTTAAAGTTAAATTTAATGCTGGTTTGTGTAAGTTACTTGCACAGTTGTTTTATTTTTAGTTTGCCGCGTCAGTCAAATACGTTACGTCACTTTAATAACAATAGCTTATCTTGAGTTAATTATAGATGTACGAACAGATACGAGTACATAACAAGCTTTTCTTAATGTTTATAATGAGCTTTAATAAATAGTACCTGGAGGACCGACCTTTGCTCGGTTTTATTTGGTAAATCATGTATTTTGGAAATAAAATAAATAAAATGATCTGGCATAGAAAAAAAAAAGGAAAAAATATAAGTCTTGTATCTTGTATTAACTGATGTTTTTGTTTTCAGTCCCGAGACTATTAAAGCTTCATCTGACGCAGAACCGGCTAGCCAGAACCCACGGGTTTGGGCCCTCCGCTGTAGGTAGGGCCAAAAAATATAAATGTGTAAATGATCGTGATACGAACCGCGGCCGTCTGTTTTGGGCCGCCCGATCACCGACCGAGCTATTATAACATTTTTTTGCGGCGAAATTTACTGTCATATTCGAATGATATTTTTTAATCCCTGAAAACAGAGATAAAAGGACATTTTCTAAAAATGAAACCTAGCTAGATCGATTTTTCATATATTTATATTTTGAATATATATATATATATATATATATAAATATAAATATGTTTGTAGGCGTAGGATAAATAAAATCTTTATTTTGAGTATATTGTTACTATTTTCATCTTTATTTAAATTAATACATTTTAAGACACAGATACACGTTACTCGTTCGTGGCGTCGTTGCGAAAAAAGTCCCTCAATCCCTTTTAAGTCATCCATCCTTCTCATTCACACAATACTTCGTTCAAAAATCATCTTTTACTCAACTATTAAATAATTAATCCTACAACTCGGCCATTCTGCAAATCAGTCTGGCCTCAGACTGAAGCTACTTTACCACAGTTATACTAAGTACTTAACATTTTTTTTTCTTCTGGCAAAAAATAACAACACTAATTAGCTTATTCCTTTACAACCACAGGTAGTTTAGGCAGTTTTAGTAGATGTTTAAAAAATACAAAATTACAAAAACAATTACTTAATCAGTCAAAAAAAAAACAATTTGTATCAAGGCCATCGCTTCATATAATCTGAAGCTGATGTAGTTCTTATCGGCCCTTTGGAAATATGGTAGCCTAAGAATTCAACAGATCTTTGTAGTATTTGTGACTTCTTCCAATTTATTTCGAGCCCATACTCCGCTGCCACCTTCAGCAAAGCTTTAAGTCGTTCAATTCCCTCTTTTTCATCTTTTGAAAGTATAATTATATCGTCAATAAATATCAAAACCACTCCTGTTCTTATAAAATCCGCAAATATGATGTATCTTGTAAAGTATTTAGGACAGATAGAAAGACCAAACGGTGCTCTTAAAAATTCATACTGGCCTTCAGGGTTACTCGTTACAAATGATGTATGCTTCACCTACTCTTCTTCATTTGGTAAGTGGAAAAAGCCATTTTTTTAAATCGAGTGTGCTATACACATTCACTCTACTCAATTTGTCAATAAGGTCGTCGATTACAGGTAATGGATGTTCGTCTTTCACCATTTTCTGATTTATCTTTCGATAATCTACGCAAACTCGTACACTGCCATCTTTTTTCTTTGTCAATACTAAGGGACTTGCATACTCAGAATACCTAGGACGAATGATGCCCATCTTCAACCAATCATCAACTTGCTGCTTCACTAATAGTTCTTCGGTTAAAGCTAATCTTCTAGGCCGTTGTGTAACTGGAATATCATCTTTTAGAACAATTTTCAGCCTAATGGGTGCATCTCTGGTCTTCAAAGGTACGTAATCATTTATAATATCTTTTACCGCACTACATTGGTCATCATTACTGGAAAAAAGACAAAGCATTTTGATATAAACTATCGTAACATGGAGGCCTAATTTCAACGGCACCTTTGTCTATAACGGTAACAGTATTTACTAAGAATGGTTGACCTAATATTACATCATGTGGCATTATATTAGTTGGTACAATATAAAAATTAATATTGTAATGGTGATCGTCGATAATTAATTCCGTGTCGAATTTACCGATTGAAAATACTTGTGAACAACCCAACCCGGTAAGCAACATTCTGACAGGTGTATATCCAATATTTAATTTAGAAAAGAAATTTAAAGTTATTAAGTTTAAATCACTACCCGTATCAATTAAACAGTTCGTCACGAAATTACCTATTTTTACATTTTTTATGCTTCTATTAACTATCGCATCACCTTTATTTACATTAAATACAGACTGACGTTTTTGAAGTTGACACTGAATCCCCTTACTGTCACAAACATTTGATATGCAGGCACTCACTCTTTCCTTCGGATCGCAACTCATTACATTTCGTTCACGTTCACCTTCTTCATTCACGTCCACGTTAGCGGAACTAGTGCCCTCTGATGTCAGCGTGGGATATTGAATGAACATCGATCGTCGATCCCGCTTTGCATGCCTTTGTGTTATTACAGGTTCCGTTTTCTTACATTCGGCGCCTATGTGACCGAACTCATTACACCTAAAACATTTTACACCTCTTTGACAGGAACTCGACAGATGCCCTTTCTCACCGCACTTGTAACAACGTTGGAATGTCTGTCCTCCAGTTTCCCGTTGTGCCATCGGCTTCATTACTGTTACTTCTCTTTTGCTTACAGTACTCTTCTTGGTTTTCTGTTTGTAACTTTCATACAATGCTATTTTCTCCTTGAGCACTGAATAGGATGTAACACCATAGAATAATAATTTGTTTGATTCGTAGTCGTTTATGCCATCGACTGTATACTGTATGGTGACGTAGTCTTCAAACTTAGCCCTTTTTCCCAATTCTTTCATGACAAGCATGTATTGATAAACCGTTTCATTAGCCTGCTTTTTCCGATTACTCATCATTTCATGCATTTGTTTGGAATTTATAGTATCAGGAAACTCCTTCATCAGAGCCGTTCTAAATTCATCATAAGTTTTAAATGCTTTTTCCGTCTTCAGCCATAATTGTGCAGTACCAGCCAAGCACCTCCGCGCGATAATTAGCCGTTGTAGTTGGTTCCATCCGAAAATATCTGCGTTGTCTTCAATATCCTGCGTCCATTTTGCAGAGGAATACGTCATATCATCCCCCGTAAACTTAGGTAGGGAATCCATCAGGAAGAATGGATTATATTTACCATCGTCGTTATTGCTCTCCATCATCTTTAACCGTCGTAAATATTATCGTCGTTATTTTAAAGTGACAATTAATACGCTTCCTTTGTAACACGTAATGGCGGCTGGCGTACGTGATCACTTTCTCTCGTTATTAAAATACCCAAAAATCACTTTAAGCCCGTTATCCCGGACGAGAATTTTGTAGGCGTAGGATAAATAAAATCTTTATTTTGAGTATATTGTTACTATTTTCATCTTTATTTAAATTAATACATTTTAAGACACAGATACACGTTACTCGTTCGTGGCGTCGTTGCGAAAAAAGTCCCTCAATCCCTTTTAAGTCATCCATCCTTCTCATTCACACAATACTTCGTTCAAAAATCATCTTTTACTCAACTGTTAAATAATTAATCCTACATATATATATACAAGATCTCGAAAACTTAATAGATGAAAACGGTGAAATTTAACTTAAGCTTTAATAGCTGTAATTAAATTTATGAGTGTATAATTGTAATTTTTTATAACTTATAATTTACACTGGCTAACACTCTTATGTAAGTCAGGTTTTTTCTATGATTTTGATTTGATTGTTCATGGTATACGAAGTGCATACTGCTAACCAAGAAATTGAAATCTATTTCACAGTAAATGTGGAACGGTGAAGTTATTTAAAGGGCTATTGCCGTAGTTTCTATACAGCGTAAATGCGGTAACTTTAATTACTAGCTGCAGAAACTCGTAATTTGTCTGAGATACGACCATAATTAGCTTCATCGCTGTTATTAATGTTCACTAATTAGTGTTGTACTAATTGATAAAACTAATGTACAATGTTATAACAGTAAAACAAATGTAAATTTCATTTTAATAAATAAAGTGGCAAATAATTAAGCTAAAGGCTATCTATCGGTGTCAGCTGGGTCATCCGAATAGTATATGTTGGTGGTGCTGATGATGATAAAGGGTGGTAAATATTTAACCTAAAGGATATGGATTACTCGGCGGGGCTCTTACTAAGCTATTGGTGCTGTGCTCAAAATTCTCCTCAAAGTTGAAACACGAAGATATTCCACACAGTGCGCACTGCGCAAAACTTTATCTTCAGTTATTGAATGAAACTATTTCTTTGCGGATTAATCAAGTTTATTCTTTTTTTTATTCCCGACGTTACGAAACTTTTACAGTGTTCATGGTCCCTGGACAGGTTGAGGCGTTGGACATCTGAATGTCATTTTTAGCCTTTTAGGTTTTTTAATTTTTGTAATCTATCCACGCAGAATTTACTAGTTATAACACTTGCCGTGCTTCGTTTAGAGAGATTTAATTTTATCAATGAAAGGATCCCAAACTGATGGTAACACTAAACCCTCTTCTCTATGGAAATATTTGTTTTTGTTTTTTTCATTTCAATAAAACACATTAATAAACTAAATACGTTTCTTATCGTACATTCAATTAAAAGCTACTACACTTTCACGGCACAGGTACTTTTAATGAGAGCTTTTTAGGAAAGAGGTCTGAGATTATTATATTATAGTATTCTTTGTACTTGGAACTGTATTTGATGTTGACAATCGCTTTTATAATCAATAAATTTTCCTTCCTAAAATGTAATTATTAAGTTGAAGAAACTTGCTCTCGGTCTAATACTTTTTCTTTCAATTAAACATTATGGGTGGCTTTAGGAGCTAGTTAAAACATATTGTCACTGTCTTAAAAAGACAAACTTATTATGTCGGAGCTTTTAGTATTAACAAGGGCGCGCGACTATTCTTGTAAGTTTCAATAAAATAACGAAGAAACTATTGTCGGGGCGAACTTGTTCGTTCCTACTTTTGTCTGTGCTAAGAATACTTAAGCTATGCTATAAACGTCACCCATCGGCTTTGAAATGTTTTGTTACGATTTACAGAGACAGAAAAAATTGATATCTATATGAATCAATTGCTATCTATATGATGGCCTTTTTTTTAAACACAATTTTTCACACGATAAAGTTACCGTTCGTCATTTCTTCAAGTGCATGTATGTACATAGAATTAGGCTCACCGCTAACTTTTGGAAATAATTTTTTAACATTATCTACCGTAATATTTGATATTACTCATTAGGGCTTATTTAAATGTAATTTGATCTGTCCTTGCCATTTAATGAATTTAACTTTGATTACTTATTCTACGTATTATTCTATATAAGTATATAAGAAAGGGGATAATTCAAAAGAGGGAACCAAATTTCAAGGTAATATGTACCTGTCATCAGTCATCTTTCTGACATTGGGTAAGCTAAGTACGCAGTTACCTGTACTCAAATATATAGTCTTCTTAATAAAGGTGGTCTGTTCAATACATATTATAGTAAGAACTATGTAAAATTTGTTATTTACCAACGCGGTGAAGCCTGTTTCTGGTCAGTGTAAGAAATACATATGCAATCCAGAATTGTGTAATGCTCTATCAACGAGATTATGCTTATGTTGTTCGTTTAGAACGAAATGTAATCTCTAGCTATGCCTTTATTATTATAAATTTCAGTTTTTATTTATTTTGCCGCTTACCATACCAACATAAGATTTATTCTTTTTCTTTCAATTATATAGGAATGGTAAAGTACTTATAAATAAGGTAACTATTTCTATCTCTTGTACTTTATCTGTTAATACCCTCTGGACAGGGGAGGTCTTTGGTCAGCAGTGGACCTTACATATACAGGCTTTTACTTTGTTATTTCTCCAATTGTTAATTGGAATACTTGTAATAATTGTAATTTTTGTGTGTATAACACTGCTGCCATACTTGGGCTGGTGCTACAAAGTAACATCTAGCTGCTATAGACTCGGTGGAGATACGTGCAAGGAGACTTGTTTGCCTCCAGCGACCCTGACGTGGTTAAAAGTAATGGGCCCAGTCTCTAACATGTGCAGAGTAGATAGCCTCTCTATGTTCTACAGGTTTCGTTCAGTATAGAGTGCAAAGGAATATTAAAATTGAATTCCCCTCTACTCATTCCAACATCGGACATCTGGACGCTTTGCTTGACTCCGTTCTTCTTTTGTCGACGTGCCACGTCTGTGACGAAGAGGTTCGTCTTCTCTTCCCTAATGCGTACGGCAATAGTATGGAACAGTTGCCAGCATAAATTTTTCCCGAAAGATTCTTATGCGTTGTCTTCAAGGCCAGTACGAATAGGGTGTTTCTGAGCTAGTGCGCTTACCATGTTACTTACCATCAGTTTATTTTTTTTTCATGGAGAAAAGGGGCTAACTAGCAGGAAGCTCACCTGATGGTAAGTGTTTACCGCCGGCCAGGAACACTTTCAACACCAGAGGGCTTACAAATGCGTGTAGTTAAGCAGTAGCCGGTTTTCGTGTAAATATTTAACAAAATATTTAATAAAGTAACTTATGGCGGTGCCAGGAATTCTTCAAATCCATTGAAGAAAGTATTGCTAACAACTTTGTGTGGTAAGGAAGGAAGATGACGATATCCGATCTAACCCGCGCATGAGAGGCGAAAGCAGTTTGTTGTACCGCTCATCTGTAGAGTATTAAAGGATAAGTAAGCTACTAGATAGCACTCAAGGTGAGACACTTGTGACTGGATTTTTATCTTGAGTCCTTCTTTACAATGACAGATTTCAATTATGATTGGAGAACGGTACTCCTAATTGTTGAATACATTTTTTTTAATACTCATTAAATATTATTTTATTTTTGGACTCTAAAATTGTATTAACGCTCGTTGACATTGGTATAACGTCCCGCCTTTTTTTGTGCTCGCAATCTTAGTTTTAATTCGAGTCCCGTTACCAATAACATCGTAAATCTGACCTGCGATATTGCAATATTAACTTCTTTCATTTGACCACGTTCAGCCGTTAAGGCTGTAAGCCATGGTCTGGTAAGCCAGAGAAAAATTGAATTTTCAAAATTTACCATCGGATCACTTAGTTATTGGATCTCTTAGAAACAGAAAGGTATTATGCAGTGTTCATTATGACATTTTAGTTTATCAAAAACCAATTAAAGCAAATTCTGTTAATAGAAAAAACGTAGTTATTGCTCACTGACTTATGAAATCGATTGAATTGTGCTAATATTGTTGGAAGGCAATTTTATGGACATTTTCTTTGTCTGTGCTTAAAGTTTGTCTATTAGCCAAACTTTATGATATCGGTTCGTTTCAGAAAATGATGCTACATTTTTCTTGACAGTTGGGCAAATAATATATTTCTATTTTCAACGAGCACCAATTTTATCTAATCCTTTGCAATAAAACCTTTGGTTTATTGGCTAGCACGTGCACGTTATTTAGAGCTGGTATGGTAAAGCAAATTTATGTTTGCTAACGTCTTGTTTCCTTCACACTTAAATTTTAATATAACTGAAGTGACAACATTGAAAAAATAAATATATGCCATCTATTATTACAAGCTATATAATTCGTCATAGTGTCGAATATCTCAAAAATTTACTGACTTCCGAGTTTGGTTAGTTTGACCTTCGGTAGGAACGTTTAAATTCAAAAACAAGTTTATATTCAATTTTAAATCTCATCATCATCACAGTTGTCATAATAAGTAATAGCCCACATCAACCAACCGCTACTTGCATTTTTGGAATGTTTAATATCAGCGCTTTTTGTTAATGTAGTGGACACACAAAATTCGCTCACAAAATGTGACGTTATATACGACTGGCCATTAATCTCAGTAAGTAGTATTGTAGCATAATTTTGTCTTTTTAGAAAAAAAAATGTGGCCCGATTTATTTTATGTGCCTGTATTACTTATTACTTTAATTGTGTTATGGAACGATTTTAATCGCCTGAGTAGTATAGCGAATAAGATTTTATAAAATGAGTCTCGTTTACTTGTTTGAGTCCCATCGGCTTGCACTCGAGAGAATTAAGCGGTCGTAACAAATTACTCCGTGGCGCAATTGCCAAGGTATTGGCTTCGGCGTACAAGGTATTGGCACCGAGGGTCGTATATAAATAATTAAACCTATCCAATACCACTAACAACATGATTGGGTTAACTCAATCTAGGTGTGAGATAAGTGCTAAAGGATGATGATATATTACAAATATCGTTGTAAAATTACATTATGGCTTCCATAGCCCATTTATTGTTCTTTAAAATGTTCGTTTACACTTACTGGACATTTTAATAATGATACATTTTGTATTCATTTGCTTGTTTGTGTCGATATTAGGATTGAAGATTTATAATTTTTTGGACATTTTGCTTTTCGAGTATTACTTACCACTACACTTTATCTGTAGATGTACCATTTTGCGTTTTAATTATGCTTTAACTAATCTATTTAAACTCAAAGTAAATAACCTAATTGAATAAATGTTTACTCGCCTCAATAAATTTTTGGTAAAAGGAGGTGTTCCTCCTGTTAACTCTAAAACTTCTTAAACGACAGAAGTGAAATATTTCTATTGTGCGCGACGACACGTCGTCTTAAATTTGCTTTGAAGGCTTTGAAATAATGATGTTTTTGCCATTAATATGATTTTTGCCTCGTGAAGGTTTCACGCGATAAGGTGAATAAGTTCTTATGGGACATTATTCTTACTTCCTTACTAATATTATAAACGCGAAAGTTTTTATGTATGGATGAATGTTAGTTACTCTATCACACAAAAACGACTGAATGGAATTTAATGAAACTTTACAATAATACAGCTAATACCTCAGAACAAGACAGGCTATAATTCATAAAGATATTGTGTGAATTGTCCAAAATATAGGTAATGATATGTGTCAACTAAGTAGGAAAAAATTCAGCCATCTGCGAGATATTCTGGTGTAAAATAAAAAACTCATTGTTAATTCCTTTGGCCGCGCGGGTGAAGCCGCGTTTAACAGCTACGACAAAGCAGCAGCAACGACAAAGATATCTCACTTTGTGAGCTGCGAACTCGAAACGGACAATGAGAGAGCGTAGATTGCCGTCCACGCGTAGGAGGCGTCACCAAGAAGGAGGCTGCAAGGTGTTTAAAAGAGGCATGTAACACACTGGAAATCCAATATTGAAACATTTTCGCTACGGTGGTAGGGCCACGCAGCAGCCTCCACGCAGCAGCCTCGCTGTTGCACGAATGGGCGGGCTCATCCGGGTAAGTACCACGACCTCACAGAAGACCGGCGTCAAGTGGAAGTATAATACTTTCACATTTCGTCTGGTGAGTGAGGTAGCCGGAGCCCAAATTTGAAAAGGTAGTCAACGCACCTGCTACCCTCGGGTGTAGCAGATGTCCATGGGCGGCGGTATTCACTTAAAATCAGGTGAACCGCCTGTTCACTTGATAATTTTTCAAATAAAAATAAAAAAAATGGCAAAAAAGCAAACGAAATATTACTTTAAAATGTTTATTCCTCATCGGAGATTTTCACAAGTTACTTTTTAATATCGGCCTATAGATAACGGCCTAAAGCTTCAGTACTCTTCTTAGGGGACATATTCTTAAGGAATTGTAGACTGTGAATTCTCGATTCGAACTTACTCTATTTTTTTACAAAAAAGTTAGGGTATAACGTTAAAACGCAATTCATATTATAACTCTCTTGCAATAAGGCTATATTTTCCTTGAAGCTCTTACGTGAAAATAAAACGAACGTGAGAAAAACTCCGACATGTAAAACAGCCGTGCGAGTGTAGAATGCATTAAGTTAAACTGTCGGCTTGAAGCAGTCGGCAAAGCGAACCACCCGTGGGTTCTGGCTAGCCCGCCGGTTCTGCGTCAGATGAAGCTTTAATAGTCTCGGGACTGAAAGCAAAAACATCAGTTAGTACAAGATACAAGAAAGCGAACCAAGTAGCAGTCTTTACATCTATGAATTCACGAGCGAGAGACTTTACAATGAGAGTTTTTCCTGTTGGTTTTAATTCCTTAAAATCCAGACCAACTTAAAAGTGGAAATCATTGTCCAAGTAGAATCAAGTTTCAATCGTAATGAAAGTCGGTTAGATTATTATATGATTCGATCCATCCATAGAATTATTTGTTTATAAGATTATTGTCTTTTAAATTAATAATTCTAGCGGCCACTTTTGTATTTTTTGATTGGAAATATTAAGGATATTCCTTTTACATATTGCCATTTTTGAAAAGTGTCACAGGTTTTAATGCTTACGACTAATAACTCTTACTCTACCGTGACCGGGAAAAATGGACATTTAACAGCTTAAAAGAATTTAATTAACATGACGATAACGTCATTATTTAATCTGTCACTAATCGGACACCAATATATTTCGGTTCCGTTTATTGTACTTTTAACCCAAATTTTACCTATCTTATATCTTTTTTGTTTAAAGTTAATGGGTATCACGCCCAGACATACGAACAAATTTTACCTATCTCTTATCTTTTTCCACAAATTTAATGGGTATCAAGCATAATCATACGCATACTAAATTTAAATCTATCTCAATTCTTTTAAAATCAGAAATAAAACTACAAAATAAATGCATATGCGGTCAATGCAATGTGTATGTTTGAATATTTCGCAACAAATCCCAGCACTCAGTCAATATAGAAGGTCGTTATCACAAATTTCTCTTTTTAATAGCCGGACGTAAGCCAGCCTGTATTTTATCTAAACGGCCGCGTAACGTTCCGGCATGACTATTATTCGGGGTCTCCATGAAAGCGGTGCGCGTTTAACAAAGTAAAATAAGGCTGTCGTAATGCTGACCCAATGAGAAATTTTAGGCATCGTCTGGATGGATTCAAAAGGTATATGGTAGAATTACATCATTTTCAAACATTCCTTTGTATAGCACTCCAGTGAGTGGAAGATGGCATCGGGGAACGGCAGAAACATGATTCTTCATTTCGTCCTCTTTCAATAGATTTAAATTTATAAATTAGGAGGGGCTTAGTAGCGCTGGCTTGGTCACCCACGCCGAAGCCAAAAGGAACTCAACTGGCTCCTATTGCATCTGGTCAGCGAACTCGGAGGAGTCCGTTAGGCGTGAAGGCCGAGTAGAATTACCTGCAGAGGGAAAGTACTCCCCAAGAGGGGGCTGCTGAAGCGGGCAGCGCTAGCAGAGTCGCGGAAGTCTGCGAAAGGGTTCTCGTGGCCCTGCTGATATACGCCCTAGGTACGGTAATATCGTGGGGGTTTTAGTTGGTGTGAGTCCGACATACGCCGTTCTTCCCCCGTGAGGGCAGGTATGCGTAGGTATTGCCTCATGTTAACGAAAATGAAAGCTCATATATGGAGATCTAGTCAGTCCCGGTCTCGACAGAGCCATTGCCATCTATTAGCCATCTGAGTGCGTTAATTTAAAGAATCCGTCCACCCCTTTAACCACGGGGACTCTGAGTCCTTATGAGTGATGCCCCATTAACATTCCCGTGGAACCCGCTTGAAAATTTCTATTTGTGAATAAATAATACGACGGCTTTATTGATGTAGAATGCGCTACAACCTTCAGCACTCTGTGAAGGGATTTGTGAGTACAAAAAGTTTTCACACATCCTAGTCGTCTACCTAGATCGGACTGGTCCTTTTGTGCTTTACATAACAATTTAGTTTACTGCTAGTTGTATGAAAAAATAATCAATTATTATAATGAACAACCGTTCGTTTTGAGCACACTATTTAAATGATAGGGTGACAGCTGACAGGCCTACTTCATGATTTTGAAATTTAAGAGTAAACTTGACTAAGAAGTAAGGATGTTTGAAATGAAAAATTCCCTTACCATAAGTAAGATCAAACCTTGTGGCAAGGTATCTAATTTCAGAACTTTTTTTTCCGATTTTTTTTTGATTTTTTCTAATAACAAAGTGGTTTGAGATGTTTATTGTATCATCATAGTTTTTAAACTTCTTTCTTTAACTTTAATGACGACAGAAGTTTTATTTCGTGAAATATTGCTTCTGGTTATTCCAACTATATTTTAACGTTACCTTAGAATGCCGGTACTTATAGACGCGCGATATCATCAGAAAAACGTATCTTTTCGTAAACATCGTCAAGGAGAGACTAAACTGCGATAATAGCTACAGACGTATCTCGCCGACAATCGTTACACCTCTATCTCTTTACATTGATAAATCACGTTGGCCGGGAAAAGTACGCCATATACTTGTACGCTAGAGTTACATTTCTATGTAACAAAAGGGAATCAAATCAAATCAAATCATTTAATACTTTTATTGGAACTTTATGAACATTATTCTTTTTCTTAATGATTGCGTTCTTGAAGATTCAAAGAACATGACGAATATTATAAATATATTTGGATCTTTCCAAGAATTAAATCTTCTCTATACCACCCCAAGGTTGACTGGGGGATAATGCATGAAGTCCGCAATTGTACTAATTGTGCATAAATAATAAATAAATAAATGCTTTTACTCTTAATAGAATCGCAAACTTGTCCACAGGATAACCACGAAGAAACCAATCAAGATTATTTTTTTACTTTTTTATTTTAAAAGTTTTGTTGTTTTCCGGAATTTGGGATTTTTCTATCCTAAATATTATTTTTCATAGGAGTATTAAATGTTTTTCTTTCAGTAACGTAGACGGAAAAAGTTGGAAACATTGAAAGTTCATAATGGCTTTCTGTTGTAAACCGAAGAAACACTAAAAGCTACATGATCTACTCTATTAAATCTTTACAGTTTCTACTAAGCTCTTTATCGATTTGGCAAGCAAAAAGACAATAGCCTGCATGGTATCTACGCATGACGTAGTTCTACAAATAAAATTCCAGCATGGCACGTTCTTACAAGTATTGCTCTTTTATTTTTGCGCTCTAATTGCGTTCGCAATCGCGCCCGCCGCTGGAATTGCGAAAGTTAAAACAGAGTACTCGCATGAAACGATATTGCGCCCGCGATGCTTAATTTTCCGCACAGCTTATTCCATTGGGTTGAGCGTGCGGCCGCTCACAAGCGGGATGTTTTTATCGAGGACGCACAATGCGATCCGAGTTAAGACTCGACGTTATCGGAATTAATTTCCTAATCTTATTACACGTTGACGTCGAGTCCTTCCTGTTTAAGACAATAGCTAAGATAAAAGCTGCGCCTTTTCTTTCCTGATCAACTTATTTTTTTCTTTAAGGTTACTTTTGTTTATACGAGTGAAAATTCAAGATGTGTCATAGTGATGTCATGTTACTAAATGGGGATGGTGATACTAAAGCTGTTGCTTCTGAAAACTACGAAGGCCGCGAATTGTCTTTTATGTAAAATATTATTATTTTACGCAACTTATAAAAGTAGTGGCTACTCCATAGCAAGAAACTTTTAAATACTCATATTTTGTTAATATATTAGCAGAGATTTTGTTAAAATAGTTAATATATAGATTTCATCAAGATAAATGTTCTATTCAAAATAAAATTGTGATGAAAATTGGACACTAATTTGGGGTCTAATATTTACGCAGGAAATTAAATGAGTGCTTGATTATATACTCATACATTGAGTTCATATGTTTATGCTTAAATTTGAACTCGACTCGCTAAATGCATTAAAAATTACCATTACCATTTCTGTGACTGTGCCCTACACCGCTTGGATCAACCGCTTACCCTTTAAATGTGGTAGGGCCACGCAGCGGCTTCTACTTTTGCACGTTGCACGAATTGGCAGGCTCGTCCAGAGAAGTAACACAACCTCCCTATAGGTTCTCTTAAATCAATTCGCGTCTACCGAATTTCTTTGATTATCATACAGGATCAACTTTTAATCACAAATGACAATCTGATTCAGAATGGCCTCACTTAGGTGCTTATTCAACAAGTTGAGAGAAGTTTCGACGCGATAATTCTGTTGTTCTTCGGTGTTTTTACAATGTTATGGGCTAGCTCAGTCAGCTTTACCAACGGCTCAGAGCACTAGAGGCCTGGTCAACAAGGCGGTTGTTACAACAAGGTGATGTTTTGAACCTTGCTGTTTAAATTAAACTTTTGAAGCTTTCGTGAGACATAACTCGTATTAAATAAATAATTAAAAAACACAGTGTCTGTTTTTGAACATGGTATGAAGAGGTTCCGCAAGATCTACGAGGACTGTATTACACATTACACAACATATACCTCAGTTAAGTCCGAGACATTCAATCAAACCATTAGTGAGGATTGACATTTTCAATCCTGCCTCGCTGGATACGCGGAATGCGGCTGCTTGACAACTTATCATCTTATACCTTTAAACGAGCAATTCTTGTATATATATATATATATATATATATATATATATATATATATATATATATATATATATATGTTATATAAAAGTAATTTGTATCTAAATGTAATTTCCAAAATACATGATTTACCAAAAAAATTACCGAGCAAAGCTCGGTGAAGCGGTTTTCCAGGTATTTTGTTTATTGTAGCTCTCAAACACAACTTTTTTTTTCGTCAGAAAAAGAATTTCACGGTGTTTTCTCCCCGCGTACCGCTTAAACAAAACGTTCAACAAATCTCTTCAGTTTTAGGTCCATTAAATGCGCATCGAAACGATGTCCCGTTTTTCTTCGATAAGCTAGAAGCCAAGTCTTCATTCAAAACCCGTTTCACCGTAAATATGCTCAACCCCATCTGTAGGGCCAACAGTTTCTGCTTACTTAAGGGATTTCAATGGATTGGCGCCAGATTTTGTCACTGCTAGAGTGACCACTTCTATCTACTACTATATAATTTGAAGGAGCGATATTCGTTCTTCACTACATAATACATATTACAAAACAAAGTCGTCCCGTTGTCTGTCTGTAAAATTGGAATCGATTTGTGACTAAGCAAAGCCTACCCAAAATGACGTGTTATCTGCTGTGTCTTTGGACGCTCGCCTTCAATTCAAAATACGAGCAACCTGAGTTCGATCCTCGGTGCCGGCACCAATGTGCTCTCGTATTAGGTGTTCCGCGGTGAAGGGAGGAAGGAAAACATAGTGCAACAAACGTAACATACTAACATAACAAACTAGTGAGTAAACCTGTTTATTTTCCAAATAATAACAAATTAAAAATATTTCGAAGATATGTGAAGTCCACCAATCCGCAGTGGGGCCGTGTGGTGTACTAAGCCCTGATACCCTTGGTATAGAGGAGTCCTTTGCCCAGAAATGGGACATGTATAGGCTATTACTTTAGCTTACTAAACTAGTTATCCGCTTGGAATTATGTCCATTCTTTTAAGGATTAAGTAGTAGGCATAGATCGTTGATCGTCCGTAACGCTGACTATTTAGGCACGGCTTCTTCGAGACGCGTTAAGACGTCTTAAGTATCATCAATCAATGTCATTACCTTATTTCCTTTCGCACACATGTGACCTATTTTGCTCTTAATTATTTACGTCGTCAGGCTTCAATTTGTCGATATTATCTATGTATTATAAATAAACACAATACAATACCGTGATCTCGGAATTGTCAAACTTAATCATTTCAATCTAAAACCTTAAAATAATACAACAAATAGATTGCATGTTCAAAAGTATAGTGGCATTAATTGTACAATATATTAGCATTATAAATATTAGAATTATTTATTATTTATTTATTTATTAATTAATTAGAATTATTAATTCAATGTATTACAATGTAAATATAATACGGTTTACCACTTATTGAAAGTTACCACAATTTGGAGTACTTGTAAGAGCAAAAACTTCGACAACGTGTTATCTCTTCGTGGTCGTTCGGAACAAACTGGTGCTGCACGTGGGTAAGGATAGTCGTGTTGGGCTATGATGTTAACACGGTAACGCCCGGTTTCTGGAACAATGATCAACGTAGAAATTAACTAATCATCTGTCAAATGACTTCAAATCTCATTTGAGTCGCCAAAAGGATAGTCAAACTCTCTAAATTGATCAGAATAATCTTCTTAATGATCAGAATGACAGCTGATTAGTTAATTTCTACGATGATCAGTATTTCAGAAACCGGACGTAGATAGCATAAATAGTGTATAGGTTTTGAGGTATGCTAATGCGTGGGGTTATCACACGCGGGCTATTAGCCAACTCTCCCGTAATACAAAATATCATTATTACGTATTGTTCGCATTTTTATCCAATTTGTTAATTATTTTTGCGATTAAGACTTTGTTAGAGTCCGGGATTTGTGATATCAAAATCTTTCAACGATTTCAAACTTCAGTCCATGTGTTGATGTCAGGTGGCGGTTCGACTGATGTTAAGTGATTATCACCGCTTATGGACATCGACAACACCTGAGGAATCGAAAAACTTTAAAACAAGTGCGCCCAAGTTACCTTAGTCACAACAGCCGAAGCTATTGCGTGGCCCTACCACTCTTAAAATTATGTAAGTACCAAAATCAGTATCAAATTATAGTAGTAATATTACTTAGATGGTACCAGTTTCTCTTTTATTTTATTTTACTGCTTGGTTATTATTTTTTAACTACAAGTGTATGCTAATTTTATTTTGTTATTTAATTAATTTTATTTTGTTATTTGTGTCGCCGATAAATTGTTTTCACAATTTCGCGAAAAAACTGTTTATTTTGCATTGTTCACTTAATAAATAAATAAATAAATTGAAAATTCTTTACTATGGTGAAAAAAGAGTAGTTGAAATGATTATATAACTTAATTAAATTAATACATTACATGCCTTCTCCTACCCCGCCTTGTAATGTTCTTGTAAATGTGCCAAAAACACGCTAAATCTTGAGTCTGGAGGAATATAAATGTATCAAGTTCGGCCTCGCTCTAGTTACTTGTTGATAAATTGGAGCCCGCGATTTTGCCAGCATTAAGAGAGCATTAACAAGTATTTTTTTTAATATTCCTGATATTGTACAAGATTATAATAACATGCAAACTATTTTTTTACCATATTTAAACTTCATTAAGGTCAAGCCTTTAACGGGACCACTTCATTTAATCGGTAGGGACGGCGTTGGCTACCCCACCAGAAAAGCCATAAGTCATCACGCAACAAATTCGCTTATGGTCTAACGGCCGATTGCAATTTTACCAAGAAAAAAAAATTGATTCTAGCCATTTCTAAATCGGTTTACGCTGTTAAATAATTAGGAAGATTTTGAGAGATGCTAAGCTGCAGTTTTGCGTCGCATTTACCAAAAAGATCTACTACAACTGTCATTGAAAAAAAAAAAAAAAACTATTTTCAGTCAGGTAAAATAGACAGCGTTAATGGTGTACTCTTGAGGAAGCGATGTTCATTGTTCTCGGACGTGCTTTTGTTCTCGGTCTATAACTGGATTTTAAAAAGTTACTTCCCTCTATTCCGTCGTTTACAAAGGATTGAGGTTCATAAAGTTTAAAGTTTGACTGTACGTTCATTTCATTTATTCTATTATATATAATACACATAATAGTAATAGACAACTACAGTAATAAATCATATTATACCTTCAAAACCACTCTTTGACATCATTCCACCGTGTGTTTACAAAATAACACTATAACAGTGTTATAGTGTTATTTTGTTTTATTATGTTTGATTTAGTGATAACTTTTATATTTATTTTTATATTTCTTACTTCTCTACCTAACATAAGTTTTTATCATGATCTATCTATTTGCGAAAACTTGTAAATGATTTTTTAATTTATTTATTAAAGTATAATTAATTTAAATATTTAAATTTATATGCGTATTAATTGTTATATCTTAGCTGCAAGTTTTAGGTGTAGAAATAAAATAAATAAATAGCTGATCGCACGTTTAATTTTTATTAAGAGGTATCGAATGATATAATAACACACGACATTAATTCATGATTGCATTAAAAAACGAAGATTGGTCTAAGTAACTTATCCTGTCACCTATAATAAACCCTTTATTATAATCAAATAATAAACCTATGTCATCGTTACTTCGTTTAGCTTTAGCGATGGTGGTCAGTTTCGCCTTGCCGAAGAAGCTGCGGCAGACGGGATACCATTTAGTGTTGTACCTCTTTACTCAGATTATTTTAAATCTATTAAATCCAAGTGTAAATCAGACTGGCAGGAATATTACGATGAGAGATCGCGAGACAAAGAAACTCGGTATCGAACCATCCAACCACAGGTGTGCCAACAAAACTTGATTAAGAAAAACTTGATTTTGTAATAGATGTTAAGCAATATTGTGCGAATGTACTATATTATCTTTTGCAAATCCTACATGACGATATCGCTCAGCGATAAAGCTCTTTTCTAATTAAAAAAAAAATTGATGGTCAGTTTCACGACGCAACGTAAAAACTACTACGAAGAAAGTAAACACCGATACCAATAATAAATAAAAATGTAAATTATTTCATATAGGTTCAATGTTTCACTGCGTCAAAAAGAAAGAGAAGGGAAACAACTTAACTATTGTTACAATAGACGAAATGTTACAATCGACAAAATGAAGTAAAAGCCTCGTTTATATAAATGTTTTAATTCATTTCACTTATAGTGATTTTTTGATTGATTTATTTATTCAAGATTTATTTATGTGTAAGTTTTTTTTTTGTACAATCTTAATTCTAAGAATGATTTTAAGATTTTTTTCTGTGTAGAAAATTTATTGAAAATCAAGGTGGATGGACCGTTTTCGCAACACATCAATGGACCGTTCTTTTCGCAAAATGTTGAACGAGATTAATACGCAGTATGTCGTCAAAATTTTACGTATTTTGTTGAAAAGAGCTTGATCATTTTTTGAAATCACACAGCGCCTTAATAAAAACTACGTCATACAAAGCGGTAGCGAGGGTCATTCGCTTTTGTTTATTTCATAGTTACGGAAAAAGCGGAGCTAAAAATTAGTCGCAGTGGATATGTCACATTAATTAAAAGTAGTTTTACTCCGAGATTTTGCGCCTTTTCGTAAAGCAGAGTTTCATTATTGTAATGTAAAATACACTCTTTGGTTTATGAGAGCATAAATTTTGAATAGAAAGAGTATATAGTAATTAGATGTCTTAATTCGAGACCTACAGACATCAAAAAAGTTTAAATAACTATAACTTATATTTCGACGACACAATATTTTAACAATAATTAAAAGACAATATGATCATTGACAGTCTTTTAATAAAAAAATAATATTAAAGGTAGTCTAAAAAAATACGTAAATAATGTTTTCAAAGTTAAACTTCTTTTGGCACGTTTGGAAAAAAATATGAGAGTACACGCACACCGCAAAGATAATCCAAAAAGCGACATGATAAAATTGGTTTCAAGGGGACCAACCCATTGCGTCTTCTTGAAAATCTTCTTCTTTAATAATAATTGGACGTAGGGGATATTATTGACGATGCACTATAGCCATTTTAATGGATTTCTTGATCCTTTTCTATCGAAATCATTTAGACCAAAACAGGCGAACTGTTGAAAGGAATACCTATGTTTTCATTCAGTCTTAAGTTTTGCGGAGTGTGCAAGATGATTATCTAATTAATATATAAAATTCTCGTATCACGGTGTTTGTAATTGAACTCCTCCGAAACGGCTGACCGATTTGCGTGAAATTTTGTGTGCATATCGGCCAGGGTCGAGAATCGGACAACATCTATTTTTCATCCCCCTATATGTTAAGAGTGGTCCACCCTAAACAGTTTCTTCTACCCTACAAATTCCCTAGAAATAATTTATATGGCAACACAACGTTTGCCAGGACAGCTAGTTATTTATAAATTCAGTGAGCTAATCCCGTTTCGGTTTTCGGAGATCTACCTTCCAATATATCTTTAAATTCATCTCTATAGACTTTTATTCAGTCAGTCCCAGTATTATAGTTGTGATTAAAATTTTAATAATGGAACCATTCAAACAAAAAGTATATTGCGCGTTACTTAAGATGTATGGTTCGTAGACATCATGATTATTGCACGCTGTCTGTGTTAAGTTGGAGCCGAGATGAAATTCTAATTAAAAAAACAACGCATATTAAAAAAAATGTTTCTCACTTAAGTAACGGGTTGAGAATCAAATTATCGAGTACGTTTTTAAAAGTTGTCTCATAGCTTTGTTAATTAAATATCATAACGAGTTTCTAGTTTGATAGGTAATATAATTTATCAAGCAATGTATTATTTTCAATTATTATTTGACGGGTGTAATTTTTAGGTCTAGTGCTTTTGATTACTTGGCGGTTTACTTTATTATCACTAAATAGTATAAAACAAAATCGTTCCGCTGCCTGCCTGCCCCTATGTATACTTAGATCTTTAAAACTACACAACGGATCTTCATGCATTTACATTTTACGGTGGTAGGGCCACGCAGCAGCCTCGGCTGTTGCACGAATGGGCAGGCTCGTCCGGGTACCACGACCTCACAGAAGACCGGCGTAAAGAAAAATAACGCACCATGCCGCGTGGATTAGGTTTTTTAGATAATATATAATTTTAGATAGATTTAATCTTGTAAATATTGGCGTAAAATGGAAGAATAATACTTTCGCGTTTCGTGTGGTGAGTGAGGTAGCCGGAGCCCAATTTCCAAAAAGGATGTCAGCGCATCTGCAAACCCTCGGGTGTAACAGATGTCCATGGGCGGCGGTATTCACTTAACATCAGGTGAACCGTCTGCTCGTTTGGCAACATTTCACATAAAAAATGCGGTTTGTTTATTAGATAGTGTGATTCAAGAGGAAGGTTTATAATATGTACTATATATTGCACCCATGCGAAGCCGGGGCGGGTCGCTAGTTGAGTATATTTTTATCTTACTTATAGTATAAAAATACATTCCTGCCTATCATGAGAAAATAGCTCTAGTCTTCCGCTAACATCAGTTTATAGAAATAAATGTCACATTAATAGAATATCTCTTAAGCCTTGAATGGCCGCGTCTGGGATATTATTTCCGTTGTCTTTACACCTTTTGATATAGTGTTGTTGTTTACACGGGAATATGCTCTTGTGGTTTTACAAATGAAACAATGGTTGTTTTACGATGATGATAGGATTCTGACAATGACGTCAATTTCTATTATTGTTGGAATTTCAGATATTGTTTTAGCATGCTCGCTCGAATATATAAGAATGAGTCAAGTAAAATTTTATGTATTACAATCAAAGCTGATCCCACCACCATAATGGGATATAGAGCTTAGAAGAGAGAGAGGCAAATCAAGTAATATTCAAGTCTCTGCACTCAAGATAACTTTAAAATGTAATTTTTTTTTGTGGATACTTGAGTAAACTTGCGTCTTGTGGTTTTGCGAAACGCCGAATCGTGGAAAGTTTTTTATTCATTTATCTACAAAAAAATTTACAATTTAAAGCATTATTACATTACAAATCCATATTTTTTATACATTAAGTACAAGATTCATGTTAAATATGAAATATTGTTTTCACCTGCTTTTTAAATACCTCATTAATTTTGTGGATGCCTAGAGCTGACAGGGTTTAGTATTGAACTTGAAATGTATTCTCTTTATTATTAAATTATTTATCATTAGATAAACTAGACCCTTTTCGCAGAATCCGCAGAGTTTTTATAAGTGATGGTTATTTTATTTATTTATTTAAAGGACACCAGCAGTACATACATTCCACGTATAATAAAAGGATATACATAAAACTTCTAATGCATGTACCTTATTAGGTGACACAGCATTGTAGCAGGTAAATACAAGAATGTGAAAATATTTAACAGCAAATAATTTCAGTAAGGGTTAGAAAAAACATTAAGGAATAGTAAGCTAAAATTAAAGTTAAATTAAATTAAAGTTTATTGATTTCACTAAAAACACTTCAACCTAAGCACTAAATACCACTTTAAAGATTACTTGAGGAAACGAGAGCAAGATGTTAACTGGGTTCATTTGACAAGTCAACTTATGGCGGAGTCGTAAACAGACACTGCAATTTCACGCAGCGCGCCTCGTTTCAAAAGAGCCGCGTTCAGAAAGAATTTTCTTCCGGAGTCTACTGCCGACAATTCTTGGATATCAGGCTCGTATAGCAATTGGGAGGCGTATAAAGTATTTCTTACTTATTTATTTAAGCATTTATTCCTTTATTTGGACATATATTTTTGAAGTGAAAAATTCTATAGCACGGTTGTGACCGTAAAGAGGCAACCACGTACATCGACAGACTACAACATGCGAGAGAATTAGAAGGAATTATACAATGTTAATTAACAATGCTAAATGGTGACGGGTTAATAGACAGCGCTGAGGTGCGCTGCTAGACGGATGTATGTCACTAAAAATAATTGTCATCAAAAATATTGTCATTGCAAAATTAAACCATTTAACTGTAACCTTTTGAAACGGGACCTGTAACCTTTTGAACCGGGATGGAAGATCAGTCGATATATTAGGATAAGTCATATCAACCTTTCCTACGCATGTGAGCATTGTGCAACCAATAATGTTTCGCCCAAGTTGCATCACACGAAGCCACGTCCCGTTACTTAAGTGAGAAACATTTGTTTCGCATAAGCATGACGGGAAGAAAGTAGGTGTCCTACTTTCTACTGTAGCTTATGTGAGGGCACACCTAACAATTCTAGAGATTGAGGAACTCGACGGGGTATGAGGTGCTCTGTTCTGTCCATAACTGCATCTATTGACAAATACTCTGTCATATCCCATTAATTCGCTCAATACATCGGCGTTTCTTTTATTTATAATGGCATTTAAGCTGTGGGAACAGCACTTTGACACAGCCATTTGTCGTAAACACTCGTAATTAATTCAAAGTTATTCCGCACCAATTTACAAAGCTTCCCCAGTAGCGTCATATGGCCAACGACATCAGTTTCTAAAGCTCCTATCCCCAATTTAGAACAGTACATCAGCAAATATTCCAGCATTAATATCCTTGTACAAATACACTCTCGTATTTGTTGTCAAGCAGAATTTGATTTTTGATTTTTCAAAGAGTCGATGACTGAAGCGAGCCTTAATTTCGTCTGCAGGTGTCCCTTTTTCAGTTACTGCTATAATTTGGCGGAATTTACCAGCCAGTAAAACCTCAATCCCATCCATTATGTCTATACTACCCAAATCTTGGAGCGTTCCATTATGAGCTTCAACTGCTTTTTCAGCTCGCGTCCATCCACTGACTTTATACAGTTAATACGTTCAAGTGTTTTAAAAAAAATATAAACAAACTGTTGAATAGATCAGTATATACCAACAACAATAACATTGCTATTTTTCAAAATACTTCAAATGACATTAAGATCTAATTTGAAAAGTCTACGACTTAACAATGAAGTATTTTTTTCATTTATTTTATCCTTTAAACGAGCAGTTCTTGTATATATATAATCGGAATCTCGGAAACGGGTCCAGCGATTATCATGAAATTTAGTATGTGCGTAGATTCTGGGGCGAAAAATCGATCTAGCTAGGTTTCATTTTTAGAAAATGTCCTTTCATCCCTGTTTTCAGGGAATGAAAAATATCATTCGCCGAAAAAAATATTATAATAGCTCGGGCGGTAATCGGACGACCCTAAAACAGACGGCCGCGTTTCGTGTCAAGATCATTTACACACTAATTTTTTTACTTTTTTTTCTATATTTTTATTTTTTTTTATTTCCAAAATACATGATTTACCAAAAAAAAAAAAACGGTCCTCCAGGTACTATTTAACTTATTCAAGCAATTCGATTCGATTAATTGCACGCCACAAACAAATTGAAAATGCAATCGCAGAATTAATTCTGCCGGTTTTCGGGTATACGCCGGATCTCATCTCCCTTTGTTTATTTAAAACATGCCTTTCAATATTTGTTTTCTTTTTGTATGTAATAAAAATGCTTTATATAAAAACCAAGAACAATTCTTCAGAATTAATATTAAAAAGCAAAATTAATCTTAGTGTTCGTGCTTGTATAACGATAGGTAGGTTAGGTGTGTAATAATTTTCACCCCACAATATCTTTTAAAGTTTGCGGGAAGCCGATGGATGCAGGTGGCTCAGGATCGTGTTTCGTGGCAGTCTGTGGGGGAGGCCTATGTTCAGCAGTGGACACAAACAGGCCGAAATGATGATGATGATGATATCTATTAATATCCATAATAATATTATCATGATGAAACTTTAAAGTAATTTTTGCGATGTGAAATGTCTCAAAAATGTTTCAATACCCAAAAGGATTCGAAGAGATGTAAAGCTTGCTAAGTCGCTATCTAAACGTATTCAAAATTTTCTCATCGATACTGAATATACTAGGAATAGATCATTTACCTTTGCGCATTCCCATTTCCAATTTGATATATCAGAATCGACATCAATTAATGAACAATTAAACAGCAATATTTTTAAACAATTTTAGCCTCACGACTACTCCATCTAAACTTCCCGTATATTCAATTTATGGAGAAATGTCGAGTCTTAAGTTATTCATGGAGGTTGCTGATCTCATGGTAAAACCGTCCAAGTGCGAGTCGGACTCGAGCACGAAGGATTCCGTACCATTATCTATAAAAACGGGAAAAAAATCATGTCTGTGGTATGGGGCGCCCACTTAAATATTTTTTATTTTGTTTTTTTGTACTTTTTGTTATAGCGGCAACCGGAATACACCATCATTGAAAATTTTAATGTCTAAATACCACGGTTCATGAGATACTTTCAGCCTGGCAACGGACAAACAGACTGACAGACAGAGTCTTAGTAATAGGATCCCGTTGTACCCTCTAGGTGCGGAACCCTAAATATTAAACTAGGGCAAAGGTTTTATAAAAAGCACTAAAAATCGTTTTTAATGTTGCGTTATTTAGCAAAAGTCTGGCACGTATAAATAAGTCATTTAAACATTCGCAAATTCAAACATGGTAATCCTAATAAGTTCTTAGTAATAACGATGACTTACTCACTGTGGATAGGGTACTAAAGTGAAATGTTATTACTAACTTTTTCTCGCTTCCACGCTAAAGTTTTCCAATACCGAGCCATTTGCATAAAAGCATGTTCTATAATTCAACTCTTTAGGGGAGGGAAGTAGTTGTATCAACAGATTCACTTCATATTGTTAAATTCTTTCAAATGGTGTTAAAAAAAAAAACATTTCATTTAATCAGAAATTATCTAAAACATAAACAATACAACTTTTCATTACTTGCTAGCTAATTAACGGTGGTTCACGATTTTTGCTTTAACAGTTGTGACGGCAAAATGATTCCGCTTAATATTTGACTTCATCGGACATTTAATTTCACCAGTTTTATAGAAGGAACCATTAATTATTGTATCACGCTCAATGTATACGCCGTTCAGCAGATTTATTGATATGACACTCACGTTTCAATCCCCGCCTGGGGTCATGGTTCTGTGACATTAAGTACGTTGTCTCGCATTTTATTAAAGAGTGGTGCCGGTACTTTACCTTTTTGTGAAGAAAGCGATTTTTTTTTCGAATCATATTTTTTTGTCTGTGAGAAGTTCACCTGATTTTAAGTGATAACCGCCGCCAAGCGATATTAGCAACACCCGTAGAGCTGCACATGCGTTGCCACATTTTAATTAATATTTATTATACGATTATTCTTTTCTCGACATTCTTGGGATCAATATATTTCAATTGCACCTAATGTCGATATAGCCATAGTTATGAGATACAAAAGTATGATTAAAACCGACTCCATTAATGCAAAGTTTTATGGTTAAAATATAACAGTGTAACATAAGACAGATCCATAAGTAAAACATTTCATAGTCCCTCAGATAGTAATGAACAGTTGTCTCCAGAGCATTGTTCTGACGAAGGCAAATTAAAATTTGACAATATCATAGCGGTCTCGCCTTTGTAAATTGGGCCAAAGTGCGGGAACGAGACACACGATTTCTCATTGAGATGACTGTACAATGTGGCGTTTCGTCAACCGAAATCGTGAAACATTTAGTTAATACCACTGGATTTGAAATTGTCTAGATTTCAGGCCGGGCAGAAAAGCCTAACGGTAAATAAAATTATGGTTATGTTAAATGCCTCTTATTTTGCTTGATAAAAACTTAAAATTATTTAATAACAAGAAAGTTAAAAATTTCTGTCATTTGAGTACTTTAATTTTTGTTTATTTTAATAGGTTTCCGTTTCCTATTTATACGGCCTACAACACTGTTTTGTTGTTTCATATATTTATTTTCAGTCTTTTGAATAAAAAACCTTCATCCTATTTAAATTGCGTAGAAAGACTAGGTTTCATAGACGCCAGAATATATACGCTTGGTTGATAGAGGCTAAGCAGAGTCACGCATGTGGACTTTATGCTATGATTTCGCACTAAAAACAATAACGATGCTTTGCTATAAGCACTCGCAATCATAAGGAGTAAAAGGCAAACTCAATTGCATATAAAAATCTAGTGGAATAAGTTAGGAATTGAAATATTTTTCGATATTAATTATTTTTTAAAGATGTTAATTAATTCGGCATCCTACTCGTTAAGTGACGCCGAATTTTTTTTTAAGTAGCTTCAATATTATAATGACTTGATGACTCCGTGGCGCAGTTGTCAAAGGTATTGGCTTCGGCATCGGGAGTCGTGGGTTCGATTCGCACACGGGACAACTATTTGTGTGGCCCACAGATGGTTGTTTCGCATCTAGGTGTTTGTCCGCGTGAAATTTATGTTTGTAAAACGTCCTTACAACAGAGGTTAATGTTATCATAAAGTAAGGGCAATGTTTAAAAAAAATGGTTAATAAATATTCTAGAATCCAATAATTATCCTAGGCAGGATTTGAATACACACAATCCATAGTACTCGAACACAGCGAATCGTGTAACTTTGAAACGTTTCGTATATGCTTCATATTTTCTTTTGTGTAGAACTCGTATGTTACACTAATGTACAGCATACTCCAAAGATTAATAGCGGACAATTTATTATATTGAGCTCCCTGAGAGTTTCCGCAAAACCGGGGCTGCTACCGAATTGTTTCGGTCGAGATTTCAACATATAAAATGCCGCAAAATTTTTCGATTAAAACACGATAAGGAAATATGCCAAATAATAAGTATACATGCAGCCGTGATTGCAATTTTAAGATAATTGAACAATACCGATACATAACATTCAAGTACTTTAACTATTTCTATTCTGCCATTGACTATATTAAGCCAAAATTAATCAAATGAATTTATTACAAAGCAAATTACAAAGAAAGCAAACTTATGTTGCCGGCGGCCACTGATCAAATAATAAACTCGGTTTTACATTTGGTATCAAAGGAAATTAATTCTAATGGTTTCATGCCTACTGTATAATAAAGGTAATAGTTTATTACGAACTGAAAACTTAGTAAATGGGAAATAAATTTCAGGTGACTTAAATACAATTAAATTAAAACTGCTATAACGCCGTCTCGGCCTGCGAGCTTAGCATGCTCCATTTTAATATTTACTTTGTGATTTTTATCACCTTGTTTCGCCATCGTGGGTACAGTTTATTTCAGAGAGTTATAATTACTTTTTATGTCTAAATTAATTTCTGAAAACATTGTGCAAAAATTTAAATGTTTCCTAATGTTAAGTAACGTTATCCTTAAGTTTTGTAAAACTATCCAAATTATTCGATATCTTTTTCTACTTTCATACATAATTTTTACATGATATCACCTGTATATATCCTGTTTGAAATTACTGAATAATATAGGCCTCCCACGCAGACTGCCATGAACGATATGCCCTAGCCACCTGCATCCATTGTCATCTCGCACATTTGAACAGGTTGCCACTCCATCTAGTTGGTACACTGCAATAGGCAATGCGACACTGCCACTCGAGACCTTTTCTTCCGCTTCCAGCCCGTCCGTTCCAGCGCGTTCGGGTATCGGTTATCGATTCTTCGAGCTATACGGTTGGCCCATTGCTAGGTACTTTTGCTAACCAATCTTCCAAACTATATCGGTTATCTTCGCGCTGACGGACATCTTCATTGAGAACTGTATCTGTAGTTAGTCTGTTTAGGTAAGCCCAATTGCAACGCAATTGTCGAATCCAACTCGGAAGGGCAGCATTGGGGAAATTTTGCCAATATCATGTAAATTAATTCAAGTAGTGAGTTGGAGGGTACAGTTTCTAAACAATAAGCACTGTAAATCCTGAGATCTATACTAGAACGGTAAACATACATATCGACCTATAAATAATAAAAAAAAAACTGTTTGATTGAAATAGGATAAACGTGTCAAACAGCAGAAACATTCCTTTTAAATCCATGGACATACCAATCAGTTAGAAGTTACAATACATTTCAAAGTGTAAAATTAATATTCACATTTGTCTATCCCAGGGCTTTATTGTCTCTATTTGCCAATTTAGATTTCCAAAAAACCCACCCAACATTGCAAAAACTATCTAATACATTTTTAATCTAAATCCAGCAATTCCAGATTTGCTTAAACAAGTCACTTATTTTCAAGGCATTTCGTGTGTGTAAATCGATAAGAAAATATGGTAGTAATATTCATGTCTGCCGGGCCACTACTGAGAGGAAGTAAGAATAGCCAGTACTAGATTGCATACGCGATATAAGGAACAGGCTCTGATTTATTAACAAGAAACTAGGACGGGGCCGCATTTATAAAATATATGGTGCTTGGTTATGATTCAAGATTTAGTCTTTGGCACATTTACAAGAATGTTACAAAGTTCGGGGAAAGGCATCTGCTGTAGTTATTTTATTAAGAATACGTTACATTATTAACATTTATTAGCAGGAATAAAAACAAGCGGTGTGTAAACATGAATTCCATTTCTGTTGTACCAAATGTAATCATCAGAAGATACCCTGTGTTTAAGAAAAATACGTAGGCATTTACTATTAATCTAACAGCATGCACCGATGCCTCCATGGAACATTCCAAACATCATCTGGTTTAGAGGAAGCCACTCAAAGATCTTGATCATGTCTGAATATAGGAGTTTCAATATTCCATTTTTGTACTCTTCCATAATCTCAACAACATGTCATGTTTCTAAAAAAATGTATAGATTTAAACTGCATTTCAATTAATTTCAAGCAGCCAGATTCTCACCCGACGCCCCAATATTTCATTTAGTTATTATTAATCAGCTATTATAGAGGAGTCAAGTTACTGTTAAGTAATATTTGAAGGAACAATTATATTAAAAGTTCCAAGTACATTTACGACATTTTACGACAGTGTAAAAATAATTGTGTAAAATAAAAGATGTTAATTGGTGATAAAAATGTGATTATACATTACGCGTTTGGATAGTTATGAGATTAAATTTTATATGTTGCGTGCGCACACCAACAGCCAAAACGTGACATGATGAATTTGGTTGCAAAGCGAGCAACTTCGAGAAATTACCAATACAACCAAATAATATGACAACCAATAACTACTTTTTGACATTTACCTATAATTTCAAGGTATTATTTAAGCCGTCATCAAAGAATATATAAAATTTTTAGTTTTCTTTTGTTACGCTAAAGAACTATAACATAAGTAGACACGTTTTCTTTTATCTCATAAAGTATTTGACAAAGACTCCTATAAAGAGTGTATCAGAGAACGTATTTTGCGGTGGTTTAAGGGAAACTGCTACAGTACAATTTACAACGAAAAGACGCATTTAGACACAAAATCATCAAGCCTTCTTTCATTTCAGCCATCAAGCTTTCTTGGGCACAAGTGAGACATTGGCTAATTTCCATGTCTCAGACACTATTAATCCGTCACTACAACACAATGGCTTCGGGGCGTCCAAGTCTCGATAACATTGACAAAACTATCACCAGATTAAAGTAAATCGTGTAGTATATATTAAAGTAATTCTACCGTTGAAAAAATGTGTCAGTTAACAGAAAAGTTGGCTAGAAGCAAGTTATGTTACTTGCTTTTGTCCTACGATGTCTGTCGTATGTCTGTAGTCTGTAAAATGTCTACGATGTGTAGACATATTACGCAGCCATTTGCATATAAATAAAAGGAAGCGCTATTATACTTCTACTTCTCACAGGCCCTCGGTGAGGCTGTATAAAGAAAAGAATAAAGACTTTACAGTACTCTGTTGAGCACGGCAAAGATATACATAGTCATACTTGCGAAAATTGAAGAAGAATCGAATTCAGTTATTTTGATGTTCCTTAAGTTTATTCAGTTTTAGATTATGTGAGTACAATTACTTATTTTTATTTACTTCTCTTTTTTACAAAAGAGGAAAACTTATATGCGTCTCATACTTTCCAATCACTTCTACGCTGCAGTTTATAGTTTTATAATACTCGTAAGCGCCTTAGAGAATAGTAAGTAGAGTGGGCATCTTTCGTTGGGCGGGAGAAGAGGTAAGTTTCAAAATTATGTTACACATTTTGTAAAATTTTACTTGCAGCCACAAATATTTTTTTCCATACGATATGTTATTCTTCAAATAACTTTATAATATTTTTTTGTTCAGAGTGCGTAAATTTTATAAGGGAGATTCCCTTCAAGTTCTCATCAAGACGTATTCAACTGTAGTCTGTTTAAGCATCTACGTCATGTGGCTTCTGGTCATATTCAGGCTCACCAGGTAGGTATGTAGGTGTTACTCACGCTGAGATTATATTCATTCATAAAGTTGAATTTTAGCTTGAGTTTTGGCTTTTATTAATTTTTAATTATTTAGGCAGTAATATTTCATCTCTACGATTAGTGAATGTTTAGTTAGCTTAGCAGTAAGCGGGTTACATATTTGTGTATTATATGTTCTCTAATTTACTTCTCTTTCTGTGTTTTAGTAAGTGAACTGTTACAAAACTTTTCCGTTTAAAATAAATTATTTCTAGTAATTCTACATTAAGTTCCTTTCAGATATTTTTCCTTTTTAATATTTTTCTTTCACCTTTATGTATATGTTTAAAGGTCCCCAATGAGAATTCCTGAACTGAGAATTTAAATAATGACTCGGAAGTTTTCTAATTTTTCATCCTCAACGCGTTGTCTTCTTAGCCCTAGGCGACTACAGCGCTGTCTAAATTTATTGCTGCTTGACTGCGGTTTAATTTATTACTTGCTATCCTTTTTCATTTTCGAAAGTTCGACCTTCCTTTCCCTCTCAGTAATTATGCGAAGTTATTTTTACAATAAGCAAAAAGATTAATACAGAATGAGAAAAATTTTATAATTAGAAACAATAAGTTACCTAGCCGTTGAGAATATAACCTTCTAATATATTTATTTATTTATTCGGGAAAACAACAGCATATCATATAATAGTTCTTCCAGATTATCACATCTTATTGAATATAGATGATAGATAGATAAATTAGATTAATCTTATAGATATGTTAAATTAAGAAACTACAAACTATGTCATCCTTACAAATATTATAAAGGCGAAAGTTTGTATGTAAGGATGGATGTTTGTTACTCTTTCACGCAAATACTACTGAATGGATTTTAATGAAACTTTACAATAATATAGCTTATATATCAGAATAAGATAAAGGCTATGATTTATATACATATTTTATGTCTTAATGTAACACCTTCAACCTATTTTACGCAAACGTAGTCGCGGGCAGCAACTAGTAGAAATAATATGAGCAAGTAAATCTTGCTAAATCTGAGAGTTGTTTCAAATTCATTAATTTAAACTAGAAAAGCAATTTTGTCTTTAGTTGAAGGATTAAAAGTTTTAATGAGGCCAATAATATCTTGTGAAGAATATAAGCAATTAATTTCTACTACACATCCTGATAAAGGGGGTTGACACCTAAATTAAAGTACTAATATTGAACATGCCAAATATTACACCAGTAATCTGTTTTACTTGCTGTTATTGTGTCTTTAACGATAAGAAAACAAAAGTCAAGTTACAGTATCTAAGAAAGAAAGAAAGAAAGAAAGAAGAAATATTTATTCGGCGCATTACATTACAGGAAAAAAAAAATAACATTATAATTGTAAAAATGTATGCACCAAAAAGGTCTCCGCTCAGTATATTGCCCTGGCAAACAATACCACGGCACTGGTTTTCTGCGGATACCTTGTAAGATTGGCGTTCAGCTCCATGCATACAGCCAACAAAAATAACAATGAAATAGACTAAAAACAATAAAAAAGGAATATAAAAGTTAGGAACAATAAAATCAAAAATAAAGTATAACAAAAAAAAATTATTAACAAAAACTATAACATGTCCTCAACACAATACGAGTGCCTATATACCTATGAGAGCTGAGTTGTCTGGGTGCAACTTTATATATATATAATATATTATAATATATGCAGACAGCGATCTGATCGGTTTTACTCCGTCTTTTGCAAATGAAGTAGAAACTTTCTACGTATAATCTAAGTATAATTGTATAATTGTAAGTATAATTGTATATCTAAGTATAATTGTGTGTATACCTCTTTACCATTCTGCTCTGTTCTCAAAATTTTCATCTGAATCGAATCGAAATGAGTCTAGGATATATTTGAACGAAATGTTCAATCTTTACTTTAGCCGCATTTATTCGATGTATTTCTATTGTAAATGTTTCCCTCCCCTTGGCTTTAAATGAATAAATCGTAAAAATATTTTTGTGAGCAAGATAAAATAAAGATCACTCTTCAGGGTCCTTCCATAGAACAAAATTGGCTGTATATATATTAATGTGATCCTTATATTATGTAGGATAATTGTACGTTGTATTTATTTAATATAGTATACTCCGTTTTTCTCATGTAAAGGGTTCACAATATTATTTATAAAATAACCGACACAAGGTATTCGCTCCCCCATACCATTCTAAAAAACTTGGAGAAGGAAGGAATCATCAACGTGGTGTGCGGTGAGTGCTAACCAATCCGCGGATTACGTATCTTTATCTTAACTTATTTAACCATATTCTTTAACCTTTTGCGGTTAACTTTCATAAAGGTTTTGTAAAATAGTTAAACGACCTTTGTTGCGATTAAACATTATCAATAACATTTTAAAATCCGTCCCCAGATTTTACATTCCATAAACATTTGAATAAAAGTCTTATAACAGCACATTTGATTGCATTTCTCAAAGCAGAACTGCTGCCTGAATCATTGACGAGTAAGTTCGATTCTTTAGCTTTTGTTAAGTGTTTTGTTATGTTACCATGAAAGCCTCTTTTACTATCTCAGCTCTGTATATTGCTCCACCATCCATATCATATCAATGATATTTGCATATCGATATAAATTAAGGATCTACAGGACTACGTACTTAAAGGCAACGAATATACAACTTCTCTAGAGTTAGAAACGTTCATTGATGACGGTTATCGCTTACCAGCGAGTGAGTCACTTGATCCTTTGCCACGTATTCTGCTTTTGCTTTTAGGTCTTTTGACTTAAATATCAACTGAGTAAAATCATCGATCAAAACCAATTTATACGATATCGCTAGGAGGATTTGTGTAATCTTAATACGCATATTTTCATTAGTGGAATCACTTTTTTTAATATACTGTGCTGTTTCTTTGGCGTGCTCGGATAAACTGTGTCCCTTCCTACAAATTTTTCGGAAATCCCTGTTTTGGTTTTATGTATTTTGCTTCTTCAAGAAGTTTGATAATGTTTATATGTCAAAACTGTTAACATTTTAGAAAAGAATGAACCTACCGTGCAACTAAAACTTACTTCAAAACTCTGCATGCTTGTTAAAAATACTTACGTAATTATGAAGTTATATATACTTTAATCTTAAAATCATAAAGTGATAGCATTACGAGGTAGATCAAATTTAATTAGTTAGGAATATATGAGATAGTAAAAAAAGTCTTCGATTCTGGTCAGTTTCCTCTTTTTGTTCTAAATATTTTCCGGAAATAAAAAAATACATTTGCCCTTTCTAAATGTAAGAAAAGAAAAATAAACTCAATTGAATGGATACTTCAGTAATTTTTAACGGCAATAATCGAAAGACAGACGATCGTTCCTTAAAATTTTCAACCGGAAAATCCGGTGGGAGTTTCACAAATCTGTCCCGAGCGAAGTCGCTCATCCGAGTTCCAGTAAAATGAGCCGATCCCGCGGCTTCGATTGCCAAAGTTTGCACATTTACCGCTAATATTAACAGGCTCCAAACTCAAGTCAAGTGTCCTTAAGTATTTACGGTTGTTATTAGGGTTCCATATCCAAAGGGTCAAACGGAACCCTGTCGGTCCGTCACCAGGCCGTATGTCATGAACCGTGATAGTTACACAGTTGAAATTTGTACACAGATGAAGTATGTATTTCCGTAGCCACTATAACAACAAATATGTATATATATATATTTGTATTGTATTATTTATTAGATATTGTATTGTATTATTAGACGGTGCAGGCGACAGGTCGAGGGTGATAGAGGTGGAGCCACTCTCCCTGTCTACTGCTACCGAGGAGGAGTCGCGGGGGAAGAGGAGTGTCGGTATTGCGTTGGCCGTGCTCCCTATCCTCCGCGACTCGGCGGGGCTGCACCGCTGATGCAGCTGTGGTGGTGCCGCGGGGGGAGAGGAGTGTCGGTATTGCGGTGCGCCGTTCTCCCTATCCTCGGCGGCCGAAACGTGGTGAGCGGCGGAGCCACTGAATGTTCCAGCGCACCTCACCTGGAGGAGAGGGGAGTTGCTCCCCGTGAGGGGGCTGCTAAGGTGGCCAGCGCTGGCAGGGTCGCGGAAGTGTGCGAAAGCGTTCCCGTGACCCTGCGATATGCGCCTAGGTGCGAGTCCGACATAACCCGCTCTTGCCCCCGCGGGGGCGGGTATGCGTAAACATTTACCCCACGTCAACAAAAAAAAAAAAAAAAAAAAAAATCAAAAAAAAAAAGGTTTAACGGTTTTATTCTTTAGCACAACGCAAGAGATTGATGCGTCCTTTTATACATTATTATTTCAAACAATAAATGTTTTTAGAAACGACATAATTTAAATTCTTATAATAATTAGGTGGACTGTACACTGTGGATTTTTGTCATAGTAGTATTTACTCGTAATTTGGCGTGTAATAAGTAATGCATTTCTTTTCCCCTGACTCCGTGAATTTGATTTTTCTTCTTATTACAGTGTCTCCTTAGGAGTCGCACAAGATTTCGTGATTTGCGTAGCCTATTTTCAAGAACTTTTTTTAAAATATTTCCAATATATATTTCCCAAAAACTGTGTATAGCTAAATCTATATAGTTTTTGGGATATCAAATATATTATGCTTTATCACAAAGGCTACTTGAATCATCTTTTTTTTAAATAAAGGAGATTTCGAATGGCAAATAAAATTAAAAACTACTAAGTATCCTTCTACCGATGGCCGTTGGAGCAGAAAGGTTCTTGAGTGGAGATACGTGACGGCAAGCGCAGTAAATGTAAATTACGTATAATATTACGTTGGATGCAGGCCGCTACCGACCGGTCGAAGTGGAAGTTAATGGGGGAGGCCCATGATGATGATGATGACAATTAATTCCCCCGTCACAGCTGGTTTAATACATTTCTAATGATTATAATGTCCGAATCTAACTCTATTTTATTAACTATTATTCTTAGTAATGGCGTAAAAAATCTGAATCAAAGGAAAAATGTATATTGACAAAGCCCACTCGCGATGAATCACTCATCTTCCTCCGCTGAGTTTTAATGATGTATAATGTTTTTACTTTCAAAAGCAGAAGCAAGTAATACAGTAGAATACTATAAATGATGCATCAAACAATAGCCGAAAGTAATGAAATCGCTATATAATCGTGCGTTACATTGCAAATAAGCAAATAAACCTAATTAAAACGGATTAACACAAATCATCCATGCTGCGTTATATTTGAAACTGTGTACTCTAACCTGCAATGATTAACGTACAATTAGTGGAAAATTTTGTGCACACATTACAATGTTGAAATTAATTTGTTGCTATTATTTACATTGATTTTCCGGTTATAAAAGTAGTACATCCCGTTTTTTTCTCCGTGTCTGGTTATGCGGTTATAAAAAGAGTACGTCCCGGTTTTTTCTCTGTTTCGTCGTGAAAGATAACAAAATTGTTTTATATATTTTTTTTATGTGAAAAGTTGCCAAACGACCAGACGGTTCACCTGATGGTAAGTGAATACCGCCGTCCATGGACATCTGCCACACCCGAGGGTTATAGATGCGTTGACAACCTTTTGAAAATTGGGCTCCGGCCACCTCACTCACCAGACGAAACGCGAAAGTATTTGTCATACTTCCACTTTACGCTGGTCTTCTGCGAGGTCGTGGTACTTACCCGGACAGGCCTGCCCATTCGTGCAACAACCAAGGCTGCTGCGTGGCCCTACAATGAATGTAAAAGTCACATTTGCAATAAAATTATGGAAGTATCCATAAAAGCACAGCATACAGAGTAGAGTATGTTATACTTTTATGGAAAGAAGAGGTTGCTTTAGGTCATCTGATACGTATACTTTTTTATTTGCCTGACCATTCAGTCAGTTCAGCTGAGCCGTAAAGTAAAGATGTGATGTAATAAAATTTTATCAAAGCATCTGATTAATATTTATATATTGTATTTTGTCTTGCGTTTTACGAGACAGTGAAACTTCAGATATCTCATTATGAACAGAGTTCCGATAGTACGCACTTAGAAAGGGGATTGTCCATTTCCGAGATCAATGTGGACATCAAGTTCAAGATAAAGCAATAATATTAAAAGGTAAAATTAAGTAGTAAATTTTTTTGGGTTTACGATTGTTTCTATTTACACACCAATAACAGCTTTCCTTCAAAAGTAATTTAATTCATATTGACATTCTGGTGTAATGTTATTAACACGACAGGCATGTGGACGTTACATGCCTAAAAACATGAGTACGAATGCAAACAAAATTTATTATTTTAGTATATTTTAAATCATCGAGAAACAATATCTTTCAAATTTGATTAGTTTATCTAACAAGTTTTCTCTGTTTTCAGTTTTTATTAACAAAAACTGATAATCAAAAAAAAAAATGTGAAAATAAAATAATAATATGTATTTATATCACCCATGCCTGAACCTGATGTGGCACAGCAATTATTAATGTCCCCACAATCTTATTAAAGCTTACATAGTAGCTACATTTATGTATTTTTCTTGAAATTTAGGACTTGGTGATATAATTCCCTGCCTGATAGTTAAAAGAAAACCGGAGTTGGATTTACGCAAGAAGGGTTCCGTACCGTTATCTCTAAAAACGGCAAAAAAATCATCTCTGTTGTATGTCACTTGTCTGACTATCAAGGTTTATGAGGTACAGCTTGGTGACAGACGGACAGACAGCAGATTCTTAGTAAAGGAGTGTGTGAGTGTGAGTAATTGAGTGGTAAAATTGTAAGGACGCGTCACGTTTAACCAGGAAGAGAAAGATTTTTCGCCCGCTTGCAGCTTTCCTAAACACGAACCTGTACTAGATTGAACAGCTGAGGTACCAACATTAGCGATTTCTTGGTTCTATGGGAATATTATACATATTTAATGACTAATAATACATATTTAATAACTAATTTACGGATTTTATCGCGTTTTCATTTTGATTTTTAATTCCCGACGTTTCAAACATTATGGTCACCGGACAGACTGTACCGTGACCAGGAATAAAAATTAATTAATGTGTCGTCACACATTAATTAATTTTTATCATTATTTTGGTAAGGTCTATTTATACCGCTAGATTTTTGAATAGTATTAACTTACAGTTTATTCAATTAGTATATGACTTCTGGTATCAGTTCATCGATGCTAAATTTTTCAAGAAATATTTGAGATAAAAATAATCTCATAAAACGGAATAAGTAGATTATTCTTAAATATTTATATTCATAAAACGGAAGCTATTTAATATATAAGAAAACCGTTCCGATATTGTATCCGTAAGCATAATTTTATGTTCAGTAAATGGACCAATAAGTTATCAAGATAAACAAGGGTCGACCTCCCTTCAAGCTTAATTACAGTTATTGGGCGTGACAAAGGTGTTACGTGTCAAGTAAATTAAATTAATGGAAATGTGTCGGTTTAAAATTTACTTTCGGAAAAAAAAAATTGCAATGCACGTTACATATCTCTATGTCTAAGGTCCTCAATCTTTTATTTATCCACATAAAAATATTTAGGGCCTAACAACTGCTTAGCGTATTACATAAAAAGCCTTCACTCTCATTTTGAAGCAAAATTTTCATTTCAACTAATTATGTGTCTCATTATTCCATGTCTGTTTCGAATCCTTTAATAACAAGACAACAACCAATTTCTTTGCCACGCACAAAATAAGTCGAGTGACGGAGTGTATCTCCGGGAGATGGAGTGACGACCTGTGCAAATGTGCGTAAAGTCGCTGGATGCATGTGGCCCCGGATCGTACTTCGTGGCAGTCTTTGGGGGAGGTTTATGTTCAGCAGTGGACTCAATCAGGTTGAAATGATGATAAGGAGGGCACAAAATAAACTTACATAAATTTATTCTGCTTGCTGTTGTGCAAAAAGTGAACCAATCTGAGCTGAAATTGTGCGTTATACCTATATAGGTGCAAGCCGGTGCATCATAATATCCCTTTCAAATCCAAAAGATGCCAAAGCTAATACGTGTTGTATTTCCTCACCTAAGCCAACAAGTGCCACGAGTCCTTTGTATAGTACAAATCTAATTTTACACTGGCTTAACAGGCTCGCGGATTTATTATCTTCGGGTGGTTTTGTTTCTATTGAAAAACCTTAGCTGTTACCTTTCTTTATATCCTTCTACTTTCAGGATGTGCACATATAGCGCCCACCGGTAGCTATAAACTTGGAGTGTATTTATGTAATAATTATTAGTTTATTGTCACAATTATTAGGCGAAATTATTTATAAATTACATTACAATAGACATTGAATTTGTTTATGAAATTATAACACTACAAGCTAATAAAGCTATCGCTTTTATGCTCGACTGAGTGGTTACGATCAAATATTAATATGTTATTTATTAATACACGCCCAATATTTCGTTTCCATTTTTCATCGTTTTATTTGAAATTCCGCGTCTGTGATTTCTGCTATATGTGACTGTTCTCAAGCACCGGATGCTCTTGAAGAAGTTTGTGCTTTTACTTACTCTCCGAGACGTAGTTCAGGTAAAACTTTTGTTTCAGGAGCTCCTAAAGTAGCTTGACACTGTGCTTGTTCATGGATGTAAATTTCTCCGAGACGTTAGTTGTTAAAACTTGATTTATAATAATTATAAAAGGGATATTTATCTAGATTCTGCTAACTTGCGTAGCGTGAACACGTGGCCCTACCACAGAAATTCTTTTTAAATGTCAATTTATACATTTTTAAAAGATTAAAACAATTAAAAGAATGGCCTAGTAACTTACTATATATTCTTGTGCGTTTATCTCAAACCTAAATATTAAATTTCCAACAGCTCCGTTCATGAGGACGTTTCAGAATAACATTTCACATATTTAAGATCTGCGCATTTTTTTGGGTTAAATAGCCTATGTCACTTTTTGGTCCATCACCGAATCAATGTGTAAACAATTACGATAGTGCCACGCAACAGTCTTCTTTGTTGCACGAATGGGCAGGTCCGTCTGAGTAATTGATTACCACCACCCAACAGGAGACCGGCGTGAAGTGGAAGTTTTACACTTCCGCGTTACGTCTGGTGACTGGTGAGTGAGCTAGCCGGGGCTGATTATATTAAAAGATGGCAACGCAATACTAGTGTTGCAAATTTTAATGCGCAGCGGTTATCACTTAACATCAGGTGGAACACCAGCTCGTTTTTCACTATCTCACATAAAAAAAATATATCGATCTAAATCGCAAATAGAAATCTCGTATTAATCGTTTGGTAATCTATGATCATACGAAATGCATCAAATTGAAATTATTAAGCGTTAACAATGACTGAAGTAGCTATTGTACAATCATCACGATGTAAATACCACAAATTAATCTTCCAACATCTGCCCTACTCGTGTATTGTGTAATCTGTAACACGACGTATATTATTAAACGTTAAAGCGTAATGTTCGCTTCACATGTATTCCTATGAAAATCCAGTTTAAGATTATGTTTTCATCGCAGGGTTAACTGACAAAAGGTTAAGAGATAATAAGTAACTTAATAGATAAGCTAGTTGCGGGCTGCCTAATCAAATGACCCCATTTTTTTCCGAATATTTTAGGTTTTTGGTCTTTTCCATTACTATCTAGTGTATTCATACAGAACAATGTTATGATACATATCGCGTCTAAATATATCAGAAGCTAGGTAGAGGTAGACAAAGCTGCTCAATTTTCGCTGACCTTATTATGTCCGATAATTGATAACGACGAGCTTTCTGCTTATTAGGTTCAATGTGATGAACAAAGAACGTAGTGCGCAGGTTAGATGGAAGCTAATTAAGTGACTGATAATTTATAGTGAGCGTAGGATAGGCTTGCCCGTCGCTTACTATCGGATGAGGATCGATTGGTTCTTGACTTAAAATAAATTCCAAAGCGATACATGTTTGGTGTGATTCCTCTCAGTTTTGTAGTCAGTTGATTTCATATTTTTTTATGAATGTCGTTATTGAATCTGCAATCTCTGTCACACTGATAAAATATGACACGTCATATTGATAACTATTAATATTTCAGTCATATTTCCAATATTGTTTAACATCATGTCAATCTTGACTTCGCCTGTATGTCTTAAATCTCGTTTCTCAATCGTTACTATTAATTTAATACATGTTCAAAATCAGTTATGGTTATTTCCACTGGTGTCATTTGACTCTGACTGAGAATGGCTAATAGCTTAGGGTTTTTTATGAACTTGCAATTGCACCTCTTTAAGTACTTATCTATCTGCCACCCACGTGCCGGATATACACGTCGATACACGTGATGGTCCGTAAAAACAAGACAAAGATGATTGTTTCGGCTTAAAACTGAACGCATTACGACGCAGTGTACGCTGATTGGTCTATGTTTGTTAGGTCATATTCGCAACAATTGTCAAATTTTATATTCAAAACTTACCGCAACTGTAATAGTCGTTATTCAAAATTATATACATAGAATCTGCGCAAGATCTTTCATTTTTGCAAAAATATCAAGCGCTAACATAAACTTTGGTCCTTCTGAGCCAATTATACAAGCAGAGACGACCTACGGAAAATCGAAGACTCAAGAATCGCAATTGAGCAGTTAAGGGTTCTGGTCTGGAAGCCATCCGAAACAGAAGACGCATATTTCGGTACGGTCAACCCATCCACGAACCATCAGTCCTTTATTTCGCTTGTGTAATATTGTGCTTTTAAATTTCAGTTCTATTTTTGTGCTAAACCACCGCGCCCGCCGCACCAACCCGGCGCAAACGCATAACGACTTTGCTTACGTAAGTACTCCCTGTTCTCATT
Organism: Iphiclides podalirius; assembly: GCA_933534255.1. Lineage (NCBI taxonomy): Eukaryota > Metazoa > Arthropoda > Insecta > Lepidoptera > Papilionidae > Iphiclides > Iphiclides podalirius. Next base: position 11,389,701 of record OW152831.1, on the reverse strand, counting down.
TTCCTCCAAAATGGCAAATCGTGATAAATCCCCACAGTTAGGGCTTAGCGATGACAAATTAGACTCATTAGTTCGCGAACTAACTAAAAAACGTGGCACTCTAAAAGGCAGATTGACTAAATTCGGTAATTATTTAAACAATTTTGATGTACATGGCGCAAATTCTCAAAACAAAATAGATTTAAAAAACTACGCATTGAAGGTGTCACGAATATTTACCGCGAGTTCAATAGCATTCAGTCTAGAATAGAAGAATGTGTCAGTGAATCTGATCTCGATGATCAATTGACACATAGGGAGCAGTTCGAGGACTGCTATTACAATACACTGTCACAAGCTGAGTTGTTGTTGAGTAGAAG